>OY856409.1:1029751983-1030454483 GCA_963693085.1 Alisma plantago-aquatica | reverse complement strand
TTACAAGCATAATAATAAAGAGTGTCTTGCTATAACAATCATCCACAGATTCACATTAAAATAATAAATATTTGCATGCATAACAATGTAGACTAAATATACCTAAAATAGGGCCATAACACCATAGGATCATGGCCTAAAAGAAATAAGGGTGGAAATGCACACCCCGGACAGAATACGCACACCCTATATAAGTATGGTTGTACATAAGTACCACTATTCTAGATATTCTAGTCAAACATGTAGCATGCATAAAATAGAGAAGAAGGACTAGCATCTTAATCAATTTCACATAAAAAAGGCAATCATAGTAGGAGGAGTCCAAAGACCCATGAAGAATGATTCAAGAAACATATGAATTTATATGAATCCAAATTAGGAATATGGATGTCTAACAATTGAATTTCAAGTAGAGTTGATATTCAAGAGATGCCGCATTAAAAGAATGTAGGTTTAAATCAAATAATGCCCAAAATAAAATAGAGGATGTACATACCTTTTGATCAGACCTAGATATTCAGTAACATCTCCTAAGCCCAAGGTAAGGGTTGCCTCAACCTAGTCACCATATATGTGAATTCAATTAATATAAAATGCATTAAATCCCTTGCTTAGAAATCGACCCTATTTTAGGTTGAAAATCTGGTCGTGAAACCTATCCCAATAAATCAGTCATATTTTTTTATTTTAAAAACATATTTATTTGTATTTTTCTACTGAACCAATAATTAGTTATGATTTTTATAAGATAAAAACAATTATTGATTAAAAAGGAAATACGATGCAAAATGACCATAATGCCCCTGAATATATCATGAGTATATGGGACATGATGTCATGCGAACTTTAGGAAATTAAACCAAATCAGGGTCAGGGTCAACAAAGTCAAACAAAATTGATGATCCCTATAATGCCCTCATGGGCGTGACATGATTCATTTCGGCACCATGGGCGAGATCAGGCTTTTGCCCTAGGGATTCATCTCCCTGTGTCTCACGCCATTGGCCACCTAGAAAAGCTCCGACCAGTTGTGAGCGGCTGAGGCTGGCTTCCTCATGGGTGTGGACCTTTTCCACTTGCCCTGATTGGTCAAGCCAAAGTCATCGAGCCTCGGTGCAGGCGCTGGGGTTACCAGAAGAATAGGGATTCAAAGTGATGGTCGGTGACGAGGTGAAGGGGCATACCCGGGTCAAGAAGGCGGCAATCAAGGAACTAGGGACTAAAAATTGGCTTGAAAAGGTTCGAAGGAGGGACCAAGGTGGGAGGGGCCTGCTACTAGTCCACCGGACTGGTACGTCAACTTATTGGGTTAGAGGACAACTGGACGGGAAGAGTTGGGGGAACAATGCTAGCGATAGATAGCTATGAGATTACTGTGTCAAAGGCATAGAATGGCAATCTGATAACAACTTATGATTAGGACATTCACTGGACCTCTGACAAAACCTCATGATGTGTTTGGTTGGGGTTTTGGGTAGGAAATGGCGAGTTCCCTTCGCAACAGGGAGCCAAGAAAAGAGGACGTCGGCGGCCCTAGTCGAGCGAGTAAACTAGGGAAGAACATGATGAGACGGATGATGAAAATAATGGGCAATGGCCCTAGATGGTTACCTCGTGATGAATTCGGCCGAGCAGGTGTGAACATCTTCAACCATCCTCCATTCTCTATAGAATAAGATCATGTGAACAGTAGTAGATCCGAGCTTGGGAGGAGAAATTGATGACGGAGGAGGCATTGTACGGATATGTCGATTCCAAAGAACCAAAATTGCAATGGTGGTACTCACTGAATGTGGATCCGCGAGGTCACAGCTATGAGGGGTTTTCGGCGGTATTGGGACTTTTGTATCTATAGCTTTAGAGGCAGAGAGTTAGGGGTCAGTAGAACCGAAGGGTGAATTCGGATTAGAAGGAGAAGAAATCGCGACAAATGGTTGGTGGTGGTGAGAAAATGATGAGGAGGAGGTTGGGGGTGCAGAATAGGTCCTTCGTGGCGAGGAAGTCGAGGTAAGGGGACGACAGAGTCTGCCTTCTGAATACCCAATCCAGAACCAGTCTGCGTGACATGCGAGACAGCTAATGAAATCTGGACTTTACTCCTAAGCTAGCGTGACACATGATTGGAATGAAGTAAACCATTTTGACTTACATATATATTTATAAACCTCAATTAATAGTGTATTTGATATCTGATTCATCCCAAAATTGGTATGTTATCTTATTAGGGTATGCCAAACACGAATTTGGACTTAATTTTGCATTTTGAGATTAATTACTCTATATTTTCCCCATAAATCACTTAATCATTATATTAAGGTTTTTAAGTTCATCCTAATGATCAAATAGGGTAAATGCTCCTTATTAACCTACAAATATCTCCATCCAAGGTCCTAGGGCCATACTAGGTATTAGATTAATATTAGGACAAGAGTGTGGTATCAGTATACATCACTTACCTATAGTTCAATTATTAAGGTTATAACATCCTAAGATTTATGTCCATGGGATGCTATTGAGTCAATTAGGCTATTAGTTCTCAACAATGTATAATCTATCATAAATTTTGGGAATTATGCACACTAAAAGGTGCCTATTTGAAACAAAAATCAAGAGGAAGGAAAGAGGGATATTGGATAACAATATAATCGAGTAGGGGCCTAGAAGAACAGAGCATTAGCCTATGTGTCTAGAATCGAGTATGTTACAACATATCAATATATGGTGCGTTGTTCAAAATCATGTAAATCCCATGACAATTCCTATCCACTTCCCTTCTTCTCCACAACACATATAAGGATTCAATATCCTTGGAACCATAAGGAATCAAGAGTGTACATCCAAGACAATCAAGGATATAGGTAGGATAAGCCCATCACCATCATCCACATAGTTTACACTTCTCCCTCTCCCATGTTTCATACTTGTTGCTTCTTTTGGTTTTCATAATAAACATGAGAAGTTAACCACTTACTGAGGGAATGTATTTCTATCTCTTATAGATCTAAACACATTGCATATATATCAGGAATGTAGAATATCTTAGGATTCTTCTTAAATTGACTTGGTTGTATCTGGCTTAATTTAGTAGCCATGACTGTACTATAATCTTGTGGTAAGAGTCCAAGTTGTTTGCTTGATATGGCTTGTACATGCTACGTGTTTGGTTGACATTGAATTATGTTATGAGTAATAAAACTAAATTATTGCTAGCGATTTACCTATAAGATTTCTCTTTCCAAGGTTTAATGTAATATGTTACTTAAGTAGGGGACATTATATTGCCTGTAGAAGGCCTTTTCCCCGTTATCACATGTTTATATGCTTTATGGACATGCCTATATGTATGAAATTAAATGCATATATACTTGTTGTATCTTGCATGTAGTTTGCCCTTATTTCTTGAGAAAACCATGAATTCACCATTAATTTGGTTTCAATACATGATGTTTTATTGCACACTACTAGTTATGAATCATTTAATACAAATACTAAACTCCACTTAAGTACTCTAAATACTAATTGGTAGGCATAATTAGGCATAACTAAAATATAAATCTTTCAGCTCTTGAGCTATATCTTAATCCTAACCTCTTCATTGGAGATTGAACTTTACTCCCACTATTTCAGTAGATGACACGAGCTTATAGTTTTATTATATAGTGTGCTCAATGATTATTTTTAACCCAAAGACCCTTAGTTTGACATGCTCTAAGACTGACTTCAGCATGCACAATGGAAATCATAGTACTCCACCAGCCTAATCGTATAGGAACACCCACCAAGATGTTACCAAGCGATTTTCTTCACATTGAAATTATTTACAAACTTTACAAACCACCCTAAGCGAAAGAAGATATTGACATATTGTCCCACACACTCCCTTTAATGTAATGCATGTTTCTACAATATTAAATAAGATCAAGAAAGTACAAATTGATGTGTGTGAAATTGATGAAAAAATCAATCATGACATGTTCTAGACAATATAGTAGACAATGAGACTTTGTGACCACTAATGATATATTTAACATATTTTTAAACTGAAGCACCAAATAAAAGTTGCATGTATGATGGTGGTGGTGACAAAAGGGATACTTATTTAGATGAATGCATTTTGGGGTTGAGTAGACAAGGTTAGACTTATTCAACCCTTATAAGGTTCTTTTGATTAATGTGTCATATGATGGGATACATACTACTTAGTTTTAAGACAACCCTCATCCACTTATGAGGAACTGAGAGTTGAGTAAAAAGTAATATATATATATATGATGAATAAATTTTTCAATTGATATGAGTTGTAGATAATAATAATGAATGACTATCCATGGACTTCAGCTATAAATTTAGAGCTCCATATATAATGATTTTAATTAGTGGTAAAATTTAACAACCATTGATCAATTTGAAGCCCCTACCATACATCGTGACTTTCTATAACACCCATGTGCTACAAATGATACAATACATTATGAACAATAGAAAAAGACTATACCAAATTGTTAATGCCCAGATAAACCTAATGTTGAATTTATTATCTATATGATTGATAATATGGAGGTCCAAGAGAGGATTATTGTTGGATTTATGTAGCATGTCATTGATTAAAAATATTTGGACATGGTTATTGGGATCTTAATCCCAGTCCCTATCCCTTTATGCTTTTCATTTATTAGTATATCTAACTTAACAAAATATGCATTTTATTTGTTGAAAACATCATTTGAAGTTCTTTTACTACTTATGCTACTTTCTAAGAAATTAATGATCGATAGTAATTTCATTTTAAATTGGATAATTCTATTTGTAAACACAAGGTTTCAAGATGAACAAGTCCACACTTCATAATATTCTACCACTACCTTTTTTAATTAGTTATTTTAGTAATTGTGATTATAAATTGAAAAGGTATTTAGAGCACTTTATAGAGTAATATGTAATCAATTATATGAATGATCATTAGAGTTTCAACATTCTATGCAAAGTATCTTAAACATGTCAATAGTACACAACCCATGTGACATACGAATCAAAATGAATTATAAATTAAAACTCCCATACAGGGAGCTACCCAAATTAGACCAACTCAATCAAGTCCTATCAACAAGGTCCAAAGGAGGCAAACTTCTCTTCTTTCTCCCCAAGTTCTCTTATCTCATGATATCACACACAACCCAAAGAATTTGTTATACATAGATAATGAAATGAATTTATTATGTGATCAAAATAAAGGTTGAAAATAATAAAAAACTAAAGAGAATACTTTTAAAAAAGACCTCCAAATAAAAAAAAGTGCAATATATAATAACAAGTCATTGTCCTAGGAGATAAATAAAAAATTGATTTGGGGATAGTTTATATAAATATGTATTTGATGCATAACTAGTGATATGAATATAGATAAATAATGTTTGTAATCTAAATTGTAACAATAAAGGAAATTAAATAATTTAACAAATTCAAGTATATCAACTTATATCATATACATTGAAAGGTTTCTATCTTATCCTCTATCGAATTTATATTCAATGGAAGGTGGCTCATTCCTCATATATTAGTTGATACAATAAGCATACATAGAGTGGGTGGCCCATGCATCATTAACCCAAGGAAGGTGGATATATTCCTCTTCTCGCCAAACAAATCAAACTATTAATTGCACCAGAAAATTCCTTAGAAGTAATTTGTATGAAAAAATGGAATATGAAGGCATAAAATTGATTGTTTGTACTATCATGTTGAGGAATTTTGGTTTCAATATATGGAGAACAATTTTATATCTAAAATAAGAATTACCTAAAGTGTAACAGACTGGACTTTGGGTACTATATCTAGTTTGAGCTATAATTCATCATTTTTTCTAAAATGAACTTATTTCTTTATTCCAAGACTTTTTCGGTCATTTTGATTATTTTTCTTGTCCCTTGATACTAATTAGTCTCCTTTTGAGATTCTTGTGCCTAACTAAGTTCATTTTCCTTACATAAAAATATTTGCAAATGAGTCCCTGAATGGATCTTCATGAAACACTTTGACATCATTTGGTAGATTTGACATACATTTGTCAGACCTTATTCTTCATTAATATACATGCCTTTCCAACCAATGGCTTTAGTATTAAATCAAAATGTTGTTTAGAATGTTATATATTGATTATTTAGGTATTTAAGGTAGGAGATTTAATTGGAAAGATAGGGCTGTAAATAGAGAATTTAGTATTTTTTATTTAACTTAATAGCAATTAGATACATGGTCAAATTCTCATAGAAATATGAGATATGGTTTTGTTGTTAGGAAAAAAACTAGGTAATAAGAAGGACAATGGACCTAATAAAAATTAATTTTCTCATTATTAGCTAAATCGGAGAAGCATGACATCATCCTCCATCGTGATCAAATCTTCTCCACACAAGAAAATAACAATGACCCAATCCTTTTCCCCAGAGTGGACGCGACCATGCATCAGAATATTAGGTAATTTTATCCGATGAAGGACTTAGAAAAAATGCCTAGACCTTTGCACAGAGTGCACATACAAGAATGGTTTATAAGGATAAACCAGACCAAACAAGTTCGAAGGCCAAGAACCAACGACCTCCACAACCACTTCATGTCCATTCTAGGTCTGTGTAAGGTATGATTGTTAGGGGTTGGGGTTTTCAGGAGAGTGTCAACATGGTCACCCTACCCTGGTATGAATTACACATCCAGGGGTGGCGATCTAACATGCCCTTAGGCCTAAAATAGAAACAACTAAGAAGACATTCTGGGCCACGTAGGGCTACTAGCGTAGGTTGAGAGAAAGAGCGACTACCCCCCTCCCCACATAGATGAGGCTCAGTTTACATCCCATGTCAGCTGTATGTGACATAGTAGAGATTCACACCACTCGCTGTGTGCAAACAACACATTACACACGACTCTATGTATCACCCCTAACAAATTGTGCACGGTCATCTAGGTCCCACCATGTCTCCTGGCATTGCACTCTTTCCACAAAAAGTATGCTATTGTCACAAGCACAATGAGCAGAAAGTCTCTGATGTCTTTGTCTTTGTATAGGACTCTAGGGTCAGACCAAGGGTTCCACATCGATGGTGATGCATCAGTACCCAGTGTGTCCCACACCCACTTTGTAAATGAGCAGTCCTTGAACGGGTGCACAACAATTTTTTTTTTATTAACGAGAGAACCGCCCCCGTGCACAATAGTTTTGTCCTCTATTTGACAAAGTGTGCACCTTGTCGAGCAATCAGGGTCTCACGTGCTAATTTTTTTATCCATGGTGAGACCCCCCTTCCTTGCCTTGTAGACCATCATGGCCCATCTTGAAATGTTGTAGTGGTGCCACAGGGTGTTGTATCCACTTGCACCTTGCATATTCAATAATATGTGCTCTAAGTTTTCCCATAGGAGTTACTCATTTCACCATCCATCTAGATATAGATGTTGAATATGTATCTATGGTATAGGGTTTGATTAGATATTCCAATTGGGTATCTTTTAATATATCAATCAAGTTACAACATATAAACCCTAAACAAATTCTACAAAATTAAGGTAGGATACAACTCCAAAAGATATAAAACGTATAAAGTGAGAACTTGTCTCATTATCGCATGGCACTTGTATTACTTCCTTTCACAAGTTCATTAACCATATCACACCATTGTGGGATATCAATCCTTCAATAACATCTCAAGATGATTTCACCTCAAACTATGCTCAAGGCACTTACAAGGTCATTAGACCCATTCTTATAATTCCTACATAATTGATATCACATATAACTTTGTATTGCTCGTAATAACCACCCTATATTTTACAAGGTTCATCGTAGCACTTACATAGCTATGCCATTTATCTCACTAGCAAGGTTAGGGTTACATAAATAGGAGAGAGAAGACATTGTCATAGAATACAACTCTTCAAGTAGAGTGGACACATATGTTACATTATCACAAGATCAGGGTTAGGGTTTGAATATATCAAATTACGGTCTCATAACGTTATTCAACCAATAAACCTTAATTCCATTACCTTCCACATATTTGGAGAGTACTAGGATTAAGCACCATCATTAATGAGTAGCCATTTATAATTATCTCATCATATAACGACCATTCCACTAAGTAGCAATCACGATCATTTATAGGTGTGTCAACCTTGCTCACTCAACATTGGGTCACAACCTGCAACGCATGCAGCAGGCATCTCGACCTATAATGTGTGCATCAGTTGTCTCAGATTGCAACACATACAGCCTATGTCTTGGCCCGCAATGTGTGCAGGGTGTGTCTCACCCGCAACACATACAGCCATGCCTTGGCCCGCAACGCACGTAGGGTGTGTCTTGCCTACAACGCGTGCAGCCTGTCCCAATTGTAACATGTGTAGGGTGTCTTGACCCATGATGTTGTATTGCTACCATGCTAGTGTGTAGTGACTATCCCCTAGGGTTGTTGAGGTTGAAACAACAATCTATGCAAGGTATCAATCTAAGGGAAGACCAAGGATTGTCTCGACCTCTAATTAACCATGTACCCAACATCTGTATAGATCTAAACCAGGTTGAGAAAGATGATTAACATCAAGGAATACCAAATGTCAATAGGGTGAATAACACCCTAAACCATGGTGTTCGGCCAACCCTAGAACTTGTTCACAGAACATTATCATAAGATCTATGTTTAGGGAGATAAAATCAAGATTTTTATGCATATAACCAGACCCAAACTTCTTGTTATTCAAGTATAAACACACCAAATAAAAGTAACAAAGTTCCATGGATAAAAATCCCAAGTTATATATCAATATTTCAATCATCACCAAAATCAGATATAGGGATTTAGGGTTTTAATGGAAAGAGTAGCTTTCTTGAGTCTACCATGAAATCCAAGCCCTAAATCATTATCTTTCCCTCTACCATAAAGATCACATTTTTAAGATATAAAACAGCAGTATGTGATCGAATTTAAGATGCATATAATAGATGGGGCAAAGTTATATAACCCGCCTATTTTGGAGAGAAATAATCTACCAAGATCACAAGCTTCAAGAACTCCAACCAATCTTCAACACTTTGGCCAAAGGATCACCTCAAGAAGAGAAACAAATTCCATGGTCAAAGGAGAGCTTAAGGAAAGAGAGAAAATAGTCCTAGGTTGAACCAAAGAGAAAGGAGAAAGAGATGAAATCATCCTCTCATTTGGGTTTCACCATGTCAACACATAGTCTATGACCTCTTATGATGAGGAGTTCCTCTCAAGAAAGCCACCATGGATGATCCACAGTCTACAGCCAAGGAGAAAGAAGAAGATGGAGATTTTAGAAGAGGGGAAATGTTTTCAAGGGTTAATATTACTTACTAAGAGAAGAATCTCCAAGAAATCACCACCAAGGAGTTGATGTATCACAAGATCTTCAACATGCAAAATGGATCAGCCACCCAAGCATCAAGATCTGGCCTCTCTTGCTCCTGAAGCTCCAAGGATGATCCAAAGGAAGAAGAAAGAAAGTAGGATCCAAAAGAGTTGATTGCAACTGAAGAAAAGGGGTCATATACCCAAAGGAGGAGTGAAGTAGAGGTTTATGAGGTGTCAACATATTAGACCATCAAGGGACACATTGTAACATCCCTGACCTGTGTTATGCTTTAACCCTAGATGTTTTGCTTAATAAATTTAATTATATGCTTGATCTTATCTCTTGAAAAGTAATTAAGGCTCAAGAGGAACTTATGATTCAATTTTAGTCCTTTTTGAATAATGTTGAAACAATGTTTTGCCTATTTTGGACTAAAGTGCAAATTACCCAAGTTGAGGGGTTAACTTGCAAATTGTACATGATAAAATGTTCCTCAGGTGTTGAAGCATCATAAGAATGAAAATGATGCATAGGTACAGCTTGTAGAAACCTGAGTACCAAGAAAGAGTCTATTAAGCAATGTTTGTGCATTAAAACTTAGTTTTAGAGTAATGTGCAATTTACCCAAAACCTAGGGTTCAATATGCCAAAATTTCACTGCTAGAGAGTTCCTATTTTTTCTTGGAATTATTTAGAGAAAAGAAATTGAGAGGGGAGTCTCATTTGAATCATTTTGGAGGAGAGAGAATCTTGATATTAAAATAATCAAGATTTAAACATAATTGAAAACATAATTCAATTTAATGCAAAAATAAATATATTAATGGGAGTGCCCTTCAACTAAATATGTGAAGGCTGAATTTGGATAAGTGTGGAAGTCCTTGTTCCTTGCTATGGCACCGAAAATATCCTAAGTGAGTGGAGAGCCCACTCACATTAGTAAACTAAAAAGTAACATCCACTAAATATGGGATATTAGTATTATATGAATTAAAGTGCTTAATTTACTTTCTTTTAATTCATGGATAATGAAGAGTAATTCGAAGGTGGGAAAGATGGATTTTCATGCAAGGATTTGAGGGGGAGATGTGGAACCAATTTTGGGAGTTAAAGGATTTTTATATCACTTTCTCTCTCATTGAAATTCCCTTATAAACACTTCAATTTCCACCCACCTGAACACTCTTTTTCAGATTTTCTTTCTCTCCTTGCTTTGGTTAAACACAAGGGAGATTAGGAGAAATAGTAGGACGTGCCCCAACCTGTAGGTAAGCTCCATAGTCATCTTCAACCTTGATTTCATGGTGGAAATCAATTTTCAATGCTTATTTTCTTGTTTTCTTCATTCAATCTTCAACCCTAGCCATTCATTTCACTCAAAGACTTGAGGATGAGCCTCGTAAAGTTGAGGAAGCTTCATTCACCATTTAGGAAGTGAAGGTTGAAGCTTGGATTCAATTCTAAATGTGGGTTATATAATTTGAACCCTTAAATGCTATTATTGCATTCAATTCTTCATTTTATGATTGATTGTTTTGTTCTTCTTGAATTTCCTTTGGTTAATTGATGGAATCACCATAAGAATGGTAGTAGACTTTGAAGGATCGAAGCTTGAGGATGATGACATCATCCTAAGCACACACCTCAATCTAATATCTTTAACAAACATTTTTATCTCTTGAGACTAAACGATCTCAAGATCGTGTGGTGAACAAACAGTCTCAAGACCGTTTGACACCAAACGGTCTCAAGACTGTTTGAGATCAGGAGATATCATGGTTGGATGATGACCTAATGGTCCTAATTGATTGATTCGTAATAGGTTCAGTGATGGATAATCCACCAATTACAAACTCCAATCGATTGAATTGATTGAATCCTTAATTGATGGAATCAATCAAGACCGAATGGGTAAAAGTAATCAAGACTGAATGGGTAAAATCAATCAAGATTGAATGGGTAAAGTTCATCAAGATAGAATGGATAATTTGATCTTCAAAACCGTTTGGTCATGTTGACCGTTTGGGAGAGTTTACCGAATGGAGGTCAAGCACCTCAAGACCGAATGGAGGTCAAGCACCTCAAGACCGAATGGAGGTCAAGCACCTTAAGACCATATGGAGGTCAAGCACCTCAAGACCGCATGGAGGTCAAGCACCTCAAGACCATATGGAGGTCAAGCACCTCAAGACCAAATGGAGGTCAAGCACCTCAAGACCGTATGGAGGTCAAGCACCTTAAGACCGTATGGAGGTCAAGCACCTCAAGACCATTTGAGGGTTCAAAAGGAACAAAACCATTTGGAAATATAATAGTTTCAAAGTTATGAAATACCAATTAATCCCTTGATTATTAATAGCATATATACAAGTTAAATCCAGTGGTTGCACCTCTAAAATACTTAAATGATTAGTACCTTTAGAGTGGTTAACCTTTAATGCTTATGGAAGCAATGACTTAATACACAATGCTAACCCTTCATTCAAATTGATTCAACCTAATCAAGATTGAAATAATTAACATCCTAGAAAGGATGAGAGAGAGGAACTCATACATGAGTGATAATCATGTAGTGATTAATCTTCAACACTTTCAAAATGAAATATGTAATTAGGGTATGATCCAGGATGATGAGATCATAAAACCCTAATCGAGAAGGTTAATGAACCCTAACCCTAATTTAGGGTAATCATATGATAAACCCTAATTCAAGGTATTTATTGGTAAACCCTAATTTAAAAGAGGATGTTTCATGAAAACCTAAATTCGGGTAAAGCTTCATGAAATCCTAATTTGGGGAAATGTTGTAAGAAACCCTAATTTAGGGCAATGATGTGTAAAACTATAATACAGGGTAAAGGTATGACAAACCCTAATTTTGGGTTATAGTATATGAAACCCTAATTTTGGGCAATGAGATGATTAACCATAGCCCTAATGATGGATAATGGGATGAGTATCTCTAATTGACATGAATTGGGAAACCCTAACCCTAATAAAGGATTAGTGGTGTTACCTTTGTATAGCATGAGGCTAATATGTAATGGATATAACTGTCATCATGTGTTCTAACCATGCAAGTATCATGAGTTGATGAGCATAGCCAGGTATGAGCTATGATGTTTCATTTATTGAATTTTTTATTGGGCTTTATGAACCATAACATGATTTGTTGCCTAGTGAGAGGTAACAAGAGATGAAATGGGCCTTGTGAACCATGTGAGATGCTTATGTAGCAAGTATCATGTTTACTTTGGTCAGATAACCTAAAGGTATTAGTTACCTAATAAGTGGTAACATGTGTTCTTTGATGAACTGAGGGTTTGAATACCCATTTTTCCATAATCATGATGAGATGAGGGATTGAGATCCCAATGCTTTAATAAGTCTTAAAAAGTAATTGATAGAAGTATTACATATTCTTTGTAGCATTTGTTATAATAATGTTTGAAAACCTGAATGATGCTAAAAGAGTATGGTAATGTACTTAATTAATCAAGTGAAATCTTATCATGTAGAGCCCTGAGCATAGAATCCATCATCGTCAGTAGTTGGTGATGGTGAAACAGGTTTTCCTATGGGATTTCTTGGAGTGCATACTGTTGAGTATGTAGGGGTTATGGGCGCGAATATCCTTACGCCCTAATGTGGGATTGATGGAAGATAAACATTAAATCTCTCAATCCTTCATTATATATGCTGGGATGGATGTATCATGAATCTCCCGATGATGTTTAATGCCGGATCGAAGTGAGAAAACATGAAATCTCTCGATTGCGAAGAGAGTGCAGCCACCATTGTAGCTCTATAGCGAAGTGGCCAATATACCCTCGAAAGCTATGTAGCAGAGACACGAGATGTCCTGCATGTTGTACTCATACTGACTGGGGAGGATGAGGTCATGGAGTCTGGCTATTCCATTGACCTATGTATGGAACCAATTTTGACTTCACAGTGATTGGTTGGAATATGAGTGGTATACCTCATTTCCTCAGGGCTTAAGTATGAATGTAAAATGTAATCAGCCGTGTAGCATATTCACTTAAGATTGAAATACAAAAATAACTGGTTGATGTTACCTTGCTTAGCATATCTTAGATGGATAAATGTTATACATGTTCTTCGTATTCCTTATTGGATAAATGATATGCTGCTTCAACAAGTTATAGCTGAAATGCTTTGAATAAGAATATTGCTCTAACCTTTTTAGAAAATAAATCAATTACTGTTGAATATAAATGATTCCTCTACTCATTTTTATTCTATTAAACTGCAATAATAATGTTTTTGGTGGAGAGTTATATCTCTTGCTGGGATTGGGTCTCACTTTGTTGGTCACCAACACTTTTTAGGTAGACGCAAAAGAAGAGACAGGAACCCTATAGCAGCGGAAGAGCAGCAGCAGCAACAGGGACATCAGTGATATTCTTAGGTGGAGACACTAGCTGTCATGTCTTGTATATGTGTACATAGAGTCCTATGTGTCGTCTCCGTACTCTCAGGTCCTCAGAGTTAGTAGTTAGTTTAATGAATCAATCTGATATTTTGGCTTGATGCCTCGAGGTTATTATATCGCCTATGTATAGTTTTAACAGGGCAGTTTATGCTTGTAATCCTTGAGAAGAGATGATATTGGACCTGTACTTTTGAACCAGAATGTAAATGAGATACTTTGGTTCTTTTTGAAAGAAGTTTTCCCTTTTTTGGATCTCTTTATAAAAAGGTTTTAAAAAATTTAGTGATTTTCAGTAATCCACTGTTGATGATCGCTTCCTCTTAGTTAATGATGATTTATACGCCACACACATGCCTTTCAAAGAAATAACATTTCCTCCACTCACATGCAATATATGAAATGTTCATGTTTATCTAGCAAAAGTGTGGCTACCTCCAAGGTCAACTACTACCTTGTATCGGTCGAGACACTTCCATCTACTTGTCTAGGTTGAAATCCTAAGTCACCATATATACATCATCGAGACACTCCACTAGTGGACAAGGTGTCTTGACCATCCTCACCTCTAGGTCATATCAGTCGAGATAACACTATAAGGAGTATGTGTTGTGGTCGTTACCCTCACCCAAAAGTGGGGTAGTGGTCACAACACTCAAACCTAGCTCAGTTACTATGTCAACTAAGCAAACCCTAGAAACCCTAGAATCACTCTAAGATGTCACATCACCAACCATGATTTAAACAAGGTTCCCATTGCATCATCTTCAATTTCATGATTCTAAAGTACAATAAACGTTCTCAACATGTGAAAATTTGCAAGATAACCCTCACTTATGAGTAAATTGCAATTCGGTCCAAAACAAGCACATATATAGAAAAGATAGCTCAAACATCAATCAAATTGGACCATAATGAAAATATAAGCATGTCACATGATGTTAAGACATACTAAGAGTTTAGATTAAGGTTTAATATTCTCATTATACAAAGTAATTACAATCAAGAATAAAGCTAGGTCAGGGATCTTACAACTATAAACCCCTAACTAGGATTTCACCCCCGAAATCCTATGCAAAAAGAGACGGATACTTATTTTGCATCTCGTCTTCAAGCTCCCATGTGGCTTCCTCTATGCCACAATGATACCACAAAACCTTGACTAACACAGTGTCCTTCTTCTTCAACTTCTTGATCTTCTATCCAAGATCAGAACAAGACCTTTCACATATGACATATCATTATCCAGCTCCACCTCAATAGGTTGAAGAGTCAACTCTATATCAGGGTGACACTTTCTCAACATAGAGGTATGAAACACAAGATGTAACTCATATGACTCAAGTGGCAACTCTAGCTTATAGGCCACCGTCCCAACATGTGCAACTACAGGATAAGGTCTCATATATCTGAGAGCTAACCTACCCTTTTCCCAAACCTTGGAACACCTTTCCAATGAGAAACTTTGAGGTACACCATGTCTCCCACTTGGAACTCCCAAGGTCTACGACGGTTATTAGCATAAGACTTTTTCCTATCATGTGCTGCCTTCAACTACTATTGAATGACTTTGATCTTTTCTATCATTTGATGCACTAGCTCAGGACCTAGAAGTTGATATTCTCCCATCTCATACCAACCCAACGGAGATCTACAATGTATCCAATACAATTCTTCATATGGTTACATATCGATGCTCCTTTGATAGCTATTGTTGTTGGCAAACTCTATTAGACTAAGGTTTTTATCCCAACTTCCAAAAAATTGCAACACACAGACTCTCAATAGATCCTCCAAAGTCTGTATTGTCCTCTTAGATTGTCCATCTATCTGTGGATGGAACATAGTGCTCAACCTCAACTGCGTACACATTACCACATGCAAACGTTCCCAAAAGAGACTAGTGAACTGAGGACCTTTGGCTGACACTATTGTAATTGGAATACCATGTAGACATACTACTTCATCGACATACATCTGTGTAATCTTCTCAATCATATATGTCATCTTTACTGGTAGAAAGTGTGTTGACCTTGTCAACCTATCCACTATTACCTAGATGGAATCATGACCCGTGTTTGTCCTTGGAAGTCTAACCTTAAAGTCCATCATGATATGATCCCACTTTCACTGTGGTATAGAAAATGGTTGCAAAGTTCCTACATGTTTCTGATGCTTGACTTTGACCTGCTGACATACTGCACACCTAGCCACAAACTCGAAGACATCATGCTTTAATCTTGGATGCCAATACAAAACTTTTAGATTCTGATACATCTTGGTGCTACTTGGATGCATAGTGTTGATTTGGTTGTGAAAGGCATCGCGGAGACAACGACATGAGGAGAAACAACAACGTCAGCCTCTATGGTGTCCTCAACTTTGTGGATGGGCTTTGGATGTCTTGTGTAGGGGTGTCACTGATGGTGTTCACCACCAACCACCCAGTTAAGCTTGACTGATATAATATATGTAACCCATGTTGATGTAACACAATTATAAGAGTCGGTATTGATATTTAATTTGTTCCACTTATGCTTGATCTATTGTTGATGAGAGTAACAAAGTTCTATTCAAATTGTAGTTGTGCTCGACCAAGATGGATGAGTAAACCTCTGGTGATGAGACAAGAAAAGAAAAGAGAATGTATTACAGTAGCTTCATAAATCTATTCTGGTGGGCGACATCTACAAATCCACCAGCCAATCTCGGTGGCAATGGTGAGCATGCCATGAAGAGATCCTTTCTAGCTAAATTTGGTAGGATTTTGTTCTGTTAAAGACCATACAACACTAACAAATTATCACAACAAGAAACTTTAGCGAGAAAGTTCTTTTTATTCACCAATGTCTCAACATAATTTCTTTCCTTGAAAAATTTTGTGTTTGGGGAGAGGAATGTTGGCCTGACAACCACCAATTAGTCTTGAAGTACCTCCAAAATAGCAAGTGATGCAGACCCAAATGGCATGACATCATAATATCCCTTTCTAGAATGAGAATTGAGATGAATTTACATTGTACAAGGAGCCTAGGCATTATTGGTGTTGATATCTTATGCATATTCCTAATCTTATGTTTCTAAGCCAATACAATTTGTTTATTTGGACATATAGCCTCTATAGGAGAATCAATACCGCCTTCAAACATGTAGCCGTAAAGCAAATTTTTGAACCAAAAACAAGTGGATAGGAAATGAGTAGGGAGGGATTGAAAAGTTTGAGTAGCCAACTACTTAATGCACAAAACAGAACCAGATGTCAACATTTAGACAACATCTTATATGATGGTATTATTGTTTAATGAAGTTTTAAGGTAGTTCTTTGAAATGAAATTCAGTAATACATACTAAATGTAACCATGTGGTATGAAAAGTAAGTATTTATCATAGACAATAACATATAGCCATAAAAAGTAACTATTAATATATCTTATTTATATCCAACTTTATTATATTTTGTAATTTGTATATACTATTGAATGTAATTTCCCCAAGTTCTCTTATTAATAAAAGGGAGAGGGCACATTACTCCTCTCTACACACTGCATTGCAGCACCCTATCTTTCTTGTTCACATGGTACCAGAGCAACAAGATCCAACGGAAGCGTAGCCGGCCCTAACCCTAACCAACAGGGCAAGCCGATGTCGCATAAAAAAGAAGCCTTCATAGCCAAGAAGTAGCAGTCACCACTGACAGCCAACTACCTATGGTAGCCCATCACCGCCGTCCAAGCAGTTGCCAGGTAGCTTTTTGCCAGGCTAGTTTTGACTGGGTGAGGGGCCAAACATTGTTGATTCTTGACCAAAAGGCGCAGACTCCTTCAACCTCTCCAATGGCCTTCTAAAAGTACAAATCAAGTAGCATGTGTCTATTTAGAGAATTCCTAATCACATCTCCTCCATGTTTGATTAGGATATACTCATTTGGAGGTTGTTGATGCGTCAAAAATGTATCATCTCATCTATATTTAGGTGATGTGTATCTCTCCAACACTCTCTTCCACAATGTGACGTATATCTTTCCATCACTCAGTTTCTCTCTTGATGTGTATCATCCCATCATTCTATTTTCCATCTAATCATGGAGGACACCAAGGCATCTACCATCTACAACAAGATGTCACCTATCCCCTCCATCAAGTTGAATGGGAAGAATTATCTCTTGTGGATGAATGTTGTCCATACAATGTTGGAACCATGAGATAAGACAAACATGTTGATATTGATCCTCCTACTTTTATTGAAAAAGGCTATGTTGAATGGAAGCATCATAATAGTCTGGTGAAGACATGGTTGTGAGGGAACATGGAACCTGGAATTGCTTCTAGTTTCATGTTCTACACTACTGCCAAAGAGATATGGAATGCAGTAAAGAAATGTTACTCACAAGAAAAGAATACTCTTAGTCAATTTATGATATATGACTGTCTATTTACAGAACGACAGGGAAATAGGCCTTTGGAATAATATTTTGGAGTGATACGAGATATTACTCAAGAACTAAGATTCTATCATCCAGTGACTATCAAAGAACAAGTCAAAGATGGAGATGACTTGATTATAGAAAAATTCTTATCTGGCCCGAGTTCTTCATGCAGCTCAGCCCGTTGTGTTATCCTAGATTCTGACAAACTTCCCAGCTTAGAATAATCTTACTCAAGGATTTTACAGTCAAATTTTGAACAGGTTGATCCTACAGTTGTCCCTCTCATGGAGATTTTCATGCATCTATAATTGTTGCGGTTAGAGGAGGTTGTATGTGTGGCAACACATCCCACTATCACACAGACATCGAGGTGTTACGCGAAAATGTGCGGAATTCACCATAACCACAGATTATCGAGAACACGGGTTAATTAAAACTGATTGCGGAAAGCCGATAAACTGGGAAACTATTACATTCCAGTCCTCATCCTGCAAGGAAATAGGTCATATATATACATACACGAGATCTGATATGTGTCCACAGCTTACAGAAACAGCTATCTATCCATCACATGAGTTCACCACCTGTTCATATACATAAAGGCCCACATCCGGCCAACCGCTGGATATACAAAACATCAACGATCATACATCGTGAAACAACGTCAAAGCACTGCCAAGGACCTGAGAGTACAGGGATGACTCTAGACTCTACTACAAAACATCCAAAACAGCAACATATCCATCGCTTGCCTTCTACTACTCGTCTAGCTGCTCGGCCGCAACTCCACGACCACCACCATGTCTAGCTCGACCACCTAAAAAGGGGTGTAAACCAACAGAGTGAGACAATCGAACATTGTCCCAGCGAGAAACATAACTCCCCGTCGAAACTACAAAACCTCAGATATGTATAAAGCAGCTAACTGTTAAAAGGTATAAAAGAGCAGTTTTGAAGTAAAGTTGTCTATGCCTAGCAACTTATCAGATGTAATCAAATATTAGTTGTGAAATATGATTAACAAGACAAGATATATAAGTTCTACTACATATGAAGAACATATAAGCAACTGCTAGATATAAAAGAGTTGACTACACAAACAAGGCCTCAACCAATGTTTCGTATTTGTCTTAAGAAGTAATACTATTCGGTTGAATTACGTATTATTATTCCCTCAACCAATGGAAGTGAGCCGTACCGCTCAAATCCAACCTTCGGTTGTGAAACCCAAGCCGGTGCC
The DNA here is from genome assembly GCA_963693085.1 of Alisma plantago-aquatica. Taxonomy (NCBI): domain Eukaryota; kingdom Viridiplantae; phylum Streptophyta; class Magnoliopsida; order Alismatales; family Alismataceae; genus Alisma; species Alisma plantago-aquatica. The sequence goes on along the minus strand of OY856409.1, from coordinate 1,030,434,998 downwards.
ATACAAGGTCAAATGGAAGAGTCAGACTCCACAACCTCGCCCCTCGTGGTCAATGCACGAGTACAACACAAGAAGGACCGCAGTCTCATGTTGAAGTGGTCTTAGCCACAGGGTCAGGATACCCTCTGCCTAGCCCGCCTCAGTACAGGTCTCGGCGCTAGTGAAACTGAGCCACATGCCTATTCACCGTGCTCTGAGCCATGAACGCATTCATGCTCCTCCTATCACATATCCTGAGCCATGGGCCTGTTCACCATGCTCTTCATCACAATTGGGCTACGGTCCTGAATCTGCACCCTGGAGTCTACAATCGAAGTTGCACTCTTACCTCCTCACTTTAGGCTAGGAGTAACCTCGCATATTCAACAATATGCACTTCGGGTTAACCCATAGGAGAACCCGTTTCACCATCACCAAATTCCTGACGATGATGGATCTATGGCCAGGGCAACTACATGATGTATTTCACTATAATTATTTAGTATCTTTTAGATGGATTGCAAGATTCAACCAAGTTATAAAACATGCAAGATATAACAGAAAGTAAACAACATAAACTCAACATTATGTTATTAATTTAGTCACATCAACCTGATCCATCTTAATGATCTAACATCACATGTTATCACTTGGCCTCTTGCCAACCATCAGAATCCATCTCAAGGATCATCACATACCATGGGATCTCAATCCCTCATTATGTATTGCCACTGCCTCTCAAGGCTTACATCATCATCATGGGACAAACACATTACATATGTAATTTCTTCAGCAAGAGTAATTATCAAAGTGATGTTACTCATCACATATTTCCCATAGCCTTTTCATGGCTAGTCATCACCTGCATGGTCAGTGTACACAATAACCATAGTTTTAACATAAGGACTATGTTATCAACATAGGGTGACATTAAAGGTTTTATACTTGTCAATCATACCTCAACTGATAACCATATGCATAAGATACATCATTAAGCAACTATATCTAGACTTATCCTCATCTCAGTATTATTCAATTAATCAAGGTGTTAACTTCATGCATGTAGTCATGCTAGATATACAGAACAAGCGTTATCATTACCACTACCATTACCACTCTTAGCATTAACAAATAATCACCAGGCTAAGATAAATGATCAAGCTTATGATAGCGTGCATCATCATCTATATAAGGAGTCACCATCGTTAAGCAAAGACATATACCACTAGGTTGTTTTCATGATACAAGGATCCCTCACAAAAGATACCAAAACCCTCACTAAAAGAGGTGTATCGGGCAACCTGCCCTCACCCAAGGATCAACACGTAATGGCCGAGAGAGAGAGAAAGAGAGATAACTCAACCCACATGTCATTCATCCACTGATCCAGGCCTAACAGCCGACACAAAACAAGGAAAAGAGTTGTGACGCCCGTCACAAGAGCAAAGGGGTGTCGCCCGACACCACAACCTATCGCCCAACACAGGCCTATCGGCCAACGCACACCTCACTTGGCCTATCTCCCAACACACTAAGTCAAGAGATATCGTCCAACAAGGTCATCTTCTTCCACAAGCACAAGGTACTCAAAACCCTAGAGGATCAAGGAGATGGCTCACCTCGATCAACTAAGAAAGAGGGGTCTTGCACACCACCTATCACCCATCGGGCAACACAACACCAACCCTAAACAAGGTCCACTACAACCGAGCTCACCCTTCTAGTCCATGGTGAGAGGAGAGTATTGCTCAAGCAACTAGAACACAACTCACCTCAATCGACCAAGAAAGAGGGGTGTTGCTCATGATACTAGAAGCTTAAACTCACTCCTCTAGACCAAAGAGAGAAAGGAGTATTGCTCACTAAGAAACACTAAACCACATAGGTGATCGGCCAACAAGGATACTAAAGCAAGATGTAAAACTAACAACAACATATAAGCAAGAACAAAGAAAAAGGAGATAGTGTAGCTAGGGTTAGAAGTTATGCAACCCGCCTTAAGCTCCAAGCTTCAAAGAAGAAGAACTCCAAGGGATGTCGACCACCACTTGCTCCTTCAAGGGGGTGTATCGGCCGACACAAGCAAGGAAGAAGGGAGTGTCGTGCACTCAAGGTGGAGAAGGAAACTAAAGGATCAAAGGAACTCCTAGCAAAGGAAAGGAACCACCTATATAGAAGGAAAGGGAGGATAAAACAAGGTTGGTCCAAGCAATGTGTCACTTGCCTAGGGACACTTGTCCTAGTGCACGAGCCACCACTCTAGCAAGCTCCATACACATGTCCAAGATATGTTCCAAGTGTCCACTAAACAAGGTCAAGGCTAGGTCAAGCATCATGGGAAACACAACCACTTGCACCATGGGCGACACAACAAGGCACCATGGGCGACACACATCCATGTTGGCCAACACAAACACTCCTAGGTCGATACACTCTCCATCTTGGGTGACACAAAGATCAACCAAGCCACAACAAGGCACCTCAAGGCCCAAACAAGCTCAACCAGGCCCAAAAGAACTCAAGCAACGAGCCCAAGCCTTCCTCTCAACATTAGAGGAAGAAAAGAGAGAGAGGAACACTTCACAAGGTGGCAAACTTGGCCACAAACCCTAGACTTGGGTTATTTGCAAGTAGCACCTCCAACTCTCAACAAAGCACAACCAAACCCTAATCACCACTAAAGGTGATTAGCAAGCACCAAAGCACCAGGGTTAAGCAAAGCAAATAGGGTAAACCCTAAACGAAGGTCAGGGTCCTTACAGTATGGGTATGGGTCAAGGACGTGGCACACATCCTAAGTGCACTTTCTATGACAAACCTAGATAGACAATTGAGAGATGTTAGAAGAAGCATGGCAGACCTACTACACCACTTATGGGGGCAGCAAACTATGTTGGCACTACTGACTCTTCTGAGCCTCATGCTTTGAGTTATGGATCTTCTAACATCACACTCACCTAAGAGGAATATGATAAATTTATTCTGGCTACCTAAAATCTAAGTTTGGGATCATGTTCTTCTTTAGCAAACATGGCATCTGCTACTGGTAATCATGCTACCTCTTTACTAGCTTCTGGTTCAACTTCTTCATGGGTGGTTGACTCTGGAGCGTCACAGCATATGACTGGTATGAGGAGATTGCTTCATTCCATTGACTCACATATTCCTCACCCATCAGTGACAATAGTAGATGGTTCAGTGAGGAGAGTGCTAGACAGTGCATATGTTTCTCTAACTCCTAGAATTGATCTTACTCTATACATTATGTGTGTGTATTTCCATTTAATATTCTTTCTGTTGCAAAATTGATTGATACTATGAAATGTATGGTGACATTTGGACCTTCTTGTTTTGTATTACAGGATCTCAAGAGTACGAGGATGATTGGTGGGGACTTAGGAAAGGTGATCTCTACCTCTTCCATGGTGAAAGTTTACCTTGCCAAGTATATGCTCCTGCTCCAACTATCCTTTTGATCAGTCTCCCTTACTGTGGCACTATAGATATGGATATCCTTCATTAGAGAGATTGAGAAAGTTAGAACTTGAGTTATCCCAAGTATCTTCTTCAGAGTGTCAGTCCTATCAACTGAAGAAACATCATAGAATGTCTTATCTCAATCGCATTAATAAATGCATTTCTTGTCCCTTTGAGTTAGTCCATAATGATGTTTGGGGTTCTATAAAAGACAACAGCTATAATGGTTTTTGCTATTTTATTTCCTTTATGGATGATTTTTCTCGCATGACATGGATTTATTTGTTGAAGAGTTGAGAGTTTGTGTTATCCATTGTCAACCATTTTCATCAAGAAATATAAGTCCCATTTGCAATATTAAAATTCTTAAATCTGATTATGCCTTGGAAATGTTCAAAGTGCTATGGCTGACTTTTGTAGCTATGTTGGGATGATACATCGTACGTCCTGTCCTCACACCCCTCAACAAAATGGGGTATCTGAGAGGAAAAATTGCTACTTTCTTGATATTTCCAGGACAAATATGTTTCAATTCAATGTTCCTAAGAGATTATGGTCTGATTCTTTACTTACTGCATGCTTCCTTACTAATAGGCATCCCTCTTCTGTGCTTCAAGGATGTACTTCATTCTTTGTCTTACATCCCAAGGATCCATCCTTTCTTGATCCCCTTAGAGTGTTTGGTTATACTTCCTTTGTCCAAAATTTTGATCCTAAGGATGATAAAGTATCCCCTAGGTTGATTACTCTTCTTGTTGGGTACTTCAATACTAGAAAAGGGTACAAGTGTTATTGTCTGAGTCTTTGTCGTATGTTTGTGTCTAGGGATGTAATTTTTCATGAATCCACTCCATATTTATCTAGTGATACCAGTTAGGGGGAGCAATTGTGTGAGAGTGAGAGAGTTCCACATCAGACATCAGTGAGAGAGTGTCGCCACCACATCAGAGTGAGAGAGTGCCACCTATCATTCCTGACTATAATGTAGTTCAGGAAGAGCAGCCAGAAGATGGTACCTTAATTCAACAATATTCATATGATTACAACAAATGAGGCAGACATGATCCATAGGATGTAGCACTCCAGTCTTTGATCCTTTCCCATCTCCCTCTACTCAAGAGACTCCTGAAGAACCATTTGACCTTGATGTTCCCATTGTTGTCTGTAAAGGTACTCATTCCTATATTGTTTGACATCCTATTGCAAGTGTGTGTTGTTTGTCAAAATTATCTAAGCATGCCCATTCACTCGCTCTTGGGATTGATTATGTGGTCATTCCAAGAAATCATCTTGATGCTATGAAGGATATTGGCTGGAAACAGGCAATGCATATGGAAATGTCTACTCTTCTACAAAACAACACCTAGGAACTTATTGACTTACCTCCAAATAAAAATGATGTGGGATGCAGATGGGTATTCACATTGAAACATAATCTAGATGGTTCAGTCGATAGGTTGAAGTCTAGATTGGTGGAAAGAGGTTACACTCAGACATATGGGGTTGATTTCTTTGAGACCTTTTCACCTATGGTCGTCTGAATTTAGTGTAGATTGTTATTTCTTTGGCTACTACTTTTAATTGGCCTCTATTTCATCTTGATATCAAGAATGCCTTTCTTCATGGTGATCTAAAGGAAGAGGTGTACTAGAGAAAACTCCTGGTTTTGTTGCTCAGGATGAGTGTCAGAAGGTGTGTAGATCAAAGAAAGCAATCTATGGGTTGAAACGATCCCCTAGAGCTTGGTTTGATAAGTTCAATGATGTTGTACTGAAGATGGGATTTTCTCATTCTATGATTGATCACTCCTTATTATATTCTAGCTCTCTTGTTGGATCTATTATTATTGTTGTATATGTTGATGATATAGTTATCACCAGCAATGATTTTATAAGCATATCACGTGTGAAACAAGGATTGCATGGGCATTATAACGTCCCTGGATTTGAGGCCTTGGATAAAATGATCTCAAAAGGAACGATTGGACTACCCATATCACCAAGGTGCATCTCCTTTTTCAAGAGCCCATCACTAAAGAACTCCATAGTTAAACGTGCTCAGCTTGGAGTAGTACTAGGATGGGTAACCAGTCAGGAAGTTGACGCCGACTTGCGCATGAGTATGGACAAAGTGTGCAGTTAAGGCTTGGTGGTTTGTGTGGCAAGTCATCATTCCTCAAACTCTACTAGAGCAAGGGCAATGGGCACATGAATTAAAAATAGTATTAGAGCCTATTCCCCTCTAGTAAGTGGGGCCCACATGGGCATGTGGCATCCCGATCTTAAGCCTTACAGTCCAGGCATGTTGGAAAGGGTTGTCCATGGTGATGTATCCACCCTTGTGTTGGTATTCCGTGATCGGGGTATGGGTGTCCATGGGCCATTCTGGATCTGCACTGAAATGGGGAAATATCATGAGGCCATATAGTTCAGCCTTGACGTGGGGCCAAGAGTTTAAGTGGGGGAGATTGTAACGTCCCTGGATTTGATGTCTTAGATAAAATGATCTTAAAAGGAATGATTAGACTACCCATATCACCAAGGTGTGTCTTCTTTTCCTAGAGCCCATCACTAAAGAACTCTAGAGTTAAGCGTGCTCAGCTTGGAGTAGTACTAGGATGGGTGACCAGTCGGGAAGTTGACCCCGACTTGCGCATGAGTGGGGACAAAGCACGTAGTTAAGGCTAGTGGTGGTCTGTGGGGCCAGTCGTCATTTCTGAAACTCTACTAGATCCTAGGGCAATGGGTCCAGGCGTTACAGGCATTTTCATACAAAGGATCTGGGCAAACTGAGGGATTTTTTGGGCATTGAAGTACTTAGATCTCATGCATGTACTAATTTGTCTTAGAGGAAATACGTGATGGATTTACTGTAGGAAGCAGGCATGAGTGAGTCCAAGTCAGTGTCTACTCCTATGGGCTATCATGTGAAGGAGATGACTGATGATACTGATTATCTAGATCCAAGATATTATAGGAAAATTATTGGTAAACATATATATTTAAACATTTACTCACCCTAACATTTCCTTTGTTGTAAGAGTGGTGAGTCCGCATATGAGCTCACCACATCAGTCACATTGGACAAAATTTTTTCGTATTCTGAGATATCTAAAAGGTGCACCTAGTAAGGTGATCACCTATTACTGACCCAAGACCCATGTGCCTACTCTTGTTCTTATTGGCTATGTTGATGCAGATTGGGTTGATTATTTGAATTACAAGAGGTCAACTTCTGGATATTGTACATTTCCAGGAAATCACCTTATTACCTGGAAAAGTAAAAAGCAGAATGTTGTGGCAAGATCTAGCACGGAGGTTGAGTACCAAGAAATGGCTTATTCCTGTTGCGAGTTGCAGTGGGTTCAATCTGTGTTTTCTGAATTAAATATTCCTATGTTGTCTCCCATAGAGATTAGATGTGATAATCAATATGCAATCTATTTTTCCAAGAACCCAGTCTTTCATGAACGCACTAAGAACATAGAGGTTGACTTCCACTTCATCAGAGATCAGATCAAGAATGGTACTGTTGTGAATCCGCACGTCAAATCTAAAGATCAACTTGCTGATGCTCTCACAAAGCCATTGAGTCCAACAACATTTCAAAACTTTTGCAAAAAGCTAGGCATTCATTATGTGTAAGCTCTAGTCTGAGGGGGCGTGTTAATATATCTTATTTATATTCAGCTTTATTATATTTTGTAATTTCTATATACTTCTAGACCTCTATGTAATTTCTCCAAGTTCTCTTATTAATAAAAGAGAGAGGGCACATTGCTCCTTTCTACATGTTGCATTGCAGCACCCTATCTTTCTTGTTCACGATAACTATTTGGGAGAGAGTAAAATTTGGTTATAAAACATAACTAATTGAATGCTAAATGTATGCTACATATTAAATATATATTAAGAATCATATAACATTGCATAAATAGAATGTAACTTTGGATGATGTAATTGTAATCACATATAAAAAAAGTAACCAAAAAGTTAATAAAATGTAAATAATGGTTCTCGTCGGTCTAGGCCAACATGGTTGGGTAAAATTTGGGTTTGATTTTCATAAACACAACACACTGCCAGTGTAGCGGCAATGCCAAAATGGGAGGGAAGCTTCTTTAACCTCCCTTTCAAGAGCTTTGAGTTTCAGGGAGGGGGGAGAAGAGAATGTAGGGGGGGGGGGTTTATAGAAAGGGGCTTGTCTTAATGCACATAATTATATGCTCTAAAAAGTAACTATTTAACACAAACTAATATTTGATCATAAAAAGTAATTTTTGATGTAGGATGTAATATTTGGTAATAAAAAGTAATTATTTGACACTAAATGTAGGTTACAGCCAAAATAAGTGTTTATGGTTAAAATAATGTTATATTCAAAAAAACAAATTTAGGATGATGTATTTACAATGAGACATACAAATAAGTCTCAAAATATATGAATATACAAAACAAAATGTATAATATGAAAAATGAATAATAGTAGTTCATCAAAAAGTAACTATGTTGTATAAGAAGTAACTATATGATTTGGAAAGTATATATATGGGATGAAAAGTAACTATTTTATAAACTAAAGTAATAAAGTAAAGATTTAACAAAAAGTAATTTTTGACTTACAAAATAAGTATTTGAAACTAAATGCTTGTTAGAGTCAAAATTAAGGCAAATAATGAAAGGCAGTATTTGTTAAAGACCACAACCACAATATTCATTACCATTAGCATGGTTATCATGGGGTCTTCAAATATGAGGGGGGTAATCTTCTTATTTTCAAGGTGGCTGATCTAGACCTTTAGCATTGTGTTGGATATAAAAATTGTGGTCAAGTTGGTTGTCTCCATAGTGAATCCTCTACGATTGTTGTTAATGGTAATATGAGCATGGTAGACAAACTAGACTTGTAAATTCAACTTGTGGTTGAATATTATCATGAAGGGTAGCCTACTTGTGATCTTACTATGATTATATATGTGGTTGAATGTGATCATGATAAGTAGCCTATAGTTGGTTGAATGTGATCATGATGCGACATTAGTAAGTAGTATTGATCCCCTTCTAGATCTTTCTCACTCTCCTACTCTCTCCTTTTCCACCTCCATAAGCATACCATTCTTATATACTCATTACATGACCGATGGACATAAAAAAGTATTTATTTGACACATAAAGTAACTATCTGACACATAAAATAACTATATAATATGAAAATTAACTTTTAATATAGGAACTAACATTTGATTGCAACAATTTACAAATTGATTACTAACACACATGAAACTAAAAGAGTAAGCATACACTCATACCTAGTCCACAGTGGGTCACAAATCCACTAATCAAAGTATGGGATATTATGAGTGGTCTTAGTGCCCAACCAGTAATAGTGATGCCCTAGTCTTGGATTTGATTCACAAACATATACACATGTAACCATGAACTCATATATTCAACAACACAAGTTGTGCTCATGAAATCATATGTTTCTATTGAAATTGGTGCATAAGTTATGACTAGGTGTGTGAAAGTCACATACATGTACCACGAAAGGTGACGAAGGGATCAATCATGTGTTTATTTTTAAATTTGGTAGATGAATGTGTATTTACATGAAATTATGTGTTCCAACATCTATATTTAAAGATGTAACAACAATTTATTATCTACATTTAACACCACATTAGGCATCCATGCATGTTTATGTGAATCCAACTACTTACGAACCCTACTTGAGTCATTATATGTATATTAGTGAATAAGATGAAACACATTCATATAAATGAGTTGATTTACACCCCAAGCATGATTAGGTGATTATATACCATTTATCTATATCAATGTATGTTATCTAATTATGATACCTAATGTCACTAATGTATCATGAAAGTTATCAAGGATTCATATATCAGATTAGCCAACTTCATCTCAGGGTTTAGGGTCAATATAATCATTATACTTCACTTATACCTTCTTATTAAGTCCAGGGTTAGGTTACTTTTATATCATGCATCCCAACATTAGGGTTTACTAGTCCACGACATGGTCAACATCATGTGTATGCATAATTAGTATTAATATATGAGTTACTCATATTATGTACATTAAATATTCATTAGGGTTCAGACATGTAAACTATTTGTTCTTTAGGATACCAACAAGCATGCTAGGGGATGAGTCTAACCTTGTTTGGTCAAAACTAAGGATCTAAGAATGCTAACCTCCTATTCATGGAGTTAGGGTTTCTAGAGTTAGAGTAACTAGATTTCAATACATTATAGGACTCCATCCCCTTAAGAAAGGATTTCATCCTCAAAATCAACATATCAATGATCTATCAAGGTACTACTACTACCCCTCTACCCCTTAAAAGGTCTGAACTACCACATCAAACTAAAACTAGAGGTAAAAGAATGAGTCTAACTAAACCATAAATAGGATCTAATACTCGATTAGAATCACCAAAGCTCAAAATCTAGGTTCTAGAGATAGACTACCCAAACATGTGGTTCTATGGGACATAAGGGATTTATGTCGAGTATCCATCTTCAAACAAGTCACCAGGTCATCATATTAGAGTACCCATAGTATCCAACATAGATGTCTAAGGCTACTATTGCCTACAGGTATGCTATTTCAGATAGTCAATATCAGCTTAGGTCAGGTAGATATCATGCAGATCTAGGAGTCCTTGTAAACCAAACTAGTGGGCGCAAGAACATCTTGCCAGTCCCTGAACCCTGATCCTTTCTAGACACCCTTGCTTTCAACTTATGCCCTAATATCTACCTAACATGGAACTGATACCATGGTGTAAGGAGGCGAGATCACCTCCTACTAAATTTTAAGGAAAATACAAAACATCCATCTTTTATAAGGATTTAGATTTATGAAGGATGCATGCATAATAATTTCATTTAAATAAGCATGATCCAGATACAAAAATGTCAATAGTAGCAGCGACAAGAAAAGACTAAGTTATTACATTGCTTTGATCCAGGTTCACTACATGAGTTTTATGAAACATAAACTAGAAATGAAAACTACAGGATCTAGTTGTAGCAACCTAGACATCTCAGCAAAGTCTCCTTGAATCTAATCATGGATAGGTCCTCCTTGGTCTTGTTCCACTCCTAGTCCTAGGCATGGGTGGTTTGGATCACCCAGCAAGAGGAGAAACAAGGTACGTGTCAAATTAAGGAACGAGAAAAAAGTTAAGAACAACAAGGAAATATAAGGTATAGGTTCATTAAGAACATAGAGGGTCAAGAGTATGAGGCACATATCAAGTAGGAATCTTGCCATAACAAATAATAAGAAAGTTAGCATGAATGATTAAGTTAGACTAAATTAACTAAGTAGGGTTGAGGCACCTTCCGAACCCCGACCAATAGGTGAGGGGAGAGTAAACACATTCCTAGTCACCTACAAAATATTTATTTATGAGGAGAGTAAATAACACATGCCCAAACTATGGGTGGTTGTACAAAAGTACCACTACATTAGCTAATAAGTCAAACAAATCATCATGCTAACAAAATTAATATGGCAAGTTTAGGCAACAATAATAGTAACATGGAAAGTGGGGTCTAAGACCCAAGCAATGATTGTTTTAGCAAGAATTGTTGTAATTATATCAAAAGAAGCAATAATGGGAGTAAAGGTTTTAGTCTATGCCTCATTAGGAAATTAGGTTTGGTTAACAAACATGCCCAACTTAAGGGATAAGATGTACATACTCCAATTCAGAGTCCTATTTATCACTTTTCACCAACTTAGAAGATTCCAAGATCACCTTTGCCTAATTTCAAGTTATTCACATGTATTAGGATTTTATATGCATATAAGTGTAAAGAAACCCTAATTCTAGACCCTTTTGGAAAACCTCATATTTTGGTCATAAAACCTAAACCAATCAATTTCTTATATTTTTTGTCAAGAAAACATATTTATTTACTTAATTTGGAGATTATATGAATTTGTTACAATTTTTAGGGTTTTTCATGTATTTTATTAGATTCTCAAAAATAAACCTTAGAAAATGTTGAAATCAAACTCGAATTATTTTTATTAGAAATGTCTCTTTTTTTCATTCCAACACATATTTATTTATAATTTTTGGACAAGCAAAGCAAAAGATACAATTCTTACAAATTTGAGCAATCAAAAAACTCGAAAAGCCAACTAAGCATAGTAAAGCTCGAGAGAGGGGGAGAAACCAGACCCGGTTGACATGGCCCAATCGAGTGCGACCATTTCACCTGTCCATGACCAACTCAGCTTCATTCAAGGAAAAAGAAAAGCAGACTAAAATACTAATATGCCCTTGCACGAGAAAATAAAGAAAAGAGGAAAAGAAGAGGGTAGATTTGGGAATCAAGGTGGGGGATTCTTTCTCTCCACCCATGTTGTGACTGGTAAGCCACAAAGTTGCTTCTCATGTCCGGATTTGGGAAAAACCGTGAGAAAATACCAATGCATGATTCGAAGTCATGAAAATGAAGAACGGAAGGCAAGAAACTCACCTCGACGATCAATTGATGTGTCTGTACCACAAAGACCCCAGGTACAATGCCGCGAGGTCGATACAAAGAACTCGATCGTGGTGGTTGTGCAAGGAGATTCTGAGCAATTTGGCATGAGGGATTGGTTGCAGGAGACTGAATGAAGGTTAGGGCACCAATATATATAGGTGTAAGTTCGTGGTATGGATTCGGGAGTAGGAATCTTTGAGAAGTAGTATGGCAAATTTGGGTGTATCCTAAAAACTCGATGATAGCTCTTAAGTAGGGTGCCAATATGTGCAGAATTACACAAGGAAAATGTAGGAGAAAGAATCTCCGGCAATGATCCAATGGGTAGAGAGAAAATCAATTTCCATAATTCACAAAAACCAGTTCATGTTGCCTTTTCTAATGTGAGCTAGATGACAACTCATAGGCCGTTGGATCTAGGATCTGACGGTCACAATCACGAGAAAATAATAAATGGTGTTTGACATTTATTTACATTCCAATTCTGATTTGGACTAAAGTGTGGATACATTTATTTCTCTTTTTCTCTCTCCTCAATTGAGTGTGCAAACAAACTCCAAATTAAATGAAATTTGACACCTAGACTATTTAGGACATTTACAATCTGATTTTAGCATTAGTCTTCAATTTTAGAGACTCCAAGAATTTTATTTAAATCTTTTAAAGTAAATCACATTTTCTCTTTCCTATCACATTAGAGACGTCTAGAAACCACCAATTAATGTGAAACTTCACCCTCAAGCAAACTTAAACTTGTAAAACACGAATTTGCCTTTAATTTTCACTTTTTATATTATTTTACACATTATTTAATATTTTAGGCTTTTACATATTTCTCTCTCCTAACTTAGACATGAACATGAAAGATTATCTAAATGAGATGAAAATTTACTCATAGGAAAATTTTAACATGTAGATTATGAATCTGAGATTACTTGCCACTTTTGGAGTCATCAAATGAGTTATTTGATATTTTGGAGAAAACTCACATTTTCTTTTCTCAAGATTGCACAGATAATTATTATAATACCGAAACTATGAAACTTGGCCTCCAAGCTATATCAGGTCCAAAGAATTCAAATTTAAAGTTATTTTTATCCAATGAATCTTCGTTGTATTAGCTTTATCTACTTTACAAATTATTATCATTGTTTGTCATATTAAATTATTTAATGCCATATTAACATGTTCAAAGATTTATTATTCATTCCTTTTTCTCTTCCTTGCTCCATAAGTCTAAGAGAAGTTCTAAATGAAATTATACTATTAATATCTCACATAAGTGGTAAATTTGCATCTTAGACCCTGATTGAAACATTAACTGAGGTATTTCTATATAAACCCATGTATTGGCATGAATAGAGATCAAATATACTCCAAACCACTAATAATTCCACAAATTCAACATCAAGGATAAAAAGGATAGAAAGGATAGGAAACTTAGGAAAAATGATTAGATTAAGAATATACCTAGATTTCAATTTGTTACAGTAGCCTATAGTTTGTTGAATGTGATCATGATGCGACATTAGTAATTAGTATGGATCCCCTTGTAGATCTTTCTCACTCTCATACTCTCTCCTTTTCCTCCTCCATAAGCATACCATTCTTACATACTCATTGCATGACCGATGAACCTAAAAAATATTTATTTGACACATAAAGTAACTATATGATATAAAAAGTAATTATCTGATACAAAATAACTATATAATATGAAAATTAACTTTTAACATTGAAACTAACATTTGATTGCAACAATTTACAAATTGATTACTAACACATATGAAACTAAAAGAATAAACATCCACTCATACCTAGTCCACAGTGGGTCACAAATCCATTAATTGAAGTATGGGATATTATGAGTTGTCTTAGTGCCCAATCAGCAATAGTGATGCCCTAGACTTGGATTCGATTCACAAACCTATACACATGTAACCATGAACTCATATATTCGACAACATAAGGTGTGCTCGTGAAATCGTATGTTTCTATTGAAATTGGTGCATAAGTTATGACTAGGTGTGTGAAAGTTGCGTACATGTACCATGGAAGGTGACGAAAGGATCCATCGTGTTTTTATTTTTAAAGGGTAGATGAATGTGTATTTACATGAAATGATGTGTTTCAACATCTATATCTAAACATGTAACAACATCTGTATGTGAATCAATGCATCTAAGTAGTGTGGAATTTGTTTGTATAATTTTTAATGGATTTAAAAACCCCTCAACTTGTAGAGATATAGAATCTTTTCATGTATTCACTTTATAAACAAACAATCAAAATAATACTGACTATTTTGTTTATTTTTCTCTGCTCGTATGCATCGGATTATGTCTACCGCTTGTCGACAATCAACTATATGAGAGAGTTCTCTCCCTTTATATTTTCGTTGTTAATACCCTACAAATGATCTTTTTTGTATGTTTCTAAATATCTAGAAATACGGAAAATTTCTGATTATGTAGAAAATTTCTCAAGCAAGTGTGTTGCAAGATATGAAAAGCATGGATGCACCAAGAACGACATAGCAAGACACTGTAATTGTTGAAGATACTAGATTCGATGGAAAAGAACCATCTTTCTTTGCACTGCCCTTATTTAAAACACAATAAAATGATGTATAAATGCTATCTATTACTGGATAGATATATCTGATTTACAAAATAAGCACAAAGGTTTGTAATTAGAAGATTTGTTGTATTTTATTAGGCCACATATCAAGCATTTTGTAGACACTTCGTGTACATCAGCTGGAATTAGCATGTTAGTCTTCACGCAATTTTCTTTATATCTACACGATCTGTTCCCACGGAAATAGAGAGCATGGGTAACTCAATCAAGTTAAAAGGGGATAGCAATCATTCCATCCGCGCTTGAAAGGCACCAGCTAATATTCGGATTCCTCATGAACTCTAACTGTAATGAAGGGCGCCAAAAAATGATCTTCTGCATGATGTTGGGATAGCGAGAGCCTGTCATTCAAAAAAGCTTGATGTGATTTTTTCACATAAAATCAGAATATTGTTTCTCGTTACATATTGATATAATGTGAGGTGAACTCACATTGAATGCGCATATATACAAAGACCATGGTTTCGAAGACTGATAGGCTTAAATGTATTCTAAAATAAAGAAGGCACAAAAAGGTGCCTATTTTTGTATCAATCTAACGAACTTCCAGTAGCCCCCGCGATCATGTCATCCACCTGCAATCTGCACTGCCCCTTGGCCGGTTCAAATTGATGCCCGAAAGCCAAATTGCCGGTGTTGTTGCACAATCAGGAAGACTGGAGTCTAGTACCAATGGGAATGATGACAGCCTTGAACCCAGAAATAAGCTGCACCAGAATGCGCGGCTGAGATCATCGGGGCGAACCAGGGGCATCCACGGTTAGATAGTAAGGAATCGCACGCATGACGCCAACTCCAGACACCCCAAGCAGACGTCAGGGTCGTATGGCTTGTGTGCTAACTGAATCTTTGCATTCGCTGCTTAGATACAGGAAACACAGGCGAAGAGTTGTATCAACAGGGCCTCTAGTTCCTCCACACCTTCGTCATCCCTACAGATAGCCAGATACCCTGGACCACAACCTGCCGCAGTAGCTGTTTTGTGTTTTGAGCGTTGTCCTCCGCCGCCCTACTAAACACGGAAGATACCGCCGTGTAGTCGTCAGCGTACTCGTTCGTTCCTCTATTGTGCCACTCTGCGCTGCGCTGCTCCTCCAGAGCCTTCGACTACGCCACCATGGTCGTTTCGTCTGTATGACAGGCCAAACCGCAGACACCAAAGGACTACGGAGACACTCGTGAGGGTATCGCGATGTGCAGGAGCGTCGATGCTCGATGACCTGCTGCTTCCCCCACCCTTTAGCGCACCACCTAGATGTAGGGTAGGCTTCAAGCCTCCACAGAGGAACCCTGCTTGTGCCGCGGGTCTCCGATATTGTAGTTTCTGACAGCGGTGATGGTTAGCAGATCGGAGTTGATACTAACTGAAATGTCACGTGACCGGAATTTTTTGAGCACTGGAGTATGCGACAACTTGGATGCCGTGGTTTTTTCGCACTGCCGCAGCTGGGACTAGATTTAATCGGGCGCAGAAGGATCCGCGTGTTTTCGAGAAGGGTAGAATAACATCGCTACCCGGCGCAGGCTATATATATATACATACTAGTGAACGCACACGTGCACATGCACATGCATCATTGCATTGATTTAACTAATTATAGACACATGACAACTTTCAAAGATGATTAAAATGGACTTGCAATGAAATTTTACAATCATGCTTGAAATAAACATCTACTATGTTGATAATCACATACTTTTTTTAATAAAAGTATATATTATAAAATATAATAAATAAATGTTTTTCTATAAGTGAGCTTATTATGAAAGTGAATCAGTTTTTATTACTCAATGCAATCAAAAAAGCTAAAATCCATATAATAAATATTGTTGATCATGTAATTTATAAAGAAAACATGATTAGACAAACATTGATCTGGATATACATTCTCATATAGATAAGGAAAATAATATGACTAAAACATAGATGATAATCTACATGTTATACATGGAGCTCGCTTTCCCATCCAATATCTCAATACCATTTGCTCATCTTCATATGATGAATCATATTGCAGTGGACATCTGTTGATGGAATAAAAGAACATTAACATTATAGTTATCTATTTAAGTAGTGAAACATACAGAGGTACAAATGAAGTGATTTCTTACTTATTTTGGAACAACATGCTCACTTTATCGGGATTTAGCCCCAAATAATTCAAATTTTGAATGCATATCTTGCAAAGAGATATAATACTCATGTTGTCAAATGATTATAAAATCATATGACAAAATATTTTCTAAACAACTAATAAAACTTACAGCTCTAGTGATAATTTTTGCAAAATAATGCGGTTCTATAATTTTTACAATTCCACTTCCACTTGTTAATACACGTAGCTTTGGGACGATTTTTGCTGTATGCAGTATAAAAGAAACTACTTCAAATTGCATCAATATAACCAAATCATAACTATAGTTTATGCTCAAATGTTTTAATATAATATAAAAAACAATATTTGAATGAAAATGAGAAAGGCATCAATTACAAATGTCATAGTCAATATCATAAAGAAGATTCTTACATTCTTCACTAAAATCTAACGATTTTATATCTACAATGTTGACCATCTGCTTTGATGAGGCTTGAAATGATGGGCTTTTTGAAGGAAATGATTGGGCAACTTGGGGCTTTAGAAGAAAGAGCATATGATTCCATTGAACCTTTGAGATTATTTCATCTAGCATGTCATCTCCATTTTCCTATATTGTAAAATAGTATATTGGTTAATATATTAACAAAGAAAAAACTCAATTCATATTTGATATACTATATGTATATATATATACCTTCATGCTTAATTTTTGCAATTCAGTTGTAGTGTATCCAAACATGCTTTGTGCTGGTTTGTCAAATAATGTAACATGTATTGAACTAAAAACATCTAAAACTTCAACTTTGACAAGGTACCTATACAGAAAAAACAACGATTATAATTTCTAGTAAAAATGTTCTGAATTTGTAATTGAATCAAAGTTACCTTAATATGATATCTGTTGTGGAACACTTTTGACACGTCGTCCCTTGGTCAGTTCCATTTTCCACCTTTTTCTTACATTTTTGGCATGCAGTGTACCAAAGTCCTTGACTTTTGTATATGCGTGCCACCATACCCTTTATCTCGTATATCTGATCCTATAATTGGAAAGGATTACATGTTTACATCAATTTAAGTATAATAATAAGTTAAATAAAATATTATTTACCTTGATTAGTATTCCAAGCTCAAGAGATTCACGTAGCATATCTATAGAAATATTAAATGAATGCATAAGGAAAAATCTACATTATACATCAAAATTACCTATGAGATAAGTTTTCTTGTTCAAAAAGGCATGTAAGTCTTGAAATTCTGTAAATGCAAATGAATGACGAGGTATATCTTCACAGTCTTCATTTATTTCAGTAACCATTGAATACTTTGTAATAACACATTCTAGACTCATGTTTGCATTTCTATAGTCATTATCAATCTTTTGAACTCCAACATTGTCAATGATATAGCATTTTCCCTCAGAAAAGTTGTCACCAAACTTGGTTACTGCTTCTCCCTGCAAACTTGCTTCCATTATCACACCCTAAGAAAACATTTTTGATAACATAAGAATTGTAATACATGTTCCATTTTAAATCAATTGAAAATTATACATTTATAAAGTGAAATACCTCAGCATCAATAATAAGTAACTTTTGTTTCTTTCTTCCACCCCATCCTTCATGAGCCTTCCATTTGAAGGCAACTCGAACCTTCAACTTCCATTCTTTATGTTGGTGAAGTGATTCGAAACAAGGGAACGTTTTTTTTGTCATCCTATTATATGCAACACATATTATATTTGTATTGTAAGAAAATAAATATATAGTTGAGGTAAAAATTGGGAATTACCATCAAAATAGTTCAGCACTTCTGTGTATACAATGTTCTTTGTATATGTCCCATCATTAAACTTTTTTTCTCCAGGTTTGACCAAGACCTTTGTTGTATGTCGAGATATACCTCTTGACAAAGCAACATATAACTGACCGTGGAAGAATACATTATGGGGCAAATAGATTCCTACATTAGGAATGGTTTGACCTTGGGATTTGTTTATTGTCATTGCAAAACTTAAACGAATTGGAAATTGTTTCCTTTTAAAAGAGAATGGAAGTCCATCATCATCTGCAGTGATAAGAGGTATTCTAGGTATGAATACTCTTTTTCCATGTGCTTGACCTACAGTTACCTCTGCATCAATTACATTTCTTTGAAACCCTTTACAAACCATCCTTGTACCATTACATAATCCATTTGCTGGATCGATATTCCGTAACAACATTACTGGGCAATTCTTTTTTAACTTTAGTACATGAGGAGGTAAACCATTAGGGACCAGGGAATTGAGAAATTCTTCTGGGTAGTTATGGTTTTCATCATCAACGGCACTATCAAAACTAAAGTAAGTGATTTCATCACCAACAAATTGTTGGATAAGTGTGTCATTCATTTCATCTACATACTCATTCTTTGTGCATAATATTGCCCGATTCATCATGTATTCTGTAGACATTGCATTGTCATTGAGAGAAGGGAATACATGGTCGATGAGTTTTTTTTGCAAATCACATCATTCTCATAATCAATAATCATTTCATTAGGAAGACGAATGTAATCATCATCAATGGTTGGTTGAGTTCCTTGTCCTATTTGAAGCAAAAAATTTGAAAATGAGACATCAGACGAAGCTCTCATATTTTGTGTTAATCTCAGCTTTTGCATTTTTGGCCAAAGAAAAGACTTTATCAAACTTGCATCAACTGTTTCATTTCTGGTTGCACGCCTGATAACAGGTAGAACTTGTCTGAAATCGCCCCCAAAAACCATCATTTTCCCTCCGAATGGCAAGTTTGAACCCATAATATCTTGCAAAGTGCGATCTAAGGCTTCAAATGCTTGCCTTTTTGTCATTGATGCCTCATCCCATATTAGTAATTTTGCCCTTCTCAAGAGCCCAGCTAAACTGCTTTGCTTACTAATATTACATGTAGAGTTGTTATCAATTTTAATAGGGATTTTGAATCTACTGTGAGCAGTTCTACCACCTGGTAAAATTGATGCTGCAACACCAGATGTTGCAGTTGCAATTGCAACAAAACCCATGGATCTTACTTTCGCCAATAATGCCTTATATATAGAAACATTTTACCAGTTCCACCTGGACCGTCAACAAAGAATACACCTGGTTGATCTCCAACTATACAATTGAAAATCATATTAAATGCATGTTTTTGGTCTCCGTTTAAGGAAGAAATCATGGATAAATCTTCTTCAGTCACATGTATACTCATTTCTTCAGAAATATCGTGTGACTCATTATTGTCTACATCTTCATATAAGTCATCATCAATCGCTGGCAGATCATAATCATCTATATTCTTCCCCATGCCTTCGAGAATTGACCTTATGTTTTGCAACACTCTTTGCTCCAGTTCATGCTCATTGCTAATTCCTGACCTTGAAAAGTCTTCTCCCATTTCAGAGAGTTTTGAAATCCATAAATTTCTAACATTATTAGGTTCACAATACACTAAAATTGTGGCAAATAATCTCCTTAATGATGATGGAAATTCAAAATTTGAAGCCTCAGTTAGGCATTCAAAAATTGTATCATCTCTTTCAATCAAACCTCATTGCTCAGCAGCCAGTTTAAATGTTGGATTAATAAAGTCATTAACACTCCTCAAGTCCTTAAAAGATGTCGCACCCTTCACGTGGTTCAATAAAATTCTCAAATAATACCTCTCACCTTCAACAGGATTTGCAGTCACAACACGACCAATAACTTTTTGCTTTTTTCTTTTCTTCCAAAATTTTCCACCAGTTTGCCACACATAATGCTCAGGGAACTGTCTATAAAGATATTGACGTGCATCTTCGTCATTGCTATTCATCGTAAAATATTCAGTGAGCATTGTCCTACAAACACCATCACGTGCAATCACAGTATGTAAGTTATCATCTTCCGTAAATGTCACACTTTGCATGTTAGGCAAATGTAGTTGTAAGGAAACTACATATGGTTGCATCTCACTTAATTTGAACTCATATATCCTCCATAATGCTTCCGGTGGAGAAATCCATCGTGCATCTCGAAATTGTGTGACTTCATTTACTAACTTATCACCAATGTCTGGGGCTACATTGATGGAAGCTCTATCATGTCCCTTGTATATATATTTGAAAAGGTATTTTACTACTTTGATGCTCGAGCATACCTCAACATTGATATGGCATCTATACCTATGGAGTAAATAGGGATTGTATGGTGCCACCCATCTATTATCCAATGATGCTCCTCGTACCTCTACTGCGATTCCATTGTCCCTTCTTCTATAAAGTGGATAAGAATCTCTCCCTTGGGTGGTTTGAGAACAGAAGTTTCTTGGATAGTGAAATCGACACACTTTATTCACCATGCAAGAATTCTTTGGGTTTAGTGTACCACAAGGTCCGTGCATCATGTGTTTAACAACCAACTGATGCAACACTGGATGTCTTTTTGGATCTGGGATTTCTGCTGAAACTATATGATCATATTGCTCGGGACTATTGATCTTATAGTCACGTTTCATGATCATGAGAATATGAGCATGTGGAAGCCCTCTTTTTTGAAACTATATAACATGCACTCGTGCAGCAACATTTCCAAAGATACAACGTTTGAAAAGTTGGTCCTTAAGATCCTCTAGTTTTGCTCTGAAGACTCTCGCTGTCAAATCAGGCCTATTTTGAGCAAGTTGTCTAGGGAATAACTCGGTTTTTATCTCATCCAATCTGGATTACATGTCATTGTCAAAAATACATCTGGCTTATCATATCGTTGCACCAAAGTCATAGCATCCATATATCTACGTCGCATATCCTGTGGCCCCCCAATAAAAGATGATGGTAATATGATCCGTTTACCAATCATGCTACTACAAATTTCTCCAGCCCTCACACTATCAGCAATTCCTTGATACAAATCAGCCCTTATTCGTTTTTGCTCCTTCAAAATATAATCTAAACGTGTAGATTCTATTTTGATGTACATGTCAACGACGTATTGTTGGAGTAGCCGTCCAACATATAATAGGATGGATTTGTCTGAAGCACGCATTTGTAACTTGTAACAATAGTATTCTCGAACAGATACCTTATTTCTACCGCCTCCATCTAATAAAAATAGGGATATAATCATTATATGTATATAATGTGTAAAAAATGGATAGAAAGATAGTAATTAGTATGCGAACCTGGTATATTGGAGCTGAACACATCTTCGATAGAATCAAAATGATTATGCAATATAGACTCCGTCGATACTCCAACTTTTGGGATGTGTTGGTTCCACCCAAACTCACCATTGGGAAATAATAAAGGATATGAAAGAGGATCATAGCATCCTAAATATGATTGAACTATATGTGGTTCACCTGAATTTGCATAAACAACTATGCTCCTTTGTTGTGAACCACTAACATCATTGCCTTCAATCCAAACACCTGCAACTTGTGAAGCTGTGGGAGAGTTATAAGTCCTTTGATCAAGTCAAATATCTTTATTAATAGTGATCCTAAAACAATCTGACATCAGAATGTCCTTGATACTTCGAAAAAATTGAGCATATGGATTTGTGCTTAGTATGCACATCAATTTAGTGACAAGATCAACATCTAATGAAGGAGTTGCATTCAACCTATTCTGCACCTCGAATTCGGTGTCATAGAAATATAGTTGAAGATACCTTGGTCCATCGCTCGTGGGTAATAGTTTGTTTATGAAATGATAGACCTGACCCTGAACTCGAAAAGTATAAATGCCATTTTGTCTGCTCCGCAAGTCTTCATCGACATGAATCCCATGTGATGTAAATGCAAAATGTTAATTATAACTTCTGATACTCTTTAGAAATTGTATAGATTCAGGTGTTTGAGATGTATACAATTCATACAATTCTATAGAAATAGGAGTGCAAACTAAGTAAATTTTTCCTTTCATGCAACAAAACGATGGAGGCTCAAATTCCATCTTTTTTGCACCACAATAGATGTGTGGTTCATTTGGAAGATTTTCAAGCAAAGGACTACTACTATTATCGTTGGATACACCTTCTACTGTTTGATCTGCATTTGATATGAAGAAGTCTTCTGAATGCTCCACATCATGTTCATCTATATACAGTGGAAAAGAAGACATCATATAGACACACCACACAAAGGTAAAAAAATATGTATACATGTTTTTTTGTGAAACATTACCTTCTGTAGATGTAATACCCGAGTTATGATCACATTCAGTATGAGTGTGGCTATCATAAATAGGGTTATTGTACATTTCTTGGTCATCATTCTCCACTTCAATGTGATCATCAACATGCATATTGTTGGGCTGAGGAAGTGATGATGTGCTTGGCTGCTCTGAGAGATTGGTTCTCATACCATTAAGGCGTGCTTCACTTCTTTTAAGGTATTGAATAAGGTGTCTTCTCCGTCTTGCTTCCTTGTGAATTCTCCTAATAGCAATATTCATCTCAAGATGCATCGTGTTATCACTCCTTACAAGGGGATGAAACAATGCACTACGTCTGAGCCTTGAGTAAATTGTTTCATCCAACAGTTGACAAACATCCTCCACATCCCTAAACATGGGGCGCATGTCTATATCTATCTTCATATAGGGTGGAAGACTATTGTATATTTGTGAATATCTTTCCACAAGGCCCCCATCACATTCTGATATTACATGTCTTTGGATCTGTCTGTTCCTAATAATAAGTCGTCGATGAAGCCGAAGTCTTCGTTGAATGGACCTCAATTCATTGACATAAATGTAGCCAGCCACTCCTTTTGTTCTACACAACTCTATTAAATTACGACAATTTTGTATCTTGTCGTAAAGCTCAGAAGCGACCATAGAAGTTTGATGTTGTTTCTCCATTCCTGGCCAAACTCGCCAACTGCTGAAAAAGTTTCACATAGTGAAACTTATAAGATTTGTTATTTTATTGAATGATTCAATAGTGTCAATGAACATGATCAAGTAGGATGAATATTTTAAATTTCCTACAACATATGGGTAGGATCAAAAGATGACCTCCATTTTTTCTTCTAAAAAATGAAAATGTTCAAGTAGAACATTGTAAAGGTACATTTAAGACACAATGTACTCTCATCCAAACTTACACAATATTGTTTGGACTTTTACATGCTAACATGTACCTTATTGCTTTATATTATACAATGATAGGTAAAAAAATTATTTTATCTTTCACCTATATGTTGTAAGGCTTCAAAAAAGACCTTTTGAATAAAATTGAAGTCTAATATTGTGTAAGAAATTTTGTGTCAAAAGGATGTGTTTTATGAAACTTTCCTATTATTTTGTTGTTTCATAAATAAGAAGAATAAAAAATGTAATTGTAGAGAAGGAGAGTGATAGAGAGAGAAATGTTATACAATCATGAATGAAAAAGCAAAGAGCATGACTGTGAGAGTCATATGGTGGTTTTAAGAAAGTGTAAATAAGAGTGAGCGAGTGGCATATAAATTAATATTGATATTATTGTTTGAAAATGTACATATACATATATTCATTACTCCATAATTTTTTATTTAAATTACCTCATGGAATAACATTTTTCTTTGTTCATGAATACCTTCTCATTTATATGTAAATTTTCTTCATAATAATTATCATTTCCCATTATACGGATTAAGATATATTCATAAAAATTATGAGATAGTAACACCGAGGAAGTGTAGGGGATAATTTGGGTCATTATGGAATCATCTCGTATTGTTTGGTTGAGATTATTTTTGGAGAGATATTTTAATATATTTATCATCACATGAATTACTACGGCGAGGGTGATTATAATATTGATTTGTTTAAAAAATTTCCAAATATATTGCAAGGGTTATGTGGATGTATTTTTCTAAAAATCATGATACATTCAATGGGAGAGAGTTTAGGGGAGAATTATAAGAAAAAAGAGAATTAAAGAGAGACTTGGGCATCATAAGGAAATGATTTATAAAATTCCACAACTAAAAAACTATGGGAAGGTATATAGAATTATTGGGATAGTTTTCAAATGTGTATAAAGACATTTATAAAGAATTCGCAACAGGGTGGCATAAAAAGAAATATTGACAATATTGTTTAGACTTGTACATGTTAATCTATTCCTTATTTATTTATATTCTACAATGTTAGGTAAAATATTTTTTTTTATCTTTACCTATATGCTGAAAGGCTTCAAAAAAAACCTCTTAAATAAAGTGAAAGTCTAATATTTTAGGAGATATTCAGTGTCAGTCAGAAGAATGCATTTTATTAAACTGTCCTATTATTTTGTTGTTTCATTAAGTATGATATAAATAAAGTAAATAAGGACTACTAAATAAACGCCTTCGTAGAGGCGCAAGCTACAAATTGGGCTGCCAATCCTTTTTGGATGGCAAACCTAAAGATCAAAAAACAAAATATAAAGAT
The DNA here is from genome assembly GCA_963693085.1 of Alisma plantago-aquatica. NCBI lineage: Eukaryota > Viridiplantae > Streptophyta > Magnoliopsida > Alismatales > Alismataceae > Alisma > Alisma plantago-aquatica. The sequence goes on along the minus strand of OY856409.1, from coordinate 1,030,409,852 downwards.
GTTGATGATGACATCATAACATTTCATTAATAATATGTATAAAAAAATTATAGAAAAGGAGAGTGATAGAGAGAGAAATGTCATGCAATCATGAATGAAGAATCAAAGAACATGACCGTTAGAGTCATGGGGTGCTTTTGAGAATATGTAAAAAAGAGTGAGAGAGTGAAAACAATTAATATTGACATTATTGTTTGAAAACGTACATGCCCACATATTCATTACTCCATAATTATGTATTTAATCTACAACACGGAGTAATATTTTTTCAAGCATGCATGTCTTCTCAATTTAAGTAAATTTCTTCGTAATAATCATTTTTTCCTCTTATATTGATTGAGATATATTCATAAAATCATCATATGGTAAGCTAGAGGAAGTTTAGGGGATAATTGGGTCATTATTGAATCATTTCTATTGTTTGGTTGAGATTTTTTGGAGACAAAGAGAGAACACTAAATAGTCAAAGTGTGTGGGGGCGATATTCTATTTTTTAGAAGGTATAAATCATAGTAATTTTTAAAATTGATAGCAACATATGATGTGTCACATTCGATATTGTCGTTTTGGTGCACCGTATTTAAGAGCCAATACTACTCTCATTAAATGAAATAAATATAGCCAATACTGCTTTATATTCTACAATGTTAAAAATATTTATTTTTATCTTTCACCTATATCCTGCAAGGCTTCAAAATAGACCTTTTGAATAAAATTCAAGTCTAATATTTTAGGAGATATTATGTGTCAGAAGGATGCATTTTAGTAACCTTTCCTATTATTTTGTAGTTTAATTAATAATAAGAATAAAAAATAATTATAGAGAAGGGGAGTGATAGAGAAAGAAATTTTATACAATCATGAATGAAGTATCAAAGAACATGACTGCGAGAGTCATGGGGTGGTTTTGAGAATATGTAAAAAACAATGACAGTGACAAAAATTAATATTGATAATACTGTTTGAAAACGTACATGCCCACACATATTCATTACTCCACAATTTTGTATTTAATTTACAACATGGAATAATATTTTTTCTTTAATCATGCATGTCTTCTCAATTTATATAAATTTCTTCGTAATAATCATTTTTTCCTTTTATATTTATTGAGATAAATTCATAAAAATCATGGTATAGTAAGATATAGAGTAAGATATAGGAAGTTTATGGGATAATTTGGGTAATTATGGAATCATTTCCATTGTTTGCTTGAGATTATTTGGGGGGAGAGAGACTGAGAGAAGAGAGATAGAGAACTAAATAGTCAAAGTGTGTGGGGCGAGATTCTATATTTTAGAAGGTATAAATCAACATATGATATGTTATATTTAATATTGTCATTTTGGTACACTGTATTCAAGAGATAAAAATGCTGTCAGTAAATGACATAAATATAAAAAATACACCAGGTTGACCGCATATTCCCATCCGCTACGAAACAAGGTGTCCATTTGTATTAAAAACCCCACATATGTCCATTCATTATCCGACCGCCCTCTCTCTCGGCTCCCTTCTGTCTAAACGAAGCCACCCTCTTTCCCGACTCTCCACCTTCCCAACCTACTTCTTAAAACCCTACCGCCCCATCTCCACACACCACCTTCCCAGCACTTTCTTGTAAACCCTAGCTTGTCTATCCCAGCCGCCGTCTCTACAAATTCTCCACCTTCCATGATTTCAGTCCTCATTGCAGTATTAAGTCCCGCCAGTGAGATTTGGTATTCGAACTAGATATGCTCACGAATCCTTTCTATATCTAGCCAAAGGTGATGATTTTGAAGGAGATCTACTATGTTTCAGAGTAGAGTATGTCTAAGGAAGTTATTTGAGGTCGGAGGTAAGCCATGCATGTTTACGAAATTATTTTGTTCTTCCAGCCTTATGCAATCGTCCCCTCTCTTTGTGATGATTCTATCCTCAGTCATCTGATCTCTGTATCGCCGCCCTCTTCTCTTAGATATCCTCTACAGTGCTACAATTAGCTAGGAACTCAAACTCTATGCTGAGGTGCTAGATCTAGCCAAAAATGATGAAATGCAGATCTATGCAGTTCTAGAGGAGATACGGTCTTAGGTAAGTCAAGCATGTATACAAATGGATTTTGTCTTGCTTCTTCATTGCAAACTTATTTTTCTCCCATATCTCATGTCCATTCGTCAATGACGGACAGATTTATTCCACATCTAGCCTATACGGGATAGATCTGGCTAAAACGTATAATATTATTACACATGTAGGGAGTTTAGAGGTGAGGAAGTAACTTGATAGTAGGCAAAGAATGTATTTACTTGAAAATATATTTCATGTTGTTTTCGTTTATTTAAATGTATCTACGATCCTGTTGTGCTGTAAAACATTCACCCCTTTCTGTAGATGCACACATGATGCACACACGGTCACTATTTCCTATTTGATTTCTGCTTCATAATCAACACTCCTCTTTCTAATGATTAGATTGCAACAGTTAGTTGTGCAATCTAGTGCATATTCCATACCCAAATCACCAGATCAGCTAGTGTATGGTGAGCTACACATAGACAATAAGAATTACGCTTAGGACCTGATATGACTCATTACTCTGTGTATCCCCCCCATTTTGCCCATTATCGTGATGTGTGGTTTCATTATTATTGTTGATGTTAAATGATACTTTATTATGGTATTTGATTTCTACCTAGTTTTTGCATGTTTAGACCAAAATGTATTATGATTTTTTTTAAAATAATGGATCTATAGAAGTTGCTTACATTGCGAGTTGCTATGTAGAATAAATCTTCATTTCATGTTGTTCACTTATGTTGGATAACATGTCTATGAATAAATCTTTATAAATATCAATATTTATTCCAAATAAATCCAATATATATGCACAAATGAATTAGTAGTAATTTTTGTATTCTTGATATTTGATGCTCAAACAAAATCTTTCTAGGTGACATGGGCATTGAGAGAAAATACATGGCTAGGAAAAAAATGACAATAACTTTAGAGTGAAACTTACAGTCTTTGGATGTACTATATGGTAATGTACCTTGTAGGAAGTTTGATGGATGGCAACGAAAAAGATCCAAATGAAGTTGATTTAAACCTGAATCATGTAGGAACGTGAATTAGTAATTTCACATGGTATATATTTCATGACTAATTTTTGTAGCTCATGTTTAACAATACTTTCCTAAACGTGATATATATTTCATGACTAATTTTTGTAGCTCATGTTGAACAATACTTTCCTAGACATGACCTCATAATTCTCCTTGATAATAGGGAAATTTTTGAAAACAAAAGCCAAATTCAATGATATAAATTTAGTGTGGCATTTCTGAAAAAGATGTTGCCTAAGCAGGTGCATTTTGCTTAAAAATCCAGGATTGATGGCAAGAAATAGGACCCAACAATAGCCAATAAATCTTGTACAATATTTCTACCAGTTTATATGGAATTCTTAACCAAGAAAATTCAGATTCATCTTTGATTGAGTTCACATATGTTCATTAGACAACCATGTCATTTCTTTTCTATATAGGACCATGGCATGAGATTTTAGTTCGAAATTTGTATTGATTACATGAAAATTTAAACACATTTTTTATATCTTCATGGGTGAATGTTTGCCTAAGCAGTTGTGTTTACCTTGCATGTAATTATTATGTAGGATATGTGGTGGACAATAAGATGTAGGAATCAACTAAAAGATTGATTATGATGGACTTTTGTAGGGTTGTGTACTGCACTTCAGTAAGGCTCTTCCAAAGAGGGATTGTGTGCTTCAGCATAGGTCAAGTAAACGAAGTTAAATCCCAATTTGGCAAGATATTCAAAAACATGCAAAGTAAGAAAGTATGTGAATGCCTATTTTAGTTTTAAACACTTAAAGTTACTTTCCTTATATCGATATCAACATATATTAGGATTACTTACTGTATGTTGTACTTCTCGTACAAAGATTTTAAATGAAGGATGAAAGCTCATTCTAAAATCAAGTAAAGATCAGATGTACAAACAATTAAAAGGGAAGTGTACATCTAAATTTCATTTTCAGGTTTTAACTCTTTTAAATATTGGCATGGATTTGAAAATAATCCCCTTCTTTCATGACCTAAAATCATTTTAAAATTTCTTTGATCCTAATGCACAGAAATCAACTTTGATATATTAATCATCTCTTATTATTTATTCCCAAATTAACCATATAATGTCTTAGTATATTTCTGCCTAGCTGTTTGTAGTTTTAATTCAACATATGAATATGCTTGTTTATGATTGTTGGATATGTAGGAGGTCTCCGTTCATTGTGGCTGGATACTATTTGTATGGACAAATCTTTTATAAAATCTATATTTATTGCAAATACATCCCATCTACTTGCACACAAGAATGAGTGCTATATAGGACCATGACATGAGAATTTTTGTTACAAATTTGTAATGAATTCAGGTATGTCTAAATTGTTTTTCATTGATGCTCAAGCAAAATCTTTCTAGGTGGCACGGACATTGACAAAAAGTACATGGCTAGGAAAAAATGACAATTACTTTAGAGTGAAACTAACAATGTTTGGATGTACTATATGGTTATGTAACTTGTAGGAAAGTGAATTTGTAAATATGCATGGTATGTATTAATGACTAATTTTTATAGCTCATGTTTAACAATACTTTCCTAGACGTGTCCTCATAATTATCCTTGGTGTGAGGGATTTTTTTTAAAACAAAACACAAATTCAATGATATACATTTAATGTGACATTTTCAGCAAAAGATGTTGCCTAAGTGGGTGCATTTAGCTTACAAATCCTGGGTCGGTGGCAAGAAATAGGACCCAAGAAATAGCCATTGAATCTTGTACTATATTTCTACCAGTTTATATGCAATTCATAAAAAAAATCAGATTCATCTTTAATTGAGTTCACATATGCTCATTAGACGACCATGTCATTTCTTTTCTACATAAGACAATGGCATATTTTAGTTCAAAATTTATATTGAGTACATGAAAATTGGAACAATTTTTCATATCTTCATAGGTTAGAATGTTTGCCTAAGTATTTGCGTTTACCTTGTAGGTTCTGTGGTGGATGGCAAGAGATGAGAACCCTTATGTCGACCTTGCAGGATCTTGGTAGGATGACCAAAAATTGAGGAAATGTTGATTTGCCATTTATATTTTATTTTTATGATGGTTATTAAGGAAAATCAATTGGTCAATTAGGTACAATTATCTTGTAGGATCTGTGGTGTACAACAAGATGTAGGAATCAACTAAAATATTGATTATGATGGACTTTTATAGGCTTGTGTGCTGCACATCAGTAAGGCTCTTCCAAACAGGGATTGTGTACTTCAAAACAGGTCAAGGAAGTTGGATCCCAATTTGGCATGTGATTCAAAAACATGCAAGGTAAGCAAGTATCCAAATTCTGATTTTAGTTTCACACACTATAGTTACTTTCTACATTTGGATATTAATGTATATTAGGATTACTTACTGTTGCATGTACTTCTCTCAGGAATATTTTAAAAGAAGGATGCAAGCATAATGTGAAATCAAGTAAAGATCAAGATGTAAAAACACTAATAAGGGAAGCGTACATCTTAATTTCTTTTTCAGATTTAAATACTTTTAAATATTGACATGGATTTGAAAATAATCCCCTTCTTTCATGACTTGATTAAATATAAAATTTCTTTGATCCTAGTGCACATATAAACTATGATATATTAGTGTGTTCTTATTATTTATTTCCAAAAGTGCCATTTAATGTCGTAGTTGTAATTCAACAAATGCATATGATTTTTTATGGTTGTTGGATAATGTACAAGGTCTTTGTACATTGTGGTTGGATACTATGTGTATGGACAAATCTTTTATAAAGTGTAGATCTATTGCAAATAAATCCCATCTACTTGCACCCATGAATGAGTGTTATGTAAGACCATGATATGCGAATTTTTGTTACAAATTTATTATGAATTCGAGTATGTCGAAATTGTTTTTCATTGGTAAACGGTTCGAATGTATTTCTTTTATATCATAATTTAGTAATTCATATTTATCATGTAGCTTCTTTAAAACCAATGCATATTTTAATTGATGCAACAATATGCTCAAGAAACATCTTGCTAGGTGACATGAGCACTGTCAGAAAATACATGGCTAGGTAAAAACATATGACAATGACTTAAGAGTGAAACTAACAATATTTAGATGTATGTAATATATGTTTACCTACCTTGTAGGAAGTTTGATGGATGGCAATGAAGATTAGATAGTGACATGTATTTGAAAAGAATCCCCTTCATTCATGGTTTGGATTAAAATTTAAAGTTGTTTCATACTGATGCATGGAAATCAACCATGCTATATTGATATATTCTTATCATTTATGCCCAAATAACCATTTAATGTCCTGGTATATTCTTAGCTAGTTGTTTCCAGTTTTGATTCAATATTTGCATATAATATTTTATGATTGATTGATATGTAGGTATGTTTACATTGTGGATAGCTATTCACTCATGGTAGATGACATTTTAATATTTTAGAACTTACATTAGGTCTTTATTTGTTGGTTTGCTAATCATATTTAAGAACTAATAAGATTAGTTTGATTCCATACACTTCATATGATTCTCACATGGTAATCTTCAACAACTAACTTAGTTTGCTGTTGAATGTGTCTGCTTCTATGGGTCATACCTTTTTAGAATATCCTTATACATCCACTTCTACTCTCTAACTACTACTATATGGCACCTGCCAGGTGCTTTTAGAGACTGCACTTAACCTCCTCCTGCTAGTTTATGGTTCAGTATAATTGTGTAGGCAGACTCTCATGGAAATTACGGTCTGCAAATGTTGGTTTACTGGTTTTCAACAATCTCGATTTTTTGAAACATTAATGGGTCATTCAATAAGTTCAGCTTTGAATAAAAAACATCAATCTAAAAAGTACTACTTTATTGGGAGTGTTATTGACATGTTGATAAGGTCTTTGATTGCTTACTGTTTATTTGGTAATCATATTTATTTGGTTCTACATGGACTGATACTTACTGCTTCTTTGTTGTTCATATATATTTGTTGATTTAGTTTATAAGTTCTTCGATTGCTTAATTTGTTGTCACATTCCTTGCCAATCTATGGTAAAATGACATAAAAGATGAGACAATGATTCACTTTCTACAAATGTCTTAGCGCAAGAAATTGTAGGAAATTTTTGTTCTTTGTATAAGATTGTCTATTGTGATATGATTTCATAAATAGATTTGCACGGTAGGATTATTTGTTGATTAAAAAAATTGGAATTTTGATCAAAATCCGGAATCAAGTAAATATGGAAAACATGCGTGGATGTAATTTTCAGATTTAAAAACTTAACTGTATGCATTTTAATCTTAACTAATTTTTAGTTTGCTATTTTACATAGATGCGTGATCATCCATGAGTGTGTTTTTTATTGAAGCAATAGAGGTTAAATAGATGGAAATGAGAACACTCGTATGAAATGGAAGCTAAAATGAAAATCTGTACCTGTAGGTTTTGCATTTCAGTAGAAATGGATCAAGCCTTGAGGATCATTAGCATGCAGCAGCAACATCAAAAATTTGTCTGGGAAATGACACAAAAAGATGGATATGAATAGTCCAAATGTGAAATAGGTTAGAATAATAATATATACTTGTATAGAGTATGCGTGTTGTCATTAAGTTTGACATGTATGTTTTTTCTTTCTGGAGTAGAGAGGAAAAGCTATGAGCAACAAACTTTTCAGAAAAATCAATAATATTTGCAATTTTTCTGTTAAGTTTTAAGTAGGCGAGATTGCTAATATTGATTGCAAATAGTTTTGTCTTAATATAATTGATTACCTGAAGGTGACTTCTTGGAGAAGTGCACGCCATGTGGGTAGCAACAACGACCAAAAGTTCTGATGGCTTCTGGATGGCAGTGGCAGCAGCAACACTAATTTAACTTCAGATGCAACACGAACACAAAGATGAGTAGGATCAGAAAAGGGTGTAGAAAAGGTGAACGTACAAAATATACATCTCACTCGGTGCAAGGATGCAAAACAAGAGGGATGCATATCTCACCTGGAGCAATGATGCAAAACAAGAGGGCAGAGTTTTTCGAAGAGTGAACATGGTATTTAGATAGTGTAGTTGTGTGGTGGGCTGAATTACCGGGTCAAAATGTTGGACGTGGGAGATGATGTTGTTATGGAATTCTATTTTTCGTTTGAATTATCTTTTTGATTATGTGTAGATAACAACTAAGTTGTTCAAACTAATTATGTTATAATCAAATTATCTATTAAGTTGTTGCATATTCTTTTTGTGTTCTGTTGTGATTAATTATTTAATTGAATTATCTATTAAATTATTGGGTATCTAAAAGTTGATTATTTTGTTTCCAAATGAACAAAAATCTGAAAAGTTTGAATAATTGTGTGTGTTCCAAATGAATAAAAATTTGAAAATTTTGAATAACTGAGTGGGTTTGTTGGGGCAGCCACGTCTTGTGTCTTTAGGTGGGGCAACCACGTCTCCCACCTTCAGGTGGTGAAATAAGAGAGAAGACCACGTCTCTCCTTATTCGTTGGAGTCTAGAAGTTTAGTGGGAGTGTGGTAGTTTCTCCTTGGAAGGTGGAGTAATAACACGTCTATCCATATTCTTTGGATTATAGCGGGATCAGTGATTTGTTCTTAACATTCACTTTTTTCAAATTAGAATTTACGTAGGATTATAGATGGTGGTTACCTGAGGACATGGTCTTTTGAAATGGTCTCGTGAGTTTGTGGTCTTTTAAAATTTGAACACAATGGCGCCTACAGGGTTTAGCGGCGTGAAATATGGATGTGTATTTGGGGGAGGGAAGTACTAAAAGTTGAGAAGAAACCTGGAAGGAGAGAGAATGAAGGAGACTTCAGCATTTTGAAAAAGCTGAGATGTGATTGGTTGGACATGTTGGTGGTGTGAACGAACGACAGAGTTCTGAATAGGCTTAAACATTCGCTTATTTTATAGTAGTATAGATATATATATACATAGGTCCATCTTTATTGCCCGTGCGGGTAGCTACCCGCCCACCCTTCCGATCAAAAATTCAAAATTGTATAGGACTATTTTTTCTAGCTCTCTAAAAAATTTGAGCCAAAAATAATATCATTTGCCCATTCAAAATCAAAAAACTCGTCCTTATATATATCTGATGTATATTTGTACAGAGTTACTTTTTTGACACCATAATTACTTTTTTTTACAGCAGAGTTACTTTCTTAGCTAAGAGAGTTACTTTTTTGACTGAATGGTAGCGAAAATTCATGCTACCTGCGCGGGCAATGAATTAACACCCATATATATATATATATATATATATATATATATATATGGGCGTTCATTCATTGCCCGCGCGGGTAGCCTGGATTTTCGTTACCCGACAGCCAAAAAAGTAACTGTCCTGGCTAAGAAAGTAACTCTGGTGTAAAAAAAGTAACTATGATGTTAAAAAAGTAACTCTGTTGGCAAAAAAAGTAACTCTGTACAAAATATACAGCATATATATATAAGGACGGGTTTTTTTTATTTTGAAGGGACAAATGATATTATTTTTGGCTAAAATTTTTTGGAGAGCTAGACAAAATAATCCTCTACAATAACGATATTTTTTTTTTGAAAAAAAGTGGTCGGAAGGGTGGGCGGGTAGCTACCCGCGCGGGCAATAAAGATGGGCCCTATATATATATATATATATATATATATATATATATATATATATATATATATATATATATATATATAGGCTCATCTTTATTGCCCGCACGGGTAGCTACCCGCTCACCCTTCCGAAAACTTTTTTTCAAAAAAAAAATTCACAATTGTAGAGGACTATTATGTCTAGCTCTCCAAAAAAATTTAGCCAAAAATAATATCATTTGCCCCTCCAAAATCAAAAAACTCGTCCTTATATATATTTGTTGTATATTTTGTACAGAGTTACTTTTTTGGCCAGCAGAGTTATTTTTTTTACACCATAGTTATTTTTTTTTACAACAGAGTTACTTTCTTAGCTAGGAGAGTTACTTTTTTTACTGCAGGGTAGCGAAAATCTATGCTACCCGCGCGGGCAATGAATGAACACCATATATATATATATATATATATATATATATATATATATATATATGCTCATCTTTATTGTCCGTGTGGGTAGCTACCCGCCCACCATTGCGACCACTTTTTTCAAAAAAAAATCACAATGGTAGAAGACTATTTTGTCTAGCTCTCTAAAAAAATTTAGTAAAAAATAATATCATTTGCCCCTCCAAAATTAAAAAATCCGTCCGTATATATATATCTGCTGTATATTTTGTACAAAGTTACACTTTTATTCGTGTAGTTACTTTCTGTTCACTATAGTTACTTTTTTGACAGCTGAGTTACTTTTTTGGCCAGGGGAGTTACTTTTTAGGCTGCCGGGTAGCGAAAATCCAGGCTACCCGCGCGGGCATTCAATACAATCCCATATATATATACATATATATATACATACATATATATATATACATACATATATATATATATATATATACATATATATATACATACATATATATATACATACATATATATACATACATATATATACATACATATATACATATACATATATATATATATGGGCGTTCATTCGTTGCCCGCGCGGGTAACTTAGATTTTTGCTACCCTGCAGCCAAAAAAGTAACTCTCCTAGCCAAAAAAATAAGTATGCTGTCAAAAAAGTAACTATAGTGGCAAAAAAAGTAACTTTGTTGGCAAAAAAAGTAACTCTGTACAAAATATACAACATATATATATAAGGACGAGTTTTTTTTATTTTGGAGGGGCAAATGATATTATTTTTGGCCAAAATTTTTTGGAGAGCTAGACAAAATAGTCCTCTACAATAACGGAAATTTTTTTTTGAAAAAAAGTGGTCGGAAGGGTGGGCGGGTAGCTACCCGCGCGGACAATAAAGATGGGCCATATATATATATATACATATATATATATACATATATATATACATATATATATATATATTTATACATATATTTATGTATACATATATGGCTAAAAGAATTGTGTACCTGAGTACATGTAGCTTACATGTACCCATCGTCATTAATGATGATTGTAAAATCGTAATGAACAATCTAACCTTACAGATGTGATGTATACCTTTTAGATAAGATGTGTATAAAAAAGCAACACAATCTGATATTTACATATCATCCAATGAAAGAAAATGCGTATTTTCTAATGAACGGTAAGTTGTAGAAATTACAAACACCGTTGGATGATATATTACTATATCTCACGATCTATATGGGATATGATTATGATTTTTTAAACACATCTTATCTATACAATCATGAATCAATCCATACGGTTGGATTTTACGAACATACTCCAGATGTGCCATTTTAATGGCAGGTACACATAAGTTACATGTACCGGGTGGTACACACTTCCTAACATATATATATATATATACATATATATATATATATATATCTGTGTGTGTGTGTCTATATATATGTGTGTGTGTGTGTGTGTATATATATATATATATACCCGCAAGGGTATTAATAATATATATAATCAGGCTAGAATACAATCGAGTGTACAGATCGCACCAATACACTCAAGTGTGTTTGCATATCAAGACTACTTTTTGTAAAATATAAACCGTTGATTTTCACCGTCATACTATAACTAGGCTAAGCCCATTTGGGGCAACAAAATCCACGCACGAAACTAATTTGAAATGTATAATTTTTGCAGTCTTTATAACATGACCTATAAATGTCCAAATGTGCTCAAATTTTGCGTATGAGCTATTCACAACATGTTTAAGAAGATCAATAGATTAGATTTTTTTAAAAAAATATTACATCATGAAAAACTACTTGAGTGTATTCTGCTCTGAATATACTCGAGTGTATTCTAGCCTGACTATATCTATACTACTATAAAAAGAGGGAGTTTTTTAGACTAACTACAAACACATGCCATTCTAGCCTTCTCAGCCAATCAGAATACGATATTTTGAATTGCAGGTCTCTCCTTTACTCATTCTCTTCTCACAATTTTTCTCACATTTTCTTTTATTTTTATTGACGTTCCTCACTCACGTCTCTCATCTGATAACTGTGGGCAATCCTCCCACGTTTTTCTAGGATTGGTTGTTAAAACTATATGTAAATTCCATATCGTGTGTCCCATGGCATAACGGCATCCTACTAACTCCATTATTTGATCAACACCAACTCCCACTGTCGGTTCCTCTCACCAACAGAGCCGCACATCCATCTGCTAACCCCTTCCTCTGATGAAGAACAGAAGTCTGATTGTGCAACTCTCGACACACAGTGGCGGCGGGACTGCCCCTTTCTTTTGAGATAAGCTATGTCTATTTAGAGGCTCAGGGCTGCTCATGAGCATTAGGTTCCTCAATCCATGGGAACCTCAAGGGGGATCTCTGGTGGTTTCTCATGTGGACGACCTCCATATAGGACTTCTTGCACATATCTTTGCCGCAAGGCTTGGTGTTGCCATGGGACACAACCTCACCGAGCACTGTAGGAAGAAGTAGCCCAGGTGTGTTTCGCTGCTGCTCTGGTCCATGACCGAGGTCGCTCTCATCGGGGTTGACATTCAAGAGGTCATTGGGAGTGCCATTTCCATCAAGATCCTCTCCCACGGATTGCTCCAGATTTTGGCTGGCATTGTCATCAGTGTCCTTGATTGGTAAGATTTGTGGTTGTCCTAACATTTGACTTTGGTTGTTATGTTTGGGTTTTGGTCTTTTCACCCTCATTTCGTAAGTGTTCTTACATAAAAAAAATAGCATTCTCCACTCACATCATCCACTCTCCTCTTTAGACTGCATACGTCTCTCTGTATGCGTAGCCTGTGTGCGTAACCTATCAGTTTCTTTTGCCTCCCTTTTTCTACATTAGTTTGTTAATACAAAGCTACTTTGCCCTTGTTGTGATGTTGCTAGAGAATAATAAATATCGTGTAACGGCATGTTTTTCCCTTAATGATCTTTGCTTTTATTGGACCGAGTGAGGACTGGTCTAAATTATCTTTTCAAACTTCCAGTTTCATCTTTTTGTTCCTAGAGAACTACGGAGTTAGAAATCAAGGCATCATTACTGCTTTGATAGAGATAATGGTACTTTCATTTGCTTAGATGTTTGGTGAAACAAAGCCCAACGGGAAGGAGCTCTTAACGGGTATGTTTATTACCAAATAAATGGTTGCTCTAACCAACTTATTTTTCTCCTCTGTTAAGTCTCGATCTGAACTTTTCTTCATCTCTCACTGTCATTTTCCTTTACTTCTAAAAGTGCCATGCTGAAAGCTCGAGAATGTCTCCACAGCTTACGGTGCGTCCATTAATTAATTTGTTATCTCACAAATAGATACGGCTGACTGGAAGGCTGGAAACAAGTCTAACCATTTGCACACAGTCTAACTTTCGTAAGTTGGTTTTTATGTTCACACACAAGGCCAACCTCAACATGTCAAACGATGACCTCTCACATAGTGAAATAGTAATACGTGAGTTTTAAATTCAGATTATTGAATCGAACTTAAGTTAAGGATTCGTATATTTACTCATCGATGTGTAAGAACTCTAGGACTTTCTCCAGTATATGCATGTTGATAAATAGTCAGAGGCTACAATTTACTGTCAAAGTGTAACCAGGGTTAAGCATATGTCGTGGATGATTAAAGCATGTAACACCCCATCCATCACTACTGCAAGAAGCAGCAAGCAACTTGGTCTCTGTAACCTTCAAAGTTGCAGTCAACATTTCTGTATAGGTGGGTGTACCTGAGCAAGTACTTCTCCATGGATCGTGATGATCGAGATGCAGATGTGCAGCAACGTCAAGACACTCCTCCCTTAATCATGACATGTCATTGAGTAGGAAGATTTTTGTGAGGTTGTATATTAAATCTTTGATTCAAGGAAAATAAGAGAAACACATTCAAGATAAAAAATGCACGTACAACTCGGTGGCCAAGTTCCTAAAGGAGGAGAGATGGGTGGTGTTATTGAGACGGTCGAGACGTTTTGATATTTTGTTGTCGAGTCACTATGTTATTACACTGATGAGAAACGGTCGTTAGCGTTGAAAGGTGTGGTTTATCTTGCTTAGACTTATAAATAGTCACTACCTATGTATATACAAATAAAAACTTCACCCTTGCATTGAAATTCCACATGTTTTATGTTAAAGACTTTACCGAAGATTTGAATCGGGAAGTCTTTTACTAGCTTGTCTTTTATAATGTTATGAAAAATATGTAAGTAATAGATTAGAAATATTGAACTTTTTGATAAATCAATCTACGTCGATTCATATTATGTATATTCTAAAGCAAGAAGTGGAAATTGTAAAATAGAACAGGAATACTCAATACAAGATGTGAAGTAAGAGGGTAAATAAAGATGCACTAACTATAAATGAAGTTTGTATTGTAAATATTGCTACTATAAAAAAATAGCAAAAGTACCTAACCAAGCTTATCGCCGTATTTTACACCAAACCACAAATTGAATTCGATATATACCCAAGGCTACAATTGGCATACTTGACCTATTCAAACATGCACAAAATATTCAGAATTTGTAAATTTAACATTTTATTGTGGCACGTGCATGTACACGTGTGCGTACACTAGGATATATATACACACACTAGGAAAAATCAGGCTGCCCGCGCGGGTATTAAAGATAAGCCCATATATACACACACACACACACACACACACACACATATATATATATATATATATATATATATATATATATATATATATATATATATATACTCCATCTTTAATACCCACGCGGGTAGCTACCTGCCCCCTATTTTGGTTATATATATATATATATATATATATATATATATATATATATATATATGGGTATTCATTGAATACCCGTGCGGGTAACTTGGAGTTCGCTACCCAACAACCAAAAAAGTAACTCTTATGGTCATAAAAGTAATTCTGCTATCAAACAAGTAACTATTTTGATAAAGAAATAACTATGCGACTAAAAAAGTAAATCCGTGAAAAATACACAAAAAAGTAAATCCTATGTGTCTGACATTGTAGGCTCCACATTACATTGATAGTGATGTCCATAATCAAGTTCGGACTTTACAATGATTGGTATCTAGAAAGACTTCATTGCCACCCAAGTAATTGAAGAAGTTGGAGGATAACTTAGACCTAGTATTGTGACCAGTGTTATAGTAATTGTATAAACCCTTTGTCTCTAATATTCAGATTGAATGTGAGGTATGGAAATGTCATCCTCTTAATGCTCAATCTTTGTTACTTGATCTATAATAGACTATTTGAGATATACATGAGATCATCATATATTTACTGATATGAGCATGGTCATGCCTTTTATAGTCTCACTCATCATGTGGATGGGATATCACTCCAATGGGAGAGACAAATTCCATGAAGTCACTGACAATAATCTACATGTGTCACAATGAACCTAAGAACTACTTTTACAACACTTATTCAAGGTCATGTTGAGTAATGTTAAAGCACATCGAACAACATATGATCATTGTAGTGATTTTAAATCGTAGGACCACAATCACCACTGTCATATTGATGTATGATTATGACTACTATTATTGGCTTCCATGTATCACACTCGTGGGTTTGTCCAATATGCTTGTTCATAACAAGTACTTATGTGTGATCGGCCCTGAGACGATTCCCAAAAAGTACAGGCATGATCCCAAAGTTGAATCGAAGTTTGAAATGTATAATGTGAAACCTTCATGGACCCCCACAACTCAATACGGGGTCAAAGTAAATATCTAGAGTCAAACACAGGGACATGGGGATGTTTAGGATGCTTAAGATCTTTCTCTTAAGTCAGTTAAGATATATAAAATTATAATTGACATATGTAAAGAACTATAACTAGTCTAGCATAATGACAAGAAGGGAAACAAAAGAAAGTAAAGAAAATAGAGTATGTTGAATCATACTAATAAGGAGAAGGGGTTTCCGGCTATGTAGACACATGCTAGGCAGTCTATGCACCCATTCTTGGGCGTAGACAACCCTCGGACAGCCAAGCAAGCGGCTATCCTCCAAACGTAGCATGTATCCTAGTAACTGCTCCTGTGGGGGTCATCCCACTTTCTCTCACATAGCATGACGAAAACCCCATCAATGATCTAAAACCTCTCTCAAGGATAGCGGACCAACACCCCTAAATATCCCAGATACCCTCTCAGGTCCAAAATAATCAAAGATGTTAGGACATTATAGAATCTACACATAATAGAGACCGTGAACCTAGGCGAGTAGAGGTGAACTCGATCGTTTCCAACTGTGCATGACCGGATCCAAGGTTTTGGTGGGATCTCTCCTATAGGTTCTCTGGATGGACCCTCCCTTAGACATCCTCCTCTAAGATTTCAATCCAAACTGCCTTCTCTTATCCCTTTCTACAACTAATCTCCCAATCTTGGTAGAAATGAAAGTTCAAGCAAGAAAGCGATCAACCAAACAACAATCATAACTAAAAAAAGAAGATAGAACAAATAACATAGTAGATCTAGAATAAAAATACTTGCTTAAGGTAAAAGTACATAAACATGCCAGGCTACATATCCAAGAATGAGCTCAACTAGCCATGGACAAGCATAGTTGGCACTGAACAAAGATGAAAGAACATCATTTATATAGAAACTAAGGAGAAAAGTAGAAGAAAGAGTTGGAAGAAGAGATTTAGCCCATAGAAGTGAGGTTTCTCTTGCTTCATAGATTTTGAGAAGGCCAAATCTCATCCTTTAGTCATCCTCCTTGATCTTATGGACTCCTTGGCCTCCGTTCTCTTAGATTCTACCCCCAAACAGTAACCTTGGTGGGTGTATGGAAGTGAAATATGGTTGGGAGTGTATGAATGATGGTGGAAAATGATGGTGGATAGAAGTAAACCAAATGTATGGATGTAGGGTGTGCTCTTTATCCCTTTTAAATCTTGGAACCCTCCCACATATCTTAGGGAACATATGGTCACCGAAACTAGGAATAGGAACCAACTAAAATGTCCAAACCCTTTTCTAGGAGGCAAGGGGTGGGTATTTATAGGGATAAGTGGAGTGTATGTGACAAGTGGTCATTGACTTCTCAGTGGTCATTGATGATCTGATCACTAATTTTTCGTTAGTGAACCCAACCAGGTCGAGGTGGACCCGACTAGGTTCATACCCATGAGTCATTGATGTTTCAGTTTGTGACGGTGACTAGCATTTCAGTGGTTGCTAATTTCTTATTGCTTGGCAATCTCTAATGTTGGAATATCACTAACCTTTCCACGGTTACTAAGATTATACTCATGACATTGAATGATGAACTTGACCAAGTGAGGTCAACCTAAATGGGTCGAAATATCAGCGATCATGTTTCTTCAGTGATTGTTGTAGTTCCAATGGTCGTTGATGGAAAATGAGGTTTAGTGATTTTTGAGATGTATATTTAGTGGTCCCTAACGGTGAAGAGGTTATGCATTCACTAACATTGAAGTCTATAAATATTGGGTGATAAACCCACCCATGTTCAGATGAACTCGACCGAGTTCGTCGGCAAAAACTAGAGATTTGATGTCTTCTTAAGTTTGGTGCCTACAAGTCTAAAATTGTCTAGTTGAGAAACTCTATCTTTGAAAAGATATAAATTACTAAAAAATAACAGTTTAGAGTTATTTTGATCATATTAAGGCTATAATGGCATGAAACTATAAATAAATATTAGCATAGATGCCTAAATTTGGGTGTTATCGACCACCCCAAGCTTAAACCTTGGTTGTCCTCAAGCAAGATTGTGCTCAAAGAACAAAAAGGATAACATCAAAATTAATCTTGGCTATAAACATTAGGGTTAAGAAAAATAGTCCAAAACAAAAATTCTCATGATCCATGTTATTTCATAACAAACCCCCACCAATCAAGCAAAATCTACTAAAGTAAAATTAAAGAGAATCCAAGCAGGTTTAAGCAAATCTATTTCAACCTGTGAGTACTCATAAGGTTTTGAATCATAATAACTCAGCATGAAAGCATTATCACATAGGTGATTAGGCAAGCGAAAGAGGTGAGTAATGATCTATTATCATGTATTCATGTAGACCAATTAGGAATAACATGTCTCCCACTTATTCAATACCTAAGAAGCAACAAGAAGTAAAAAGACTCTAATGACTTTTGAGGATCCCGATCTATGTCAGGTTGGTCCATGTAACGAGAAACCATCCCTGTAGCCTGAGCCAGTTGGTCCAAAGTAGTGAGATGAACTCCTCATACTACGCTCAAACCAACCCTACTAAGTGGTTGATCTCATAGGTCTCCTAGGGGTTCCTAGTGACTCTCTATTGAGTTTTTAGGGTGGCACTACCAGGCATGACATATTCGCTTTCATGAGCACAGTCATACACCGATTGGGTACCCTCTTCAAGTCTCCTAAAAGAGAAGATAAACACTCATATTATTATTGTTGGATCTAGGATGGTCTCTAGAGGTGAGTGAATAGAGCTAAATGCACTTAAGCAAAATTCATTAGATCTTAAAGATATTTCTAAGATCATATGGAAAGTATGAACCTTGAGTGTAACTAAAACATTCATAGCAAATGAGAGAGTGATTGAACAAGCCCAAGTAACACAAGCTATGTATAGTGGTTCCTACCTCCAAACTAGGATAAGTACGTCCACTACCTAGAGAGTTCAACCTCTACGCTTTTTCAACAATGTCTCACTCCTTATATTCCATTATAAAAGTTACAACGTATGACCTTCCTTTTCTGGGACAAGGATACCCAACTTTTCCTTTAAGGAGAAGGGAGTTATTAACCTACCAAAGGACTTATATATCCAATACCAAGAGTCTTCAACCTCAGCAAGGACTTATCCAATTTTGTAATGAGTCTTCCTCCTTCACCAAGGACTTACCCTTTCTTACAACAAGTCTTCCACCTTTAAGGAATTACCTACTCTTCTTGGATCTTCCACCTTTGACTTCTCCTTAGATAAGGAGAAGTTTCCACCACAGGAATCCTTCCCTTTTCTTCTTCACTTTTCTTAGCCAAGAGAGAGAATCTTCATCTTCAAGGTTGAATGAGAGATTGGGAGGTAGAGGAAGTGAGATCCTCACAACATATACATGTAGAACTAGCTCTCTTATCAAATATCCTACTCACTCTAATGGACATAGTAGGTGATTATGCTTGAGAGTGGAAGGAGGCATTCAACTATAATATAGGGATCTTCATAGTGCTTGTCTAACCATGGGATGAAGCCCAAGGGATCCAATTAATATTTGGGGATGCCTTCTATCTGGTAGAAGCACTTAAGCATAAATTCTATTCATTTGGGGTGTTGCAAGGGATCTATTTTTTATTTTTCTACACTCCAATAGCTAGAAACACTTTTTCTTCACACTCTACAATGCATTCGATTGAGTTTACTTTTAGGAAACTCAACCGATAGTGTTATGTGACAAATCAAATTTGAGTTGTCAGTTGAGTTGCCCTGAATGAAACTTGATCGATGGCTGAAATTTAGTTTGCATGTGTAGAATGTTGGTCGCGTTTGACTTGGGATAAAGTCAGTTGACCCAAAATCCAACAATTGTGTCAGTCGAGTTTATTATCTATGAATTTTGGCCGACAAGGGTCCCTGTAATGAATTTTGGAAAATGCCATTTGAGTGCTTAAATATTCATTTTAAGTGATCTTGATTTTTTATAAGATTAATTACAAGTCATACAATCATTACTAGTGATATACAACATGATTCTAATAGAGATACATCATATTCCACAAAAGTGCACTTGCATTGATTTTGACTTGTATTTCTTCAAGTTGGGATGCACAAGTTAGGGTATTTGGAGTGTTTCTTTTCCTAATCTGGAGTTACTCGAGTAAAAGCATTAGACACAAATAAGTGGAATGGTTTAGTCATCACCAAAACAATGGATTTAGTCAACTGAAACAAGGGTTTCAATTTAGACCTTGAATCAACATTCTCCCCCTTTTTGAAGATGACAAACCATTCCATAAATATATTGAAAGCTTTTAAGTAAAATCATACCTTTGGAGAAACCCATGGGTTTCAAAGGAATTGGTTTCATATGCTCCCCCTCAATTGATTCTAATGGATTTCTCATATTCCTCCTCAATTGATGATATTTCTCATGCATAGTTATCTTTCATAACATTTATAGAAACTATATATTCCACTCATATATGTTGTACATATATGTCTTCTTTCCTTTTCTTCTCCCCATTACATAAGACGTGTTCTCCCCCTTTTGTCATTTCAAAAAGTGAGGGGTTGAAAAACACAACTTGTTAGTAAAAGGAGATAACAAAAGTTAGAATGGAGAGTAGAAGAGCAAAAACTAGGGGCTTGCTCAAGAAATGCACATATGAATCAAATAAAGACATGAATTTGAACAACATATGATGTAATTCTAGAAAATATCAAGGCAATTCTATGCAATCAAGTAACTCAAGATAGTAGATATGCAAGTCAATGAACAAGTTTGAGTATGTATGAAACAAGATACAAGCATAGCATATAGTTGAGTACCACTAGATGAAAAAGACTAGAACTACATGTATATGAACTACTAGTAGATGATGTCACAAATTATGACTACTAGTAGGATATAGATCATAGCATAAGATGCACACATAATGCACAAGTTAAAAGGAAAGCTATGAGTAGATGTAGAGAAATATCCAAACAAAAAGATATGTAGTTTTAGGAGCATGAAAGGATATAACTCACTAGAAAATATGTATCATTACCAAAAGATAATTACCACTAAGAAACTCAATGTTGTATCAAAACAAGATATACAACAAGATAGATGTAGCAAGTTAGAGAACAACGAAAGCAATTTAAGACACAACCAAGATATCATCATCAAAACCTACATAACAAGATTAGTAATTTCAAGATATAGAGATACCAATTGCAATTAAGAAAGATAGAGTTGTATGCAAGATAGGCAATATAAAGCATGGTAATATGCACATATAAAGTTACCAAGGGGAGTGCCATAGAATAAGGTTATTGGTTGAAAAATTCTAGTTGATAGGAAAATTCTCATCCAAAAAGCCATCTGTATTTTTCGTCGACGGTGTTGTCGGTTAGGTTTTTGGGTTGAAATTCTCAGGTGACAACAATTTTTGGCAACACCAATTGGTGCTTGTCGGTCGAGTTTCTTATAGAACAAACTCGACCCACAACAATTGTTGTCAAAAGGCACATATATTTTAGAAAATGATATCTAGAGGCATGACAAATTTTAGGCCATATCCAAACAAGGATAAGCAATTTAATAATGCACTATGAAAGCATCAGGAATATTTTTTGAGCAAAAAAGTGATGAGAAATGCAATATACCAATTTTGACTCAAAAGCCATATGTAAAGTTCCTACAAACTAGCTAAGAATAAGATATGATTGGATATGAGCAAGAATATCATTACCTTTGTTCTTACCATTTCTTTTCAACTTGTTGTCACCCCATACACATCTCATCTTTCTTATTTCATGTGGATTGATAAGTCAATTCACAAATCAATAGCTCATGCCAATATAATTATATCTGACCTACAAGAAGAAAGATGAAATGGTCCTCAATCATATTTTTGGGTCCGTACAGGTTAGCTTAGAAACCCAAGTCCTATTACTCTTGGGTGCTTTCCTACAAGGACAATATGTAGAATAATGACCAATTTCATTTCAATGATTACATGATCTCCTAGCCTTAGAACTAGAGGATTCTTCATTTAAAACTTAAGGTCCTTTGTCCTTATTGTTCCTTTGGCTGCAATCAAGTCCCAAACCATATCTACCCATTTGTTTGACAGTATGATCTAGGATTTGATTAAGATTCTTCTTATCATCTAAGAATCTTTGCATAGAGGATCTCAAACTATGATTATCATGCATCGGAGAAGTAATAATAGAAGACAATTTGTTGATATCATCTCCAACATGCAAAAGATTGGTTTCTAAGAAAATATCTTTGGTCATATAAGAATATTTATCAATATGAAGGACACGAGTATTATTCTCTCTACTAGTAGAACTAGAACAAGATTCAAGGACATTGATTTTAGCAAGTAAGGAAGGATTTTCTTTTTCAAGCAAAGAAGACTCAGAAAGATAGTACTATTTTTATATTCTATTCATTGCAACACAAAATCTTTGTCCTCATTTTTAGTTTTAAGAACATCGATATCAAGCATGAGAAAAAAAACAATTTTACTACTGTATTCATGTGAACTAGGCGTAAGAGGTTGAGCTTCTAGAAATCTAATCTTATCAAGCAAGTTAGAATTTTCAAGTTTAAGAGAATCTACTTGACTAAGATAAGTATTTTTCTCAATCTCAACACTATTGAAATTCAATTCTAGTTCTAAAAATACTTTTGAGATCATTTACATCATCTAGCAAGCAAATGTTAGCATGTTCAAGATGATCTTTATCTACATGCAAATTATCAACAATTCTAACTAGCTTTTTCTTTTTCTTTTTAGAAGACTTAAGAGAGTTAGAGTAGCATGGATAATTCTAACTAAATATTCTTTATCTAAATAGTTTAGATTTACCTCATTTGATTCTTCACTAGTTGAGGTCATGAGAGTAAAATGACATTCTCCATCTTTATTAGAGCTAGATATATATCCTCCACTTGAATCATCAATTGAGATTGAGTTGGAGGAGTCACTAGAGATTTTGTGTAGTTTCTCCTTTCTCTTGTACTTCTCTTCTCTTCTCTTCTCCTCTCTTGTGATGATGGGTCTTTTAGCCTTGTGGACAATCTTTCTTTAAGTGACCCTTCATTCCACACTTGAAGCATCAGATAGAGGAGGAAGAATTGCCTTTGTAGAGTCTACCCTTAGAGTATTTGGCATCTTTTTCAACTTGATAGGATGGATAGGCTTGGTCAACAAAAGCTTCAACTTGGGCCTTAATTTCAGCCTTCTTCATTCACTTGAGCTTCTTCTCTTCTTATTTTTCTTCTTCATGTTGCTTGTCAAATGTAACTTCATGGGCTTGTGGATTTCCTATGAGCTATTCAATAGGAATATCACCAAGAGGCTTTACTTCTTCAATAGAATTCACCTTGGGTTGCCACCTCTTGCCGAGAGTTCTAAGGATCTTTGAGTTGATGTCTCCTCTAGCCATAGGAAGACTTAGTACGATAAGACCATTTACAATGGCGTTAAGCCTTGAGTAAATATTCCCACCATTTCCTCCTTTCCCATCTTGAAGTTTTGAATAAGCCCTTTGAGAATGTAGACTTTGCTTTCCTTCACTTGTTTTACCCCTCATAAGTGACACATAACTTTCTCCATATCTCATAGGTTGTCTCACAAGAGGAAATTTGGTTAAACGCAGTGGGGGAGATGGAGGCATAGAGAATGTTGATAGCTCTTGCATTCAAGGTCAAGGGAGCTTCATCCCATTCTTCTATCTTTGTCTCTAGTATCTTGTATGGAAGGTCCACCATTCTCCATAGCTCAAGACTTGATCCTTAGATTTAGTATCATAGCCTTCTCTTCCAATAAAGGAAACTGCTCCCATCAAAGATTAGAATGTTGATGAGGTATCTCCATCCTTGATAATCACCCATATTCTCATACTTGTGGAAGTATGCTTGGAGAAGACCTGCTCTGATATCACTTGTTAGATCTAGGATGGGCTCAAGAGGGGGGTGGGTATAGCTAAGTGCACTTAAACAAAATTCATTAGACCTTCAAGATATTTCTAAGATAATATGGCATGTATGAACTTTTGAGTGCAACGAAAACATTCATAGAAAGGGAGAGAAATTGAACAATCCCAAGTAGAGTATGTCCACTACCTAGAGAGGTCAACCTCTAGGCTTTTCCAACCATGTCTCACTCCTTATGTTCCATTATAAGAGTTACAACATATGACCTTCATTTTTTGGGCCAAGGATACCCAACCTTCCCTTTAAGCATAAGAGAGCCAATAACCTACCAAAGGACTTACCAATCCAAGACTGAGATTCTTCAACCTCACCAAGGACTTACCCACTTTTGCAATGAGTCTTTTGGCTTTGCCAAGGACTTACCCACTCTTGCAACAAGTCTTCCACCATGAAGGACATACCAACTCTTCTTGGATCTTCTGCCTTTGATTCCAGCTTAGCCAAGGAGAAGTTTTCACCAAGGGACTCCTTCCCTTCTTCCTCTTCACATCTATAACATACTAGATCTTAGACCCTACTCTAGAACTTTGACCTTTCGGTCTTAGCCAAACAAGGTTGAAAGATAGACCTAACTAGATGTTTAGTATGATCCTAATGAGCTAATACATGAATGTATCACCCTAATGTAGCCTAATGTTTTCACATTAGTGTTAGGTTCATAATGGATACATAAAATATGGCACATAACTCATTTTGGTGGTAATATGACGATAAGGAACTTAATTAGATGAATAATTTAGATAATGGGCCATATGACATATCTCATAAAAATAAGTCTCAAAAGTGGAAATAATCTTCAAATTCATAATCTACATATCAAAATTAGCCTACATGTCAAATTTCATCTAATTTGGACCACCTTGAAATATTAGGATAAGTTTAGGAGAGAGAAAATGAGTAAAAGTCATAAGTGATGAATAATGTGATTATATAACTTCAAAATATGGAAATAATGATAAATTCGTATTCAACACATCAAAGATAACGTGTGGATGAAGTTTCACCAAATTTGGATGTTGTTTGCGCAAGTTATGCAATTTTAGGTACATTCTGAACTTTTCTGCAATTTACCAAATTGGAAGGTTTTATTTGCAAATTGTCACATGAAATATAATCCTTATATATTCCCTTACCATTATCTAGTTTTTTAACCATGGGGTTCCTAGTTGCACATTGGTTTGAAGGTGTTTCTCTGTAAGGGCATTTTAGGGATTACCCTCTTTATAAATGAGCTTATCTTTAGAAGCTATCAACCAATGGAGTTATTTCTTTCATTGGAGGTTGATGGGGATGGCCTAGAAGTCTCCATGAACTAACATTTGATATTTTCAAAGCCTCTATGAGCTATCCTCTTGCCTGGCCATGAAAGC
The DNA here is from genome assembly GCA_963693085.1 of Alisma plantago-aquatica. NCBI lineage: Eukaryota > Viridiplantae > Streptophyta > Magnoliopsida > Alismatales > Alismataceae > Alisma > Alisma plantago-aquatica. The sequence goes on along the minus strand of OY856409.1, from coordinate 1,030,384,618 downwards.
CCTAAGCTAAGGACACATGACACCTCATGCTTGACTTCTTCCTTATCCATAAAGGTTTACATGTCCATGGGCACCCTTAGCATTGGATACATGCAAAGTAACTGACACCTCATTCTTGAATTCATCCTTATCCATAAAGGCTTGCATGACCATGGTATACATGGACACATGGAAAGTCCCACAGACACCTCATGATTGACCCCTTTCTTTATAAAGCCATATCTACCCCTTCCCACCTCCCAATTAGAAAACTCTTGCTCTTCTTTCCTCCATCTAAGAGCATAATTCCTACTCTATTGGCCACGAAGGTTTTGTCCCAAGCTAAAAGAAGTTTCCTACCTTGATGAAGAATGTCTCCTAGGGTTTCGAATTTGTTCTATTTAGGGTTTTTGAAGCTCCTTCTTGGTGATTTTGACCAAAACTAGTAAGTTTCCTCCTTTACTTCCCTATTTTCATGTTGTTCGTCTCCCTCCCACCTTCTTCCAGGTCATAACCATGATCTTCCATGGATAAACCCCACCTAGATCCCTTAAACACCTTATCTCCATGTTCTTTTGCTAGGGTTTTTCACCTCTAAAGTGGAGAAAGTACTTCTTGCTTGATATAGGAGCTTTTTTGGAGAAACCAACCTCTCTAGATAGGGAACCTTGCTACTTGGACCTGTCCACCTTCCTTATAGGTTCTTTGGATACCTATACTTGGATCTAGAAGTGACCATAGATTGTTAGACTCTGAAGTTAAGGTATGTTTGCAGACCCGATTATTCATATTGAGCAATTTCTCTCTCTTATTGTATGTTTGCATCTCCTATTATTCACATTGAGTAATTTGTCTTGCTCATTGTATGTATGCATCTTGTATTACTCTTGATGAGAAATTAACCTATTTTCTTCGTACTCTTGGTCCTATGGACAATAACTGCCACTTTTTTCTTATCTTTTGGAAATCATGATTCATGTCAACTAGTTTACTTTGTTACAAATCTTTTGATCATGGATATTCTTTTATACTCTTTTCTTATGCTTTGAGCATGATGGACTTTATTTGGTGATATGTGCTTCTTTTCCCACCATGGCAATGGATGTTCTTTATGGCACATTATGTGTTGTATATTTGGATGATTGTTCTCATCCTTCTTATTCTCTTTTACTCTTGTTTATTCTTTTGATATGCACCATGTGGTGACTGCTAGCACAATATACATGTGTTTTTATGTGTATGTTAAAATTCCCACATATGAATGCATATGTTAAAATTCCTGCATATGAAAGTATTTTTGGCAGATGTGTATTTCCTGCTTGGATCAGATGTGTATCGTTTCCTTCTCACTCCACATTTAGAGTATATGTGTATCATTTCCTAATCAACCCACATTTATGGTAGATGTGTTATTTTGTATCTACATGTTTATATTATCTAGTTTTGTCACATTTGTAACACATGGATGTCTTGTTTATATGCTTTATTACTTCATTCTTATTTTGTGATTCATACTCTTTTATGCCCCTTTGGGTAATACTTTCTCTTTCATGGGAAGCCTTTTACACTTTGATGCCCTTTAATTCATAATTGCTCAATTTTCTTTTTTAGTATGCACATACCAACCTTTGCTCATGTCATCTATTTTCTCTTATTGTTGGGGTATGCTTCCAACCCTAGGTGGAGGACAATGAAGACATGGCATGATGATGTGGATTTAGCTTAAGGAGTTAAAGCTTGGATACAATCTTGATATGGTTTAGAATTCCCTCTACTTAGATCCTTATGTCGTATCATACATGTAAACCCTTATGGGATATTATAAAGTACTTTTGTAATCTTTTGTGAATATAGTCATTTATTTAATTCCGCTGCTACACTTTGGTTGTTTTGAATACCATTTATTGAAGTTTGAAAATTTTGCACCTATTCTAGCATACCGTTGAGTGTGTTTGGAATGGATGTTATATTCTTCAAATTTTTAGTAGGGAGTGGATCCCCTCTCGGGTCCCACTCCTTACAACATGGTATCAGAGCCCATAGTAGTAAGAATCTAAATATTTCAATTTTGTCTCCCTTATTAGAAACCTTGACTTTGATAGTCACCCTTTAGGTGAGATGTTTCCCTAGAATTTGCTTAGTTAGATCATGAGATGGTGAATGGTTGATGTTTAGTGAACCCTAATGTGATGAGGTTAGATGATCTTACCTAACCACATATATGGATGATGATTTGTATCTCTTGATGCCATACGGTTTGATTTGAGGATGCAATTAGGTTATGAGGAGATAGTAGGGTAAGGAGGTCTTGTTATGGATAAATTGAGACTTGGTTTCCACATTGATTTTGAGTTCATCTTTGTTTTATATCGCATGGTTTTTCGAAGAAAAATATATTTTCAATTATACTACTATATGGACAAATTTTTTTTGGATTTTATCAAAGTTTTTCTTGAACTAAGTCAGAATGAAAAATTTTCTGAAGTATGGAGAACACCTAGAAATAGTTGAAATAGAATCCTAACCCTAGTTTTATATATGAAGAAGTGACTAGGGATCTGTATGATGATATAAAGGTGTATTTGACCTACCCTATGATTTTGGATGTTTATGTAAGGTTCTTAGGTTAGAGACACAAGGGACCTAAAACTCAACCCTATATGGTTGTGACTTATTAGTTGGATACATGAACTACATAAATATAAAACATTTCACAACTAAAAGGTATGTGGGTAATCCTAAATGTTGTTTTAGTTTGACTTTTAGGTTGAACCTTTTAAATGATGGAGAGTAATTGGTTGCTGATGTTTGGATCAATAGATTTTGAGGACAAAATCCTTTTAAGGGGTAGAGTGGTGTAACATACTAAATCTTAGACCCTACCCTAGAACTTTGACCTTTTGGTATTAACTAAACAAGGTTGAAAGTTAGACCTAAATATATGTTTAGTATGATCGATAATACATGAATGTATCACCCTAATGTAGCCTAATGGTTTCACTTTAGTCTTAGGTTAATAAGGATACATAAAATATGCCATATTACTCATTTTGGTGGTAATATTACGATAAGGAACTTAATTGGATGAATAATTTAGATAATGGGTCGTTAATGGGCCATATGACATACCTAATAAAAAGATGTTTCAAAAGTGGAAAAAAACTTCAAATTCATAATCTACATATCAAAATTATCCTACATGTCAAATTTCATCTAATTTGGACAACCTAGAAATATTAGGATAAGTTTAGGAGAGAGAAAATGAGTAAAAGGCATAAGTAATGAATAATGTGATTATATAACGTCAAAATATGGAAATAATTGCAAATTCATATTCAACACATCAAATATAACTTATAGACGAAGTTTCACCAAATTTGGATGTTGTTTGTGCAAGATATGCAATTTTAGGTACATTCTAGACCTTTCTACAATTTACCCAATTGGGAGGTTTTCTTTGCAATTGTCGCATGCATTATAATCATTATATATTCCCTTAACATTATCAATCTTTTTAACCATGGGGCACCTAGTTGCACCTTGGTTTGAAGGTGTTTCTCTCCAAGGGCATTTTAGGGATTACCCTCTTTATAAATGAGTTTATCTTTAGAAGCTATCAACCAATGGGGTTATTTCTTTGATTGGAGGTCGGTGGGGATGTCCTAAAAGTCTCCATGAACCTATATTTGATATTCTCTAAGCCTCTATGAGCTGTCCTCTTGCATGGCCATGAAAGCCCTAAGCTAAGGACACATGGAAAGCTTCATGGACACCTCATGCTTGACTTCTTCCTTATCCATAAAGGTTTGCATGTCCATTGGGCACCCTTAGAATTGGACACATGGAAATTAAATAACACCTCATTCTTGACTTCTTCCTTATACATAAAGGCTTGCATGACCATGGGCACCCTTATACATGGACACATGGAAAGTCCCATACGCACCTCATGGTTGACCCCTTTCTTTATAAAGTCATATCTATCCCTTCCCACCTCCCAATTAGAAAACTCTTGCTCTCCTTTTCTTTCCTCCATCTTAGAGCATCATTCCTACTCTATTGTACATTAAGGTTCTATACCAAGGTAAAAGAAGTTTCCTACCTTGATGAACAAGGCTCCTAGGGTTCTGAATTTGTTATATTTCGGGTTTTCGAAGCTCCTTCTTGGTGATTTCAAACAAAACTAGTGAATTTCCTCCTTTCCTTCCCTATTTTCATGTTGTTCGTCTCCCTCCCACCTTCTTCCAGGTCATAACCATGACCTTCCATGGAGAAACCCCACATAGAGCCCTTAAACACCTCGTCTCCATGTTCTTTTGCTAGGGTTTTTCACCTATAAAGTGGAGAAGGTACTTCTTTCTCAAGATAGGAGCTTTTTTGGAGAAACCAGCCTCTCTAGGTAGGGAACCTTGTTGCTTGGACCTTTCCACCTTCCCTCGAGGTTCTTTGGATACATAGACTTGGATCTAGAAGTGACCTTGGGCTGTTAGACTTTGAAGTTAAGGTATGTTTGTGTTGGGTTATGTGGGAGACAGAGAAGGTAGCGGAAACAAAAAAATTCTTCTCCCAAACCCAGAATAAAGGAATCACATCAACGTCTATACAATAGGAAGGATGGTTTGTAGAGGCGTACCTTGTCCTGAGGCTTTCTCGGTGACGTTACCTCACAACTTGCGCGATCTTCACCTCCAGTTTTGGATGGTGTCTGTGCAGCTCCTGGTCTCACCAGACTGTGGGGATTGACCGTTGTCTTCCAAGTGGTAGAAGTCTCCCCCCTCTGAAGTAGTCCACATAGACCACCTGGAACTCCGATCTCCTTGTCCCACAAGGAATCAGAAGAATACGATTTTACTGTGTGTATAATGCAATTGCACGTGTCAATGTAGTATAGGCCCTTGTGAGGCCCGAGTCGAACTCAGGGACACTGAATTATTGGTAGACTACTACTAACTACTCACAATCAGCTAGATCGATAAAGATGTTATGAGAGTTGTTTTAAAAATAAAAGAAAAAGAAAGAAAACAAAGCAATCGATTAAATGTTTAGTTTAATCAATTCAGGTGAAAATCTTTAGGATTGTGATTTCACCACGGGTTTTCATTGTATGAATTTCCATATAGTTACTTAGGTTCATCTCTCAATCCGGGTAGTGGCCTGTAATCATAATTGCCCACTGTCATGGTACAATTCACTACCTAAGTCTAGGTCAGTTCCACCGTCGTAGTAACCTATACCCTAAACTAGGTGCATTAGAATCGACCTCTGGGTGTCCACCATTAACCTTACATCACCTTGTTCAAGGGATTTGTTAATTAATGTGAATTTCATCTCTTTTCAACCGTTAATTCTTCTTTCAAAGTAATTAAATGTATTAGATTATTATTATGGTGATCAAGCATAACAATATAATTGAGGAAATGAAATCATACCACGGATTTAAGAGACAAATTATGAATTACTATGATAAAAATGTCATACAATGCTTCCCCAGGCTACTCCCGGTCCTAAAGATAAAGGGGAGTAGCCCCGCATATTCATCTTAGAGCAAAACATGGTTGAGAAAAGGGGAAACATGGAGAAAAACGTGAAAAAGTAATGAAACCCCTGAACGGAGAAGATCCACTCGGCGTAGAATGCGCGATCTACAGCCTTTCGGAGGTGGAAAACGTCTTCTTCGGCTTCCAAAATGGTTGGGGTGTGCTTCTGGGCTCCATTCTTCTCTCCACACCTTCTCGGGACGTGTGCAGTGGCTAATGACGTGATACCCTGCTCTTGGCCACTATCATTAGGTATAATCACCGAGTTAGGTTGCAAAAATATCACAATTGTTGGATTAGAGCCGATCTGAAACAATCTCTGATCTGACGGTGTCGATACCATCGACGTGGGTTGATGGTATCGACACTGCGCGATATCGGCAAGTCTTCTTTTCTTTTCTTCATTGTGCCTGATGCTGACTCGATACCATCGACGAGGGTCGATGGTATCGACACCCTTAGGTGTCAGTTTTATCCCATTTCCATCACTAAAACTCCACGTGTCGATAGTATCGACTTTTGGGTCGATAGTATCGATTGTCTGCTCGCCAGCAACCTGATGGAATGTCGCTACCATCGACTCCAAAGTCGATGGTATCGACTCTGTGCTGCTCCTTACGGTTGGCAACCTGTGGTTGTGTCGATGGTATCCACAGCTGCAGATATGCATTTTTCCTAAAATTGCAACACAAAACCACATAAGCTGAAATAAAACATATTATTGTAATCATTTATGCTCAAAACAATAAAAATAAAAGAGATTTGATGTTGAGAAGGGTCATAGACTAAAGTAAGTGAATTACGCAATATCAACCACCAAAATGACCAATAATCGCATAAAATGTGAGTAAAACAAGTCTATAAATGCGACTCAAAATCATCGCATCAAACTCCCCTAAGCTTGAACATTGCTCATCCTCGAGCAACAAAACTTTGGAATAGAATTGCGAGAGTCAACTAAAGAACAGATTGTCACAACAAACATCACCACATTCACATTCCGGCCCTCACTAACCACGAAATGATAATTACCCTAAAGGCGACAGTAATCATCCATAAAAGATATCTACCTCAAAATTGATGAACACTATCACATAAGGCAGTTAACATAATAAAATTCTCCAGTCCAGACTCGGTGCATCTTGTGATCTTCAATTCTATGTTGCTCGCCCTAACTACCATCTACATGGAAGCCGTTCTCCTGATATTAATGAGTGAGGAGAAAATCACAGTGTTCTACCATTTCGAGCAACAGGTGGATGGAATGGGTGGCTCATGGAAGAAATGGAAGCATTATATGACTTTAACATGCACAAAACATTAATGACCTAAATGATGCATATGCAAGTGAAAATGCCCTAATGCCTACATTTGGATATGCATGCACTATCTTTCCGTCTCAAGGTGAGATGGAATATCTAAGAGAGCTACATCATGTACTTATTCTTCTTAAAAAGGCTGTGAGAACAGGTTCCTTTCTCCTTCTCAATCCTACTTGCTTCTCAATTCTCTTCTTTTTTATTTTTCTTTTTCATTTTTCTTTTTTTTTTCCTAAGCCCTTATTTTCATAGATGACAATGAATCATTTTTCGGGCTCACTTATTGTTCCATAACTTATACATTTGAAACATTCAGAAGGTATGGAACAAGTTCATCACCTTTTATGTTCAGAAGACATAAGATGCAAGATGTACTTTATGCACAAAAATGTGCATGCAGTTACAAAATGATGATTACACAACTAAATGACACGCACCTAAGGATAATGTGCATGTATAACTTATCCTTTTTTTTGTATTTTCATGCAAATTATGTGAAAATAGTTGCAATGCAAGACCTATCTACATGGAATGCAATCAAAGAGATTAAAACTATAATGTACTTCCAGTTCTTAAGGTGGATTATGAAAATAATGGGGTGGATAGATCACAAGACTAATTGAATGAACCTTTGAAAATTATTATGTGTCCCTCCTTACTGACTTGTGTAGTAATTAAGAGGTTTCTCTCTCTTATTTCAAATTAAAGTCTCATTATCATTTGGTTAGTTTAGGCTCAAAAAACCAATTCCATCCACTTTTCATGAATCATAGGAATGTATAGTTGTGATTTCCTGTTTTAGAGTTGACAAACCCAATTATTTCCTTAAGTTATGTGCTCAAAGTTAAACAACACTAGCTTGCAAAAACACTAAAATTTTTCAAATTTGCCCCTAATTCCCATGTACAAGCAACGAGATGACACATGACTAAAGACATCCACAATTACACTAGATAGAGTGTGGATCCTACAAACAAACTAAGAACTAAGAAAAACAAATGACAAAAGACAAAACAATAAAAACTAAAACTGAGAAAACTAAAGGATAGAGCTGTTCCAACTCCCCCCCTAAGCTTGAATTCGACTATGGCCTCATAGTCAAAAACAACCTTAAAAGGTGGAACAGAGATACCAATCATTCTTCAGGAGGAGGCGGGTACTGCGAAGTCGTGGGGTCCCAAGATGGGTATTTCCCCTGAAAGCTCGGATCATACTGGGGCATTGGTGGAGGTTGTGGATACCCCCCAAAATAATTCTAGCTCCAGTAATGATCGTAGAAGGGCTGCTGATGCATCTCCATCCTATACAACATGTCGTGGATGTGCTGTTGGTTGTCGAGGAGGAGGCGCTCATTCTCGAAAATGGCCCTCTAATTGTCTAACATCCGGTTTTTTGTATCCTGAATACCGACATATGAAGTTGTATGCTGCAGCTGGGTGTGTTGGATCTCTTGCAGCATTGTATACATCCCCTGCATGGAATAGACATCCTCTCCTTGAGGAGAGGGATGTGGTGGCGGAGGCTGTGAAGATGAAGATGCACCCGGATGCAAGCGGGGACGCTTTCTAGGTGCCACTCGTGCGCAAAGAGGAGTGAAAGCCTCCTCTTCCTCTTCAGGCTCGTCGCTGTCATTGTCATTGTCATCATTGCCACCGTCTTCATCCGAGTCTTCAATGGCTATGACAGGCCATCTGAAATGTTGAGCGCCCTCGATGTGGAAGACGTGGTCTGGAAGTGAACACTCTTTATATGCTTGATTGGCATGGCAGTGTGCATATGCCAAGCCATCACGAAGCAGAATGAGATTGGAGCGGTGCAAATGATGTAAGTTGACCTTGCTCCTGTTGGAGAGGGAAGTAAGCTGGGAGAAATTTAACCCAAGATAGTGGGCCAGCAGTGTGATGAGCCCTCCAAAGTGGATTGGAGCCTTCCGCGTACTCCTCTTTACATCCAACACGCACGTTAAGAAAAATGTGCCCCAATTGCACTCTTCTCGCTTCAGCAACTTGTGTAGGAAAAACAAATTTGTGTCTTGAAACTTGCTGAGAGACAGGTCACCACGAGTGAATAGGGTGGTGCAGAGCATGCTGTGAAGAACCCGCACAAATGGATGCTCAATATCTTCCATTGCAGCGTTGTGGTAGCTCACGGATTTGTCGGGAGGCGCAGTCACTAGCTGAAAGAAAATAGCATCATAGTCCATCCGGTTGTCTGGCCTCCGGTACTGATCTCTCCCATGATTCCAATTGTAGATGGAATTGAACTGCCTGAGGGTGAGAGTGTAATCATTGTTGTAAAGCTGGAAAGAAATGCGGCCCTTGATCCATTCTCGATCAGTGGCGATGACGTCGTTTGGCACGACACATATGTCCAACATCGCCATGAACTCTGCCACTAGCTCCTTGTATGTCGGCCATTCACTGAAGAATGACTAGCTGTCAGTGTGGAATTCCATCTCATCGGGCCTCCTTCCCGTATGCCTTGCCTGCCCCTTGAGAACGTAGGCAAGATTGGGCTCGAACCCAAGATAATGAACCATGTCCCGATCGACGTAGCGGGTCGACTCTATCTTTCTCTTCATCAGCTCCTCGTAGACCTTCCAGACCTCTGCGGAAGGATGAACAATCCGCGGGTGAGGAATAGATGCAGTAGGCCGAGGGATGAACTCGAGGATCTCTATAGGATCTGCCCGTGAAGAAGAAGCACTGGTTGTACGCACCATTGTCGCCAAGAAAGAAGAAATAGAAGATTGAGCTCGGTGAAGATCGGAGAAGGCAATCTCTGCTCAGTGAAGGCTCGGGGAAGAACTCGCTCCTTGGATGCTCGTAGCCGGGCTCCGATCGCACAACAATACACACGACACAAGTGGAGGGCTAAAGCTCTGAAGGTGTGATGTCATATGACAACAATCCCTCCCTTTTATAGTTGAGGACGTCCCTACTGTGCACCCATCGATACCATCGACGTGTGTCGATGGTATTGACTCCTGTAGCACAATCCGGTCTTTCGCTAGTATCGAAGGTTGTCGAATAGCCCGATGTGGGGGCCCGGATCGCTGACGCGTCGATACTATCGACATGGGTCGATGGTATCGACCCATCCCACAGATCGACTCTCTTGATGTAGCAATCGTCGTTGATTTCCTCTCGCAGAACGGTGATGTGTCACGTCGATACTATCGACGCAAGTCGATAATATCGAATTTGCTTAGGGCAAACACCCTTGTGAGGCCCGGCCGCCGCTTTCTGCCTGTAACCGGGTCGATACCATCGAAAGGCCCGTCGATGGTATTGACTTCACTGAGACAAATTTCGTCTGGATATATCCAGAGATCTCGCGAGTATCGACATCCATGTCGATACTATCGACCTCGTTCTGGAGAGCAACCTGATGGTGTGTCGATACCATCGATGAGGCCGTCGATAGTATCGACTCAGAGAACTTTTTGCAGCCACCTAACTATGCCTATCTCAATACCATCGACACAATGGTCGATGGTATCGACCCTGCCTCAGTCCTGCACACTGAACAAACGATCAAGGTATCATTTTTACACTAAAAACAAAATCAAATCAAACTAACTTACAAATGTGAAAGAAACTAACCGAAACTACCAATGGCTGGGTTGCTCCCAACAAGCGCCCTTATTTAACGTCTTAGGCTAGACGAAATCAAGCTCCTCAGCTTGAGGCTACCGAGAGTGTTCCTAGGGGATCACTTGGCAGTTTGAACTCAACTCGATCCTGGCCAATCCCCAATGTCAAAGTACCTCTCCCAATGGCAGTGACAACATCGGCCGTCGCTTGAAACAACCTTCCTAAGAGCATTTCGCAACCTTTGAGTTGCGGCATATCCATAACAATGAAATCCACCAGAAAGATAAACCTGTCTACTTTGACAAGTACATCCTCACACACTCTGTATGGCTTCATAATGGACCCATCCGCCAACTCAATAGTCGCAGCAGATTTCTTTAATTTCTTCAACCCAAGCTTTTGAAATGTGGACAGTAGCATAAGATTAATGCTAGTGCCTGAATCACACTGTGCTTGTGGAAAATGTTGACCGCCTATAGAACATAGAATGTAGAAGCCTCCTGGGTCTTTCCTCTTCTGTGGTAAACTCCCATGGATAATTGAGCTCACCACCTCATTCACCCGGCAAACATCTGTGTCTTTGATCCGCCTCTTCTTGGTGATGATTTCCTGAATAAACCTCCTGTATGCTGGAATCTGCTCTATCATTTCCACTAACGGAATATTTATATGGAGTTTCCTGAACATCTCCAAGAACTTCCCGTAATGTCGATGCTCTTTCTTCGGCCTCGGGTTATCCGAATAAGACACAACTGCCTCATTTAGACGCTTATGAGGTGGCACATATGGGCTTTTCAGGGAAAACTCCCCTAAGCTTGCTTCAATGTCACCCTCTGGCGTAGACTTTGGCACATTGTTTTCAACAATTGTTACTTGTGATGGCTCTTCTCTCTCAGTGATTGTAGCTTCACCATGACGCGTGACCTTCACCTGCTCTTCTTGCCTAGATACGGGCACGATGGGCTCTTGACGGGTTTTTCTGAATGGACAATATCCGCCTGGTAGTCCATAATGACTACGAGGATATGGTATTTTTGGTATAGCCTCTGTATCAAAAATCATTTTGCTTTTGTCCTGGACCTCTACCACTGGGGGCTCTGCCTCAGTAATCACAGATATGTACTTTACTTGATGATGTACTTGACCAACATCTGCATTCCCAACCTGTCTTTGTTGGTTGGCATGCTTCAGGGCTGCCACTTCATTGGAAATCTGGGTCACAGTCGTCTCTAGTGCCCTCATCTGTGCTCCATGGCTTTGCAATGTTTGCCCAAATTTAGTCAAGATCTCACCGTAATACTGTAGCTGCTTACCAAACATGCTCATCATCTCCTAATTTTGCTGCACCACTTGACTAAGCAACGCGGTGCTTTTATCTTCTGTCATTGACTGTGGTTTCACATCTGGATCTTGGAGGAAGTTGTTTGGATCCTTCCATGAGAATTTCCTATCCTTTCTCCAAGCATAATCATTATATCTATAGCCCGGTTGTTGCGTAAACTTGACATGGGATTCCTCATCGGATTCGACATCTTCCTTGGCAAGCAATTTCTTGGCTAGAAGATCTAATTTTTCATTCAGCTCCTTGATGGCCCTGGACTCACCTGCAACTTTGACTTGTTCTGGTGCATCCCTATCGCCCCAAGACTACTTCTTTGCCATATTTTTTAAGATCTCCCAACACCTTGTGCCTGTGTTGTTCAAGAAAAATCTTGAACCTGCTGAATCCAGATTACTTCTATCATTCTCGGAAAGAGCAAAATAGAAGAGTTTAACTTGTTTCTCCTTGTCAAGCCCATGATGTGGGCACTTTCTCAACATGATCTGGAAGCGCTCCCAAGTCTTAGAATACGTTTCACCAGCTTTCTGATTGAAGTTATGAATTTTTCTTATTAGATCATTTGTCTTCTCGGGCGGAAAGAATCTTTCAAAGAAAACTTCAACCATGTGGTCCCAAGATTCCACATACTCGTCGTCCAAGTTATGCAGCCATTCCCGAGCATTTCCCGCTAGAGAGCTCGGAAATAATTTCAAATAGAGTGTCTCTTGTGGGAACCTGTCTATCTTGATCATATCACAGTTCTCCACGAATTGGCTTATATGAGTCACCGGATCTTCATTTTTGAGCCCGTGAAATGCATTGGATTTTACTAAATTGATTAGGCCAGGGTCAATTTTATAATTAGGAATGTTGATAGCCTGCCTCTTGATCGGCCCTTTTGATGCAGAAGCAGAAGATGCCTTAATCTTCTCCCAGATTGTCTGTTTCTCAGCCATAGCTTCTGGTTCAGAGTCTGAATCTATATCTTCAGGTTGGTCTTGAATGTTGTTCTCCTCGTCGTCTGATCCCAACAATGGAACCTCTGGTGATGGCAGTGTGTAGTCTGTGCTACGCGTCCTCACCATGCACTAGTACCTGCAAGAGGAAAATCTCAGTTCAGTACCTTTGTTAGATGATTTTTAAATATGAATGATAAACTATGAATTTTAAAAAATGAGAATAAAATAATAAAATAAAAATGTGGCCTAGAATGGCCGCTTACAGCACTCGTAGTGCCGACAATTGACGTGTCCCCGACAACAGCGCCAAAAACTTGACACGATTTTACCGTGCGTATAACGCAAGTGCACATGTCAATGTAGTATAGGCCCTTGTGAGGCCCGAGTCGAACTCAGGGACACTGAATTATCAGTAGACTATTACTAATATTACAACCCCAATTTTTGGGTTCATTGGTGAAAAATGTATTTTCTCATATTAAAGATAATTGAACAAATAAAGATATGATTTGTTTTGAATAGGTGGATTTCATTTACAATAGCCTTGATGATTTTGTTGTGGGCTTTATTGGCTATTGGGCCCAATAATAAGGAAATGAAGAAAGGAAAATTCAATTAATAAAATAGTAAATGAATAATTGAATATTTGAAGAATAGAAAGAGGTAGAAACCTCTACAAGGCAAAGAGATGTAATCCAAGGATGGATTTCGTGCCTTTTGGGTTCCTTGGATTCCAAGGAGTCCAAAGTTGCAAAAGAAGGCAATAAGAAAAGAAAAGTTTAATTAAGTATTTCTTTAATAAGAAAGAGATTGAAAATAATGTTAAAATGTTAGAAATAAGTGGGAAAAGGTGTAATTAGGAGATCCTTTGTGGAATTTCGTGTTCTAAGGGTTCCAAATGATAAGAGGAATACCCATGAGGAAAATAAAAGAGAAATAAAGAGAAATCCTCAAAAAGAGATATTTTAATGAGAAATAAACATGATAATGCGAAATAATGCATTTAGATGCATCTAGAAGGATAATAAATATCCTTGGAAAAGGATTTCGAAATAATAGAGTTTCTTGGGATCCAAGGAGTCCCAATAAAGAGGAAAGAGAGAGAAAATACCAAATTTGCAAAATAAAAGGATAATGTGATACCTTATTAATGAATTATGAGGTATTGCTAAAAAGAAAGTAATTTCTATTAAAGAAAATAGAATTTCATGAACAATGAATAAAAAGGGCAAGTACAAAGAAAATGAGAGAAGAATTTCGAATTCTTAAGATCCATATAATAAAGAAAAACCAAGGATAAAGGAGAGAGAGAATATTGCTTCTCCTTGAAGGAATATGTTTCCTTTGGGAGTGTGGCTCGTTTTCTCTTGGATGAACGTGGTTGGGCATGGATACCCTCCCCTATATAAGGGGAAGGACCTAGGACCGTGTCCAGGGTAATCCTACACACCCCTCTTTCCCTCCTTCTTGTTTCTTGCACGTAAAACCCTAACTTGGGTATACCTCTACCTCTGGAGTGGCGAGGGGGTTTGTTGATAGTCTTGAAGGAAGCAAGACGGTTCCACGATGTCTCGGAGGAGCGCAACCATCGAGTCGGTGCCCTAGCTCATGCACGACACCAGCTGGAGAGCCATGGAACGTCCACATGTTGTAGATCTAGAAACTTCGAACCGGCCATCATGGCCACATCTCAGGAGCACCCTCGCCTGCGCCGGGGCACGACGGAGCCAGGGAAACCTCCCTAGTGGCTGTCGGGGTCCGGGAGGGCGGCTTGGCTGCGTCGGATTACTACTGCGGCGGAAGCAGGTTACGGTCGTGAGGTTGAAGATGATCAGGTCCCCTTTTGACGTTTATGCCCCTCCGTGTGGTAAGGAGAGAGCCACTCAAGTGAGGGTAATATTGTAAATTGGTTATAAACTCAATCGAGCGCTTGCATGGGATAGGTGACGTGGCACGTCCTGATTGGTCGGGTGAGTGAAATCTTATTAAATTCATAATTAAAGATTGGTAACTCCGATTAGAACAAGTTATATATGAAAATTGATCCTCAGAACAAGAGGAACACAAATAAATTATGTTTGAAGCCTAATTTTGCATGCTATTCGAAAAGTAGTGCCAATTATAATCTTTAATGAATTAAAGATTAAGAAACCCTATTTTGATATGGTTAATGTGTTTAATAGGGTTTAATGGATCATTAGAGTTGATGTTAACTTGTTAAATGTAAAAAGGTACATTATGTTCAAAAAGGAAGAACTTTGCACATGATTTGTCTAATTTAGAGTTTATATGCTTAAAATTGGAAAAGTACATAAAGTTATCATCTTTAATGATTTAACTAAAGAAAAACCCTTAGATTTGATGATAGATGGACTTAATGAAGTTATTTGGATAATTCAAGTTGATATTAACATGTTGTTAATAAAAGTGAAAATTAAGATCTAAAAAGATGATATTTTTATATATTTGGCTTAATTTAGGGTTTCGTGCATGATTATGCATTAATGAGCTTGAAAACCCTAATTTAGATGAATATGTCTTTTAATTGTTTTAATTGTTCAAATCTATAAATAAATAGGGATGTGAGGATCCTAAGTCAATAAAAGACTATTAAAATGAATAGTTGAGCAATTAAGGTTCATAAAAATGGAAAAGGATATTTTAGGGTTTGTTAACCTAAAATGGATAAAGTTTGAGGTAAGAAACCCTAATGAATATTAATGAAACCTTAATGCGGATTAGAAACCCTAAAAAGTGAATCCAAGTTAATAAAGTAGATTCTTGATAAAGTGTGTAATATATAGAGTACATATTTATTTCAGGAACTATGTGATGATTAAATTACTTACTTGGATCCGTTGATTGACTTGATTGTATACACATGAAGCATATGTTGAATAATCCGCATGACTCACCAAATCAGGTATGTGGCTACGCTTATGAATAATCATTCTAGTTTCACGGCAATTCCCGAACGTTTTATCGGTTTCTTGAAAAATAATTGTTGGATGTCTATTTATTTCATGAAACTATAAAGTGACTATGATTATCACCATAAGTACATATATAACTAGCTAGATCCGGGTCCACCTTTGTTACTTTGAAAAGGCTAAAAAAGGGGTAATCCTAGAGCAAGGTCTAGGTTACCGTGAGTTAGAAACTGGGCTACCTACGTGTCATGCCATGAGACTCTTTAGCGTACCCCGAGTTAAGGAGTGGTCTACCTATGAGTAGTTCCATGTGACTCAACCCTAGAAACTGGTTCACTTATAGGTGGATCATGAGGGGTTTAATGGGGACAACACAGAGGATAGGGTACCCTTGGATCGCGGAGTTATATTTAAAATGTAATCTTAGTTGTTAAATGATTAATTGAGTGATTGCATTGTTAATGTATTTACATGATTATTGTTTCCCCCACATACCAGCTTCGGCTGACCGACGTTTTGTTTGTCGGCATTTTAGGTACAAGTCAAAAGGACAAACAGTAAATCGTCATACTGTGTAATACATGAAGTAAAATACAAGGAGGATTAGTTAGAGTAGAATCCTTAAGTGGATAGAAGTTTAGAGATCCAAGTTTTCAAAAAGGTATGCAAACATTTATTTTCTTACATCTTTTCAGTATAGTATGTTAAAATTTGATAATTATTCTTGGTTAATTGCCGAACCTTTGATCTGGAAGTTATGGGTGCGGCTTCGACCTCTCGGTCTCCCTTAATTGGGGGTTATCGGGAGGTGGGGTCGTAACAACTAACTACTCGTAATCAGCTAGACCGATAAAGAGGTTATGAGAGTTGTTTTAAAAATAAAAGAAAACAAAGCAATCGATTAAATGTTTAGGTTAATCAATTCAGGTGGAAATCTTTAGGATTGCGGTTTCACCGTGGGTTTTCATTGTATGAATTTTCATATAGTAACTTAGGTTCATCTCTCAATCCGAGTAGTGGCCTATAATCAGAATTGCCCACTGTCATGGTACAATTCACTACCTAAGTCTAGGTCGGTTCCACCGTCGTAGTAACCTATACCCTAAACTAGGTGCATTAGAATCGACCTCTGGGTGTCCACCATTAACCTTACATCACCTTGTTCAAGGGATTTGTTAATTAATGTGAATTTCGTCTCTTTTCAACCGTTAATTCTTCTTTTAAAGTAATTAAAGGTATTAGCTTATTATTATGGTGATCAAGCATAACAATATAATTCAGAAAACGAAATCATACCATGGATTTAAGAGACAAATTATAAATTACTATGATAAAAATGTCATATAATGCTTCCCCGGGCTACTCCCGGTCCTAAAGATAAAGGAGATTAGTCATGCATGTTCATCTTAGAGCAAAACATGGTTGAGAAAAGGGGAAACATGGAGAAAAACGTGAAAAGGTAATGAAACCCCTAAATGGAGAAGATCCACTCGGCGTATAATGCGCGATTTACAGCCTTTTGGCGGTGGAAAATGTCTTCTTCGGCTTTCAAAATGGCTGGGGCGTGCTTCTGGGCTCCGTTCTTCTCTCCACACCTTCTCGGGACGTGTGCAGCGGCTAATGACGTGATACCCTGCTCTTGGCCGCCGTCATTAGGTATAATCACCGAGTTAGGTTGCAAAATTATCACAACTGTTGGATTAGAGCCAATCTGAAACAATCTCTGATCTGACGGTGTCGATACCATCGATGTGGGTCGATGGTATCGACACTGCGTGATATCGGCAAGTCTTCTTTTCTTTTCTTCGTTGCGTCTGATGCTGACTCGATACCATCGACGAGGGTCAATGGTATCGACACCCTTAGGCGTCGGTTTTATCCCTTTTCTGTCACTGAAACTCCACGTGTCGATAGTATCGACTTTTGGGTCGATAGTATCGACTATCTGCTCGCCAGCAACCTGATGGAATGTCGCTACCATCGACTCCAAAGTCGATGGTATCGACTCTGTGTTGCTCCTTACGGCTGGCAACGTGTAGTTGTGTAGATGGTATCGACAACCGTCGATGGTATCGACAGCTGCAGATATGTGTTTTTCCTGAAATTGCAACACAAAACCACATAAGCCGAAATAAAACATATTATTGTAATCATTTATGCTCAAAATAATAAAAATAAAAGAGATTTGATGCTGAGAAGGGTCATAGACTAAAGTAAGTGAATTATGCAATATTAACCACCAAAATGACCAATAATCACATAAAACGCGAGTAAAACAAGTGTATAATTGCAACTCAAAATCATCACATCAGAGTCGCACCCTTCTGTCAGTGTACTAGTCACCAACACACTCTCCTACAACTAGTTGCATTTCTGCAGTTGTCTTTCCCTTGTTGTGCCTCCCTTATCGGGTAGCACTTGCTCAGTGTAAAGAGTGGGATAATTCACCTCTCTACTAATAACAATGGTAAACAAAACTCAATTTGGATAGCAGCAGGAGATAAAATTTTGACTATATTCAATTTCAAAATCGACTTAAAAGGCATACTCATTTAAATGTTTTTCTCTCTCCTCGTTCGGAGGCCCAAACATTATCCAAAAATTACCAAATTTTATATTTAGACTTATTTTGACATGTAGAATCCAAATACGAAATTACTTTTGCCTTTTGAGAATATTTAGTATGCTAAATAATTCAAAACACATTTTCTCTTTCCTCATTTATTTAAGATTCTATGATTATCCAAAACTTACAAAACTTCACCCATAACTCATATTAAGTATGTTAGTCACGAATTTGGTATTATTTCCATTTGTTGAAGTCATTTGTTATTTTAAATAATGATTTGAAAGTTTTGTACACTTTCTCTAATATTTTCCAAATTGATTCAAAATTCATCGAAAGGTCTATTTTAACATGTAGAACAAGAATTTGGCATTAATAAATTTTTTTGAAGATTTTATTATTTTATTTAGTTCATTTAAATTTTATCACTTATTTAGCCTTTTAATTTATTAAAGGCATCTAGAAACTTTCTAAAAATATAAAACTTAGTATACAAGTAATAATAAATGTTAGGAACACGTTTTTAGATTAATTAATTTTTATCAACATATAATTAATATTTTTGGTCTTTAAGTCATTTTCTCTCTCCTGAATAAAATAAATATTAAGCATTGACCAAATTAAATGCAAATTTGCCCAAAGGGTTATTTTTATGTTTAGATTACGAATCTGGAGTTATTTTTCTAATTTGAGGACATTGGATATATTATTTCACCTTATTGGCTTATTTCCCATTATCTTATAATAAAGGCTTTAATATATTTATTTATTATCCAAATAGATGATACTTGGCCATTAAGCAACTTTTAATTCAAGAAAATGAAATTGATATATTTATTACCCAAATTATCTTCTTGAGTTTCTATTTAGGAGTTTTGGAACTATATATTCCTCATTGTCTTCTTTTATCCAAAATATTCCATATTATCCCCAATTATTGCATTTATCATCTCTTTTATTTATATTTCAGGATTTTCTTTCTTTTTCATATTCTAAAAAGCACTAGAAATTTCTAGGACGAATTGATTTATTCTTTTTATCACATAAGTGGATATTTTGCATATTTGACCCATTACTAAGCTTCCACTGAGGTATTTGTGCATAAACCCAAATATTAGAATAAAAGGTGAACAAATGTTCATTAAACCATCATATTGTCCAAAAATTAAATAGAAAGGCCAAAGAGGATAGAAACATAAGGAAAAGATGGAAAAGAGGACCAAAAAGGCAAAAAATCTAGAATTCAGTATGTTACAGCACTCCACCCCTTAAAGAGGATTTCGTCCCCGAAATCACTAGCAGTTAGGGAAGGGTGAGTGTGCAACCTCACATCACAAAACTTCATGTTGTTCCTCCACCAAAACTTATACTTCAACTATGCCTAACAGTTCAGAAACTTCACATACAACTCATCGTAGGTTGGGTTCTCAAGGATCACTTAGGGTTCCACTATTAAGATATTCTTTTTAAGAGATTTAACTTTATTTACATTTTTGACTTATTAACATTATATTCATTATGATAACACATTGTCATCATTATTTTAATTATGTCATGTCACATTCTCTTAGTTGCCAAAAAGAATTATATTTCATTATTATGCACAATTAGAGGTTACTCAATTATCTCAACATTCATTATTATATTTGATCATTGTCCTTAATAATTTATATTTATACTTCCTTATCCTCATATTATCACTTTATTCATTATAACAAATTATTTTACATGAATATAAGACATTCTATCCAATTTGTCATTAAGCATACAATTATTTCAATTAATGTCACATTAGTTTCTTATATTCATATTAACATTGTCACAATGTCACAGTATCTTTATTGCTCACATTAATGTCATCATTAATCATTATTCATATTTATTCATTTATATTATTGATTTTGCACATATATGAGAATTCCAATCATCTCATATTCATATTGAATCCATTATATGTATTTTAATGATCAAGGTGGAACATATGTCATATTAATGATTTGATTCACATTAAGTGACTAATAACATGTATATTAGTTAACAAGGTAACATGCGTTTTATATTAATGACTTGATTAATAAGTGGTTAGATGATTATATATATATCATTTATGTGTATCAAGGTATGTTAACTGATTGTAGCACTTAACATCATCAATGTGTCATGAAAGGCATTAAAGATGAATAGATTAGGGTTAGATATTACAACTTAGGGTTTAGGTCAATATGACCATTATATTGCACTTATTCATTTCTTGGCATGCATTAAGTTATGAATTATAACCTTACTCATCATATCATTAGGGTTTATTGGTTCATGACATTATTAACATCTTACTTATTGACAATTAGCATTGATATTCATATTATGTGCATTGGATATTCATTAGGAGTTCAAGCATATAATTTATTCCTTAGATGATAATTATGTGTTCATTAATATATAAACAAGCACGTTAGGGTTACAACTATATCTTGTTTGGTCAAAACCAAAGATCCAAGCACACTAACCACCTAAGTATGAGGTTAGGGTTTCTAAAGATAGATTAGATAGACTTCAAGCTGTTATAGTGTTCCATCCCCCTAAATAGGATTTCGTCCTCAAAATCTAACTACTCAAACATCATCAACTAACCATACTCCACCCCTTAAAGGGTTTGACCTACTACACTAGGGTTAAAGGATAAGTCTAACTAAACCATTATCAAGATCCATCACACTTCCATTGTGCATTCTGATATCTTTCCAAACACCCAAACTCTAAGGTTTAGGTTCTAGGGATAAACTTATCCAAGCATGTGATCCTAAGGGACATAAGGAAACTATCTTAGTATTCATCCTCAAACAAATCATAAGGTTATCATACCCTCAAAAAACATAGGGTTCCCAAAGACATACAACACAGAAGTCTTAGGTTACTATTGCCTAAAAGCAAACTATTTCGAGCAATTCGTATCAGGGCAGGCCAGGCCAATATCATATGGGCACGGGAGTCCCCGTATACCAAGCTAGTGGTGTGGAGGAAAATTTTGCCAGCCCTCGAAACCCTGATCCTTTCTAGACACCCTTGCTTCAATTGCATGCCCTAATAGTTGCCTAAAGGCAAACCTAACCAACATCAAGTTATGCATATTTTAATTATAAGTATTTTAGGATTTTATTCATCAAGGTTCTAAGGTGAAACTATAGGGTCCTAAATCAACCTATCATCAAGGTAGATCAAATCTGGGGTAACCATGTTACCTAAAGGAAAGTATGCAAGTCTAGGGTTCTAATTAGGGAGACAAACTGAAATAGTCAAAGATCCGACTACCATTGGCTCAGATATCATGCTGTAAAGAGTGGGATAATTCACCTCTCTACTAATAACAATGGTAAACAAAAAATAATTTGGATAGCAGCGGGAGATAAATTTTTGACTATATTCAATTTCAAAATCGACTTAAAAGGCATACTCATTTAAATGTTTTTCTCTCTCCTCGTTCAGAGGCCTAAAAATTATCTAAAAATTACCAAATTTTATATTTAGACTTATTTTGATGCGTAGAATCCAAATATGAAATTAGTTTTGACTTTTGAGAATCTTTATTATGTTAAATAATTCAAAACACATTTTCTCTTTCCTCATTTATTTAAGATTCTATGATTATCCAAAAATTACAAAACTTCACCCATAACTCATATTAAGTATGTTAGTCACGAATTTGGTATTATTTCCATTTTTTGAAGTCGTTTGATATTTTAAATAATAATTTGAAAGTTTTGTACACTTTCTCTCTCCTTAATTTATCTTCCCAACAAATATTTTCCAAATTGATTGAAAATTCATCCAAAGGTCTATTTTAACATGTAGAACACGAATTTGGCAATAATATATTTTTTTGAAGCTTTTATTATTTTATTTAATTCATTTAAATTTTATCGCTTATTTAGCCTTTTAATTTATTAAAGGCATCTAGAAACTTTCTAAAATATAAAACTTGGTATACAAGTAATAATAAACGTTAGGAACACGTTTTTTAGATTAGTTAATTTTTATCAACATATATTTAATATTTTTGGTCTTTAAGTAATTTTCTCTATCCTGAATAAAATAAAATATTAAACATTGACCAAATTAAATGCAAATTTGCCCAAAGGCTTATTTTTATGTTTAGATCACGAATCTGGAGTTATTTTTCTAAATTGAGGACATTAGATATTTTATTTCACCTTATTGGCTTATTTCCCATTATCTTATAATAAAGGCTTTAATATATTTATTTATTATCCAAATTAGATGATACTTGGCCATTAAGCAACCTTTAAGTCAAGAAAACGAAATTGATATATTTATTATCCAAATTATCTTCTTGAGTTTCTATTTAGGATTTTTGGAACAATATATTCCTCATTATCTTCTTTTATCCAAAATATTCCATATTATCCCTAATTATTGCATTTATCATCTCCTTTATTTATATTTCGGGATTTTCTTTCTTTTTCATATTCTAAAAAGCACTAGAAATTTCTAGGACGAATTTATTTATTCTTTTTATCACATAAGTGGATATTTTGCATATTTGACCCATTACTAAGCTTCCACTGAGGTATTTGTGCATAAACCCAAATATTGGAACAAAAGGTGAACAAATGTTCATTAAACTATCATATTGTCCACAAATTAAATAGAAAGGCCAAAGAGGATAGAAATAGAAGGAAAAGATGGAAAAGAGGACCAAAAAGGCAAAAAGTCTAGAATTCAGTATGTTACACTCAGGCTCTCTTGGTTACCACAACCAGAGAGAACGACAACTTTGCAAAGCCACTAGTGTTATGAGTTGTTGTTCCTGAGAAGCCCCCACTACCCCTATATATATAGGAGGGTCATAGGACATGGTTCTCTACCCCGAGCAATGCGAGATTAAAGCAGGAGTAGAAGGGTTTGCAATTTTCCACAAAATAACCAACTTTGCCACCTGAACTGATCGTTTCAACCATGAATTGATCGGTTGGGGACCTAAGCCGATCGGTTCATACCTGAACCGATTGGTTGGGGCACCTGAGCCGATCGGTTCACTGCTGAGCTGATCGGTTCGTGGTCCTGGTCCAACTCAAATTCACTTTCTTATTTGTTTTCAATTAATCAAATATTAATCCTTGTCCAAATCAAATTTGTGTAAGTGAAACAAATTGTATTTGCAAAATAGTCTTCTGACTTTCCAAATGATCTCGGTTGGTCACATGAATTGATCGGTTCAACAACTGAGTTGATCGTTTCACGACACATGAGCCGATCGTCTCACCAGTTGTGCCGATCGGTTCACAAACCTAAGTCGATCGGTTCATCCCATGAGCTATTCGGTTGGGGCAGCAGACTATGAAAAATCAGTCAATTGCAGTTTCAATCAATCCGATACTCTAATCAATCGGTCCAACACCTTGAACACTATGATAATGAGCTATCAATTGATTGAGTGTTTAATTGAACTACTAAACTCTTTTAGTAATCAATCTAAACATCATTTGCGGATAAACTCTTATTCTAGATTAAATCGTATGTGTGTGACCCTACAGGTCCATTTCATGTTGGCAGTGAAAGTCCATAACACTTATGACTTCACAAGAAAAGAGCGGTGCCTAGTCGCACATCAGTGCTACCCAAGTGAAATAGAAAGTTGGAGAACAACTTTAAATCCTACAATCCGTGAATGGTATTACAGTGAATGTATAATTCCTTTGTCACTAATATCCCGAATGAACTCAAGGCATGGAACAATCATCCTATCAACGTTCATTCACTTTCTTGATCTCTGAGTAGATTGGAGGAGATATATATGACATCAATATCACATACTGATTCACACATGTGTGCACGCCTATCTCAATCCTACTCATCAAGTGGCCATGGATATCAAACTCCTCAGGAGGGACAAATCCCATATCTATCACTCACCCCTCAAAAGCCTCATGTGTCAAAGCCACCCAATCATCACCTTTATAACAACCCATGTTTCAAGACTGCATTTGATGATGTCAAAGTGTACCCAACGACATGTGTTGAGTGTAGTGATTTCATGTCAAAGAATCACACTCACCACCATCACTGTGAGAACTGACTGTGACTACCATGTCATGGGTCCATGTGTCAAACTCACTGTGGGTCTGTCTGGTACACTTGTTCTCTAACAAGTGTCTATGTGTTTGGTTTGATATCTCCATATCATGACTAACGAGATTCTATCATCAAACAACACCAAAATCTAGCCTTGTGTGTCATTGTTGTCTATCTACCTTCCACAATGACATCCGACTAGGGATATAATAAGAATGTACAAACTCTTAGCATCTATATGATCTCATCGTTCAGGTCCTGAACCTGAAAGCATACGTCATTGAGTATTGTCACTCTCTAGACATTCAATATGTTCTTATCATAATCTCATATGACTGAACCAGAAAGAATTGGAAGCTTGCGTTTGATGTTTATCAAATCAATCTTTATGTATCCCACCAATCATCCCATGATTGGCTCTCAGGGCATACATACCAACAGACTCCCACTTGCACTACGAGCCAATCACCATTGAATCATATTCATAGTGATCTTCAAACATGTCCCACATGTTACTGTTCTCTAGTGCTAACATAGTAAGTTATGGCAACACCTTGCCAAAGTCGGTATTAACTACATGTCTCTCATCTCTTTGTTGTACGTCACACGTACAAGATGGAGTTGTCGTAATATGTGATCTAGTATTCCTTTGCTAACCTTTGGCCACATTGCCTGACCAAGCGATCCTAACTTGTCATCAATGACCGGAATATCTATAAGTTCATCTCTATGAACTCCTAGATCCATATAGTATCCACTGTTGTTCTTTAACACACAGATACTCAACATTTCCTTCTAAGACAACTTTATTGGAACATTTCCATTATTCAACAAACATTCACGTGTATATATCCCATATATATTTTAAAATTAATTTTCTATCCTTTTCAGAAGTTCGCATCAGTGTAACTCTTTACAGTGAACCATTCCTAATTTCCATAGAACTAGTACTTCTCAAGTACTTATCAAGTTCTTATGGTATTCCAGTAACCCTTACTGGAACTAGACACACATCCACTCATCATGTCCCACATATGAGTTATCAAGATGAGCATATAATATTGTCATGCCCTACATACAAGATGATGAATGCATTTTATTCTTGTTATGCCCATACATGCAAGATAATGGGATACTTACATACATGATAGATCCATATCTGTTCTTAGTGTTCCCATTCTTCATAAGAATTGGACACTTGGCTTTGGGATACTAACTCCATGTAACATGGATAAGTTTTCTCCCACTGAATTTGTGCATGCTAAACCTTTTAGTGTAGATCGCCAATGTATGCTCTCTCTTTTCAGGTCAAGAGGTTTTTGAGAACTATCTCTATAGATCTCTATTCCTATCACATAGGAAACGTCTCTATCTTCCCTAAATATAATTTCCACTTTGGATTTTCCATTCTAGAACATTTCTATTTCACATCAATATGTGGAATGTGAATACGCTCCCACTAAATCATAGATCTCTCTTTATCTTTGTCATATCAGTCAAACCCTTTGACTATATTATCAAAGTAAAGATCCCAACTCTAAGTTGCTTGTAATAAATCACATTGATTAGTCCATTGTAACTTATAGACTTTATTTGCATTAATGGATTCATAAACCTTATAGGTTGTGTCACGTACACATCCTTGTTTTATTCCTTACAGGAATACAGTTTTAGTATATGTATGCCAAATCTCTTAGTCATTAAGTTGCAACAAGCATCATCCTTCTCAAATGTCATCCATGTGTCTTAACACTTAAGACTCATTCACACTTATGGATTGCATCCCAATGGGTGCTACCATCAAGGGCATACCTTATGGTTTACATGGAAGTCATTTAGGATGTAATGGTCATAAACCATAACTCAGAATCTGATTCCTCATATTCATCTAGATAGTTGACTCATCACATGACCAACTCATCACATAGATAATCGAGGTGCATCTGTCAAGGATATAAGAACTCACAACTCCTTGTGATTCTTAATATCTTTTATTAGTGTGGGGTATTCTTTATTTAAGAAGAAATTAGTTATTTGATAATCACCCTCTAACTCCTTAGAGTATGACTCTTTTTTATTTAGACATCACCATGCCTTAATCATGAGTTCACTATGATACACTATCATAATCACTCATAAGGTTCTCAAACATTTGGTCCAAGTATTTCATTCATTGATCTCATCAAGAATTAACACTTTACCAAATTTGTACTTCATTTATGATGTTCTTGAACACTTCAAGATATTCATATTGGTATTTCTCTAAACACCGTTTGAAGTATTAGCATTAACTCTAATAGGTATGTAAATACATCTCATGTATGATACCTAATAGGATAATCATTCTCCCACTACCTTAGTGAAGATTTATTAATCATGTCCAAGAGATTCATGTCTCTTACTAGTTCTCTAACCAAAAGAGTCTAGCTTATCCATCATTTGGAAACTAGAAATGAATTTCTCATGATTTATGCTAATTTGATTGTTTGAGTTATCAATAACTTTTAGGTATCATTTTATCTTATGCATACCAAGTACCACAAGATAAACAAGGCATTGCCATAAAGATCATATCTTTGAAATTGAAACATCAACATTATTAATTGCTATCATTGTCATACAATATGCAAAAAGAATGTGTTTCTATCCATTGGAAAATATGAAATAGCAGTTCATAACTCTATTACATGCCTTCAAGGATGAAAATAAACTAAAGTACTCCTATCTATGGTGGAAACACTTGCCCCATTTATTGAGTGCTTTACATTTTATATCTTGGTATCATATACCTCAAAAAAATGTTACAAGTTTATTTCATGACACATTTAGGTGGAGACGTATGTCGCCTCCTTCTTCTTTAGTTCTTCCAGATAGAGTGGACAATTCCTTTTCCAATGTCCTGACTTTTGACAATGGTGGCAATTGCCTCTCTTGGTCACGCCTCCCTTGGCCTTGAGAGTTGAAGATGACTGGGGCTACTGTCTAGCATCAGAACCTTTCTTAGCCTTGCCCTTGCCCTTGCGCTTGGACTTGCCTTTCTTACTACCAATCATCATCACAGACTTAGGCCTGTCCTTCTTCATCTGTGCCTCGGCTATCCTCAACATGCCCAACAACTATGTCAATGGTTTGTCAAAGTTGTTCATGATGTAGTTCATCACAAACTACTCGTACCGCCCGACACAGGCGTATCGGGCAAACATCATATCATTTAGTTTTGGGAGCCCAATACGGTGTGTCGGGTAGCTCTTGTATCGGGCCCAGCTTTTTGTCTTATCGTGCAAGCAGTTTTCCTTTAGACCGTGTCAGGATTTTATGACTTCCTACAAATACAAGCCCACAACCACAAATAGAAGGATCTAACATTGACACTGTAAGACTACTACTCTCGTTCTAGACTATCCACCTCTGACTATAGGATTCTAGTAACGATTGTAGTATCATGTCAATAGCCAACTCTTGGCTCAGGGGAAATCCCAGTCTTGTCAGGTTCTCCACATACCCAATCATTTTGAGCGTGTGAGGACCAACTGGATCTCCTTCTATCATGACACACTTGAACAACGCCCTGGAGACATCATATCTCTCTTGCCGTGCTTGATCTTCATACATGAACTTGAGATGCTGAATCATCTCAATGACACCCATGTTCTCATGTTGTCTCTACAACTCGTGGTTCATGGAGCACAACATCAAGCACTTTGCATCAATGGCATCATCATAATGCGTCTTATAAGCATCCCTTTCTGCCTTTGGTGTAGTAGGAGCAGGTTCCTCTGGAATTGGAGTATCCAGGACATAGAGCTTTCGCTCTTAAGTGAGAACAATTCTCAATGTCCTAAACCAGTCGTGGAAGTTAGTCCCATTTAGTTTGTCCTTTTCAAGGACCGATTGCAATGAAAAATGATTGTTGTCTGTTGTCATTTGTTCTACAAAAGGAAATATATGAAATTTAGTCTAAAACTCAATTTTGACTTATTTGATTGATTTGAAAGGTTAACGATATAATTAGAACTTCAATTAATTATCGCTCCCACTGTTTTTGTTCAAATTGATAGCCCTCACCATCAATTCAGAAGATTTCAGTGTACAATCTTCTAGTGGGTCAAGATCCTAAAATCCTCTGAGTCATGGACCAGCTAGGGCTATCACCCACAACTTAGATCTTCCAGGTAGGCAACTTTTGCCAATTGCATCATATGCAACTCTTGAAAGATGTCATGTGCAACTCCTTGCCATGATCACCGCCATGCCTCAAGGTGCTAGATTCTATCTAGGTCACCTTGTTAAGTCTGACCCAAAGCCAACATGATGTATATGCACCCTCCTAGGGCAGACCCACATATTCATCCTTCATGCTTCCATGATATAGACGGAGTACCACGCTAGGGCATGCCCACACTTAGCCGATCAAGCTTTTCACGTGTGTCGCATTTGGAAGGCATCTAAAACATTAATATTTAATGAGGGATTTGGTTTTATAGGTACATATACATATCCAATCACCACAATACATAGTATGTATCATATACAAGCTATATCCCACAAAAAACATGCAAAATGATAAAAGCAATGATTATGGCCATCCTAATGTGATTCCTCGAGCCAAAAGGAATCACGGTCATCTAGGTCTACATCACATGCAACCTGTCCATGATGAAGTGCTATAGTCATCCGAGTTGATCAACTCATCACATGAATGACCTGCTCGCCCTGGTCGGTCGTCTGGGTGCCACCAGCCGATCGGTTGGCTCCTCCAACTGATCGGTTCGCCTGGTCTTCGTGCATCTCCTCAGGTCGCCACCCGCTCGACTCGCTCCTCGAGTCGATCATCTAGATCGCCAACCGATCGGTTCATGCCTTGAACTGATCGTCTCATTCGTCGTCAGATGTCATTCGTTCTTTGACATAACAGGAAATAAAAGTTCTATCCTATTTACATTTGAAATGGGAAACCCCGAGTTACATTTGGGGGGAGCAAAGGTAGGAAAGAAATCTCGAGTTACATCAGGAATAAGGAGGTAGGGAATCAGTGTGCAGACCAAGATGCAAGCAACCACATACAACCAAGCACACATACATAGGGTTTATTGGCCATAACCACGCTATACATCCACCACAAAACTCATTTAAGGGCGACACGTATCGAGTGCATTCATATTACATATCATATATGTATATTGGGGTTTGTGGATTTAGGATTGGACATGCATAAAGCCAATTTTATTCGCATCGTATGCAATAAATAAAGGTGAAAAACCAAAATTGGTCACATCATAAATCCTAAAGTATAGAGCATTTGACGTGGCTCTGATACCACTATTGGGTTATGTGGGAGACAGAGAAGGCAGTGGAAACAAAAAAAATCTTCTCCCAAACCCAGAATAAAGGAATCGTGTCAACGTCTATACAATAGTAGATGGATGGTTTGTAGAGGCGTATCGTGTCCCGAGGCTTGCTCGGTGACGTTACCTCGTGACTTGCATGGTCTTCACCTCTGATCTTGGATGGTGTATGTGCAGCTCCTGGTCTCATCGGGACCGTGGGGATTGACAATTATCCTCCAAGCGGCAGAAGTCTCCCACCTTTGAAGTATTCCACACGGACCACCTGGAACTCTGATCTCCTTGTCCCACAAGGAATCGGAAGGAGTCGCACCCTCCTGTCAATGTACTAGTCACCAACACACTCTCCTGCAACCAATTTCCTTTCTACAGTTGTCTTTCCCTTATTGTGCCTCCCTTATCGGGTAGCACTTCCTCGGGCTCTCTCAGTTACCACAACCAGAGAGAACGACAACTTTGTAGAGCAACTGGTGTTCTGAGTTGTTGTTCCTGAGAAGCCCCCACTACCCCTATATATATAGGAGGGTCATGGGATAGGGTTCTCTACCCTGTGCAATGAAGGATTAAACTAGGAGTAGAAGGGTTCGAGATTTTCCACAAAACAACCAACTACGCCACCTAAACCGATCGTTTCAACCATGAACCGATCGGTTGGGGACCTGAGCCAATCGGTTCACACCTAAACTGATCAGTTGGGGCACCTGAGCCGATCAGTTCACTGCTGAGTCGATCGGTTCATGGTCCTAGTCCAACTCAAATTGACTTTCATATTTGTTTCTGATTAATCAAATATAAATCCTTGTCCAAATCGAATTTTTGCAAGTGAAAAAAATTGTATTTGCAAAATAGTCTTCTGACTTTCCAAACGATCTCGTGAATCGACCGGTTCAACAACTAAGTCGATCATTTCATGATACATGAGTCGATCATCTCACCAGTTGAGCCGATCAGTTCACCAACCTGATCCAATCGGTTCATCCCATGAGCCGATCGGTTGGGGCAGCAGACTATGCAAAATCAGTCAATTGCAGTTTCAATCAATCTGATACTCCAATCAATCGGTCCAACACTTTGAACACTATGATATTGAGCTATCAATTGATTGAGTGTTTAATTGAACTACTAAACTCTTTTAGTAATCAATCTAAACATTGTTTGTGGATAAACTCCTTTTCTAGATTAAATCCTATGTGTGTGACCCTACAGGTCCATTTCACGTTGGCAGTGAAAGTCCATAACACTTATGACTTCACAAGCAAAGAGCGGTGCCTAGTTGCACATCAGTGCTACCCAAGTGAAATAGAAAGTTGGAGAACAACTTTCAATCCTACAATCCATGAATGGTGTTACAGTGAATGTATAATTCCATTGTCACTGATATCCCGAATGAACTCAAGGCATGGAACAGTCATCCTATCAACGTTCATTCACTTTCTTGATCTCTGAGTAGATTGGAGGAGATATGTATGACATCAATATCACATACTGATTCACACATGTGTGCATGCCTATCTCAATCCTACTCATCAAGTGGCAATCGATATCAAACTCCTCAGGAGGGACAAACCCCATGTCTATCACTCACCCCTCAAAAGCCCCATGTGTCAAAGCCACCCAATCATCATGTTTATAACAACCCATGTTTTAGGACTGTGTTTGATGATGTCAAAGTGTACCCAACGAGATGTGTTGAGTGTGGTGATTTCAGGTCAAAGAATCACACTCACCACCATCACTATGAGAACTGACTGTGACTACCATGTCATGGTTCCATGTGTCAAACTCACGGTGGGGTTGTCCGATACACTTGTTCTCTAACAAGTGTCTATGTGTTTGGTTTGATATCTCCATATCATGACTAACGAGATTCTATCATCAACCAACACCACAATCCAGCCTTGTGTGTCATTGTTGTCTATCTACCTTCCACAATGACATCTGACTAGGTACATAATAAGAATGTACAAACTCTTAGCATCCGTATGATCTCATCATTCAGGTCCTGAACCTGAAAGCATACGTCATTGAGTATTGTCATTCTCTAGACATTCAATTTGTTCTTATCATTATCTCATATGATTGAACCAGAAAGAATTGGAAGCTTGCCTTTTATGTTTATCAAATAAATCTTAATGTATCCCACCAATCATCCCATGATTGGCTCTCAAGGCATACATACCAATAGTTTGCAGACCTAATTATTCATATTGAGCCATTTCTCTTTCTTATTATATGTTTGCATCTCGTATTATTCACATTGAGTAATTTCTCTCTCTTGTCATATGTATGCATCCCCTATTACTCTTGATGAGAAACTAACCTATTTTCTTCATACTTATGGTCTTGTGGACAATAGCCTACACTTTATTCTTTTCTTTTAAAAATCATGATTCATGTGAACTACTTTACTTTGTTACTGATCTTGTAATCATGGATATTCTTTTGGAGTCTTTTATTCTGCTTTGAGCATGATGGAATTTATTTGGTGATATGTGATTCTTTTCCCACCATGGTTGAGGATGTTCTTTATGGCACATTATGTGTTGGATATTTGGATGGATGTTCTCATCCTTCTTATTCTCTTATTCTCTTTTACTCTTTTTTATTCTTTTGTTATGCATCATGTGGTGACTGCTAGTATAATGTACATGTGTTTTTATGTGGATGTTAAAATTCTCACATATGAATGCATATGTGAAAATTCCTACATATGAAAATATTTTGGGCAGATGTGTATTTCCTGCTCGGAGCATATGTGTATCGTTTCCTGCTCACACCACAGTCAGAGTAGATGTGTATCATTTCCTACTCACCTCACATTTATGGTAGATTTGTTATTTCCTACCTATATGCTTATATTATCTAGTCTGTCACAGGTGTAACACATGGATTCCTTATTTATATTCTTTATTTCTTCATTCTTGTTTTGTAATTCATATTCTTTTATGCCCTTTGGGTAATACTTTCTCTTTCATGGGAAGCCTTTTATACTTTGATGTCCTTTAATTCATAATTTCTCAATTTTCTTTTTAGTATCCACATACTAGCCTTTGTTGATGTCATTTATTTTCTCTTCTTGTCAGGGTATGCTTCCAACCCTAGGTTGAGGACAATGAAGATATGGCATGATGATGTGGATATAACTTAAGGAGTTAAAGCTTGGAGACAATTTTGATATTATTTAGATTTCCCTCTACTTAGATCCTTATGTTGTATCATACATGTAAACCCTTATGGGATATTAATATGTACTTTTGTAATCTTTTGTGAAATTGAATGTAGTCGTTTGTTTAATTCCACTGCTACACTTTGGTTGTTTTGAATACCATTTATTGAAGTTTAAAAATTTTGCACCTATTCCAACATACATTTGAGTGTGTTTGGAATGGATGTTTTATTCTTCAATTTTTTTAGTAGGGAGTGGATCCCCTCTCAGGTCTCACTCCTTACAACCTCGGCCAAGAGAGAGAACCTTCATCTTCAAGGTTGAATGAGAGATTGGGAGGTAGAGGAAGTGAGATCCTACTAAAATATACATGTAGGACTAGCTCTCTTACAAATACCCTACTCACTCTAATGGACGTAGTAGGTGATTAAGCTTGAGAGTGGAAGGAGGCACTCAATTATAATATAGGGACCTTCATAGTTCTAGACTAACCATGGGATGAAACCCATGTAGGGAATATGGCTACAGAGTAGGCAACGGAGACAAAAATTTATCTACCATATTCCCCATAATCAGTAGATCACGTCTATAACTATAATAAAGGAAGGCTGGTTTTGAGGATAACCTGGTCCTGGAGCAAGTCAAGTGACAATCCTCATCATCCTAGATGCACAAATTCTGAATCATGGTTGCACTGGGACTCGTCTGACTATTGTGCCTCCTGGTTTGCACCATAGACTACAGTCATGAATGTCATCTTCTTCAGCAGCTCCTCTTATCACAGAATACCAGTTGATGTTGTCCTCCTAGCGGCAGACAACAGCCTCCCACCTCTATGATTGTCTACACAGACTTCCTAAAACTCCTATCGTCCGCTATAATGATCAAGAAGGAGTCATCCCTCTCATTGGTGTACTAGTCACTAACTTCTCCCACGAAAATGATCTCAGTTGCTCTTTCCCTCATTGTTCCACCCTAATAGGGTAGAATTTGTTCGGGATCTCGTGGTTACCACAACCAAAGAGGATAACATTTGTTAGAGAAAATGTTTCTCAATTGTCTGTGTTGTACTCTGGAAAGCCCCAGTACCCCCTCTATTTATAGGCGGGGTTTGGGTCCAGGTTACCAGTCTAAGCGGGGGTGAATGAGAATAGAAGATCTTAAATTTTCACAACAATTCTAGAATTTTTGCAACCTACAACAACGTAGATAGTCATCTAGAAACCCAATCATTTGGCATAGCCTAGACGGCCACTTGCTTTTTCCCAGTTGTACGTGAATTTGGCAAATTAATTGCCATCAATGTTAGACATTGATTTCCTTGTGCAATAAGTATTGCTCAAGAAAAAAATAGGGAAACATCTAGAACCTTCCCCAACCAAACTGAACCATCTCACCCATGCGAGACACCTGTCTTGGTAACCCAGGCAGTCGTATGGTGACCCGAGTTGAGCCAGTTTGGTTGGGTAAGTTTGTTCCTTAGTCAAATTCAACACAAAATAGGCTTGACATCCAGACGCTCATCTCAACTCTTGAGACGACCATTTGGCACTTCTAGACGGCCATCACAACACTTGAGATGGGTGTTTGGCAGTGTTGTCAGCCTATTTGTTTCCTAAATCAAATACCTAAACATGTTAATACATAATTCAATTGTCATTTAAGATCTTAAGTCCTCTTCTAAGTCTAGAACTATGTGTGTGACCCTATAGGTCCCATATTACGTTGGCAGTGAATGTCCATAATAGCTTATGACATCACAAGCAATGATTGGTGCCTAGTCGCACATCAATGCTACCCAAGTAAATGGAAAGTTGGAGAACAAATTCAACCTACAATCTGTCTATGGTGTTATAATGTTTGTATAGTTCCTTTGTCACTGATGTCCAGATTGAACTAGAGGCATGGAGCAGTCACCCTCATTATTATTCAATCTTGTTTCTTGAACTAAGAGCATACTGTCTAAGTTATATTTAAGCTCAATATCACATATTGACACACATGCAAATGGCCATGCTTTTCTTAGTCTCACTAACCAAGAGGCCTAATACATCACACTCCAGTAGGAGGGACAAATTCCATATCCATCACTCACAGTCAATCCCCATGTGTCAAAGTCACCTAATCATCGTTGTTATAACAACCCATGTTTCAGGACTGTGTTTGATGATATCAAAGTGTACCCAACTGCATGTGTTGAGTGCAGTGATTTCAGGTCTAAGAATTGCAACCACCACCATCACTGTGAAACCTGACTATGACTTCCATAATGATGGCTTCTACATGTCAGTCTCATGACGAGTTTGTCCAATACACTATTCTCTAACATGTATCTATGGGCTTGGTTTGATATCACCATATCATGACTAATGAGATTTAGTCATCAACCAACTCACATTCTGATCTTATGTGTCATTGTGGTCTATCAAACTTCCACAATAACAACCAATCAGGGACACAATGAGAATATGTATATATACTCTTAACATCCATATGATATCATCCACAAGGTTAGTAACTTGAACACATACGTCATTGAGTAATATGATTCTCTAGACATTTATAATGTTACATCATTATCTCATAACTGAATTAAACATAATAAATTGGAAGCTTGTCTTTTATTAATAATCAAATCATTTTACATGATATGCCATTACAATCATCACATTATTGGCTCTCTGGGCATACATAACCAACAGATTCACACTTGCACTTAGACACCTACAAATCATATTCCAGGTGATTTAACATGACCATCATGCTTCTACTGTGAAAGTGATTTCATTAAGGGATCAACAACATTGCTTTCTGTTGGTACTTTGCAAATATTTACATCTTCACACTGCATGATCTCTCATATGAGATGGAATTGTCTTTGTATATGCTTTGAGCATTGATGTGATCTGGGTTCCTTAGCTTGTGCAATAGATCCATTGTTATCACAATATAACTCAATTTCCTCGTTGATGCTTGGAATGACCCCAAGTTATGTGATGAACCTTCTTGATCCATATAACCTACTTTGTTGCACTTGATGCAACAATATACTCGGTCTCTGTTGTAGAATCAACAACTATTTCTTGCTTAGAACTCTTCCAGCTCACAGCTCCATTTTTGAGGCCTCATTGTGATTTTTAATCATCTTGATCAGTTTGGAAGCTTGCATCTGTGTAACCCCTTACCACCAACTCTTCCTCTCCATCGTATACCAATGATTGATCATTAGTCCTTCTCAAGTACTTGAGGATGTTCTTCACAACTATCCAGTGAGCATCGCATGGATCTAACTAATATCTACTCATCCTGCTCAAGGCATACAAGACGTCTGGACGGGTACACAACATTGCATACATGATTGATCCAATTGTTGAGGCATATGGAATCACACTCATGTGTTCCTTTTCTTCACAAGTTTTGGGACATTGAGCTCTAGAGATGGGGACACCATGACATGCAGGCAGGCTTCCTCTCTTTGAGTTATCCATGATGAACGGCTTCAAAACTTTGTCAATGTATGTGCTTTGACTTAGTCCAACAAGCCTTCTAGATCCATCTCTATAGATCTTTATCCCCAAGATGTAGGATGCTTATCCCAAGTCTTTCATAGATAATGTATTTCCAAGACATGCCTTTACCTTTTGTAAAGTAGGGATGTCATTCCCCATCAATAGTATGTCATCTACATACAATATGAAGAATGTCACTATGCTCCCACTAGACTTCTTGTACACACAAGGTTCATCTTCATGTTGAATAAAGTCAAACCCTTTGACTATCTCATCAAAATGAAAATTCCATCTCCAAGATGCCTACTTCGATCCATAGATTGACCATTGTAGCTTAAAGACTTTATTTGCATCCTTTGGATTGATAAAACCCTCAGTTTGTATCATGTACACATCCGTGCGTAAATTCCCATTAAGGAATGTGGTTTTAACATCCATTTGCCAAATCCCATAGTCATGATAAGCTACAATAGCAAGCATGATCCTAATGGACTTAACCATGGCCACTGGAGAAAAGATTTCATCATCGCCAATGCCTTGAACTTGTCTGAAACCCTTTGGAACCAATCTGCCCTTATAGGTTTGTATGTTACCATCCATGTCGGTCTTCTTCTTGAAGACCCATTTTCACCCTATGGGTTTTACCCCTTCAGGTGGATCCACCAAAGCCCACACTTTGTCGGTATACAAGGATTCCATTTTGGATCTCATGTCCTCAAGCCATTTCTCAAACTCTGGTCCCTCTATAACATCTTGATAGGAAATTTGCTCATCATAGATGATGAATTCACTGCCTTCCAGGTTTATAAGATATCCAAATCTTTTAAGATCAAGGCATGTCCTATTAGATCTATAAGGTTCCTATGTAACTTGAGGAATTTGAGATTCCACAACACCTTGTGAATCTCTTTGTTTGTCTTGTTCATCTATTGGTTCAATGTTTTCTTGTTGGTCTCAGACCTCTTCAAATTCCACTTTTATCCCACTGATTCCTTTGGAAATGAAGTCCATCTTGAGGAATGAAGCATCCCTGGCAACAAACACTTTGTTGTTAGATTGGGAATAAAATTAAAATCCTCTAGATTCCTTAGGATATCCAACAAAATAACATTTATCAGATTTAGGATCAAGCTTATCAGGACACATTTTCTTGACATAAGTTTCACATCGCTAAATCCTCATAAAAGACATATTGGGACACTTCCCATTCCATATCTCGTATGGTGTCTTTTGCATCGATTTAGATAGTACTCAGTTTAGTGTAAACATGACGATTTGTAGAGCATGCCCCTAGAAGGTTGTTGGAAGCTCAGCTAAACTCATCATCGATCGCACCATATCTAGTAATGTGTGATTCCTTCTTTCTGATACACCATTACGATCAGGTGTTCCAAGCAAAGTCCATTGGTATACAATCCCATGGGCTCTAAGAAGGTCCTCAAACTCTTGGTTTAAGTATTCTCCACCTCGGTCAGAACAAAGTGTTGTAATACTTTTACAAAGTTGGTTATGTACTTCATTCATAAACTCCTTAAACTTTTCAAGAGTTTCTTATTTATGTTTAATTAAATAAACATATCTATACCTACTGAAGTCATTAGTGAAGGTAATGAAGTACTAATACCCACCTCTAGTGGTTTTTATAAAAGGTCCACTCACATCCATATGTATGAGTCCTAATAGATCATCAACCCTTTCATCAATACTAGTGAAAGGGGTCTTAGCCATCTTGCCCGTCAAATAAGATTTACATGTCTCTATTGATTCAAAAACAAAAGAGTTCAAATAAAAAACTTCATGAAGTCTAGATATGAAATTCTCATTTATGTGCCCTAGATGACAATGCCAAATGTATGTTTTGTTTACTTTGTTGAGTTTTAGTCTTTTGGTATTAACTTTATATACATCTGCCTTTAGATCAAACAAATAAAGACCATAAGACATCGGGGCACTGCCATAAAAGATCCCATCTTTTGAAATAGAACATTGACCACTTCTGATATGGAATTTAAATGCATCCTTATCCAAACAAGATACAGAAATGATGTTTCTATTTATAGCAGGCACATAATAGCATTTCTCCTCTATTACAAGCCCCGTGGGTAGAGATATACTATAGGTTCCAACTACACTATCCACAACTCTTGTGCCATTAGCAACTCACATTTCTACCTCACCTTTTCCAAAAGGCCTACTTCTTTTTAGATCCTACATATGAGAGCATATATGAGATCCACATTTGGTATTTAGTACCCATGATGATGAAGTAGATAGTTTTATCTCAATAACATATATACCTGAAGTGGAGATCACCATCCCTATCTTCTGCTTCCTGAAAGTCTTCAAGTACAAAGGATGAGTTCCTCTTGTACTTTTCTTTCTCCTTATCTTGAGTGTTGAAGAATTAGACTTAGGTTTGACCACATAGCTCTTCTCAGTCTCGCTTTGATCCTTGGACTCAGATCCCCTGATCACCATCACGAGCTTGTCCTTCTTCAATTTTGCTTTAGCATGAATCAACATGGCAAGCAAGTCTGACATTTGTCCAGCTGTATTACTCACATGATAACATGCAATAAAGTGGCTATATGATTCAGGCATAGTCCATAGAATCATATCAGTGTCCAACTTTGGGCTCAAGGTGAATCCCAGTTCTTCAAGATGACACACATGTCCAATCATATTGAGCACATGTTCCTCTACTTAGGTTCCCTCTATCAGATTTGACTCAAGTAGCACCTTCAAGATAGCGACCCTTTCTTATTTTTCAAGACCAAGTGTCACTTTCTTAAGATGTGTTACTATCTCAAGAACACTCATGTCTTCACACTACTCATGGAACTCATAGTTCATGCAACTAAGCATAAGGTACTTTATCTCTAAGGCATCATTAGCATGCTTCCAGTAAGCATCCACATGTGCCCTAGGTGCATCATGAGGAGGTATTTCAGGCACTGGTTTGTCAAGGACGTAGAGTTTGCACTCTTCATTGAGAACCCTTCTCAAAGTCCAAAACCAGTCATGGAAATTTCTCCCGTCAAGTTTGTCCTTCTTCAAGACCAATTGCAAATTGGATTTGTTTGTCATTTGATTCTACAAGAGAAATTTTTCATTTGTCAAAAACCATTTTTGATGTCATTTAATTTGAAAATTTTGATGATATTAATTAGGTATTTAATTATTATTGCTCCCACTATTTTATTCAAATTGATGTCTCTCAATATCAATTCAGAATATTGCAGCATACAATATTCTAGTTGGCCAGATCCAAGATAATTCAACTGTGGTCTGATCAACACTGCAAATATAGTCAACCATCAAGGTAGGGGACTCTTTCCAATTGCATCTTATGCAATTCTGGATAGATGATATACACAACCCCTTACCATGATCATATGTATACCTCTGGGCCTAGACACTTTGAGAATCCCCAATCAAGCCTGACCTAAAATATGACACGATAATAATGCACCCCACGGAGGCAGAACCTACATTATTACCATCACACTTCTACAAGATAGACGACGCACCCCACGGAGGTGGAACCTACGCTTAGTCGATCAAGCTTTTCATGTGTTCTGCTTTTAGAAAGCATCTAAGACTTGATATTTTAATTGAGGGAGTTTATATTTATAAGTATATATACTTTATCCAATTACCACATATATAGTATGTATTATATACATGCTATATCCCACAACAAAACATTCAATAAAAAAAGCAACGGTTATGTCCAGCCTAAAGTAATACATTGGAGCCATAAGGAATTATAGTCATCTAGGTCTACATCACATACAAAAACTTGTTATTGATGAAGATATGTGCTTGCCAATTTGGTTTGATTGGTTCAAACTTTGAATTAGTTGGCTCATCTCTTGTTTGGTTGTTAGGTTGACTCACTGATCGTCTGGTTCCATTGGTAGACCATGTGTTGGCTCCTCCAAGTGATCAGTCGGGTCTGCCAAGCGATCGGTCTAGCTCGTCCTTCTAATCCTCCATGGTCCTTTAGTTGGTCTGCTCATATTCCAGACATATTCTTCTTCATCATAATAGAAAATAAACTATCCTACTTTTACATGATAATTTGTAAACCTCGAGTTACATTCGAGGGGAGTAAGGGTAAGAAAGAATTAACTTTACATGGGGAAGAAAAGATAGAGGCTCGCTACACAGATTGTGATAAGAGGATCAACCAACCATACAAACATGCACATAATATAGAGGTTATTGGCCATAACCATGCTAAACATCCACCATCAAAACCTCTATTAGTGTGACGTGTGTAAATTGCATATATATATATATGTATATATATGTATATATATAGTTTTGGATTATCGTGCTATTAGATTTGACAAGATATTATTCACATCACATGCAATAATATCGATTTATCCCATAATATAGTAAATTGACGTTGGATCTGATACCATTATACACTACTATAGAAATGACTTATAACGTCACTTTTAAAGGCGTCAGTTGTATAAACACATCGATGCCTACAACATAAAGCGTAGGTTTAAAAAAATGACATCTATCTGTGAAGGGTGACCAGACATGGGTATCGCTTTTATTCAGTGTCAGTTCCTTAATAAGAAACTGATGCCTAAAATTAATCACCAAATCCAAAATTTCCAGTGAAAAAAATACCTCCAAAATTTAACATACAACGTCGATTGTTAAAAAAGAAACCGACGACTAAAGGTTTTCCGCGAGATAGAAATTTGCCCAATTTTTATCATTGGTTGTCTTATAGTAACTGACGTCGTTGTGTTTTCACGCACTTAACCGCAAAAATTTTCACATCCCTTTAACGTCGGTGTTTATATGGAAACCGACGACTATGGTCTTAATTCGAGAACAATTATTTTTGTCAGCATATAAAGATAGACGTCGGTTTTTCTAGTTGGAATCGACGACTATAAGTGAGCAATAGTATCTGTTTTTTGTTTGTAACCAACACCTATAGTTTTTAGGGTTGGTTGTTTTTATTAACCGATGCCTATTGTTAACTTAACAACACCCACGTGAGCAAGACTCTTCCCCCTTTCTCGGTTTCATTCGTCTCGTGCGATTGAGGGTTTGGTCTGGCGATTTCTCTACTGCCGCTGCTCCTCTGCCTCCGCCTCCACCTCCGCCTCCACCATCGTTTGCTCTGGTCGTCGTCACCCACTCGTCGGTCTCTGCGCACCGCCGCCACGCGCCGTCACCGTCACCCACTCTCCAGCAGTCACTATCGCCCACTCTGCGCCGCCGTATGGTTCTCCATCCGCTGCTATCCAGGCCGGTCGTGGCTCATCTATCCCTCCTCTCCAGGTCCGACCACAGCTCCTCTCCAGGTCCGAAAACAACTCTGCTCCCTGCTCTCCAAGCCGGCGCCGTCACATATGAAGGTACCCTACTCCTACTCTTCTTCCTCCGCCCTCAAGCAGGTACCCTGCTCCTGCTCGACCACCATTAATGGATGATCAGATTCACACATTAATATTTCCAATAATATAGGAAATGAATGCTAGCTCCAATTATAGACATATTGTATATGGTTTTGATCAAAAAAATGTGTAGATTGTGAATAAAATATACTTAAAGCTCTATTATTCTTCTTGTTACAAAGGTATAGTTAGTACTCGAATATTAGATGATATTAAAAAGAAGCTAGTTTGATGAGCATGTTGTTAATCATGTTAATTATGATTCTTTTATATATTCTGATGTCATTATATAATTATGTGATCCCAACATCTTAAATTGAATTAGAATGATTTCAATGAATTATAGGGTTTTAAAGTTGATAAACATGTACATGCTGAAATAGGGTTATTAAACCAATGGTTATAACATAGTATGAACTTAATCTGATCTGGATGTTCATAATAACATAGTATGTTAAATATGATGATTAGGGCTACATATAATGTCTAGTAAAGATTCCTAGCCCTTTTGTTTAAAACTATTGATTTCTTGATTTATTATTTAATAATGCTCTATAGATTAGGATTAACCATGTTGCTTGTAGTTTATAGACATTTATTATGTATAAGAATGATAGCACATGTATTTGTTGGCCTAGAAACCCATCCAAGATTTACTCATTAGGAGTAAATCTTGGATAGTCCCTAGTTTGGGACTGTTGTTGAACACCTAATCTCACTTAGGATGTAAGTGTATAATGTTTATTGGGTTTTCAAGAAAATTTCAGTAGCA
Organism: Alisma plantago-aquatica; assembly: GCA_963693085.1. Classification (NCBI taxonomy): domain Eukaryota; kingdom Viridiplantae; phylum Streptophyta; class Magnoliopsida; order Alismatales; family Alismataceae; genus Alisma; species Alisma plantago-aquatica. Next base: position 1,030,342,094 of record OY856409.1, on the reverse strand, counting down.
TTTCCCCGTTTGTTCTCTAAGTACATATGTACTTGGAGAACAGTGGGGAAATGCTGTCGAAATTTTCTTGAAAACCCAATACACATTATACACTTACAAGTGAGATTAGGTGTTCAAGAATGAGATAGGTGCTACACATTTATTATATATAAGAATGACAACACATTTATTTGTTGGCCTAAAGTTTTAACCATGCATAAACTCTAACCTGTTAACCCTAGACCCTAATCTTGTTGTAATATATACGTTTGTTCTCTTTAATCATAGAATGGATAGATCATGGATGTCCATTTGCAATTGCTGCACCCTAGAGTTTATTTCTGGTCTTCACCAGTTTATTAGATTTTCCAAGGAACATAGGAAAAAACCTGGAGATAGGTTCTATTGTCCATGTAGGCATTGCGGTAACAACTTGAAAGTCAACACTGGTGATGAAATCAAAAGTCAGCATTGGTGACAAACTTTACAATGAATGTGAACTTTCAGATGGATGAGCATTCTCCTGATGACCATGTTCATGATTACCGTGAGGGTGAGGACATCAATGCATCCCCTCACAATGTAAGTTTTAAAAAAAATCATATATTTATATCTACATGTCCATTTATAGTTATATCTTATAAGTGTGTTTATTTTGTCAAATTTTAGGTTGATGATGCACATGTACCCTCTAAAGCACTTGAGGCACTTGATGAGCAACACCAAAAAGTTGATAAGAGAAGGGGCATCACTATGATGAAGAAGTTAATAGCACAAAGGGGCAATGGACCCAAACTTGTTGTGGATTTTGATAATGCAGGAAATGCAATTGGAGTGAATCGTAATTCGTTTGTTTCATATCTTGGGTATGTTACTCGTAGCCATTGTGGTTGTAAGATAGATTCTTGGCATAAAGTTCCTAAGGGAAAGAAAGATGTAACATGGAAGGATTTATGTGTGAGTTATTATTAATTTGCAATTCTATTTTGTAGATTACTAATTTTTTGGATACTAGTTAATAGCAATTCTATTTTGCAGAGTATATTTGCATTGGATGAAAAGTTGCATCGTAAATGCATGATGCAACGCTATGGGAGAGTTCTAAGGAACTATAGGACAAATCTCACCCGAGAATACATAAAATAAGGTGACAAGAGGAAGAAGACAGCCACTGAATAGTAGAACTTCCTGGACCAAGAAGAATGGGATACGTTTGTTGCTTCACGAAAAACTGATGAATTCAAGGTATTAGGCGTCACTCCCAATTTAATTAATATATGTTATATTCACCTATTCAAGATTAACATTTAGTGTTACTAACCAAATCATTAATGTGCATACTAACTAGGCCCTCAGTGAGGCGTAAAGATCAAGGTGTGCACTGAATGTGCATGACCACACAATGGGTCCAAAGGGGTATGCAGGCATTCACCAAAGACTACAGGCTGAGTCTACTGCTCAGTCTGCTTCTACTTATGAGTCCTCTACTATAGGTGTCACACCTCTGCCTCGCCATGACGTCTGGATAGCTGGGAGGAAAAATAAGAAGGGAGAAATAAGGAAGCCCGCAACTACTGAGGCGGCGGCTGCAAAAATGGTAAAATACAACTCTTAGAGCAATCGTTCGAATATTGATTATTTATGGTGTTTACTTAATTACAAATTTTTGTTTTGGCGATTAGTGGGAGCTGCACGAGCTGAGGAAACAAGGCAAGTTCATCCCTGAGGGCACAAGGGATGAATTGACAGTTGCTCTGGGTAACCCAGAGCATCATGGACGTGTTAGGGCTGCAGGCACTGGTGTGGGCATCAAAGCGTTCTTTGGGCCATCCCAGCGCAAACATGTCCCAAAAGTGGGAATTTCACAAGAAGATGTAACCTATTCTTTCTTTAGAATGTTACTGTAAAAGAGAATTCAATAATCAGAAGCTAACGTTTCTTTTATCCATGTATAGGTAGATAAGATAGTTGATAGGAGAGTCGATGAAGTAGTTGATAAGAGAATCAAGGAAGTAGTTGATAAGAGAATCAAGGAAGCAGTTGATAAGACACTCCATGAAGCAATGAGCAAGTGGTAGGCATCCCTGACTGCCACTCAGCAGACAATACCTATGGCATCCCGCTCTACTCCTACTACAGAGGTTGGGAGTAATCATGTGGACCCACCACCTAGCACATCCGTTGTAAGTATTTTTATGACATAGTAACTAGTCTTTTCAAGATGATATGCATATATGTATATAACATTCTTTACACAAATTTGTAGGGGTTGAAGCCATGTTGTCTAAAAAGTAAAGAATATGTCGTTGCAGAGGCGTCGGCTTACCCATCCCTACCAGGGGAAATGTTTCACGGGTCTCCATTACCAGCTGGTTGGGTTCGTGTGAGCCCTCTACGTATATTCCAGGATTGGATGGATCTTCCATTTCCATATGCCCACCCAGATTGTGAAATGCTTGGTGAGGCAGAAGGCGGAGTGATATTGTGGCAAAAAGCAGATGTCCTCTATACTGAAACTATATGGTAAATTTACATTATGTTAAATTGTTTGTGTGTGTATATGATGTCAATTGATATGAAATTATATATATACAGGTTAAAAAGAAGACACCCAGAGCATCTAGGCCTCCACCTCCACCTCCTACATTACCAAGTTGGGTTCCACAGGACCTACCTGTCTCGTTAGGTCCTAATTGTAGGGGTATGGCAATATGGTTAGGCGAACATGATATAAATTGCCCTATAACTATTTCTATAGATGCAGATGATGCAGGTCAATCATACAAAAGTAAACTATTTATACAAGATATTTTGGAGTTGTTTTGATATGATTGGCTGAATACATTTGTGATAGAGCTATAGATAAGGTGAGATCTTATTTATACATCCATATACCTTGTATAGGATCTGGTGATCTAGTTTCTTATTTATTAATGCATATGTAATACATGTTTTGCAGCTACTTAGACAAGATATGAGCAGATTTTTCATTCGAACATGTAGGATTTTTTATTCCATATTTGATTAGTCTAGTAGCTAAAGACCCTTCGTCAGTTCAACAATACTGTTGTGATGCTTTTACAAATTTTTCTCAAAATAAAAAGACGGTGATAATAGCTCCATTCAATGTGAGTAAGTTTACTTTGCTTATAATTTGGACTTAAGAAAATTACATTTTTATTGTGGATTTTGAGTTATTAATTTTTAACTTTTTTACCTCTAGTGGTATACATTGGGAGTTACTAGTTATTGTCCCCGAGACATTCACTGTCTATTATCTAGATCCTAAGGGGACTAAATTGAATTCAAAATATGGACACACAATGAAAATGGCATTATTCCGGTGAGAAATATTTCATTTTCATATCCGTTAACATATGTTATTACATTACTATTTTATTATGCAATGTATTGTGTTACATTAACATGTAGGGGTTTAGATGAGTTCAAAAAGGCTGGAGGAAAGGTCCCCAAGAAAAAGAACCAGCCAATAATTTGGAAGAACGTGGAAGTAAGTTCCTGACTACAATGTATATATTATTTATGTGAATAGTGCTTAATTAGTTGTATTTTTTATATTTTGTATGTTTCAATTTATAGTGTTCTACACAAGACAACGGATGGGCATGTGCATACTATGTGATGTGATTTATGCACATGATTATCAAATATGCCACAATGGACATCGATACCATTCCTGAGGTATTATATATAGTCTCATTAGATAATATGAAATATATCAATCTTATTTATATATTATTAATTATATATATACATCATTCTCTTTGTATGTGTTTAAAACTAGCCACACTATAGGAAAGGCCTTACTAGATGTACATGCTCCCTATACGACGAAAGAATTAAATGATGTAAGAGAAGAATGGGCAAAAGCCATACAAGTAGTGGGGTTTTTAAAATATAATTGGGATGTTGATAGCGAATAATGACTAAAGAATGATATTTTGTAAATGAATTTCTTAATTGTAATATGTGTGAATGTTTCTACATGTCTGAATATTTATACTTGTGTCTGAATGTTTATACATGTGTGAATGTGAAAATGAATGAAACTACTAGTTGCTATATGAATGTTTCTACATGTGTGAATGTGAAAATGAATGGAACTGCAAATTTCTACATGAATGTTTCTACATGTGTGAAAGTCAAATGGAACTGCATGTTGCTAAATGTGTAAAAATTTATGTTGTTAATTTTACATGTTTGTGGCATGTTGTTGGCTGATATCAATGGATGTCGTAAAACATGTAGTTCATAACTGAACTGTAGGTTTCTCATCCTACGGCCAGCCACAGCAGGCCTACAGACTGATAAGAAGAAAAAAAAATGCAATAGGCACCGGTTTTTTGTTTAAAACTGATGACAAATGATTACAACATCGGATAAATAATTATAACTGACGCCTAATGCATGTGATGTGGCATCGGTTATCAATAATAAACTAATGTTGATGGTTTTGATGTCGGTTTCCCTACTAGTATCCGACATCAATTTCCCTAATGAGGCCCGGCACCATGGCTGTGCTGGCCAGCACGGTCATGGCAGTGGGCCAGACACCACGACCGTGCTGGCCAGCGTGGTCGTGGCAGCGGTCCAAACACCACGGTCGTGCTGTCCAGCATGACCGTGGCAGTGGGCCAGACAACACAGCCGTGCTGGCCAGCACGACCGTGGAAGAAGGTGAGTTGGCGTCGGTTATCACTTAATAAACCAACGCTGATAGTGCCCCAGATGGCGCCCTTTTTGTGGCGCGAAGGTTTATGGCATAAGTTTCAAAACTAATAACTGACACCTATACCCCCCTGCTGGTGCATTTTCGGTGGCGCGTGAAGGGTTGTGGCATCGGTTTGAAAACCGCCGCCTAACGGTTTTCCTTTTAGCGGTGCACACATAGGTGTCGCATTAAAACTGACGCTAAAGGCCCTAAATAACCGACACTAAATGTCAGTTATGTACTAGTGATAGGGAAATATGGCTATAGAGTCGGCAGTAGAAACAAAAATTTATCTACCATATTTCCCTTATTAGTAGATCGTGTAAAAATAACTATAATGTAGGAAGGATGGTTTTGAGGATATACCTGGTCCTGGAGCAAGTCCAACAACAATCATCATCATCGTAGATGCACAACTTTTGAATCCTGATTGCACTGGGACTCGTCTGACTGTTGTGCCTCCTGGTCTCCACCATGGACTGTGGTCACGAAGTCATCTTCTTCAGCAACTCCTCTTGTCATGGACTACTGGTTGATGTTGTCCTCCTAGCGACAGACAATGACCTCCCGCCTCTATTTTAGTCCACATGGACTGTCTAGAACTCATGTCATCCTACTAGAATGATCACGAAGGAGTCATCCCTCTTGTTGGTATACCGATCACTGACTTGCTCTCCCACGATAATGATCTCAATTTCTCTTTCCCTTGATGCTCCTCCCTAGTGGGGTAGAACTTACTCGGGCTCTCGTGGTTACCACAACTGGAGATGACAATATTTGTCAAAGAAATTGTTTCTCAATTGTTTGTGGTGTACTCTAGGAAGCCCCAATACACCCTCTATTTATAGGTGGGGTTTGAGTCCAGGTTCTTAGTCTATGTGGGAGTGGAAGGGGCCAGAAGATTTCAAAATTTTGCAACAATTCTGGAATTTTTGCAACCTACAATAGCCCAGATGGTGATTCGGCATAGCCCAGACGGCCATTTGATTGTTTCCCAGCTGTACACAAATTTGACAAATTAATTCCCATCAATGTTAGACATTGATTTCCTTGTGCAACAAGTATTGCTCAAGAGAAACGAATAGGAAAATATCTAAAACCTTCCACAACCAAACTATACCATCTCGCCCATGTGAGACGACTGTCTCAATCACCCAGACAGTCCTCTGGTGACTCGAGTCGAGCTAATTTGGTTGGGTCAGTTCATTCCTTAGTCAAATTCAACAGAAAATAGGATAGACATCCAGACGCATGTATCAACTCTTGATACGACCATTTGGCACTTCTAGACGATCATCTCAACACTTAAGTTGGGTACTTGCCAGTGTTGTCAGCCTATTTGTTGACTGGATCAAATACCTAAACATTTTTGTACTTAATTCAATTGTCATTTAAGATCTTAACTCCTCTTCTAGGTCGAGACCTATGTGTGTAACCTATAGGTCCCATATGATGTTGGCAATGAATGTCCATAACAACTTATGACATCACAAGCAATGAGTGGTGCATAGTCGCACATTAATGCTACCCAAGTAAATCAAAATTTAGAGAACAACTTCAACCTATAATCTGTGTGTGGGGTTACAATGTTTGTATAGTTCCTTTGTCACTGATGTCCAGATTGAATTAGAGGCATGGAGTAGTCACCCTCATCTTTATACAATCTTGTTTCTTGAACTAAGAGTAGACTATATGAGATATATGTAAGCTCAATATCACATATTGACTCACATGTGTATGGCCATGCTTTTCTCAGTCTCACTAATCAAGAGGCCTAGGACATCACACTCCAGTAGGAGGGACAAATCCCATATCCATCACTCATAGTCAATCCCCATGTGTTAAAGTCACCCAATCATCATAGTTATAACAACCCATGTTTCAAGACTACTTTTGATGATGTCAAAGTGTACCCAACAACATGTGTTGAGTGTAGTGATTTCAAGTCCAAGAACCACAACCATCACCATCACTGTGAGACATGACTATGATTTCCATAATGATGACTTCCATGTGTCAGTCTCACGGTGGGTCTGTCTGATACATTATTCTCTAACATGTATATGTGTACTTGGTTTGATGTTTCCATATCATTACTAATGAGATTTAGTCATCAACCAACTAACACTCTGATCTCATGTGTCATTGTTGTCTATCAACCTTCTATTATAACAACCAATCAGGGACATAATGAGAATATATATATATATATATACTCCTAGAATATGTAGTATCTCATCCACAAGGTTAGTAACTTGAATCCATATGTCATTGAGTAATATGATTCTGTAGACATTTATGATGTTACATCAGTATCTCATAACTGAATTAAACATAATAAATTGGAAGCTTGCCATTGATTGACAATCAAATCATTTTACATGATGTGCCATTACAATCATCACTTTCTTGGTTCTCTGGGCATACATAACCAACAATCTAATGGGTCCTATTTCTATATGGGGATGCCTTCTAGTCATTAGAACTTAAGGATGAATTCTAGTCATTTGGGGTGTTGTAAAGGATCTATTTTTGATGTTTGCAACACTCCAATGGCTAGAAAACTTTTTCCACACACTCAGTACAATACAAATGATCGAGTTTGTTTTTGGGAAACTTGTCCAATAGCATTATGCAACAAATCAAATTTGAGTTGTCAGTTGAGTTTATCCTAGATGAAACTCAGTCGATGGATTAAATTTGGTTTGCCTGTACAGGGTGTCTCTCGAGTTTTACCTATGGTAAACTCAGCCAAACCTGGCAGTTTCCAAAATTCATCAAGGGTGTCGATCGAGGTAATCAGAGATGAAACTCAATCGACAAGCTCCTTGTAATGAATTTTGGAAATTGGCATTTGAGTGCTTAAATATTTATTTTAAGTGCTTTTGATTTTTCTAAGATTAACTACAATTCATACAATCAATACAAGTCACTTACAATTTGATTCTGATAGAAATACATCATATTCCACAAAAATGCACTTGCATTGATTTTGACTTGTATATCTCTAAGTTGGGATGCACAAGTTAGGGCATTTGGAGTGTATCTTTTCCTCATATGAAATCAGTCAAGTAGAATCATTTGACACAAATAAGTGGAATGGTTTAATCATCATAAAAATAAGGGTTTAGTCAATTGAAACAATGGTTTTAATTTAGACCTTGAGTCAACAATTATTACACATGTTTTTTTTTTTGCAATCTAATTTATAGGCCTAGATGAAGACTATTTTTCTGTTTTTGGAATTTTGGGTGGCCAAGCCTCTTTTTCACATTTATAATTTTTCATCTTTTTGACTCAATTTAAGGTGAGAGGGTGCATTGAAGATCAAGGGAAACACTTCAACTTGATTATAGATCTCATTATCATCCACTTGATACTTGTGTGAAAATAATAGTTATGATTGAAGGACCCTTAGAGTATATGCGAGTTTGTGAATAGAGTGATGATTCAACCCTATTTTAGGGCTTCATCTTGGGTCATTTTGCATTTCAATCACATTTATACATGTTAGATTACATATTATTTCCCTCAATATGCATATTTGTGTAAAATGCACTTATGGACATTATTTGCATGTTTTTCAGGCATTTGGACCATGATTGATGGAAGAGAGAGAAGGAGTGATCTTAGGGTTTATTTTCCCTTAGAGAGACCCAAAGTGAAGTATGGTGCTCCCTCAACCTACCCCTAGTGGCCAAAGATTCATTGAAGAAAAAATGTCCAATAATGAATCAAGAATCAAGTCAAATTGTTGATCCAGGAAGCAACACGGTCGTGGTGCCTTAGAACGGCCGTGCTAGCCCACTTGCAAAATTAATAGGTTCAGAGCTCAATTTGTATAGAAATCACCACGGCCATGGAGCACAGAACGGTTGTGGTGCACTAACCCAGAACGGTCATGCACCCTTGCACAGCCATGTAGCAGCAGAGGCAAAATGACCGTGTAGCAAAGAACGACCCAGACATTTTGAGCCGCCACGGTCGTGGTGACCACCACAACCGTGCTACCCTAGCCCCACCACGGTCGTTCCACCTTCAGTACAAATTTTACCTATTCCCTATGCTTTTTCACCATGGTCGTTCCCATCCACCACGACCATTCTCACCCCTCCCCACCACGTTTGTGCTACCTACAAAAACCTAGCTACTTTAGCACTATTTTTCCCATACGACCCCTACTTGACCTAGTACTTCTCCCACACCTATATATACCTAGGTGGTGGCTCCATCATGAGTTTAGCTACCTTCTACCACCTCTTAGCTCCCCATTTCCCCCCTTACCCATTCTACTCCATTTCCACCTCCATTTCACCATTTCCACCATCAAAACCCTAATTTCCACCCATTTCCACCATCATTCCATGCCCTTACACCTTGGAGGAGAGAGGAGGATTCCTTGCAATAGCTAAAGTGGAGGCTTTGTTCATCTACACCATGCTCCATGGCTTCTTCTATCCCCTTCTCCCTTCTTTTTGTATTTTGCATTGTTATGAGTAGTTAGGCCCCTTGGGTGGACTGTTTGGGGTGTAAAATGTTACTTTGATACCATGTTGGGGGAAATGATATGTAAACTTTGTAATTCCATTTTCTCATGATTATGTTCTATTTCTATCTCATTCTTCATAAATTCCTTGTTGGTTTGTGCATGAAATCAATTGGGAATTTAGGGAAATTGGTTATATGTGTGAATTTTGGATTTGCTCCTAGGTCTAATTCTTGGATCCCTAGCTAGCCACCCATCCCCCTACATTCTAATCAATATTCCTAACCCTAGTTGAGAGATCTAAGTAGCTATTTTAGATGAATTTGGTGTGCTTAACATGGAGCTTTCTCAAGGTTAGAATGTGAGTGATGGGAGGCCTAAAACCTCACTTCCATTCCCAGTACTAACCTCAACCCCTAGTGATCCTAAAATCATCTAACCAAGAAACATAGGCTTGTTTAGACTCTAATTGAATTACATCTAAGCCCTAACCAAATTGAGTCTCACAAGGGTAGTAGGGAGTGTTAGGGACTAGTTCCCCTATACACAACCTAGCATATCCATGGCCAGTTAGTAGCTTAGGCTAATTCATTAGACTCTAGCTTGTTGTTTGGTTTGGATAATCTAAATGGAATCATAATGTTCATATGTCACCCCCAACCTAATTGATAAATGCACCCCCTAAACAGCCCACACACTCCTTAATTGCTTTAAAACCCTAGTTTCCATCTTCCTTAGCTAGTGTTAGCTTAATTAGCTCTTTTCTTGCTTAGATAGCTTCTTACCCTATTATTGCTTTGTTCTTGCTAGTTTAGCTATTTAATTGCTCTCTTTCTCTTATTGCATGCCTTAGTGTAAATTTCCTTTTCATACCTATCTTAGTATTTTCCTGCTCAATTAGTCTTAATCTAGTCTAGGGTTGACTTAGATTTCATTATCACCTTTACTTTCTTTCTTACTCACATTTGTTTTATCAAATCACCTTCAAACCCTTAACCCTAGTCTCCGTAGTAGGAACCTAGCACAAAAAACTAACCTAGATCTAGTACCCCTTTTTATTCCATGTAGATCGACCCTATACTTGCCACCCTCATATACTATGACACTGCCCTGAGCGCTTGCGGGTGTAGTGTTTTAGTTTGTGTGAGTGTATTGAGTGTAGGTCATTATAGATTTAAAAAGTTTAATCCATTCATATGCTTCCATCCACGGAGTTGCTCCCATTCAAGTCTCAATTGAGTGGTGTGTAACGCCATTGGCGGGGGCACACTAAGATTTTTGGCATCATTGTCGAGGGGAAGCGCTTAGCCTAGCTAGTTAGTTTTGCTTTGACTTTTCATACTTCCCTCATGATTTATATTATTTATTCTTTATTCTTTGCATTTTTTGTGTATATTGGTTCACTAACTTATTCTCTTTTGTTTGGTTGTGCTTTGTGCATGTGACGAGCCATTCAGGAGAAGACAAGATGGAAGGCCAAATTGCACCCCACAAGCCGCTTCAAGACTACTTCATGCCTGGAAACTATAAATTGCCAATTGCTAGCAGGGTTGGTCAAATGCCACGAGAGCAATTCTCAATCCCTCCAGGTCTTCTTGGGATCCTACCCATATTCTACGGCTCAGAGAGTGAGAACCCCTACAAGCACTTTGACTCCTTTCTTGAAGTATGCTCCACCTTCAGTATGTCAAAGGCTAGTGATGAAACAATCCAGTTGACCTTGTTCTCATTCTCCCTCAAAGATAGAGCCAAAGATTGTTATGATTCTAGAAGGGACATCATGAGTTGGGAAGTGATGAAGAATGCCTTCTTAAGTAAATTCTACTCTATATTAAGGCTAACACAAATGCGGTGTGTTGTGACAAGTTTTAGTCAAATGGGAAATGAGCAGTTCCACAATGCATGGGAGAGATTTAAGAAGATTTTGAGAGAGTGTATGCACCATGAGATCCCTTTGTGGCAGCTAGTTCAATCATTCTACTCTAGCTTAACTCAAAAGGACCGAGATACAGTGGATTCTTCTTGTAGAGTAGTTTTCATGGCTAGGCCACCTGAGGAGATATGGACTTTGTTTGAGCAGCTGGCTGAAGGATCAAGAATTCGAGCTTCTAGCATGATGAATGATGGGGGCTATGCCTTTGGTGTGACACCTCCTACTCATAATGACCCAAGCCCACAAGTGATGAAGATTCTCGGTGACATGGTGAGCTTCATGAAGAACTAGGTGACAGATGTTCCTTGCCATACGGTCAATTCTATTGAGTTCTATGGTGAAGAAAAGCAAACACCTCACTCTTATAGCTACCAAGAGCCATAAAGTCCAAAATATAGCTCAAGGTTTGAGGAAGAGGTTCTCTCTATATTGAAAATATTTGTGATGATGTTCAAAAAGATGTTGCAAGGCTAGAAGAGAGGATAGAGTAGCTATCTTCCGTAATTTCTCTCCAATAAGAAAAGTTTTCATCAAAACCCATCATGAGATACCATGAAGCAAGTGGACCAATGCCCTCTTCTCAAGTTTTCTATAGTCCACCTCCATTGTAAGTGTAGCCCATCTATCATTTCCAAGGTGATCCCAAGCCTTATACTCCACCTCCTCCTCCATCACCATCATTCTCCCAACAATTCACCTTCCAACCTCAATTCCCCCCTCCACCTCAATTTCAACACCAAGTGTCACCTCCACCTCCTTTACAGCCACAACTAGCTCCCCCTCTCCACCATGAGCAAGGAAGTGTTGTGACAGTTCTAAGGAGTGGGAAATCTCTGGAGCAGCCTGCAAGTCAAAGAATGGTGAACAAAGCAAAGGAAAGGCATCCAAGTGGTGATATTGTGATTGAAATTGCCAAAAATGATTCAGTGATACATCCTTTTGATTTTGGGATACCATGTGCTCCACCTCATACTCCATTTGCAAGTCCTACCATCCCTGGAGTTCTGCCTCATATTGATGCAAAGGAGGAAAAATCGAATGATCCTCCATTCATTAAAGCACTAGATGAGCCACTAGAAGTGAAGAGGAGGCAAAAGCACAATGTGGATATTCTTGAGGTGTTTCACCAAGTGAAGGTGAACATTCCACTCTTGGATGCTATCAAGCAAATCCCATCATATGCCAAGTTGCTCAAGAACCTATGCACTATAAAGAGAAGGTCAACGGGGAGAATTTCAAAGAAAGTGAAGTTGACTGAACAAGTGAGCTCCATTCTCTAGAACTCACTCCCCATGAAGAGGAAAGACCCAGGATCCCCAATCATACCTAGATACATTGGGGGACATCACATAGGCCAATCCCTACTTGATTTGGGATCTAGTGTGAATTTGATGCCATATAGTGTCTATGTTGAGCTTGGTCTAGGCAAGTTGAAACCGGCACATTGCACTATGCAATTGGCAGACCGCTCCATCAAAGTGTCTAGAGGGTGAGTGGATGGTGTCTTGTGATGATTGACATAGAAAGAGGAGTCGTGTTCCCAACTGATTTCATTGTTCTTGACATGGAGCCGGATGATAGGAAGATCCCCATATCCTGCGGAGGTCGTTCTTATCTACATTTGATGTCGAGATACATGTTCGTAGTGACATAATGAAAGTCTCCTTCATGGACATGAAGATAAAAATCAACATATACAAGTCCTCAAACTGGCGAGTTCAAAATGAGGATATTGGATATGGTCACTTCAAGAGTCCAATTAGTCATTCGGGAGAAGAAAGTCATGATGAAGGAATTGACGACAACTTTGATGATCAAAGGGATGAGGAACATAGGTTTAATGCAAACAAGAGATGTATCTATTGCAAAAATGAGCACATGAGGATGCCAAATGGATGAAAATTTGAAGAATCTTCAAGAAGCCTAGTTGAAGGCAAGAAACTCGGTGCTTGTGGGAGGAAACCCACCTAGGTTTGGAAATTTTTCACCCAACCTTCCATTTTTGATACTTTTGCTTTGTTTTTACACTTTTCCAAGAAAACACACACACTTGTTTTAAATAGTTTTTGTTTAGTTTTAAGATGTGCAGGTGAAAGTAGGGTGAAATGAGGAAAATTGGATGAAATTTTGACAAGTGGACCATGAAAAAACATTTTGAACCAAAGATTTGATGTTTGATGAGATTCGAGTTGAAAACAACAACAACAGTACTCACCACGGTAGTGGTGACATGGAACGGCCGTAGCAGTACATTCACAATCAACAGGGGAATCAAGAAAAATCAAAATTGAAGAACAGAGCCACCACGACCGTGCAAGGTAGCACAGCCATGTAGCCATCCACGCAGAATGGTCATGTGGGCCACCACAGTTGTGCAGTAGGAAAGACACCATGGCCGTACTATGCAGCACAGCCATGTTGTAGCCCGAATCAGTTCTTAAGTCAGCCAATTTGCATAATCACAAAACAATTCTATTTACCATTCTGTGAGCACCACAATCGTTCCTTGTGAACGGTGGTTGTGAAGCACTCCCAGGCCATCCTACCACCCTCGAATCTCCACCAAATCACCCCAGTCCTTATCCAATCAATCCCCCACCATTTCCACTACCTCAATCTCCAAATTTCTCCCATTTCCATCCACAAAACACCCCATTTCTCTCATATCTGCCCCAGCATCCATGTTCTTAGAGAAAACCTAAAATCCTATTTTCTCCACCAATTTCAAGCCAAAATGAAGCAAATGGCTAAGAAGGTTGTAGAAAATACCAAGTATGTGGTCTCCTACATATGTCAGCCCAAGAACGCATCCTCTTTAGCTGTAATGGCTCTTCTTGCCCTTTTGGACCTTCGGCAGCCTCTGGTTCACAAGGGGAATCACCGCATGTGGCTATGACAGTTGATCCTATGATGGAGGAGTCATCCAGACTACCTAGCTGAGGTAGGGCAGTAGCCTGACTGTCAGTATCAGAAGCTCGTCCTTCATCTACGGCAGCTCGTCTGTCATTTTCAGCTGCACACCCCTTAATGTCTACAGCACCGCAGCCACAACATCAACTGAGTGCACGACGACGATTATGGGTAGATGATACAGATGAGGCAATGCTAGATGCATAGCCAGAGGATGCACCTAAAGTGCATCATGAGGCAACACTGGATAGTCAGAGTAAGAAGGGGAAGAAACCCAAGCATCCAGAGTGCTTGACACACTGAGTGATTGGCACTCGCTACGTGTGCCAGGATATAATGAAGAGTTTGGGCATCTTTGATTTTTTTTCAGGATGTCCTAGAGCCCGTTGGGCTAGTTGAGGTGTTGACTACAGTGCATGAGACCTACGTGGAGCTTACATAGAAATTCTTTGCCACATTAGAGAAGGTCTCACAGGATGCCATCAGTGTCATCTTGGGGAGTAGCACTTATCTCATCACTTCATCCTTTCTGAATGGCATCTTTACTCTGACTCCTGAGGTAGTAGCATCACTTTATGAGGGAAGCACTAATAGAGAAACAAATGCAAACTACACTGCAATGTGGAAGAAACTCATAGGGCAAAGCAATTTTGTAGTTGGTAAATCAAAGACTAGCCTGATTCACAATCCCATCCTAAGGTACATTCAGAAGGTCTTAGCAAACACTATCATCGCACGATATGAAAATCAAGGTAGTCGCACAAGAAAAAACCTTTTTGTGTTAGGATGGATGGTATAGGGGAAGATTGTAAATATGGGGTCACTTATCATTGATCATATGAAGACAATCCCATCCAAGAGTAAGAATCCATTTATCATGGGAGGGATTGTTACTTCCATTGATTTGGCCCTATGACATGATGTATCTGGCTACACAAAGGTAGAAGAAGGAAAGCTGGTTGACTTGCATTACTTGACTTGTTTATCGATGATATCAGTGGTTGATTAGAAGATTTTCTACCAGGTCAACCCTCCTTGTGATGGGGTTTCACTTGAGCTCCCCTACCATGCCATACCTCTCCTAGAGGGATTTGGTCCATCTCCAAATTTTCTAGACATTTTGAGGAGGTGGGAACAGGAGCATCCTAGAGATACATGTTAGCAACAGCCCAGAGATCTGTCTGAGGGGCTTGGAGAGTCACAGGCAACTATCAAGAGGAGGAGGATAGTTGAGGAGTGAGAGAACTGCAAGGTGAGGCATTGTGAGGGGGATACATCACAGCAGTATCAATAACCCACAACAAACGCATATGACATGTCCACCATACATGCACAGCTGGAGGGTATTTAGAGCACTCAAGATCACATTTTGAGCACCCAGGAGGATATTTTGCAAGCACATGAGGGTTTTCAGTGCTTACATGATGCCATGTGATTAGACCATCAGTAGGTGCATTACCAGGTCAACCACTTATACCAGTTCCAGCATGCCCAGTCATAAAGGAACCCCCAGTGGGAAGAAGATTGGTGGAGTTCACAGTCAGCATATCAGGACAACTACCCGCCTCCACAGTCAGACTACTGGGGATCCTACTACCAGCACCCTCCACCACAGGGAGGACCACCGCCACCACAATGATCATCTAGCCTATCATTCCTAGACTTTAATGTCATGCTGAGTACAACATGATTCAAAAGTTTGGGGTGGTAAGGTGGTATGCCCTATCTCATTTTTACTCTTATTTTGCATTTCACCTGCCATTTACTTTGGTTTGTTTGCTTTTTCTTGCTTTAGATTATAATTTACCTACCTTGCATACCTGCATGCCATGTAGTTCACTTTCTTGCATTTTTGCGTAATTTTCAAAATTTTGCCTTTTTTCCATGCATTGCATATCATGTAGATTATTGCTAAATTTTGCATGTTTTAGATAAGATTTACTTGTTCGATGCTTTAAGTTCAATAATATAGGCTTAGATGTGATTGAAGGCAACTTGGCACCGTTTTGGCCAATTTTTACCAAATTTGAGATTTCTTACCTCAAAGTCTGTTTCAACCCAATCTCTACTTTTTGAATTAAAAATGATCACCTTTGACAAATGCAAGTGAATTATCATTGTTTATTACTAAATGGTATCAATTCTTGACTTTTTACATGCGCACCACCTCTCTTATGTTTGTCAATGATTTGGTTGAATTGTGAATCGAGCAAGCTATGAGCGCTTAGTGCCTTTGAAATCACTTGATAGAAGTATCGATTTCAGGTTGTTCATTCATGTCTTGTGATATTGTTGGATGAAGTGTTAGACTAATTTTTGTGCAGGATACATTATGTTGAGAATCACATCAGTGACCCCTCTTTGACCTGATTATTCACTCACCATCTTCTTACCCCTCCGCCTCATGAAAGGATGCCAAAGTGCACATATCAGCCATGGCCACCTCCAAAAGTTTGGGGTGGCCACATCTACATCTCACCGCTTCACTCTCATAACCATGGGCCCTATCTACTCTAAGGGAAAAGAAAAAGAAAGAAAAAAAATAAAAGCAAAAATAAAATAAAAAGATGCTCCTATTTAAGAGCATCTAAATAAAGAAAAGAGGAGTGATCTATGTCATAGCACTCCAAAAATCTTACCGTAACCCTTTCTTCCATTTTCATACCCATTGTGCAACGAAACATCAAACCTATATCATTTTGCCCTTTCCACATCCACGTGGGTCATTTGGTGTGATTTGAAGCATAAGGTTAGAAGCATGAAGGTGAAACAACACTCCTAGTCATCATTAATTAAAGCCATCATGAAACGGTCTACCCAGAACTACATGAAAGAAATATGGATAACTTATGTGTTTCATGCACTATATTTGAAGTTCATATGCTTTGTGCTATTTTCATAATTGGCTTGTGATAGCAGTAGAGGAGAGAGGTGGAATGCATGTACTTAGTCATTATTGATCCCATTCATCAATAATCATCCTTTGCATTGCATTTGTCATTTCTTGATTGTGGAAAAATTGCAGAGAGATTGAGTTGGAGCATACTTGAGGACAAGTATGTTTTAAGATTGGGGTGGTGATTCAACCCTATTTTAGGGCTTCATCTTGTGTCATTTTGCATTTCAATCGCATCTATACCTGTTAGATTACATGTTATTTCCCTCAATATGCATATTTGTGTAAATGCACTTATGGACATTATTTGTGTATTTTTTAGGCATTTAGACCACGCTTGATGGAAGAGAGAGAAGGAGTGATCCTAGGGTTTCTCTACCCTTGGAGAGACCCAAAGTGAAGTATGATTCCCTCTCAACCTACCCCTAGTGACCAAAGATCCATTGAAGCAAAGATGTCCAAGAATGAATCAAGAATCAAGTCAAATTGTTGATCTAAGAAGCAGCACGGTCGTGGTGCCTCAGAATGGCCATGCTAGCTCACTTGCAAAATCAACAGGTTCAGAGCTCAATTTGTGCAGAAATCACCACGGTCATGGTGCACTGACCCAGAACGGCCATGCACCCGTGCATGGTCATGTAGCAATAGAGGAAAAATGACCGTGGAGCAGAGAATGGTCTGGGCATTTTGAGCCACCATGGCCATGGTGACCACCACGACCTTGCTACCCTAGCCCCACCACGACCATGGTGACCACCACGGCCATGCCACCTTTAGTACAAATTTGGCCTATTCCCTGTGATTTTTCACCATGGTCGTTCCCATCCACCACGACCATTCTCACCCCTCCCCACCACGGCTGTGGTGACCACTGCGGTCGTGCTACTTACAAAAACCTAGCTACTTTTGCACTGTTTTTCCCATACTACCCCTACTTGACCTAGTGCTTCTCCCACACCTATATATACCTAGGTGGCGGGTCCAGCATGAGGGTAGCTACCTTCTACCACCTCTTAGCTCCCCATTTACACCCCTTAGCCATTCCACTCCATTTCCACCTCCATTTCACCATTTTCACCATCAAAATCCTAGTTTCCACACATTTCCACCATCACTGCACGCCCCTACACCTTGGAGGGGAGAGGAGGATGCCATGCAGTAGCTGAAGTGGAGGATTTCTTCATATACACCAAGATCCAAGGCTTCTTCTATCTCCTTCTCCCTTCTTTTTTATTTTGCATTGTTATGAGTAGCTAGGCCCCTTGGGTGGGCTGTTTGGGATGTAAAATATTACTTTGATACCATGTTGGGGGAAAATGATATGTAAACTTTGTAATTCCATTTGTTAATGATTATGTTCTATTTCTATCTCACTCTTCATAAGTTTCTTGTTGGTTTGTACTTGAAATCAATTGGGAATTTAGGGAAATCGATTATATGTGTGGATTTTGGGATTTGCTCCTTGGTCCAATTCTTGGATCCCTAGCTAGCCACCCATCCTCCTACATTCTAATCAATCTTCCTAACCCTAGTTGAGAGATCTAATTTGCTATTTTAGATGAATTTGGTGTGCATAGCATGGACCTTGTCAAGGTTAGAATGTGAGTGATGGGAGGCCTAATACCTCACTTCCATTCCCAGCACTAACCTCAGCCCCTAATGATCCTAAAATCATCGAACTTAGAATCCTAGGCTTGTTTAGACTCTAATTGAATTACATCTAAGCCCTAACCCAATTGAGCCTCACAAGGGTAGTAGGGAGTGTTAGGGACTAGTTCCCCTATACACAACCTAGCATATCCATGGTCAGTTATAGCTTAGGCTAATTCATTAGTCTCTAGCTCGTTGTTTGGTTTAGATAATCTAAATGGAATCATAATGATCATATGTCACCTCAAACCTAATTGATAAGTGCATCCCATAAACATCCCACACACCCCTTAATTGCTTTAAAATCCTAGTTTCCATCTTGCTTAGCTAGTGTTAGCTTAATTAGCTCTTTTCTTGCTTAGATAGCTTCTTGCCCTATTCTTCTTTGTTCTTGCTAGTTTAACTCTTTAATTGCTCTATTGCTCTTTTCTTGCTTAGATAGATTCTTGCCATGTTCTTGCTTTGTTCTTGCTAGTTTAACTCTTTAATTGCTCTCTTTCTCTTCTTGCATGCCTTAGTGTAAATTGCCTTTTCATACCTAGCTTAGCCCTTTCCTGCTCAATTAGTCTTAATCTAGTCTAGGGTTGACTTAGATTTCATTCTCACCTTTACTTGCTTTCATGCTCAAATTAGTTTAATCAAATCACCTTCAAACCCTTAACCCTAGTCTTCGCGGTAGGAACCTAGCACCAAAAACTAACCTAGCTCTAGTGCCCCCTTTTCTCCATGTGGATCGACCCTATACTTGCCACCCTCCTATACT
This sequence comes from Alisma plantago-aquatica, assembly GCA_963693085.1. Taxonomy (NCBI): domain Eukaryota; kingdom Viridiplantae; phylum Streptophyta; class Magnoliopsida; order Alismatales; family Alismataceae; genus Alisma; species Alisma plantago-aquatica. The sequence goes on along the minus strand of OY856409.1, from coordinate 1,030,322,745 downwards.
ACGACATGACCCCATGCGCTTGCGGGTGTAGTGTTTTAGTTTTTGCGAGTGTATTGAGTGTAGGTCATTATAAATTTCAAAAGTTTAATCCACCCATGTTCTTCCATCCGTAGAGTTTCTCCCATTCAAGTCTCAATTGAGTGGTATGTAACGCCATTGGCGGGGTCACACCAAGTGCCTTGGAGTTTTTGATCAAACTCTAGCTCTTTCCAATAGTCCCAAATCATGGGTTTGTCATTCACATCATAGATCAAGGGAATGATGTTTTATACTATGAAAAGGTTCATACCCTTAAATTTGACCGTCAAACTTAAGGAAAGAGTCAATGAGATAGTCAAGAAAAAGATCAAGCCGTTTTGAGCTAAAAATTAAGCATTTAAATGCATGGATGAGCATTTAAGTGCTAAGCTGCAAATTACACAACAACGTCTTAGAACTTTGAAAATTTTAATCTAATTTACTCTAAATGCAAGGGATATGAAAGATAAACATGCATGCATAAGGAAAGATAAAAGGGAACCAGAAAGCAAGAGAGATAGTGGGTGGTAAACCCTGCCATCCCAAGATTAAAATTTTGCTCGTCCACTAGCACATCTCAAGCTAGGGATGGTAAGTGATACATCTACTGGTAATCATTATTGAGATATTGGTTGGGGTTTTGAGTTCTTCCTAGGTGATCCTCGTACTTTGGGTGCATCCCCTGTTGGTACTGGATTGACTGGCCAAAGTCTTGGGGCAGCTGCTGAAATGGCTGTTGGAAGGTTAGAGGTGGTGGTGGTGGAAGATTATGTCAAATCTCTATCTAAGGTACACCATATCTTGCTTCAATGCATCGAAACATCAACTCGAAACTGCTCTAAAACCTGTCAGCATATTGCACAAGTTTCCCATGTCAAAGTTGGGGGCATACTGCTCAGGATTGGGATATTGCTGATATGAAGAAGAAGTCATCTTAGTGTGTGGCACTTCTTGATGTGGGATGTTGTGGAAGGTTGCCCTGGTGTGTTGCTCTACCTCTTGGAATCTTGGAACATGTGGTGTCGAAGAAGATGTGCCTGCAGTATCGCCTACCTAATGTACATTGCCATGAGCATCCAAGAGAGAAACATCCATGACCCTAATTTGCTGGCAATAAAACCTTGTGTTTGTTGTGACCAAACATATAGAGAAATCCCTTGTTGAAATGCTTGATCACTACAACTTGCATCAAGTAGTCCAAGTCCAACTTGGACCACATAACTTTGTCCACCATGAATGTGATTTGGTCATTTTTGACCCCAAGATGACGCACCATAAATGTGATCATGCCAGCCATCGACATGAAGTTAAAGTGCTTCTTAAAGGAGTTGTGAAAGTGGTGAATTATGAGGGTTGTCACATTCACCTTTCTTCCTATCACCACACACCACATAATGTAAAGGTCAACCATGCTAAATCCCCCCACACCATCCTACTTCTCTAGGATGTAGTTCACGATCACTCAATGCATATAGCGAAGTGTCGAGTTGCGGATGTGTGAAGTTTTAGCCAAGCTAGAAACATATGTGTCCTCCCCATTGATCATCTTCCAGGCTTGGCGAGGGTTAAAATTTTTCTCTCCTGACTCCATCCGGCCCTTGCTCATCTCTATAGTCTTTTGTAGAGCATGAAAACCAGTCATTCAACTGATCTTCAGTGACCTGCCAGCTTTGGTTCAATAGGAAAAATTGTAGAGTGTGATATGCATCCTCGGGAGCCTCAAGTGTAGCGTAGAACTCGTAGATGAGTCTACTATATGTGTCAAACTATGTGTATGCAAGGATGTCAAGGCTAACCTTCATCAAGTATCTATCAACCTAGTTTTGTATTCCCAGTTGCACTAAGGTAATGGTGTCAGTGTACTTCGATCTGATGAGCTTTTGCTTGTCCTTGCTCAGTGCCTTGAACAACTACTTTTGCTTCATGGTGCGGAATTTAGGATCAGAGAGGAGGCTCTAGAGGACATTAGTGGGAGTTGGTTGGGGTCTTCTGGTATGATCTAAGTCATGTGATGAAGTCGATCGGTGTAAGGATGTCGACCTCTCTATGGAATCTTGATGCTGATCCCATGCTGACGAGGCTCGATGCATGACCCCTCTTAACAAGCCTTACTAGTGGTCAGCAAAAGTGTGTAGCCCCAAGCCACAGCCCAACCTAGAACACATCTCGCTGGAAACCTTCTCCATGCCATATGATTCACCATTGAATGTATTCATTAGTGTGGTGGAGAAACGTCTATAATCTGAGTCAGATTCTGCGACCAAACCCTGATGAAACTGAATGCATGGTTTCATCTTTGTACGTCGAGTTCATGGTCTCTGTTGAGCATGGTGGGTATCAGTTTTCACACCCTACTAGTGAAGAGGAGCTCCCTTCCCCCTCCTTCTAGTCACTATCTTTTTGAACTTCTTTAGACCGTTCTTCACCGCATCCATGATGATGACATAAGTGAATTGTGGAAAAAGGGAGTGATGAACCTGATGGCTTTGAAGCAAACCCAGGTGGGTTGACGACAATGATGAGGGATTGTTAGAACTGTACCCGACTGTGTTCAGGTCAAAATGGTTGGGTTGGTGGAGGTGGTGAGGAGTCTTCTTCTACTGGACCCAGGCAAGTGGAGTTGGAAGCATTGGGGCTAGTGTTGTCCAAAGAGCCCCCTCTCGAGTTCGACTAGACCATTTTCCTATCGAAGTGGTAGGATTTGTGGAGGCGGTGATGCGGTCGGTGGGGTGAGGCAGTGCATATTTTGTTGTTGTTGTTGATGGCAGTCTTAGTAACATGCGGAAATGTGCTATAGTGGGTCAGTAGTGGGCTATTGCTATAGCCAAATTGTTTTCGTCTGTCTTTTCCACTGGCGGCTATAGAAGGTTGGTGTTGGTGATGCTGGTGCGGATGGCCTTCGCTTGGTGTGTAGTTGTTTCTTCCCATCCATGGTGCTGTGGTGGGGAGGGAGAAATGGCGGTATGGATGGGACTGGGCTGTGACTGTTGTTGTGGATGCTAGTGTAATCGCCAACAGTTGTTGCAGTTGATCGATGACAAACCAAGGGGCAGAGGGATCATTCTTCTAGTGGCAGCATTAGGGGTTTAGTCTAGGGTAAGAAAGAAGGGGAAAAAGATGTTGTGAATAGAATAATCCTCACCTCGCCATTATTCATAGGTAAGATGTGTGTCAGGCAAGGGTGAACCCTATCACTTTGGGGTGAACCCGAGTGGGTTCGCAAGTGCGTTTTTTGAGGGAAAGTGGTCAAAAGATGGTGATCAAAAGTTGGTCGTGTCTTTTCCTGGTCAAAAGGTGGGGAAAACAGACTTGTCGGAGACTGACAAATGTGCTAGTCAGTATAACTGACAGACCTATCAATTTGATCAAATTTTAACCATTGACCATAGAGTGCACACAAACAGATGTTGTCGGAAGTGCGGGTACCAACACAGTCAATTTCAAGTGGACTCGGTCTGGTCTGTCGGTCAAAAATAGAATGGTTGACACACTTTAGATGCTACCGATTGCCAGGTTAGGTTGTCAATTTGACATTTTGTTGGACAACTTTTCATTTTTCCCTGTTGAAGGTTTGGCAAAAAATCTGCATAAAAATAAAGGGTGACCTCAATGTTTTTGGGTGGGCCTGATTGGGTTTATCCTAGAAAATCCGGTACCGCACTTTGAAAACTAGAGAAAAATGAAAACTTCACATCCTAGAGGCAAAGAAAAATGGTCCAGAGGGTAAAATCCGAATTTTTCTATCAGAAAAAGGCAAGAAGGCATCCAAGAGATTCCATTGGACCTATTCATGAGGTGGTCAGGTTCGACTAGAGCCTAGTCGGGTTCGACCAAAACTTGGTCAGGCTCGATGTTGAAAATTCTAAAATCATCAAGAAGAATAAAAATAACTTGATTATATCTAATAAAAAATGTAAAACCATTCCTATTAAAAAAGGGTTAGGGCAGCAGCTGTATTAGTGAGGTGACAAAAATACATGCAAATGTAATAATGAATATCTGACTGATGCAAATGAGAAAAACTAAGTTCAAACAATTAGAGGAAATTAAAGTTTAATGCTAAATATTTTGAAACAACATTTATTATGCACAATTAAGAAAGAAAAATTATGTAGGGAAGAGGCGGTGGCTGCCCAACATTACCACACTCAGAACCTAAATCTGTAGTTTTGGGTTTCGAGTTACCTGCTTATTGCTAATGTTGACTATTTTCATAAATATGTAATTCGCTCCCCAAGTTCCAGGTGGTGGGATATTTCATCTCAACTAGGTGTAACCCCCTTTGTACTGAGATGATGTTGGTCTGCATGGTAGTGAAGTCCTTGAAAAGATTGGGCTCTCCCAGATGTAAGTATTTGTATGTGTATGCCCAGAGGTATCCATGCAAAGTGGGGTGGACACTTCCACCTCTGAATGTGGGGGTTGACAGTCTGAAATCTATCGTTGAAAAGGTATGTCCCCCAATCTAAATTGATACATGAAGTGATCTTGGATAGGTTTGGTTGCAACCGTACTACCCCAAGCTTATTATTTTCTACAGGTTCTGGATCATCTTCATGCTTGGAAGCCATGTTGTGATGAATTGTACATATTGTTCCCTCAATGCCGACCAATCATGGTAAGGGAATGCTTGTGAATGTCAGCTCATGTTGCTCCAGATCATTGTCATCACTATACTCACTTTCCCAATTTGAGCAATAGTTGTCATCCTCTTCAAACAAGTTATTCCAAACCATAGTAGCCATGTTGCTTGAAACAAAGTGACAAGTCTTGATTTGTGAGGTATTACCTTGGTTTGGGATAAAGGTTGATTCAGGCCACTCAAACTAATCCTCAAGTTGTAAGGTTGCTTGGATGCCCTGAAGAGTACATAAGTGATCATCTTCGTCAAACCATATTTTGCTGCCTTTGTGATTCCTCTGTTGATTGTTTAGATGAATCATACAGAAAAAATGAAGCCCCCCCTTGGTTGAGTGAGTCTTCACATAAAATCTTGGTGATTCGATCTGGTCTCCTGGTGATTCGATTCGGTCACCCAAGTAGGAAGGTGAGATATGTTCCTCATCTGGTTCAATGGAGTGGTTTTGATGACTGTAATCTCGTTATTGTGTCGGGGTGCTTCTAATCGTGTGGTAACTAAATTGACGATCTCTTAAAGTCTCTTGTCTTGTTCAACATCCTTATCATGAAGTTGTTGAACTTGGGCATAAATGCTTTCAAGGTTTGTCAATTCCTCCATGGACTACTATTGGAAATCCATGGTTTTAAATTGTTGCACTTGGATGAATCCTTGTTCAACAATTTGAAGTATATTTCTACTACGGACTGTGATCTTGATGGCTACTTGGAGCTGATGATCCTACCTTTATAGTATCTATCGAAGCAGGTCAACTTGTTCTTGGAGATAAAGTGCTAAGGAGGAGGTGTGCATTGACACTTTCTCTAGCTAGTACCACTGCTTTGATCAATTCTTGATCCCATGGGCTAGTAGAGGTTGATGGTTGATTGGTGATCTCCTTTGCTGACACGTACATATGACATCGACAACTTGATTAGATGTAGAGAATGACTTTCAATTATTTACCAGCAGTCAGGGCTGCAGAAAAATTTCGAAGGATAGGTGGACAAGATAACATGCCTTGCTGAAGCAAGGTCCATGGCTGAAACGGTAAAAGAAAAGGGAAGACTATTTAGTATGTATGAACAAATATGTGGAAAGGAAAAGAAAGACTATGCATATATATACATGCTTATGGATGAAAAAATACAATCTTTGGGCATGTAAATGTGGAAAACCACGTCCCCAGCAACAGTGCTAAAAAGTCAATCAGATAGGCCCAACCCCAAAGTTGAATCAAACTTTTAAATTTATAACTCAAAGCCTTCAAGGACCCGTGCAACTCAATACAGGGTTGAAGTAGATATACGGGGTCAAGCAAAGGGATGTGGGGACATTTAGGATGCTTAACATCTTTCTCTTAAGTCAGTTAAGCCAAATCAGTAGTTGATATATGTAAAGAACTAGAACTAGTCTAGCAAAATGATACAAAAGAAAACAAAACAAAGTAAAGAAAATAGACTCCATCAAATCCTACTAATCAAGAGTAGTAGTTTTTGGATATGTAACCACAGGATGGGCAGTCTATGCACCCATTCTCAGGTGTAGATTACTCTTAAACACCCTAGCAAGTGTCTGTCCTCTGAACATAATATGTATAATGGTAACTACTCTTATGGGGGTCATCCCACTCGCTCTCTCATAGTGTGACTAAAACCCCATCAATAATCTGAAACCTCTCTCAAGGATAATGGACCAAAACCCCTAAATATCCTAGATGCCCTCTCAGGTCTAGAATATTCAAAGATGTTAGGAACAGTAAAGGATCTGTGAACCCAGGCAGGTAGAGGTGAACCCTACCAAGTTCATGTGAACTTGACCGTTTCCAATTGTGCCCGACCAGATCCTAGGTTCTAGTGGAATCTCTCCTATAGGTGTTCTAGACAGATCCTCCCTTGGATGTCCTCCTCTCATTGGTGAACCCAACCGGGTCGAGGTGGACCTGAATGAGTTCATGCCCAGCAATGGTTGATGTTTCAGTCTTTGATGGTCGCTAGTGTTTCACCAGTCGTTGAAGACAAGGGACACGGGAAAATGGTAGTAATAGCTCCTAGAAAATCAGTATTTCTTATCGCTTGACGATCGCTAATGCTAGAAGCTCAATTTTACTTTTTAGTGGTTACTAAGATTACACTCACGACATTCAATAATGAACTCGACCAGCTTGAGGTCAACCTGACTGGGTCGAGATCTCAACAATTATGTTTCTTTAGCAATCACTAGAGTTTCAATGGTCATTGATGGCGAACGAGGCTCATCAGTCACTGAGATGTATATTTAGCGATCACTGATGGTGAAGAGGTTCATTGCTCACTAACATTGACGTCTGCAAAAATCAGGTGATGAACCCACTCGTGTTCAAATGTACCCAATCGAGTTTGTTAGACAAAAACTTAGAGATTTGACATCTTCTTAAGTTTGGTGCCTACAAGTCCAAAATTGACTAGCTGAGAAACTCTGGAGTTATTTTGATTAAGGATATAATGGTATAAAACTAGAAATATTTGCTTAGCAAAGATGCTTAAAGTTTTCCTATTATCAATGTTTTTTGATATCCAATATCATGACTAATGTGAAGTACTCATCAATCAAGACACATACTGGTTTTAATGTATTATTATCATCCTAATTTCCACAACAATATATGGTCATGGACTCAAAACAAAATTACTCTTAACATATATATGATCTCATATTCAGGTACTCAACTTGAAATAACATGTCATTGAGTCATACATTCTTAGGACATTATCATATTTATTTATTATCGCTTACTAAAGAAAACATAATAATTGGAATTGACTTAATCAATATTCAAATCAATTACAATATGTGACATTACAATCATCATATAATTGTCTCTCATGGCATATAACCAACAATGTAAGGTTGTTAAGGATGTTCTCTATGATGTACCTTGAGTCACTAGAGTTATCATAAAGAAACCACACTTCTTTTTTATTGATCCATAAGAGGGGATATTAACACTTAGACATGTTGATTTCTTGAATTTTGGGTGGGTTGTATGGAAGCATGTCTATGTGGATTTTAAAGGAGTTTCCCAACTAGTGGGCTTGAGGTGTGTGACTTTTATCAAAGATATTTCAATTGAAGTGGTCAAGCATGAAAACACATTTATAAACAATGAAAAACCTTATACTTTTTTGGATTTGATGCTCTTAATTTCATAGCATTCGAGGTTGTGTAACTTATCAAAAAGGTTCAAAAAATGTTATATAATAACAAGTCTATGGATGCAGTTTATCGGAAAGGTATGATGACATATATCAATGTACTAGGCATGTATCATGCATTGCATGAGTATGATTATAGTAGATTATTTGGGAGACAATAAACACATTGCATTGTTACACTTGCAGTATCATATTTAGCTAAGGAAAAAAGAGATAAGGTTGAACATATGTTAAAAGGTGTTTTGACTAATAGACTGAGTGTTAAGAGAGAAGATGGTCGCCAAAAAGATAAGCAAGGGATGAAAATAATAATAATTACTTTCTAGTGTTGGCTATGTCACTACATGGATTCTTTTCCAGTATCCACTGCTACAGTAATGGTCTATAGGGTCCCTTTTTTTAAGCATGTAGTGTCACTTTTCAACTGACGCCTAAGTGACCATCTCTATAGACATAGCTCTATAGGGTCGGTTTTTTTAACCAAAGAAAACTGACCTAATAGAGTAGTGTTGGGTTGGCACAAACAAAAAACCGAGGACCTAGAGGTTTTAAGGTCGGTTATATATAAATACTGACCCTAGAGGTTGTAAAAAACTGATCCAAGCGAGAAAGAAACCGCACCTAAGTCTGTAAAGTCAGTTATTCATAAAAAATCGACCCTAGAGAGTTCCTATAAGGTCAGTTATATACAAAAAACCAACCCAAGAGAGTATGAGTTGCTGATTCGAGAGCCTATAAGGTCAGTTATTCATTAAAAAATTGACACTAAAGAGAACCTACAAGGTTGGTTATGTAAAAAAAATGACCCAAGAGAGTATGAGTTGTTGATCCTAGAGCCTATAAGGTTAGTTATTCATAAATAAAAAACCGACCCTAAAGAGTACTTGTAAGGTCGGTTATGTACAAAAAATCGACCCAAGAGAGTATGAGCTACTGATCCCAGAGTCTATAAGGTCGGTTATTCATAAAAAATTGACCCTAAAGAGTACCTGTAAGGTCAGTTATGTACAAAAAATCAACCCAAGAGATCTATAAGGTCAGTTTTTTAAAATAACCGACCCTATAGTTTACAATTTTTTTAAAGAAAAATTCTGCAGAACAGAAATCTTCAGAAGAAAAACCTACAGAATAGAAATATGCTTTACGAAGATCAACACCTGCAATAGAAAGTAGACTTGCAAATGCAATGATGCAAGCTAGAAATTCATTCCAAAGCCACATTTGCTAGCTTTTTATGTTCAATACTATTCGAATTGATTATCAATTTCCAAACCACACACATTCATAACAAAAATAATTCATATATTCAGTTGAGACATATTCATACACGTAGCAAATCATAACATTCACAAAATGATAGATTGCAAGTTTGAGATGATATTAAAATTCATGTCAGATACAAAAGTAAATTTGAAAGAGTTCCAAAACCACATACATAAATGGAGTTGATATATGCATTCAATCCAATGCTATATTGACTTCATTTAGAAAAGCATCTGACCACTCTTCTCAGAATTCATTTAAATCCTCAGGTGTGTAAGGCTGAGTTGTAAAGATCCACAACAGAAAATGCACATGCTAATATTTTATAAAATGACTACAACTCACTTGTAAATTTATGATGTTATTCTTTATTACATGATCTATAGTCTGAATGTCATGTGATGCTTCTTTGACAATATTTTGCATATATTTCATTACATAGTAGCCACAAGCCCAGCCATTATTTTGTATAGGACACTAAAAATAATGAATTATACTTAATGTTAGTAAACTACTATAAACAGAGTTGAGATAAGATGAGTTGACATATAAGAGTTGAAATTAATACATATAATACTAAGCAGCCGTCAAAGTAGCTACCTTGAAATTTTTCAAAGTCAATGTCTTTAATTTTGTGGGTATTTGTCCTCCACCTTCATGAAAAGCCTTTATACCCCTATCAATTAAACGATTGTTGGTAAAATAGAAATTCTAAATAGAAATATCATGTTGAAGCATAACAAATGACTAAATTTATGCTTACTCCATAGTTGACAATTTCAGCTTGTGACCCCTTGTTATTTTTCCCATTGGGTCAAGATAATAAAGAGTCATCAATTTTGGGACAACCACCAATAATTCCCAATGTCTAGATCTGAGTAAGAATAAAACAAACATTAAAATAAAGAAATTTATTCATTATTAAAATTATATTGAATAATTATACTTACTGGACATTAAAAGGAATTAGAATAATTTCCTTTCCCACACTAGTAAAATATTTGACTGCAGTAGAGAAGTACTCATTCACATCCTCAATATGTGTCTCCACCTGACTAGTGACTAAAGGAACTAAGAATCCAACATTCTTTATATCAAAGTTTATGGCCTCGGTATATAAGTGGATGTATAACATTTGTAATCATTTCATATATAGAAATAAGTTAAAAATGTGTATTGGGATTTTCTATATTGATAGATCCTTACCTTATCCATACTTCTAATATTGAAGTATTTAGCCAATCATACCGGAAAAACTCTATAATATCATTAAGAAAAATATATTTGTCAAAGTCCCTCCCAGTTGAATCTTCTGTTAAATTGACCAACATTTGCGATCTCGAGCTTGGGTTGGCTAAGCATCGACACAAACATTTACATTTACTTCCCAACTCGTCGAATGTGGATTTTGGAATAAAAGATGGCTTGGGCATAGGAGGACGACTAGTAAAATTTTTACTTTTTGGTTTACAACCCTATTAATTAAATTATGTACTTATATTACACGAGTTGGGTAGAATTCAGGTATACCTTGTCATTGATAACCAAGTGTCTAGGCCAACCCACCATAGCACCTTTTGCTTCTTCAACTGTACTATATTCAGGATTATATATGGGTAGTGGTTTGTCCCCCATTCCTTCATATACAAGATGGATGGACACGCGACAAATGTCATCAGTAATTGGTTGGCAATGCAATGTACCACCGAGGTTCTATACCTTGCCCGCTGCCACAACATTATATTCTAGAACCTCCACTGCAAGTTGACAGTTCATACCAACCTAGAATTGAAATAATATAAGTTTATATACAAAGTGGCAAACCAGATACCTACTACAACTATATATATAATATATATCATACTAATAACACAACATATAGAATAAACTTACTACAGATTGTTGTGGTGGATCATTGGGAGTGCTCCCATGACCTTCTACAACTCGAGCATGGGCTTGTACCTCATCATCTAAGAGACACACTATTTTTTTTTCTGGTGAACCCAGCGTGTTGCTCTATTATATTGCAAAAAGGATATTTACATAGTCAAAGGGAAGGTTCCAAGGAGGGACCAACCAAAAAGAAAGAAACCAAAACTGTATAAGTAATCACTAAGCTATCTATTAACTGAAGATCCTCGCATCAGTCCATGCTCTTTTCCAAATGTCTTCAGCTACCATCAACGGACCACTAAAGTGACAAAAATTCTAGTGAATCCAGATATTATAAATCACAAAGAAAGTCGTTATCTTCCTATCTCCTTTTAGGCTCAGGAGATCACGGAAGCAACTAGGCGTATAACCCAACTAAACAGCAAAATTTTCCCAAACAAGACGACTAAACCGACAGTTGAAGAACAGGTGCTCAGCAGTTTCCTCTTGTTCCTTGCATAACACGCATCTAGAGGCAAGAGAGTAGCCAACTCTTTTCAGATATTCGAGGGTAGCAATTTTATTCAAGAAGCATTTCTAGAGAAGAACAGACATCTTTCTCAGTTGTTTCCCCTTCTAGACCAGCTCGCCCAGTCCACATTAGGATGCTTGGCACTAACAACATTACAACCATCTCTTAAACTAAAAGAAGTTTTATCCTTATGTTAAATATGGTCATCACGGCTGCTGGGATTCCCAATACTATCCAACTGTAGCTGAACTAAATGCCCACCCCTGATGTCCAGACATTTCCACGTGCCATTCTTAGCACACACGCTCATCTTACAGTTCATACCTTTGCCCAGTCTTAAAACAAGTTGATTATCACACACCTCAAGAAGAGATTTTTTGCAAAGTAACCAGGGATCCTTCCAAAGAAGGAACTCGTCTCCATTACCAACACAAAAACTGACATTAGCTTTCAACCTTCCTCTTATACCGAAAAGTCTTCTCCACATCCATGAAGCATTAGCTTTAGGAGTGACAGACCACAACGAGTCCTCTCTTATATTTTTTCATGTAACCACTTGACCCAAAGTGATTCCTTCTTATTTGCAATATCCCACAGGTTTTTAAGAAGCCAGCCTTCGACCAATCTTCCACCTCCCTAATACCAAGACCTCCTTCACTTTTGGTTCTGCAGATCATATCCCAAGGGACTGTGTGCATATGCTTTTGATTCTCCATATCCCTCCAAATGAAGTCTCTCATAACTCTTTCAATATCCAGAATAACAGCCTTAGGTAAAGGAAACGCAGAGGACCAAAACATATGATAAGTTGACAGAGTTTAGATAACTAACTCCACTCTCCCTGCAATGGACAAAAGATTCCCTTTCAATGCATCAAGCTTCTTCTTAATTTTATCCAGAATAGGAGCGCACATGGCCTTGGTAAGTCTACCAGTAAATAGAGGCAACCCCAAATATCTCATAGGCAAGGAAGCAACATCAATATTCAGGATATTAGAAATGTCATCAGCTAGCTCAACCGCATTCTTACAGAGGAAAACATGGCTTTTGAGATTATTAAGATGAAGGCCTGAAACCGAACCAAAATTCTTAAAAATACTGCTCCACGCATTAGCATTTGAGGCATCAGCTTTAGAGAACATAAGGATATCATCAGCAAAGATGACGTGGGAGATACCGAAACTGCTAAAAGCCATCACTGAATTAATAGTCCCATTCTTGACATAGGCTTTAACAATAGAAGAGAAACCTTGCATAGCTATCACAAATAAGTAAGGGGGTAAGGGGTCCCCCTGCCTCACTCCATTCGAAGCATTGAAACTAACTGAGGGGGAGCCATTGGTAAGAACTTGAATTGAGGTAGATTCAAAACATACTTGAATCCATCTCAACCAACACAAAGGGAAACCCATCCTCTGCATGAGGAAAAGAATTTAATCTCTCCTTACAGTATCGTAAGCCTTCGAAATATTAGCTTTAACACACAAGAGGGGTTGGCTCGAGGAACTAGTAAAATTACTAAGTAATTCATTTGCAAGAAGGACAACATCACCAATATTCCTACCTTTCATGAAGGCCACCTAGTTTTTGTCAATCAAACAGGGGCAGGCCTCACTTAAACGATTGGATAAAATATTAGTTATGATCTTAAAGGTCACATTGCAGAGAGAAATGGGTCGAAAGTCTTTCAACTTAGTAGCACCAGACACCTTGGGATTGAGGGTGATGAAAGACTTGTTGCACTCCTTCAATAGTTTACCAGACTCAAAAAAAATAGAGTATAGCCTTAGACACTTCATCACCAATCAACGGACAACAAGACTTAAAGAACATGCCATTAAAACCATCAGGACCTGGCGCTTTATCCACATCCAAATTACTAATAATAGTATCAATTTCTTTCCTTGTAACTTTACTTCTGAGTAAATCAAATTGGGTGACAGTAAGATAAGGAAGATTCCATTCCTCCTTCCAAGACACATAATCAGTACTGGTCAAATTATAGAGAGAGTTGTAGTAGCCAACAACATGTTCAGAGATAGCAGCTGGTTCAACAATCGCTTAGTTATCATCATCATCATAAAGGATATACATACTGTTATAGATTTGCCTTGTTTTAAGTGAGGCATAAAAGAAGGAAGAATTTATGTCACCTTCCTTAAGCCACAGAACCCTTGATTTCTGCCTAAGAAATGAATCTTCCTCAAGCATAGCTTTATTAACATCATCTCTTGCCTGAGTAATTGCTTTATGCACACCAACATCATCTGGACACATCCCCAACTGAATAAGAAGATCAGCCAACTTAACTTCTTCTTCTTTAATATTGGAGGTGTAATTACCAACATTGTTCCTATTCTAGTTTATAAGAGCTTCCCTTACAGCCTGGAGCTTCCGATACACCCTAAAAATAGGGGTACCACTCGGATGAACACTTAACCAGGATTTTTTGACAACCTCACTGAAGTCAGCTTTCCTCACCCAGGCATTGATAAAACAAAAAGGGCTGCCTCTTTTCTTAGAAGTATTGAGATGAACAGAAAGTAAGCAATGGTCACTGACAGAGTTAGGGATAACTACACTCCATAAGGAAGGAAATAATCTCAGAAGCTCTAGGTTATAGAAAACTCTATCAATCTTCGAATAGGTGGTAATACCATGCCTACTATGACTATCCCAAGTAAAGAAAGGTCCCTTGGCATTAACCTCCATCAGACTAGTGACTTCTAAAGATTGATTAAACTCCTCCATGCTTTTTTTCGAAGGTGGTTGTTTCCCAAACCTTTCATTACTGAACCTGAAAGCATTAAAATCTCCCAAAACACACCAAGCAGCAGCCATATTCAAACTAATAGAATTTAGAGAGTTCCAGAGCATATTTCTATCAGCATCTCCATTTGCACCATACACAGTAGAGAGAAAGAATCTTATCCCAACACTACTAATAGAAACTTCACAATGTATCAGTTGATCGTTATCCAGAATTTTGTTGATACTAATTAAAGGGTCCCTCCAGATAATGATAATACGAGTATATGAATAAAAGTCAGCATTCGACACATAGCTATCACCATACCAAATAGAATTGACCATTAAGTCAACATCCACCTTATTCGTTATGGATTCCAGAATGACATATATATCCGCTTTATTTATATCTAACTCCTTATGGATGCGAGAGATCTTTTTGTGGCTACCTCTCACATTCCAAGAAATTATTGAAAGGGGTTTATCCATTAGGCAACATATCAGGTGGAGCAAGAACATTGCCATCAGGCTGATCACCCTCATTAAAATTAGCAAGAAGTGAGAACTTGTTAGGCGACATAAGAATATTCTTAACCCTAGATAACGGCTTAGGTACAACTCTTGGAGGAGACTTTGATTTTCTCTTATGTATTTCCCATTCTGGAGAGGGAGAAGGAGTAACCTGAATCACAGGGGAATTTGCTTTCGACCTATTAATCTCAGTAGTAGCTATTTTGACAATAGTTATATCTTTATCTCCATCCACCCCCTCTATGTTCTGACTGTCCTGAGTTGCATTCCCACTACTGATAATCTCAACAACATCAATGAAAACGTCCACTTCTTCTTCAATATTCTCTGAAGCTTTAGCTTTAGGCAGCCACACATGTTTTTCTGCCTTCCTACCATCATTGAGACCAGTTTTCTTTTTATTCTTTGTGTTACACAGTCCATATTCATGCCCATGCATTCCACATTCTGAACATTTCACCGGAACCCATTCGTATTCAAAAAGGATCTTATCTACCTGTCCATCGTCACTTTGGATATCTAGTTCCTTAGGAAAGGAGAAATCAGACGGAATTAAGACCTGCAGTCTTGCAAACTCTAGCCTCGTGAACTCTGCAGTTAGCTTATCCACCCTCAGTGGCTTCCCCAAGAATGATCCAATATAAGCAAACATCTCATCATCCCAGAGTTCCAATGGTAAATCGTGTATCTTCACCTAGATAGGGAGTTCTAATAGCTTTAGTTTCTCCATCGGTTCTCCACGCTCCCACTTCTTAATCAGCATTGGCCTTCCCACAATGAACCAGGGACCTCCATCCAAAGCCGTCTGTAAATCATCATCATTAGAGAACATTAGAATGAAGTATCCCTTCCCTCTAGATCTAATTTCAAGAGAACCTTTCACATTCCAGATGTGAGCAAGGTATTTGACCAGAGATGGCCAATGCGGCATCATCCCTACAATGTAGCATGATGTTGTTGTCCCCCGTCTACTGAGATTTCTTTCAGCAATCGATCTGGGGTAAAGAAGTTTCCCTTCTGAAAGTTGAACCTTCTTCTTCTCAAGCAAATCCGTCCCCTGTCTTTGCTTGTTAGAGATGATATCCTCCCATGAGCAGGTCTCTGCCGCCACCCAAACTGAAGAAATGCTCCTCTACGCTCCCACCTTGTCTAGATCCCTAGGCCTCTCCACATTGAATCTTGCCACCTCGCCTACTGGATTGCCATCAAGGATTGGCACCACCGTCGGCTTCACAATCACCTCATGAGACGCCTGATGAATCGCCCATGAACTGGTCTCTGCCGCCACCCGATCTGAAGAGACACACTATTTGAATAGGTTGAGAAGGTTGACTAGGCTGAAATGAAGACATTATTTCTTTTACTTTTTGTGATACTAATGCTCCAACTTCCTCTTGTGTAATACCTCATGTACGACCTCTTCTAGATTGTGAGGGGCCAAAATAAGACTTGAATCCTATGCTAGCTCCTAATCCCCTAACATGGCCAGGATGCTCCTTCGTACCAAGAGCAATTGATAGTTCATCCATACGGCTAGTTGGGATGAACTTTCCTTCCTTCCTTTGATCATGGAGATCAATCTATTCATAGTTATTAAAACTATTAAATCACAATCAATTAGATATAAATAAATCAAAGTTTGTGGGAGTTACTCTTAACTTAGTTGGGATGAACTTACCATCTTTTTTTCCACCTCCTTAGTTGCAGGGTTGAAAATTTCACCTGCTGAATTTTTTCTAGCATCAATCCACTGTAAGTGTCAGGGTGGACGCTCAACTTGAGTTGTACTAGACTCTTCTCCAGAAGAGAGTTGTTTCTCGTGTAGTTGGCGGTGATAGGCATAACCACCAGGCCCCAAGCAACGGTCATGCACATTTTTGGCCCGTCTTTCCTTCTGGGCCTCATGAATAGCCTGATCTTTTAAAATGAGGTATTGCAATTTAGACTTGGTAAACATATATAAAAAGATTCACCTCCTTAATTGTATAAAAAGATTCATACAATACATCACAATCTTTATTTCTAGAAACTCTTCTGATTTCCTAGATGCAACAAATCTTTCCCACACCTCATGATATATAAAAATATATCGATATGTTGCTTTCTTCTTTTGATTAGGATTATCTATATAATCCCTTTTGAGATAGGTCTTAAAAGCCCTCCATCGTACACCACAATGTTGTAGCACTTTTTTCTTTTGATCTTTTTCATTTAGATGAAAAACACCCTATACATATAAAATAAGCAATAATGTTATTTTAAAAAGCATATGTCTTTCCAAGCAAAGTAAATTAGAATCAATAAACAAAAAACATATTAAACCAATATCACCTCAACTCACAGATATATCTTTCCATAGGGGGTCTTTTAAGGCATTAGAAATATCATGCTAATTTTCTATATCTATTGCCACCTTACTACACATGGTCACCTCTACGTAATGCTTGAAAGCACTAGCATGTCCCCCAATAGGTGCTCCTGTGACATCAAACTGGATTGGAAATTTCTCCCCTTTGGCCCTGAGCTCCTGTAGCCTACGCATCAGTGTGGGACCTCTACATTTCTTAGCATCACCACTACCATCCTCATGGTGCTCATGCTCAGAATGTTCATCTTCACTTGCCATTTTAGAACAACCTGCAAGTATACATGATAAATGAAACATAAGTGATAATACAAGCACAAGTGGTGATATGATGTATATTTAAAATATTACATGCTTGAATGATAATAAAATAAATAATTCAAAGAATGCATGCCTCTAGTATTGGTTGATTTGTTAGTCAAATAAAATTCCTTCAGCATGGTCTTGACGTTTATAGTATTCATCGGTGTTAACTTCAACATTTACACTTGGCAAACCAACTGAGAATGGGCCGGAATCATCATACTTTTCGTAGTATTCTTCTTCATTTATAGGATCTATAGTAAACTGTCTTTTTCCATGAAGAACGACGGACCAATTTTTATTTGTCAGGTCATCAATATAGAATACTTGTTTTTCTTGGTCTGCCATGATGAATGGCTCATCTTTCTCACCAATCTTTTCAAAATTCACCAATGTAAAACGCAACTCATCCACTAAAACTCCTTTTTTGTTATCAACCCAATTACACCTAAAGATAGGAACTCTAAAATTTGTATAGTCCAATTCCCATATATCCTCAATAATGTTGTAATACGACATCTCAGCTTCACGTGGTCTTTTATCTTTGGCACTAGCAAAATACAACGAACAAGCTTGAACAATGACCCCACTATTTTGGACTACACTACTTTTGTTAGACCCCAATCTCACAATTACCATGAATCCTGATATTAGGGTATAAATTGAGGATTTAACATAATACAAAGATCACCCTTAACTTTTTCTTCTTTTTCAAACTCTTTGTTTTCTCACATTGAACCACATAAACTAACTTTACAAGAGAATTCAACTTTTATTTCTCTAATATAATCTTACCATTAATGATACACATCCATACATTCATTATGTTTCTCACACTTTCATGTACATACAACATGACAATCATTTGCATTCTCTCCTATTAAGGAAACAAACATACAAAACATCATTTACAACTCTCTCTCATATCTATACAAGGACCTAGAGTGACCGAGACCGACTGAACTTAACTATACTCAGACTTAACTTTTGTGGCAGATCTACTCTGATGCAATCATATCTTCAATCCCCACAGTTTCCCTAAAAAATTTGAGTAGAGGGGTGAGCCTACTCGCTCAGTGAATGAGTACTTCAAAGAAATACTCTAAAGCACTGATATAATTACATATATACTTTTGAGCAATTGATATCAATTATAACAGTATAAAGCTTTAGAGAGTCTAATAATTGACAATCATAAATATGGCAGGATACTCTAAATATCTATAAGAGTGAATCAATATATGAAATTCTTGATTGATCATAAAGAGAACTAATAATTCAAAAACATACAAAGAATAATTGAATAATTGTACACACTTGTTTGACCTCTCATTCATTTTATTACCCTCATCATATGTAGTGTACTCTACATATGAAGACTCATAGTGCACTAC
Source organism: Alisma plantago-aquatica (assembly GCA_963693085.1). Taxonomy (NCBI): domain Eukaryota; kingdom Viridiplantae; phylum Streptophyta; class Magnoliopsida; order Alismatales; family Alismataceae; genus Alisma; species Alisma plantago-aquatica. Next base: position 1,030,303,907 of record OY856409.1, on the reverse strand, counting down.
AATCACATCGTACAAGACTTAGCGGACACACCTAGGAAATGCTAAGTCTGACTACTCTCCTCGTCTGCAATAGGGAAATGGCCTGCTGGCCTAAACTGGACTCCTCCTCTAACCTGAGCACACAGGCAGAGAGTCAAGCCATCTCTTGGCTTTTCTATACTCTAGTGCCACCAGGACTTCTGGTTGATGTTGGACACAACAAACTATAATTTAAGGAGACTTCCACTAGGGCTTCGTCCCCCGTTCCACCTGATAGCACGTTCTGACCCTCGTATACTGGATGTTGCCAGGGTTAGGTCATTTCACCCCTAAGGCGCGTCACATAGGAGTTCTATGGTGTTCAGAGCTCCTAAGACTATTATTTTATTATTCCTAGAAAGCTCTTTCTACATTGTACCCTTCTCTTACTTATACTTGACTCTGGTATCTCTATAGTGTCGCGTTTACTTATTTGAAGTTATAATACAACATGTATATCATTCTAAACTTGGTAGAGCAGTATATTCAAAACAATGTAATATACTGAGTAATCAACATACTATACATGCAGGCAGATTCAAATTCTTAAATAAACAGATTTCATGTCCACTTAGCACATACACACTAGAATCATGCATATCAACCCAAATCTTGAGTTTTGCATCTCATAACTCATTTAAGAGTTAATTACTTATCATGACAAGTATTATTAATAATAACTGAGAACATTTATATCACAATACTTGATTCATCAAACACCCTACCCTTAGGGTTTCATTTAATCACCACAAATGCTACAAAGAAAGGTGTAATACATCTATCACATACTTTTCAAATCTTTAAAACACATGATACATGGGATCTCAATCCCTTATCACATTACTGGGAATTCTCATCCCTTCACATCATTATCATCATTATTGGATCTGGGTATTCAAACCCTTAGATCATCACATAGCATTGTTACCTCTGTAATAGGTAACCATTACCTCTAGGTCCTTAGACCAAGGTATTCATTTCACTAGTTGTATAAGTATTCTCATGGATCACAAGGCCATCACACATCTTCTCACCTCTCACTAGGCAACAACTTATTCACATCGCTCCCATAAAGATTTCATGTGACATAAACATTCATTGAATAAAGACTACTATCGACAAATCATATAAAATCAATATATGTATGAAACGTTGGAACTGAGTTGAATTTGGGTTTCCATGCCATTCACTAGGATATCATGCATCAATAATAACATTGAATAAATAAAGTCTATCATGTCAAGAAAATCCCTTCAAATGGATTTCACAATATCTATTTGCAAATATCCAACTTTCCTCGCATCTAGGGTTTCACCCTCTTTACTGAGATATCAAAAAAACATTATTCACTTTGAATGAAATACAAGATAGTATCTGACATGTATGTACTATGAATTTAGATAAACAAACATTCATAACCAAGGGGGTCTAGATAAGCAATTTTCTCTAGTTACTTATACAGTGAATTTTAGTCCTAGACAAATTCCCTATATTTCAGTTTACTCTTATAACATCTGTGAATACTTAGGGAATTCTCATTATAATGTATTGTATGCATTTCTAATATGATTTTATCATCTGAGCTTCATCCAAATAGAGGAAGAATCCATTTCATATGATTTTGCAACAAATTAGAACAAATAGACAATTCAGTGTTTGTAGTCGCATACTAACAATTAAAGATTATGGATGAATTAATCAATTTTCGTGAAATATACTATTTAAAAGAAGTTTCCACTCACCCTAAGGTGTGAAAACACCTTACAAACGTAGCTCATCCCTGAAAATCTCAATCTCATATATTCTTCTTTCTTTCAACTCGGAAACCCAAAAATGAGGGATTATGAAGAAAGAGTGAGAAAAGGACTTGATTTGATATGATTTCAAATCCAAATATGGGAAGGACAGAATCTTGACATCTGAGAGAAGATTCACCATGAAACTATATCCAAAGAAGCTAAACTTACATGATTTCAACATTCCTCGGACCGCAAAACCCTAGGTCAGCATCTCCATCACTTTCTCCTCTCAAACCCTAACTCTCCCTCTCTCTCTCTCTAGGATTTCATTTCTTTGGAATGAATTACGAATTATGAGAGCTCCTTGTGTGTTAGGTTGACCATATAGAGAAATTGAGCTTCTTGGGTCAATTGCACTTTGACTCCTTACTATACTTTTTCTTATTTTAGTAAATTTCTTTTGTCATAAAAAGGTTTCTGTAAATTCGTGTATTTCAGAGACCAAACCTCCTCCAAAAATTATGAAAATTTTACATATTGTTTTTAATTCATATATAAATCTTCAGTTAAAATTTCAGATCATTTGGAGTTATCAATAAATAAATAACAATAGAATAGTTCACTTCTATCCAGAAATTTGCAGAATTGTTGGTTGAAGAGAAAATGCACCAGAACGGCCATGCTAGCTACCACGGCCCTGCTAAGATGGACCCAGCACGGCTGTGCTACCTACCACGGCTGTGGTGCATTGGTTTTAGTAGATTTGAGTATAAAAGTTGGTCAATAGTTCAATTCTTTCAAAACGGTCATGTGGCCTAGAATGTCCGTGCCACCAACGACCCACCACGGCCGTGCTATCCTATCCTTCAACTACCATTTTCATTCTCCTTTGCATACCTCTCTCATTTTTACCAACGTGAGCCTATTTGGTGTAAACCCTAATTTCATCCGACTAGGGTTTATATTTTCTCAAAACCTAATTATACAAAGAGATAGCATACTTGGGGTTCTCGTTAGGTTTAACATGTCATGATTGAGATATCATCATTAACATTGTTTAAGTAATTATCAATATAGTAAATCATGTAATCATCCACATAAACCCTAACTTACTGATTAAGCTCAGATACGGTCATAACAATTCTCCCCCCTTAAAAAGGTTTCGCCCTCGAAACATTAATATGCAAGCAAAGTACTTTCAAGGTTTATTTTAAGCTTCTGAAATCTTACATGTCATTATATTCTTGTATTTCATACTTGAATGCAGTTTTTAACATTAAGTCCTTTATTTCTTTTATAATAACAACATGTCTGAAATACTTGAATGCAGTTTTTAACATTAAGTCCTTTATTTCTTTTATAATCACAACATGTCTGAAATAGTTCCCAAAGATAACAAACAAATTATTTATGCCTCAATCAATCATAGCAGTGAGAGAGAGAAGCAACCATTTCAATAATTTTTTTATACCCTTCAGGTGTTACCTCAACATTGATAATCTGATCCAACTATCTCAATTCATATGGCTCAATATGTACTATTGTTATGTATTACCTCTAAGTCACAAAAGAGAGTTCACCATGTTCTTTTGAATTTTACTATTGTGCTACTCAAATAGCAAAATAGTCTTGAGTTGGAAGACTATATTCAACAGCAATTGTACAATACTACTCACGGCATCCCCATTGCATCATGGATGCATAAAGTGAAGCATTACCATCACATTCCATATTATTCTCAAGTATGAACCCACACATAATTCAAGGTGTAACCATCGGGTTATAGCATACTAGGGTTTCAACAATAGTAACAAAGTACTCCATGATTGTATTAGTCATTCAAGGACTATTCATACCCAATTACCATCACTTAGTTATATTAAAGCTAGGTATAACAAGCTATACCTCGTTAGGGTTACATATCAATACAATATGGTTATCATCCCTTCTATTCATATGAGTGAATAGGTGAGAGTACCTTATTCAAGGTAACCCTCCATTTGTTTTATCATCATTTGACCCATATCCCCATACCACAATTGTACAATACTAAGATGGATTACTGGTATAAATGACTACAACTATCAGACACCTTTAATTAACATATGCTTGCACATGTACATTGAAATCATACGTAGAACCAATTTACATCCCTTAATATACCTTCAACAAATTATATTTCTAAAAACAAATTCACATATTACTAAAAGCCATTATTTTCTCTTATCTCTGTCCTCATTCACTACTACTTACTTTTTCCTACTTATCCTTCTTATTTTAATCATGTAGATTAAGCATTCCTAAAATTGAAACATAAAAGGTACAAATATATTATTTATCATTCATGCTATCACTGCAAGAATTCATCTCATATCACACTTCACTCATATTGTATTTATCCTTTTGTTCAAAACACACTTGTTACATTTCAAATTTATATCTTACTCTTTACTTTGAATCATTTCCATATTGTTTATCTACCTTTCAGATTAGCTATCTTTAAACCTTGGATTACTATCAGTGCTAGTTTACTTCTCATAGTGCAAATCTCATGATCTTGTTTTATAAAGATGCTAGTATTCAAGGTCAAATCACTAGTGACATCCCTTGAACTACTACAACTCTAAACATTCTAGGGTTTGGTCCTTATCAGAAGCATGACGTTATTGTGATGTGACTTTTCTCCCTTAATTTGAAATTCAAACATTGGATCTCACAAGTTTTACTAAGGTCTTTCTTATATTATCAATTGCATTTTGTTTCTCTTACATGACCTATTCAGATAGATTACATTCTCAATTACCCTGTTAGGGTTTCATCATCATATTGTGTGTCATTATTACATTCACTAGATGTCTCTACCACGGTGGTTATGCATCATATATGATTCATTTTCTTATCACTTCATTCCCACATTGCTCTCATTAATGAAGATATGAAAGAGAAGATGATTTTGAGACTTAGAATTATTATCTTCAAACATTCAATAATACATTTCTCATATGTAGGTTTAATTAAATATCAATAGGGATACTTGACTAATTAGCACTTTCTTGAATCTTATAACCTCTTTCTTTTATAATCTATGTGATATCCCGCTATCACACAGACAAAAAAATGCCACGTGAAAACGTGTAGAACTTCCATAAACCACATATTACCAAAAATAGGGGTTAATTAAAACCAATTTCAGATGGCAGATAAATAAAGAACCTATTACATCTAGATCCTTATCCTGTAAGGAAACATGTTATATAAACATACATAAACCTTGATATGTGTCCATAGTTCATAGGATCCAGTTGTCACATAGGCACAAAGAGTTCACCACCTGTTTATATACAGAACATGCCATACCAGGAAAACAGTAGGATACACAAAGTTACATCAGCTATACATCGTGAAACGTTGTCAAAACACCTCCAAGGGCCCGAGTGTACACGGATGACTCTAGGACTCTACTATAAAATGACCAGAACAGTAGCATATCCATCTCTTACCTCCTACTGTTCTTCTTGCTGGTTGGCCACAACCTCACGACCACCACCACGTCTAGCACGATCACCTAAAAAGGTTAAAAACTAGTGGGGTGAGACACACAATCCCAACGAGAAACATAACTCCCCACTGAACTATAAAACTTTAGATAGAGTAAGTAACTAATATAAGTAGCATACTGAACAGAGCTTAACTTTATTAACAACTTACCAAGATATTCGGAAGGCATATAACCAGATATTTCTTTATGGAACATGATTGACAAGACAATCTTTATAATAACTTATCACAAGATATGAGGAATATACAAATAACTGCAAGATATAACTAGGGCAACTATACAAGAAAGGCCTCAACCAATGTCCGGGGTTTTGCCTTAAGCAATATATACTATACAGCTGGATTACGATTTATTATGCCCTGAGGAAGTGAGTCGTGCCGCTCAAATCCAACCTTCGTCTGCGAAGCCCAAAACCGGTGCCATACAAGGTTCATGGAAGAGTCGGACTCCATGACCTCACCTTTTCGTGGTCAATGCATGATAACTAAAGTAGGACTACAGTCTCTTGCTTGAGTGGCCTCAGTCATAGGGTTAGCTCACACAGTCTACCCTTTTATCTAGCCCACCTTGGTACATGTCACGGCGCTAGTATACTTGAGCCACGGGCCAGTTCACCGTGCTCCTTGATCCATGAAAACATTCATGCTCTATCATACTGACCCATGGGCTTGTTCACCATGCTCTGATACACATCTTGAGTCCATAATCACAGTTGCACTCTAATCCTCCTACTTTCAGCTAGGAGAAACCCCACATATTCAACAATATGTGCTCCAGGTAATCCCGCAGGATAAACCCGTTTCACCATCACCAGCTACTGACGATGATGGATCTATGGCCAGGACAAAACTACATGAAATGTTCCACTATCATTAATTAGTATATTTTAGGTGCATTGTTGAGGCAACTAGGTTGTAAAACATACACAACATTGTCTCACATTATTACTATCATTATCACATTGCCATGGGATCTCAATCCCTCATCACATAATGCCACTGCTTCTCAAGGCTTCATCATCATACATCATTATGGGATATCAATCCTTTATCTCATCATAGAGGATAACACCTCAAAGAGGCACTCAGCCTTTATCAGATCACCATACCTTTCTCATCATACTAGCAATACATGTTATCTCATCAACAAGGAACATCATAGTTCAGTGTTATACAAAACACATACACCTCATAGCTCTTACCTGGCTATGAATTCATTTGATACACCTGCATGGTTAGTATGAATATCAAGAGAGGTAACTGGATCACCAAACATAAATCTTAGAGGACATATAATCATTATCATGCCATTCAGATTTAGGGAGCATAACCATTATCTTATCATCTTACTTAACAACGACCTTAGGTAACAAACATATTACTGGTCACAACATATCTTTCATATCTCAAAGTCATCTTAACCAAAGATGCGGGCTCAAGACAAAAGGTTCACCAACCTAGAGCTCCTGGGCTAAGCGCATCCCTCACCAAGGGTGTCACCTACCCTCACCAAAGGTGTGGCGGTCAGGGCACTAACCCTCACCCAAAGGATATCGGCCACAAGCATGACATGCACCCATGCACAAGGGGATAACAGGCAGACTAGATCTAAAGGTGTGTTGTGCAGCCATGGACTAAGAGTGTATCATGCAACCAAGAACCATGGGTGTATCATGCAGCCATGACCAGGGGTGTATCGTGCAGCCATGACCAGGGGTGTGTCGGGCAGCACATCCACCCCATTGGCCAAGATTCCCTATTGCCCACTAGGGTTAGGGTTCCATATCGGGCAACCATCAACACCATGTCGCCCAAGTCCAAAACCATACTACCCAACAAGCACCCTCTTGGCTAGCACAACATGGCGCCCAAGGGACTCTCATATCGCCCAAGGTACTCAAGCTAGGGTTTCACCATCCAGGACCCATATCGAGCAACACCAAAACCAACCCATGTCGCCCAGGGCACCAAGAAGGGATATCTACCAAGCACCACATCGGCCAAGGGCATAACGTCCACAAACGCCACCTAAGGCAAAGGTTCATATCAGTCAGAAGGGTCGAACACCACTTAGCATATCGCCCAAGGTTCAACTCTAGAAGGGTAAAATAGGGCAGAACACCATAAAGGGGTATTGTGCAAGAGTTCAAGGCCATGACGGGTTGGTCATCTTCAACCCCAAGACTGCCACCAAGAAGCCCTAAAAGTTTAAGAGAGTTGGCTCACCTCTCAAGATGATTAAGTGAGCGAGGGGTATTGCACAACTTCCATCACCTATCAGGCAACAAGGAGTTCCATCACATCATATTGGCCAACCAACCAAAGCCCAACTCACCCTTGGATTAGGAGACCTTAGACTCACCTCTCAACAACAAAGTGAGAGAGGGGTTTTGCCTAAAGAACTCCACAACCAAGGTTCAGCCAACCCAAGGTAACCCAAGATAACCATCCCCACAAAGTCTAGGGTACATCTAAAGCAACCATATAACCATTAAAACAAGAACATAACTAAAAGATGACATGGCCGATCAAGATAGCACATATAGCATGCAACATGAAATAGAAGTAGTATAGATAGGGTTAGGAGTTATGTAACCCACCTCAAGTACACTCCTCAAACTCCAAGGCTCCAAGCACCAAGCTTCAAGCTCCAAGGCACCACCACAAGAGGAGAAGGAGCAAGGCACTCTCTAGGGTTCGGCCACCACTAGAGGAAGAAGGAGACTAGAGCTATGTCGCCCACCAAGGAGAAATTATCAGCCACCAAGGAAGAAGGAAAGCAACTAAGGAAACTAAAGGAGCTGCTAGCAAGCAAGAAGGGTCGATTATATACTTAGGGGTGAAGAAGGAGAGCATGGCAAGGTGGCACCCGACCCCAGTACACTTGTCCTTGGGTCATGCCACATGCTAGCACCCTCAAAACCCCACGTCCATGACTTGCCACCCACTAAGAAAATCAACTGCCACGTGTCCCAAGATGGTGACACAAATGAGGCTAGGGTGGAGGGTGTGTGTCGCCCAAGATGGCAACCACACACATCCACCAACACCCTTGGCCGATACACCTTCCTGGCCGATACACCATGGCCGATACAAGGCACCAGGCTCACCCTTTCTCAATACCAAGCCTCAATAAGGCTCAACAAATCCCAAAGCTACTCAAGCAACGAGCCCAAACCATCCTCTCAGAGCTAGATGATGCAAAGAGAGAGAAGGACATCTCTCAAGGTGACAAACTTACACACCAAACCTAAAACTTGGGTAATTTGCAAGTTTCACCTCAACCCCCCAACAAAGCATAAACAAACCCTAATCACAACTTCAGGTGATTAGAAAGCAACTCAACACAAGGTTTAGGCAAAGCAACCAGGGTAAGCCCAAAATAAAGGTCAGGGTCCTTACAAGCCATAAACCCCTACAAAAGGATTTTGCCCTCAAAATCTGAAGAGAAAAGCGAGGGATACTTCCTCCTCATCTCTTCCTCAAGCTCCCATGTGTCTCCCTCAATGCCACGATGATGCCAAAGAACCTTCACAAGAACCAGGTCCTTCCTCTTCATCTTCTTCACTCTTCTGTCGAGGATCATCACTGGACCTTATTCGTAGGTCACATCGTCATCCAGCTCAACCACAAATGGATGTATTACTATCTCTATCCCTAGATGACTTTTCTTTAGTATACTGACATGGAACACCAGATGTAACCTGTGCAACTCTGGCGGTAGTTCTAACTTATAAGCTACCTTTCCAACACGTGCTATTACAGGATATGGCCCCATATACCTGGGTGCCAGCTTGCCTTTCCGGCCAAACCTCAGCATGCCTTTCTATGATGAGACCTTGAGATACACCTTGTGTGACGTCCCCGTATTTTCTAAAACTTAATCTGATGTGTGACGTCCAAATTGAAACCCTCACCTCAGCGAGAATCCCAATTTAAACACACACACTAGGCTAAGAAGAAGAAAATCGAGGGAGTCAGAAGGAAACAACAGTAGCACATGTACATGAACAATAATAAAACCATACACACATGTTCACCATTCAACATATAATTACATAATGAATTGTTACAACATTTGATATTACATATTGAGAAACAAACTTAAACATATACATGTGCTACATCTAAACAACAGGATCTTAAGACAACAGGTCCACCTGTACATCAGCTCGCTACACAACTCTCAACATCCTGGATCTTCAAGAGCAAAACCATAACCTATACAAAAGATTACATGCGGTACACGTCAGCACAATATTTCATGAATATTGTACTGAGTACGCCTACGTGTCTTTTTATATACCTCTCATCATATTTTGGCAGTAAGATAAAACTAATATACTTGGCAGTAACAGAAGAATATAAGAAAAGCATATACTTGCACAAAGATATTCATTAACAAAAGAGAACACATATTTTAAGCTCATTTTCCATTATATGCTTGTGCATCCGCCTACCAATGGGATAGATGCATTCAGGCCTTATGATCCGCTTACCAAAGAGATAGATCATTGTACATGTGATCCGCTTACCAAAGAGATAGATCAGTCACTAGCACTACGCTTACCAAAGAGATATAGTGCTTTCATATAATGGAACAAATATATTATGTTTCAAGTGTTCATAGCCATAAGTATGGAAAAGCTCAAGCAACATATTATACAAGAACAATCATTTCATCTAATACCATATGCCAAGTATTTTACTACTCATATAACACAAGCATATTGTATAATAAGCCAAGTAAGAGGTAATGGCGTACCTTCCAAAGAGACAACCTAATCATCATATTCCTCCTGTCAACTATATCTTTGTTAAACCTGATCAAGACAAGATCATATACTATCATCAGGTTCTCATCCTATTATATCTCATCTTAACCCTAATTGTGTTCATATTAGGGTTTCTCTTATCTCCTTAGTATATGTACTTTATTACTTCTCTTATCATCTTGTAATTAAGTTACCGATCTTATATTACAGATTAAGATACATAATCTGATCATTATCTTCCATACATTTTTGTACACATTAACTAACCCTAGGTTACATCATTAACCTAGATTAGGGTTTTAAACCATGTATTAAAGGTCAACTTCATATAACATGAATTATATGCATCATCATGATCTCATCATTAAATCTGAGGTTCCAAATATGAATATGAGCTTACTCTGTAAATTCCATCATTTATTGAGCATGTGTGCATTTACTGCATTTTATTTAGGGTTATCAGCCCTAATTATCCATATTATGAAAATTACATGATTTCGTACATCAACATGATCATCATTCACATCAGGTGCATTATAAACATTATTATGGAGTTACTGACATTTTTCCATAATTTTATGTCATCATTTGCTATTTATTATCCACTAAATGAGCATTACACATCTTTCATGATATCACTGAGATTACTGTATCAAAAGCCTGATATCATGCTTCCATGTTGTTCTATGCATTTTTCTGATCAATTTGACATATTATATGTATTTTTCTGATACTCGAGCTATTTACTATGAATTATAGAAATATGACAATTATTTGAGATATTTACCTATTTAGACGAACCGGGAGCCGCCAAGTGGCATAAGGGTTGGCACAACTCAAAGCTTGGGCTGCTGGTTTGCTTGGTCTAGAGCCGGTTCTCAGCTCCTGAACCCGATTCTGACCTTACCCTTTTTCTTTCTCTATTTCATGTGAACCAGACGGGTTCTCCGTCTTCTTCCTTTTTCACGCCATCACACCTCTGTTCCTCCGTGAATAGGCGCTGCCACCGAGATCTAACTCCATTAGTGACTCCAGGCCACGACCTACTTCGGCCAAGATCCTCAGTTGATCACCTACTGCATCTCCGACCAACGCGTGCCACCGTCCGACACCTGCATCTGCGTTCTCTCGAGCACAACTGCTGGGACGATGATCTTCGGCGTGCATCTGGCCGCCGTTTCCCTTGCAACTCCTTCCTCACATTCGTGGTTATGTGTCTGTTCATTTGGGAGAGAGTGCCGCTGTGGCCACGGGCTCCGTCCCCATGGACAGGACCAAGACCCAGGTGAGAAGGTTGAACATATCGTCCGCTCAAGAGCACCGCCATCATTGTGGCTCTGCTCGTGATCGCAAAGCTTGATGCCCACATGCGCCGTCGTCGGCTTCAGCCATGCTGGTAGGAGCCCCGCCGCCCCGACTCCTTTCCTCTGTGGCTGTGAGTGCGGGCTCTCTCTTTCGCCCAAGCCTCCGATGTGGGGATGGTCTCCGATGACAATCAGCTACCTATGATCTCCTCATCAGTATCTTTTGCAGATACTTGGAAGTTCGACTATGCCTCTACGACGCCGCCATGGTCGACCCCGACAAGGAACCGCCCACCTCTGATTGTCTACACCATCGTCTCCTGGACAACAGCCGCCACCGTGGGGCCTCTTCTGATCGTGAGCATCGTCACGACATCCTGGGAGTGTCTGGTGGCTTCTGGAGTTGGGGTTCGCCATTCACGGCTGCTGCTGCGATGGTGAAAAGGGGGTGGTTATTCTCCCTGTCTTCGTGGATGGAGACCATGGAATCATGATCAGCTACAACCAAACACTTCACTGGAATGCCTACGGTGCCACCAGCTTCTCAGCGGCTCCTCCGTGCATGGCTGTGGCACCTCCTCGCTAACTCGGTGAAAGTCTCCATAGGAGCCTACTACCGCTAGTGACGAAGGGCTAGAGAGGGGAGGTCGGCTCTTTCTAAAATATGCAGTTGTCTCATGCTTGTATAAGACTTTGAGCTGCATTTCTGGCAAGTCAAGGAACCTCCTGGTCCCTGCCCCAGTCACCCCACGGAATGATGATCGTGGCTACCTAGACAAGCGTACGTGGTTGGTCCATGATCTCAGCGTCATTCTAAGAAAGGGGTCTATTACAGCCATACGATGATTCTCATCCAAGGATTGCAAGATATAGATCCGTGGCATCTCCATGTCAAGGCTTTGCCTACTGGATCGAGACTAACCAGTTCAAAACTTCTCCATGCAGCACACAATTAACACATGAGCGTGACATAGCATTTAATCAAAGCCCATTCTAATTGTTAACATTGGTCCAAAACACATCAAAAGTCAATCATTTATCCCACATCAAACCTATTTTACTCCTTCTAGGCATATTGTAACCTTATGAAACTTTGACCATAGCTCTATCATCAGCCAAGCTATCTCACATCCAACCTTGGTGTCGAAACTCAATTATATGACCAAAGTCCACTCCATCACAACCTACTCACCTTAAAAGAAATTCCGTCCTCGGAATTAAGCCAGAAAACCCACTTTGTCACATCATATACATCTTAAAAGAAATTTTGACCTCAAAATTAGTCATCCTCTTACTTTGAGGAGAAACCAAAAGGTCTATCTTCACTTATAGGTTACTCACATAGGTAAAACATCACTTCAAGGAAGCTCAACTAAGGGTTTAGAAACTCAGGTTACATCATTACATGTCTCATATGTTAGATTTGCTTCCTTATCTTATCTCATGCATTAAGATTCCCACATCATATTACCATGTTCTAAATGAGTTAACTAAGATTAACTCATTATCAAGGTGGCAACAACATTTTATTGATATAGTTCTTAGAACATGTTCAACATTAACATATGCCTTTTAGGAGGAAGTTAACTATAGTTAACCCACTTTATCCATCTAGATTATATCAAGGTGTTATAATCATTATGTTGTGCTAGAGTTCAAACTATATTTCCATCTTTTAATAAGCACTAAGATTAACACCTCGTGTAACATGTTTCATTCATATGATCTTATTTTATTGCTCATAATAAATTTCAACATTTACGAAGTTTTTATCGCAAGATTAACCAACTATATCACATTGTCATCATTATTTATGTATATGGTTAACCATTTATGCATTGATATCAATCATACCGTCTCTAGATTTACATTATATCATGTCCATATATCACATCTTGAGATTAGATCACATCCTTACATATATTATATCATAGTTGTGCTAAAAAAACTTATGTGTGCGGCTTATTAAACATTGCCCAATTGAGGTTCTCCTAAACCATATCAAGAGGGAATCACCATGCTCAGTCTCTCTGAGCTAACTCAACCTTATGAGTATCTCTTATGCATATACTTTATATTTCCTCTCTTAGTATAGGGTTCTTAGATTACCTCATTGGCACTAGTGATATCTTTACAAGATCTAGCCACATAAGCACAAACCAAAACATGCTACAACATACTATTCATAGGTCTTCTACCCATGAAACATGCTTACCCAAAACTTCTCTTATACATGCAACCACTAGATTCCTATGCGGGAAACCACCAACCCGAGCATGAGGCTTCAAAGAAACTAATATAACTACCTCCTCTAGGGTCTTGGGCTCTCTCCCTCACCCAGATGGCAGGCACTCATATTCATGTTAATATGCACATATAACGAGCCTCTCTCTATCTCTAGGGTTTGGTCCTCCCAAGGACATCTAGGGTTCAACAAAACTATAGAAATCATACATAAAGAAACTCAAATCAATCACTTAGGAGTATTCTAGTTTAGGACATATCATATCACATATCTCAGAATTATCATATCTTGGAGTCTAGGTTCTCTGACCTTCTCCCTATGGGTCTTGATCTCTCTTGAGCTAACCCCAAAACTGGTCCTAACACTAGAGGTCCTCCTTTATAAAAGAGCTTGAGGCTCATGCTGATCCACAACTTATCTTAACTTAGAAAAGCACACATACTTGCATCATCAAATCTTATCTCAAATCCTCAAAACTCAACTTAAATCCTCGAAGAAAAACATATATCATCATAACCATCTTATATCATCTCTATCAAACTTACATCATATCATCAAAACTTATTTCATCTATTCCATCTATCACATATTCCAAACAAGGCTCTAGACATCTAATCTAGAACTACTCTCTCTTCTAGACTGATGTCATTCACTTTCACTTAGGTTGCATGGCCACCTCCTACTCGTACATGTGTGGGGACACATTTTTGTAATACATATACATAATAAAATATTATATAGTTTTTCTCCGATAAAACAAGCGTCAGAGAAAACTATCGAGGTTCGATCCATTTGGAATCCAAAACCAAAACCAGAAACGAGTGTCCCACACATAGTAGAGAGTATAGTGTCATGAAAACTAGTGAAAAGGGTGATAACATGGTGTAGACTAGTGTAGCTACTCTAGACAACGAGCGCCATATGTCTAGGATTTCTCATCCTTTTATGCACGCCATTTCCAAATAGTGCAACGTCCCATACCGCTGCACTATAAGGAAAGAACGACATCTAAGGACTTGCTACTCAACAATCACCAGTCTAGACCTAGTTCTCGGACATCTAGGTGCTAACCTAGAGGCTAGGTCAGATCTAGTCTCTAAAAGACGACTAATCTAACCCTAAAAGATTATTAAGTTCAAGGTTCTTTGATTTTGAGTTGCATAATGAGCAAATGTCAGGCTTTGCTATTATTCATGCTCTGATACCACCTGTGACGTCGCCAGATTTTCTAAAACTTAATCTGATGTGTGATGTCCAAATTGAAACCCTCACCTCAGCGAGAATCCCAATTTAAACACACACACTAGGCTAAGAAGAAGAAAATCGAGGGAGTCAGAAGGACACAACAGTAGCACATGTACATGAACAATAATAAAACCATACACACATGTTCACCATTCAACATATAATTACATAATGAATTGTTACAACATTTGATATTACATATTGAGCAACAAACTTAAACATATACATGTACTACATCTAAACAACAGGATCTTAAGACAACAGGTCCACCTGTACATCAGCTCGCTACACAACTCTCAACATCCTGGATCTTCAAGAGCAAAACCATAACCTATACAAAAGATTACATGCGGTACACGTCAGCACAATATTTCATGAATATTGTACTGAGTACGCCTATGTGTATTTTTATATACCTCTCATCATATCTTGGCAGTAAGATAAAATTAATATACTTGGCAGTAACAGAAGAATATAAGAAAAGCATATACTTGCACAAAGATATTCATTAACAAAAGAGAACACATATTTTAAGCTCATTTTCCATTATATGCTCGTGCATCCGCCTACCAATGGGATAGATGCATTCATGCCTTATGATCCGCTTACCAAAGAGATAGATCATTGTACATGTGATCCGCTTACCAAAGAGATAGATCACTCACTAGCACTACGCTTACCAAAGAGATATAGTGCTTTCATATAATGGAACAGATATATTATGTTTCAAGTGTTCATAGCCATAAGTATGGAAAAGCTCAAGAAACATATCATACAAGAACAATCATTTCATCCAATACCATATGCCAAGTGTTTTACTACTCATATAACACAAGCATATTGTATAATAAGCCAAGTAAGAGGTAATGGCGTACCTTCCAAAGAGACAACCTAATCATCATATTCCTCCTGTCAACTATATCTTTGTTAAACCTGATCAAGACAAGATCATATACTATCATCAGGTTCTCATCCTATTATATCTCATCTTAACCCTAATTGTGTTCATATTAGGGTTTCTCTTATCTCCTTAGTATATGTACTTTATTACTTCTCTTATCATTTTGTAATTAGGTTACCGATCTTATATTATAGATTAAGATACATAATCTGATCATTATCTTCCATACATTTTTGTACACATTAATTAACCCTAGGTTACATCATTAACCTAGATTAGGGTTTTAAACCATGTATTAAAGGTCAACTTCATATATCATGAATTATATGCATCATCATGATCTCATCATTAAATCTGAGGTTCCAAATATGGATATGAGCTTACTCTGTAAATTCCATCATTTATTGAGCATGTGTGCATTTACTGCATTTTATTTAGGGTTATCAGCCCTAATTAGCCATATTAAGCAAATTACATGATTTCGTACATCAACATGACCATCCTTGACATCATGTGCATTATAAACATTATTATGGAGTTACTGATATTTTTCCATAATTTTATGTCATCATTTGCTATTTATTATCCACTAAACGAGCATTACACATCTTTCATGATATCACTGAGATTACTGTATCAAAAGCCTGATATCATGCTTCCATGTTGTTCTATGCATTTTTTTGATCAATTTGACATATTATATGTATTTTTCTGATACTCGAGCTATTTACTATGAATTATAGAAATCTGACAATTATTTGAGATATTTACCTATTTAGACGAACCGGGAGCCGCCAAGTGGCATAAGGGTTGGCACAACTCAAAGCTTGGGCCGCTGGTTTGCTTGGTCTAGAGCCGGTTCTCAGCTCCTGTACCCGGTTCTGACCTTACCTTTTTTCTTTCTCTATTTCATGCGAACCAGACGGGTTCTCCGTCTTCTTCCTTTTTCACGCCATCACGCCTCTGTTCCTCCGTGAACAGGCGCTGCCACCGAGATCTAACTCCATTAGTGACTCCAGGCCACGACCTACTTCGGCCAAGATCCTCGGTTGATCACCTACTGCATCTCTGACCAACGTGTGCCACCGTCCGACACCTGCATCTGCGTTCTCTCGAGCACAACTGCTGGGACGATGATCTTCGGCGTGCATCTGGCCGTCGTTTCCCTTGCAGCTCCTTCCTCACATTCGTGGTTCTGTGTCTGTTCATTTGGGAGAGAGTGTCGTTGTGGCCACGGGCTCCGTCCCATGGACAGGACCAAGACCCCAGTGAGAAGGTTGAACATACTGTCCGCTCAAGAGCACCGCCATCATTGTGGCTCTCCTCGTGATCGCGAAGGTTGACGCCCACATGCGCCGTCGTCGGCTTCAGCCACGCTGCTAGGAGCCCCAACGCCCTGACTCCTTTCCTCTATGGCTATGAGTGCGGGCTCTCTCTTTCGCCCAAGCCTCTGATGTGGGGATGGTCTCTGATGACAATCAGTTGCCTATGATCTCCTCATCAGTATCTTCTGTAGATACTTGGAAGGTCGACTATGCCTCTACGACGCCGCCATGGTCGAACCCGACAAGGAACCTCCCACCTCTGATTGTCTACACCGTCGTCTCCTGGACAATAGCCGCCACCGTGGGGCCTCTTCCTGATCGTGAGTGCCGTCACGACATCCTGGGAGTGTCTGGTGGCTTCTGGAGTTGGGTTTTGCCATTCACGGCTACTGTTGTGATGGTGAAAAGGGGGTGGTTATTCTCCCTATCTTCGTGGATGGAGACCATGGAATCATGATCAGCTACAACCAAACACTTCACTGGAATGCCTACGGTGCCGCCGGCTTCTCAGCGGCTCCTCCGTGCATGGTTGTGGCACCTCCTCGCTAACTCGGTGAAAGTCTCCATAGGAGCCTACTACCGCTAGTGACGAAGGGCTAGAGAGGGGAGGTCGGCTCTTTCTAAAATATGCAGTTGTCTCATGCTTGTATAAGACTTTGAGCTACATTTCTGGCAAGTCAAGGAACTGCCTGGTCTCTGCCCCAGTCACCCCACGGAATGGTGATCGTGGCTACCTAGATAAGCGTACGTGGTTGGTCCATGATCTCAGCGTCATTCTAAGAAAGGGGTCTATTACAGCCATACGATGATTCTCATCCAAGGATTGCAAGATATAGATCTGTGGCATCTCCATGTCAAGGCTTTGCCTACTGGATCGAGACTAACCAGTTCAAAACTTCTCCATGCAGCACACAATTAACACATGAGCGTGACATAGCATTTAATCAAAGCCCATTCTAATTGTTAACATTGGTCCAAAACACATCAAAAGTCAATCATTTATCCCACATCAAACCTATTTTACTCCTTCTAGGCATATTGTAACCTTATGAAACTTTGACCATAGCTCTATCATCAGCCAAGCTATCTCACATCCAACCTTGGTGCCGAAACTCAATTATATGACCAAAGTCCACTCCATCACACCTTGTCTCCCACCTGGAACTCTATAGGTCTTCGGCGATTATCTGCATATGACTTTTCTATGTCTTGTGTCGCTTTCAGTTGTTGTATCACTTTGATCTTTTTTTTTGTTTGTTGTACTAACTCATGACCCAAAAGTTGATACTCACTAGACTCATACCAACATAGAGGAGATATACACTTCCTGCCATATAAAGTCTCATAAGGTGCCATGTCGATACTCTATTGGTAACTATTATTGTAGGAGAACTCTATCAAACTGAGATGCAAGTCCCAACTGCCTAGGAACTGCAAAACACAAGCTCGGAGAAGATCCTCCAAAGTCTGAATAGTCCTTTCAGACTGTCTATCTGTCTGTGGGTGGAAAGCGGTATCGAACCTCAACTGTGTTCCCAATGCTTTGTGCAACTGTTCCCAAAAATGACTCGTGAACTGGGGACCTCAGTTGGAGACTATCGTTGCGGGCACACCATGCAAACGCACAATCTCATCCACATACACCTGAGCAAGCTTTTCTACCATGTACGTTGTCTTTACCGGAATGAAATGAGCAGACTTCGTCAACCTGTCCACTATCACCCAAATGGAATCATGATTCCTAGTTGTCCTTGGCAGACCAACTACGAAATACATGGTTATATGACCCCATTTCCACTACGGTATTCGCATGGGTTGCAACGTACCTACTAGTTTCTGATGCTCAGCCTTGACTTGCTAGCATACCGCACACTTAGCTACAAACTCGACCACTCCTCTCTTCAAACCATGCCACCAATATAGATCCTTTAGCTTATGATACATCTTGGTGATACCTGGATGCATAGCATACATCGATGTGTGTTCTTCCTCGAGCACTAACTTCCTTAAATTGTCAACATCTCAGACCACCATCCAATCAAGATAACAAACTAGTCCATCCTCAGACTCATGGAAGCCATCCCGCTTCTCTCTATCAAACTCTGATTTAATCAACTGAACTGTAGCATCTGCATGTTGCGCTTCTTTGATTTTCTGCCTCAACATAGGTTTCACTTGGATCTGTGCCAACAGTCCTACCAACAAAGATACTTCCAACTGTACATTCATCTACCGTAAAGAGACAAACATATCCCGCCTATGGCATATCAAAGAACTTAACTGTGCCTTCTTCATGGGAAGAGAAGAAGACTTTCTGCTAAGCGCATCAGCTACCACGTTTGCCTTACCAGGATGATACTCGATGGTGCAATCATAATCACTAATCAGATCCATCCAGTGATGTTCTCACATGTTCAGCTCACTCTGCGAGAAGATATACTGATGGAACCTCCACTTACGTGGAGTTGCATGCACCACTAAAAATCCTAGAGATAGTTAATCTCTAAGTTTAGCCTTGTGTATTCTATAATAAGATCTCCACCCACGTATGCTAAGATACGTGGAAGTCTTATTGTAGTATAGTTAAGGGTCGAATCCACAAGACAACGGTCTTGTTAAGAGTTTTAACAAGATGGAAAATGTAATAATCCTACTTATCCACTTAAAAGTTGATATTTAGATCAAAGAGTAGATTTGATGGTTAAGATAATGTGTGGAGAAAGAAAATAACAAGAAAGTAAACTTAAGGTTGTAAACAATATTTGGAAACCACTAGGATGTGATCGGATTCCACCACCACTACGCATGGATCAAAACATACATCACGATAACTTGGCTTGCAAAGAAAAGAGTCTAAATAGTTAGTATCTTTGTAGACTTAGCTTCCTTTCGGATAACTAACTACGAGAAATGTGGAAGTGTTGCAATGCCAGCCATCCCCAGACGAATGGTCACTTACTTTGCATCACTTCCCTCGCAAAGTGTGTTCCTCGACCTGTAAAGGTTGTACTTTCATACGTCAACTGATTCCATTTCATAGTATGAAAGTACAACAATGGAGGTGAGTTTACTCCACTCCTTGAGAAACGCTCCTAGATACCGAACCAAACGTATGGTGACTACATACAATCTGGAACCAACAAACAGTCAATATTCGAACCTAGAAGTACAAACATAGACAATTTGCACTAACAGATAATAGATAACACAAGTTGGTGATCAAGCAACTAGCATTCAATAAATGATTGATGTTGAACTGGAAAGATAGTGTTTTTCTATTGCAAACTCAAGAATTACAATGTATGAAATAAAAACATGGGTAGCGGGGCTACTCCCCGCACCCTAGTATATGAGACTACTCGCTCATGGCAAGAACAAAGAAGGAGGTGGGAAGAGAGAGGGAAAGCATCATCTCTACATAGAAGGGAGGAAGGTCGACCCCTTGGAGGAGAGAGCAACTATCTTCACATCGTGTGGTTGTCTTTATGAAGAAACCTCCACTTCCCACCTTCTTATGTTGATGAGAGAGGAAGTAGCTTGAATATGGAGTATGGATCTTGAACCAGTAGCCTTTGGGAAAAGGATGAAGATGGAACAGCTCTGGAGTGATTGGGGCAGCCTCTGGACGTCCAAGAAGATGATACCAAATGAGGACTCCATAGGTCCTATTTATAGGCTTTCAAGGAATCCCAAATGGCCTAGGGATCGTTTAGGTCTTTAATGGTTTGGGGAACCGTTTGGGATCATACAGTCTTGGGACCATTTGCCTTCATTCGTTTGCCAAACTGTTTGCCTTTATTCGGTCTTGGGACCATTTGAGTTCATTTGGTCTTGGGACCGTTTTGACTTCATTCGGTCTCCAGACCGTTTGCCTTTATTTGGTCTCGAGACCATTTGAGTTCATTTAGTATTGGGATCGTTTGGATCCATTCAGTCTTAGGACCGTTTGGGTTCATTCGGTCTTTGGACCGTGTGGACTTCATTCAGTCTCCAGACCGTTTGCCTTTATTCGGTCTTGGGACCGTTTGAGTTCATTCGGTCTTGGGACCATTTGGACTTCATTCGGTCTCCAGACCGTTTGCCTTTATTCAGTCTCGGGACCATTTGGACTTCATTCGGTCTTGGGACCATTTGAGTTCATTCGGCCTTGGGACCGTGTGGACTTCATTCGGCCTTGGGATCATTTGAGTTCATTCGGTCTTGGGACCGTGTGGATTTAATTCGGTCTCCATACCATTTTCCCCTTTTGCAATTTTTTTTAGGTTTTTCTATAAGAAGAAGGAGATAAATGTTAGTTTAATGGTGAATTCATAATAACGTAGAAAGTTAAGGAATATATCTAATTTATCTAAGAAAGAGTATGTAAAATTAATAAAAATGAGTAATATAACATCACAAAAATGGGAGGTTATCACCCCCCTAACTTAGAGTCTAGCTTGTCCTCAAGATGGATAGAGCTAAGGCACGTAGTGGTGAGATGATTTTATTTAGTGAAGATTTCCATACTCTTGCTTCAATTCTAAACCAGAGATCTCCTAGAGTTATATCGGGACTTCCTCTTGCATTAACTCTTTCAGGTGAGAGTTGTGTGGATCTCAGGTTTCTTTCGTATCGCGTAACTCGCATTGGGACCACATTTTCCTTGATCGCATTCCGTGCATGTTTTTGTCTCTAAGCAGTTGTATACTTCTTGAAAATCCTACTGAAAGCTAAGATAGGTATGAGGGTTGGCTAAAGGTTGTTGTGTAACTCCCCCTTTTGGTGGGGGGTTAATCTAAACTTTTAGGATCTCACTACCAGGCACGACACATTTGCCTTTGCGAGGGCAGCTAAATGTATCGGTTGGGCGAGTCCTTTATCAGCTTTTTCATATACTTGGATACCTTAGGATCTCACTACCGGGCGTGACACATCTGCCTTTGTGAGGGAAGCTGAATGTACCGGCCGGGTGAGATCTTTATTGGTTCTTCGTATAAGTCTTTATGCATGGCACAACCCTCATGTTTTTATTCAACACTCGGGCTTTTATTCATATGCTCACAGGCTTAGGATTTGGATATTTAGGATTTTATTTGGTTTGCCAAGCCTCTTTTTGAAAAGAAGAAAACTATTTCTTAGGGCATCTTGACATGCACTTATTACGGTTTCGTACTTGGTGGTCCGCTTGCGAGGTTCCTTGATTTGGATTTCACCTGGTTCCCTCCCGTTCTTGAGAGTGTTTAGCTTGTGTCAGTCAGGATGTTAACCTGTGGAGAGTCTGATGCAGAATTGAAGCAAAACCATAAGAATCGGGTATGAAGGTGATTTATTAATTTGCCATTACATGCCTAAATGCTTCATATGTAAGTGAGGATTACTTTGTCTCTAACTTAGATAGGGGTGTTCTTTTCCAAAAAGAGAGTTGTTTTATATGCAAGAGTTATTCTATCAAAGAAATTACTGAAAAATCTAAGTGTTGAAGGGAAGGGAAAAAATGTACGGAAGAATAGGGGTGAAAGAAGGAATAAAGAGAAAAGGGGTTTGAATATGATACCTCGCCCTTGCCCAGTGTACCCCCCCCAACTTATCATCCACTCTGTCCTCGGAGTATCAAGGGGATAGGTTGAGAAGTACATGGGCAAGGATATCACCATTCTGTTAAACCCTTGTTTGCTCCATACGATCATAGGAGGGTGGTTGCGAACTTTCCCCATAAAGCGTGATAATCCACATCCTTCATGTCTTCCACGTGCTTACCGAGGACAATAAGGGTGTACATCCAGTAAAGGATGTGGAAACCACAGTCGTTAGATTCTCTGATCTGCTGGGGACATAGTGGCTGAAGGTTGGGCGGTGAAAATGTTCTTTTTTGTATGCCTTTGTGTGTTTTCCCAGGAGATCATGTAGTCGTTCAGCGTAGTCCTTCGCCACTTCCTCCATGGGCATCTTTATGGTAACAGCATACTTGTTTTGGTTTGGATCAAAATGGTTGTCGGAACTATTGTAGATGATTGTTGTTCTGTCATGCAGGTTTGTTTCCAGTAGCATCCAATGGTCGGAGTGAAGAAAGGGAAGCATAATGAACTTCGGAGTTGTATGTTGAAGATATGAAATTAGTGCCTCCGTGGTTCTGAAGTTCTTCGACCCTAATAGATCATCTTTCATGTATGTTGACGCCATATAAACCGTAGGGTGGTTTCGTGCTAGAAGGAATTGGTACGTAGTCATTACGCTCATGGATAAAGAACCTTTAACTTATACAATTTCACAGAGGGAATCTGCCATTACCAAAATATCTCCGTGCAGGAAAACAAGCTCATCGTTCTCTGCATGTAGTCGAGACATGATGAGTTAGAGTTCATTGTTGGAGAGGGTGTTGCATGCGTTGAGGTCAATATTTGGAAACGTTGGTTGTATGGCAGAGAGGGGCACCATTGGTTGGAAAGATCTATTGATGGTGATCCCTATTATCAAGTCGATGTCCCCCTTGTTCGCTTCCATATCGAAAGAAAAAGTGTCCCACTGGCATTACTCTGGGACCTTGGCGGTTTGATGTTGCTTTTGCTCCAACTCTTTTAGAATTGTCATGTATGGACGCTTTTGTGGATGTTGGATAGCAGAGAAGAGATACCGAGGGACGTCGTCCTGTGCCATTGTCGGATCCTTAAAGAATCGTATATCACAGATGAGTTCCATGGCATAACGTCCCCATAAAGAGTGCATATCCTCTGCTGCTAACTCAGTAAATGGGAGTTGATGATTTAGTGCTTCTGTGTGTCTTATTGTACAGAAAGCACAATCCCTGGAACCCTTAATTGTTTGGATAGGTGGGTTGATGATTCGGAACCAGGGTTGATTCCAACCATGTCTAAGCAATGGGCAAGCGGCCCATATTA
This sequence comes from Alisma plantago-aquatica, assembly GCA_963693085.1. Lineage (NCBI taxonomy): Eukaryota > Viridiplantae > Streptophyta > Magnoliopsida > Alismatales > Alismataceae > Alisma > Alisma plantago-aquatica. Next base: position 1,030,279,922 of record OY856409.1, on the reverse strand, counting down.
TTTTGAGAAGTCAGAAAGGAATGCATCGTGCTTCCCCGGCTTCTAACCCTGCAAAGTTGATCTGTCTGGCTTTTAGTTCACTGGCACAAAAGTTGTACACATTGGCGTAATGTGCCTTGATGTCGACAATCATGAGAAGCCACTATCCGGAAACTTTAAAGGGCGCAGTGATGTAGCGCGCCCTCCTTGCTAGACCAGCCTGCGGTCGTTCTACGGACTTTTCCTGTAAGTCCTTGTGTAGCAGAGATAGGGACAGGGTGAGTGAAGCGTTGAAAACATGTTGCACTTTCTTGAAGATTTGGAATTCTTCTATAGAATTGGCAAGTAGGACGCAGAATAGAGCCATCATCACCGCCGATTGTGGTCGAAGGAGGCTACAGAAATCTTCATGGGTCAACTTGTGCTTTGTCTTTGTATTTCTATATATGATGCCCCCCCCATTCTTGGCATCATCTAAAATAGTGTTTAGGATAAAGATGCCCTGAACATCTAGTGTAGAGATGGTCGTCATGTCTAGATCTTTCATTACATGAGGTAGAGGTCGTGGTGGGGGCAGGTCATGTGGAGGGAGTGGAGTCTGCACACTATCTTCTAAGAATGGAGGTAGAGCTTCATCTTTGTCTGAGTCATAACTGGAATTGAGTCTATCATCTGTGTCTAGACTCACTCTATCTGGTTTGTCCTATTCTAGGGGGAGGTTTGTAGATTGTTGAATTGTTGTTGTAGCTGGGCTTATGCTGGTCTCCATGATACATTGTTGAAATTCAGCAAAAGCGACTTCTTTAGCAGCTTCCCCTAGTGATCCCATGGATGAGAAATTAAAGAACGGGTCCCCATATGACATTGTGACATTGTCATTGTTATTGGGGGACTTGGGATCTTTGGTTCCTTCTTCTTGGTGGCCACTATCCTGACCTATTTTTGCGGGATCTGCCCCTCGGCTTGTGCCCTCCCCAGCATTGTCTGGGTTGCTGGGTTGATCATTTGAGGAGGAGTTGTCATTGTTGGAGTCAGCCAAGGAGTCAAAGTCCTCATCATCATCTTCATTGGCATAATCATCATCATCTGTTGCCTTTTCCTTTCTCTTCATGATTGAGTTCTTCTTGCACTGTCGATGGATTGCTTGAAGCTCTTCAAGTGCCGCTTGCACATGCTCATGGGTTTCGAGCAGTGCGTCGTGGCTTTCTTTAAGATCCACATATCATGCTTCGGCGGAGTGGAGTCGTGCAGACAGATCGATTGTTTGTGTGCGAAGGTCATTGAGTTCTTTGTTGGAGTTCTCCTCCTGGCAGCGGATGAGTTGTAGAAGGTTGTTGTTGATGTTGTCCAAGCACGTGCTTTGAGCATTTTGCTACTGCTGAAGTTCGTGGAGGGTCTCAAGAAAAGGTTGAATTTGCATAGAGACCCTATCGACTTGTTGGGCCAACGCTTCTTGTTGGCCTTTCATCTCGAGTACCAATTCCGGCAGGGTTTGTAAGTGACTCTCGATGTGGTTGACTTGCTGAGCCACTACTTCTTACCATTGTTGGATGCTTGTAATGATGTCTGGCAAGGCGTTGTTCCATTTGTCTATCTTAGAGACCTGTGAAGTGATGTCCTGCATACAAGAAAAAATATATGATAATATGTTAGAAGGATCGGTGATGAGGTTTTGAATGGTGTCAAATTGCCATATGAATTCCTCACCGATGTTAGAAAAGGGGACCCCAGAGATGGAAGGGTGAGGTGGCTGGGGTCGGGGTGGAATGGTGGTAGTACCTTGCGAGAGAGACACTATTGATGGGCCCGTGAATTGCGTGGTGATTGTTGATGGAGTCACTAGCGATATGGGGGTGGTGGTGGTATATGAGGTGGTGGATGGAAATGGCAGTGACATCCCGGGTGAGAAGGGGAAAAATGGAAGTGACGATGGGAAAGAAATTGAAGTGAAGGTGAGATCGGGTGTTGAGGTGGAGAATGGATTGCCCGAAGAGGAAAAGAGTGAGGTAGAGTATGCGGGTGAAGTTGTGGATGTGGATGAGGTAATTATGGTGGGCATTGTTGTGGAGAATGGGGGAAGAGTGATGGATTGTGGAATGGTGGAGGGTGGTGGTGTGGTGGTAGAGTGTTGGAAGGTGGTAGTGGTGGTTGTAGAGGTGAGACCAACATCCAGATCAAAGATGAAGGTTTCTGGTGTTTTAGTGTTGTGTGGTGGCTCCGCCTCTAGGTTTATCTTTGATGTGGGTGTTTTTTACTATTGTTGTTTTTGTATATGCAGCTTTGAAGGTCGTGTTACTAGAATTTTCTTCGGCCTTGTTGTCGGGGCAGTGATACTATGTTCAGTTTTCCCTGTTTTTGCCTACTTCTCTTTTGCTTTAACTGAGGCTATGAGGTTGGCAAGCTATTCTTCAATGAAGAGCAGCTTATCTTTGTCATAGTCTGCCAGTTCTGGAAGAGGTAGCAGAGTTCAGGATGCTTTGACGGTAGGGCAGAAAATGTAGTGGAGTTTAGCATCCTTTTCCTTTATGATGTAAGAGTTCTTTAAACTCTATTCATTTGTAAGGATGTCACCCTTTATCACTCTGCACCTGGGTAGCAGTTTGTCCATCTTGAGAAATTTCAAGATTGATGTTATATGACCACCCATGCAGATTTCTTTCCTGAGGGCATAGGTTGTGTGCTTGTGAATCAGTTGTCGGCCTGTGTTGACCGGATTCCCTTTGAGAATGGACCATAGGATAAAGAGATCTGAAATAATAATGCTCCCACTCTCTGTCCTGGGAAAAAGGGCGCTAGTGATGATTTTGTGCAATGTGCACACCAAGCCGGAGTGAATGTTAGAGGCCTTGCAAGTTTTTGCCTCGTAAGTTGGAATCCCCGTTAAGGATTTCCAGAAGTTGTGCCTGTTGAACTGGGAGTTGTCCAGGCCTACAGCTTTAGCCTTCTTCAACTGATCTTGGTTGTTGATGAAGATCTCATTCAACATGTTTTCAGTTAAGACCACTTTTCTTCCAAAAAGTGAGGTGACCAAGCTGTTGTCACCTCCGTCTTTTCGGTGATGCTTTACGTCCATAGTTTCTTTTTTAAGGTATGTGAAGAACTCTACCGTGGGATCAATATAAGAGGTTTCTGCCACAAAATAGAGTTTTGAAAGATTCGTGTTGTCTAGCAAGGCGAGAACTATGTCATAAATCCCCATTTTCTTCAGTATGTTTGAGCAGACATACTTTGTTGGGTGCAGCACCTTATCACCAGCTGGGAGGTTTTAGATGTATAGGTCAGTTGGTGCAGGTCCTGTGGTGGTAGTAGCGAGAAAGGTGATAGAAGGGGTATCATCCTGCTAAGATATGTTCCCTTGCGGTAGAGGGCCGAACTTGCTTCCTTGCCCTTTTCCTTAATTGTTGTCCCTTGGGGGCTCCTTGAGTCTGTCTTTTGCCTTTGGACTTAAGGACTGGGGATTCATCCTCAGAGTTTGGTGTGTACTCTGACCTTCGTCACTGGAGGAAATATCCCCCACTTCTTCAACAGGGTCTTCGGTTAAGCACATGTTGATTCGGTCAATTTCATTCATGACTTTAATCAGGTCAACTTTTGGTGGGACCTTTCTGGTCTTTTCATAAGTGTCCATGATGTGCTGGAGCTTTTCACGATCCTCCAGTAGTTGCTCCCTTGTCCAGAAGGGAGTGTCGGTAGTTCCTGTGGCTTGTTTTGCGGGTGAGGCCATTCTGTAATCAGAAAATTATATATGTTAATAAAAGAAAAATGTTGAAAGAATTAAAAAATGAAATCGTTTTAAGGGTGAACTCATTTTTTTCAAGACTGTTTTGTCTCCAAATGGTTTGAAGACCATTTAGCTCCAAACAGTTTTAAGACCGTATGGCTCCAAATGGTTTCAAGACCATATGGCTCCAAATGGTTTCAAGACCATATGGCTCCAAACGGTTTCAAGACAGTATGGCTCCATACGGTTGCACGACTGTTTGGGTCGAAACCGCAAGGAAGGTGAAACGGAAGGGACGACTAACGGCAAAAAGATGGGGAAAGAAGTGAAAAATGAGATCGTCAATGAAGGTGTTGATGGTGGTAATAGCGGTGGCGGCAATCGGGAAGTTCGTTCGTGGTAGAAACGGTGGAAATGACACCGACGTTAGTGGGAATGACAGTTGTAGTAGCAGTGTTCTACCTTGTCTCTTAGGCGATGATGGCGGAGGTGAAGGATGTGTCGCGGTGGTGGTATCATCGGGGGAGCAGATGGAGCAGGTTGAAATGAACTGGAGATGAGAGGAAGAGGACGGCGGTCATGAGAGTAGAGAGTCAGAGCGAATAGAATAGGGTTTCGCACGTGATAAAAATCTTAGGAAGTGAAGGAAAGAAAAAGGGAGGGGGTCGAGAGATATTTATAGAAAAAGGAGGAGCGACACTACAAATTCAAGGACAAATGGTTTCAAGACTGTATGGAGCCAAACGGTTTAGAGACTGTATGGATCGAAATGATTCCGAGACCGTAAGGATCCAAACGGTTTCAAAATCATTAGGGTAGAAAAGGTTTTTGGTTTTTATATTTGTTTTGGATGTTAAGTAAACTTTTATATTTTTTGGATAAAGGTGAAGGGTCAAAGAAAAATAGAAAATTGTCAAAACTAAATAAAATAAAGGTGATACCCAGTTCTTGGGTTGCCTCCCAAGTAGCACATGGGTTTTACGTCGCTGGCTCGACGAAGTTCTGACTTGGTTAGATTGATGTGGTGGGATAATGAATCTTAATGGTTTGTCTTGGGATTTTGTCAACTGGGGTATAATATTTCTTTAATCTGTGGCCATTAATAGTTATTTCCCCTCCATTTTCGTCAATAATGATGATTGCTCCGGTTGGGTATATGTGCTTGATGGTGAATGGCCCAGACCACTTCGTGCGAAGTGTTTCGGGGAACATCTTAAGTCTAGAGTTGAAAAGAAGGACTTTATCTCCGATGATGATATCTTTCCTTTTTAGATGTCCATCGTGCCACATCTTAGTTTGTTCTTTGTAGATCCTAGCACTTTGGTAGGCGGTCATTCGTAGTTCCTCAAGTTCTTGTAATTGCAGTTGTCTATATTCGCCGGCGCTTTTGAAATCAAAATTCAATTGTTTGATGGCCCACCAAGCTTTGTGTTCTAGTTCAACTGGAACATGACATGACTTCCCATATACCAAATGAAATGGGGTCATTCCTATTGGTGTTTTATAAGCAGTGTTGTATGCCCAAAGGGCATCGGGGAGCTTAGTGGACCAATATGTGTGATGTATGTTGACCGTTTTTTTTCTAGAATGGCCTTTAGTTGTCTATTTGAGACTTCAACTTGGTCGCTTGTCTGTGGATGGTAAGGTGTGGCGACCTTGTGCTTAACTCCATATTTTCTTAGGAGGGATTCAAAACTTCGCTCTAAGAAATGAGATCCTCTGTCTGATATGATTGTTTGAGGGGTTCTGAATCTAGGGAAAATGATATCCTTGAACATTTTGATAACTGGTTTGGAATCGCAAGAAACGGTGGGTATAGATTCTACCCATTTTGAAACATAATCCACAGCAACCAGTATATATGAAAATATGTAAGATGAGGGGGAAAGGGCCCATGTAGTCTATTCCCCATACATCAAAAAGCTCGATTTCTTGCCACAAGGTAAGAGGCATTTCATTTCTTTTTTATATACTCCCAGAAAGTTGACATTTATTGCAGGATCGGATGAAATTATTGGTGTCCTTTGCTATTGTTGGCCAAAAGAAACCAGATTGAAGAACTTTGAGAGCAGTTTTCTTTGAACTCATGTGCCCCACACTAGGGCCAGAATGGCAATGTTCTAGGACAGGGATAATTACTTCTTCTGGTAGGCAACGACAGAAAAGTCTGTCCGCACATAGACGAAAAAGATATGGTTCGTCCCAGAAGTATTGCTTAACATCATGAAGGAATTTCCTTTTATCGTGGTGAGAGGCGGAAGGATGGATAATTCCTATAGCCATATAGTTCACTATATTGGCATACTAGGGAAATCTGGTGGTAACTTTCATAAGCTGGTCGTCGGGCAGGGAGTCTCAGATAGGTATATTGTCATTATCCTGAGACTCGATGCGACTTAGATTATCAGCGATGACATTTTCCACCCCGCTCTTATCCTGTATTTCTAAGTCAAATTCTTGAAGCATCAATACCCAGCAGATGAGTCTGGGTTTTGCATCTTGTTTCTGAATTAGGTATCTGATGGTTGAGTGGTCTGTGTATACTATCACTTTTGATCCGAGAAGATAGGAATGAAATTTCTCAAAGGCATAGATGATAGCCAAGAATTCCTTTTCAGTAGTAGTATAATTCTTTTGCGCCTCATCTAGCATTTTTATGCATAGTATATCACATAGGGCTTTTTGTCTATTCTCTGCCCTAGCACCGCTCCTATGGCATAATCACTAGTATCACACATTATCTCAAATGGTTGTGACTAGTCAGGTGCTCTCAGAATCAGTGCAGAGATTAGAGCATTCTTTAAGGTTGTGAAGCTATGTAGGCATTCATGGTCAAAATTGAAATCGCCATCCTTGGTCAATAAGTAGGTCATGGGTTTTGCTATTTTCGAGAAGTCTTTAATAAATATTTGATAGAATCCAGCATGACCCAGAAATGCTCACACTCTCCTTATGTCTTTTGGCAGTGATAGCTTTGAGATGACATCGATTTTCACTTTGTCTACTTCAATTCCTCCTTCACTTACTCGATGTCTGAGGACAACACCTTCAGTTACCATGAAGTGGCACTTTTCCCAATTCAGGATAAGGTTTGTTTCCTCGCATCTTTGTAAAACTTTTTGAGGTTGAGTAGACAATTGTCAAAAGAATCTACGTAAATGGAAAATTCGTCCATAAATACTTCCATTATGGACTCGGTTAATCCCGCAAAAATTGTTGACTTACACCTTTGGAAAGTTGTGGGTGTGTTACACAACCCAAAAGGCATCCTTCTGAAAGCATAGGTTCCAAAGGGGCAAGTAAAGGTTGTTTTTTCTTGGTCTTCCAGGTGTATTGGAATTTGATAGAACCCAGAATAACCATCGAGTTAGCAAAAAGACTTTTGGTGGACCAAGCGTTCAAGGACTTCGTCAAGGAAAGGTAGAGGGAAGTGGTCTTTTCTTGTTGCTTTGTTTAGTTTTCTATAATCGATACACATCCTCCATCCTGTGATAGTCCTAGTGGGTACTAGCTCATTTTTATCATTCAGAATGACAGTGGTCCCCCCTTTTTTGGGAACCCCTTGGACCAAACTAACCCACTGAGAATCAGAAATCAGATAAATGATACCAGCTTTTAAGAGTTTAAGAACTTCAAGGAGAACCACCTCTTTGAGATTTGGGTTTAATTTTCTCTGGTGTTCCCATGAAGGTTTAAACTCTTCTACCATGGGTAATATGTGCATACACAAAGCTGGATTTATTCCTGTTAGGTCAATCATCTTGTACCCAATGACTTTCTTGTGCTTTCTTAATTCAATAAGCAATCTTTCTTCTTGGTCGTCTATTAAAGTGGAACTGATAATGGTCGATCATAATTTTTTTTCGTCAAGGAAGGCATGCTTGAGCCCAACTGGTAGGGCTTTCATCTCAGGTGTCTTGGGTACTTCTTTGGTTTCCAATACGGTGACATATTTAAATCCTCAAAGGTAGTTTTGGGGGTTTCTTCGGCTTGTTCAAGGTATTGCAGACATTGCTGAACTAGTTCGTCGGTTGAGAATTCAGCTTCTGGATTTGTTAAAATGTTTTCTAAATCATCATACGGTTCGGAGGGTTCTCGCTTTAACTGAGACATTTTATTGATTGCTTCGAGAAGGAAAACTTCTTCGTGGATGCTAGGGCCTTTTAAATTGCCAAAGACCCTGAAGTGAAAAGCTTCCTTTCCTGGTCTTAAGGTAATGGTGCCAGCTTCAACATCAATTAGTGATCTAGCTGTAGCAAGGAAGGGTCTGCCAAATATTATTGGATACCTCAGATCTTCTTTTATATCCATAATAACAAAGTCACAGGGAATGTACGAGTCTTTCCCTACTCTTACTGGGATATCTTCAATGATTCCCAAAGGTGTGGTGATGGTAGAATCAGCCAATTGAATTGTCATTGTTGTGGGTAGCAAATCAGTAAAACCCAATCTTTTACACATGGAAAATGGCATAATGGATATGCTTGCTCCCAAATCGGCTAATCCTTTCTTGCAAGAGGTATTCTCGATAGAACATTGGATGCTAAAAGAGATGGGGTCTTTCTGCTTCTTTGGCATCTTATTAAGAATGATTTCAGAAGTAGTTTGAGCTAATTTGACAATATCATGTTCTTCAGTCATATATTTCTTTGATAGTAAAGTCTTCAAGTATTTTGACCAAGTTGGGATTTCAGAAAGAGAATTGAGAAATGGAATATGGACATATAGCTTCTTCATAGCTTCCTTGAATTTCTGGAATCTAGTGTCCAGTTTAGTTTCCCTCAATCTACCTGGGTAGGGTATCCTAGGCTTATATGGTGGGACTTCTGGTTCCTTGGTAGCTTGCTCTTTTTCCTTTTCCTTCCCAGCCTCTACAGATTGGTTTGTGCTAGAAATTGGGTTTACCTTAGTTATATATTCATCTTATTGAATGATTTTTGTGGCTTCAGTAAGGACATGACCCGACCTTGTGGTGATGGCTTTCAATTTCTCTTGTCTGGATTGATCGTGTCTTGGGTTTATCTCTGGTTGACCAGCAAAAGTGCCTACCAGAGGTTTTCATTGAGCTGCGATTTGTGCTAGCAGAGTTTTGACAGCTTTTTGTTGGGCTTGCTGGTTGGCAAGCATGGTTTGTTGTGATTGCAACATTTGTATTATTAATGACAGTTCATCTGTCGGTGGAGGTGGATTAATTTTTTGTGGGTTTTGTTGATACTGTTGTGGTTGTTGCTACTGAGGCACGGTGGATAGTTGGGGTTGTTGAACTTGTGATTGTTGCAGCTGAGGTTGCTGCAATTGCAGGTGCAATGGTGGATGAGTATGTTGATGATGGTATGTATGCCCTGAGAGCCAATCATGGGATGATTGGTGGGATACATTAAGATTGATTTGATAAACATCAAAGGCAAGCTTCCAATTCTTTCTGGTTCAGTCATATGAGATAGTGATAGAACATATTGAATGTCTAGAGAATGACAGTACTCAATGATGTATGCCTTCAGGTTGAGGACCTGAACGATGAGATCATACGGATGCTAAGAGTTTGTACATTCTCATTATGTCCCTAGTCGGATATCATTGTGGAAGGTAGATAGACAGCAATGACACACAAGACTAGATTGTGGTGTTGGTTGATGACAGAATCTCATTAGTCATGATATAGAGATATCAAACCAAACACATAGGTACTTGTTAGAGAACAAGTGTACCGGACAGACCCACCGTGAGTTTGGCACATGGAACCATGACATGGTAGTCATAGTCAGTACTCACAGTGATGGTGGTGAGTGTGATTCTTTGACCTGAAATCACTACACTCAACACATGTCATTGGGCACACTTTGACATCATCAAACGCAGTCCTGAAACATGGGTTGTTATAAAGGTGATGATTGGGTGGCTTTGACACATGGGGCTTTTGAGGGGTGAGTGATAGATATGGGATTTGTCCATCCTAAGGGAGTTTGATATCCAAGGCCACTTGATGAGTAGGATTGAAATAGGCGTGCGCACGCATGTGTGAATCAGTATGTGATATTGATGGCATACATATCTCTTCCAATCTGCTCTGAGATCAAGAAAGTGAATGAATGTTCATAGGATGACTGTTCCATGCCTCGAGTTCATTCGGGATATCAGTGACAAAGGAATTATACATTCACGGTAACACCATTCATGGATTGTAGGATTGAAAGTTGTTCTCCAACTTTCTATTTCACTTGGGTAGCACTGATGTGTGACTAGGCACCGCTCTTTGCTTGTGAAGTCATAAGTGTTATGGACTTTCACTACCAACGTGAAATGGACCTGTAGGATCACACAAATAGGATTTAACCTGGAAGAGGAGTTTTGTCCAAAAACAATGTTTAGATTGATTACTAAAGGAGTTTAGTAGTTCAATTAAACACTCAATTAATTGATAGCTCAATTTCATAATGTTCAAGGTGTTGGACACATTGATTGGAGTATCGGATTGATTGAAACTGCAATTGATTGATTCTGCACAATCTACACTCCCACTCGATCGGCTCATGTGATGAACCGATCGACTGAGCTTGGTGAACCGATCGGCTCAAGTGGTGAGTCGATCGGCTCATGATAGGGTGAAATGATTGCTTCAAGTGTTGAAATGATCGGTTCAACTGTTGCAACCGAGCAAGTTGGGAAAGTAGGATTGGTGAGAATTTTCCTTTCGTTTCACTTGCCCAATTTGATTGGAACAAGGATTGGTATTTGATACCAATTAGAAACAAAAGATGGAAAGTCAATCGGGAACTGACCAGGAACGTGAACCAACCGGTTTAGAAATGAACTGACTGGTTGAGGTGTCCCAACCGATCGGTTGAGGTGTCAACCGACCGACTTAGGTCCCCAACCGACCGTTTCATAAATGAAACGATCGGTTCAGGTTGCGAGTTGGTTGTTTTTTGGAAAATTTTGAACCCTTCTACTCCTGCTTTTTAGTCCCGCATTGCACGGGATGGAGAACCCTGTCCCATGACCCTCCTATATATAGGGGTATTGGGGGCTTCTCAAAGTAAAACTCAGTGCAACCAGTTACTCTGTAAAGTTGTCGTTCTCTCTGGTTTTGGTAACCGAGAGAGAGCCCGAGCAAGTGCTACCTGATAAGGGAGGCATAGTAAGGGAAAGACAACTGCAAAAAGAAATCAGTGGCAGGAGAGTGTGTTGGCGACTAGTACGCTGACAGGAGGGTGCGACTCCTTCCAATTCCTTGTGGGATAAGGAGATTGGAGTTCCAGGTGGTCTGTGTGGACTACTTCAGAGGCGGGAGATGTCTGCCACTCGAAGGATAGTTGTCAATCCCAACAGTCCCGGTGAGACCAGGAGTCATCAGTCCCGGTGTGACCAGGAGCTGCACAGACACCGTCTAAGACCAGAGGTGAAGACTGTGCAAGGCGCGAGGTATTGTCTCCGAGCAAGCCTCGGGACAAGGTATGATTCCACAAACCATCCTTTCCTATTGTATAGACGTTGATGTGTTTCCTTGTTCTGGGTTTGGGGGAGAAAATTTTTGTTTCCGCTGCCTTCTCTGTCTCCCCTAAAACCCAACAGTGTTATCAGAGCCACGTCAACTGCTCTATACTTAAGGGATTATCGATATGATCGATTTTGGTTTGTCGCCTTTATTTATTACATACGATGCGAATAAAATTGGCTTTATGCATGTCCAATCCTAAATCCACAAATCCCAATTTACATATATGATATGTAATATGACTGCATGCAATATGTGTCGCCCTTAAACGAGTTTTGTGGTGGATGTATAGTGTGGTTATGGCCAATAAATCATATCTGTGTATGGTTGTATGTGGTTGCTTGCATCTTGGTCTGCGCACCGATCTTCCTTCTCCTATTCCTGATGTAACTCGAAATAATTCGAGATTTCTTTCCTACCTTCGCTCCCCTCGAATGTAACTCGAGGTTTCTCTTTTAACAATGTAAAATAGGATAGATTTTTATTTCCTGTTATGTCAAAGAACGGAGGACATCCTGATGATAGCTGAGACGATCAGTTCAAGGAGTGAACCGATCGGTTGACATTCTAGATGATCGGTTCAAGGAGTGAGCCGATCGGTTGATGACCAGTTCGAGGAACGAGACGAGCAGGTGGCGGCCATAAAGAGATGCGCGATGACCAAGTGAACCGATCGGTTGGAGGAGCCAACCGATCGGCTGGTGGCACCCAGCCGACCGGCCTGATGGCAAGCCGATCAGTCATGTGATGAGTTGATCAAACCCAGAAAGGCAAAGCAAAGAGTTCATCTTGTACATGTTGCATGTGATGTAGACCTAGATGACTGTGATTCCTCTTTGCTCGAAGAATCACATGAGGATGGCCATAATCATCGCGTTCATCATTTTGCATGTTTTTTGTGGGATATAGCATGTATATGATACATACTATATATTGTGGTGATTGGATATGTATATGTATATAAAAACCAAATCCCTCATTAAATATTAAGTTGTAGATGCCTTCCAAATGTGACACACGTGAAAAGCTTGATCGACTAAGTGTGGGCATGCCCAAGCGTGGTGCACCGTCTATCTCGTGGAAGCGTGAAGGATGGATATGTGGGTCTGCCCAAGGAGGGTGCATATTCATCGTGTTTGCTTTGGGTCGGACTTAACAAGGTGACCTAGATAGGATCTAGAACCTTGAGGCATGGATATGATCATGGCAAGGAGTTGCATATGACATCTTACTAAGAGTTGCATATGATGCAATTGGCAAGAGTTGCCTACCTGAGAGATCTAAGTTGTGGGTGACAGCTGACCGGCCTAAATCGTGCGTCCTAAAATTGGAGGCGTATTTGAGGTAGTCGAGCCTTCACATTTATAACCCGAATCCTTCTAGGCCCCCGCAACTTTGTTTACGGGGTCGAAGTAGTCATACGGGGTCAAACACAGGGACAAGGTGGGTTGTGTTGACGACTCTGAATCGACACTCTACACTCCAGTGGGTATAAAGAGATATTAAAGTTCCCCGAAGGGGAACAACAAGATGTCACGATTAAATCAAAGAAAACTATCTCCAACTGGAGTTACAAGAAAGATTAAGATTTTGTCATTTAGCAGTTTTTAGGAATTTTCATGCAACAGAAAATAGAAAGATAAACTATAGTTTAAGGCGTAATGTAAGGGGTAAGACTTCAGTAAGACAAGAGGTAGCAGTAACACCCTGCACCCCTCCTCTCAGAGCGGGTGCCTCTAACCAAGCTTCAACACCCCTCTCGAGGTTGTTGGGCTCAAGTTAGAGTGGAATGATACTAAAACAACTCCGTTTTGGGCACTCTCGTACTCCAGAACCGGACCAAACACTAGAGCCACAACCCAACTCTCGAAGTGTTGCGACGGGAAAGACGATTCGGTAGCTAAGCGAAACACGATCCAAAACATGCAAGATAGAGTTCAGATATCCAACACAGCAGTTACCCAATCATAAGGCACTAAGCATTAAACAAATAGCAATTAAGCATTTCTATTTCCATGAGCAATAAGGGTCTTAATACAATGCATAAGCTAAGAATTTAAATAACAGAATTAAAGATAGATGTCGCCTTCTTGATGTAGAAGAACGACAGACTACTGTAGCTCTCTTTCCCGATACCGGTCAGGAGCTGAGCCCAATACGGCAGTGTCGGGCGGCACCCCCTCTCGGGCAGCGCCGACTGACGACTAACTGTATCGCTCAAGGGCCCTGGCCGATACGCTCATGTCGGGCGGCGCACCCTCTCGGGCGGCACGCATGACGGGCGGAGCGTATCGGGTTCGATATCGTGTCGGGCAAAGAGCTACGAGTCTACTGTCAGGCACTCGTGTCGCTCGTCTTCGCTGGCCGATACCGGCCCGCAGTGTCGCCCGGGACAACACTAAGTGAACCATCCCTTCCCTCTCGGGATGAGGGAAATCTCACCTAGTGTCGCCCGGCGCAAGCACTGGGGCGCGATACTCTTGCTCTCACAGCTTCCTTCGGAGGTGGCTCTCGAACTGTCTTGTCTGAATCCTCTTCCAACTCTCCGACTCGTCCGACCCATGACCAACCTATCTTTTCGGCTTCCTGTAGCTGCTATTTATAGGCGGCGGTTGAAGGAGTTATGGTGCTGGAAATGCCACGTAGCTCCCTTATACGCCGGTCGATGGATGTGGACGGCCGATACAGGTATGTCTCGGCGCGAGGCGCTGGCTATCGGTCACGTGGCTGGCGGCACGCCTGCCGGTGGGTGGTTGTGTCGCCCGACGAGTTAGGTCGTCGATGCGGCTTTGGCTCCCTGTCGGGTAGACGGTATGTCGGCCGACATGTCCTTCTTGCGCAGCGCCCTTCTCCGCCGATCATTCTCGTGTCGCCCAGCCCCTGTCGGGCTGGGTTGTATCGGGCGTCAGGGATGTCGAGACGGGCTTAAACTTATTGTGGGCCGGAATCGGCCTTATTGCACAAAAACGAGGAAAACTGTGTAGAAGATAGGACAAATTGGAATAAGAGCGTTGCTTGGCCAATTATTGCGAAAATGCTAATAAAATAGAGGAAAATAGAAAAAAAGGGTAGTTTTGATAATAGAATAAAGGGTAACAACGTCACAAAATTTGGTGTTATCAACTCCCCCAAACTTAGCTTTTTGATTGTCCTCAATCAATATTTAAACTAGACTTTGTGTTTCTTCTTCTTGCACAGCAAAACTTTAAGGCTAAAGGGTAGCACAAGATTTGCGGTGTCTTAGAGGTAATGCTGTCTTAATGCGAACAAAAGACCTTGCCCTACTTGCCTTATTATTTAAGTAAAATTTTTCTTCTCCACAGTTTCAGCGAGACTTTGGTGTATGATTCCGAAGTTAGCTTCCACACCAAACAGCTTTGTTTTAGGGGCAGAAAGTTGTGTATAGGGTAGGCTAAGGCTTTTTGGGTTTTTTTCTTCTTGTTTCCCATCAGTCCATCTAGGTAAGGGTCTATTAACGGGCAAGTGGTCCCTGCAGTCCAAGCCATTTGGCTTTAGAGCAGTGATTTCACATCCTACGTACCACTGCCCCGGATCTACCATGCCTAAAGATGGATACTTTTGGAAAACAAGTGTGTATATATATATTTTTTTCTTTTCTTTTATTGGGCACAACTCTCATGCTTTTATTCACGCTCATAAGGCTTCTTTCTCTTTTTGGGATTTTTGCTGGGTAAGGGAAAACAAAAGAGATATCTGCTGTTTGGGCAGCTTTTTCCTTCTCCATACTCGTCTCTTAGCTGTTTGCGAGATTATTATTTTTTGAAAATTTTTGGATGGCAAGGCACAATCTTTTGTTTGTTTGAGACAGCATTATCAGAAAGATATGACAGAACTTGTAACTCGTTAAATATACAGAAAGTAAACTTTGCAAGAAGTCACAACAGGTTTTTATTATTATAGCAACTTTGTACATATGCATAGGGGCAGAAATTTGCAAAGGAAAGATTTTTGTAAATTTTTATATGGCATGCATGCGTACATCAGATATACAGGAAGCTGTAAGAGCACATCAGGTAAAAGAGAATGAATATTTTAGAAAGCTTGAAGTGATAAAATTTTTATACCTCCCTCACTGGCATACCCCCCCCCCCCAAACTTACTTTCTACTCTGTCCCAGAGTAGAGAAGAAAGCAAAAGTGAGGTAAAGCTTAGCCAGTGAGGGTTAGCTTTCTGATGTGCTGCAAAATGCTCCTGCGAAGTTGCAGCATGCCATTGGGAGGTTGTCTGGTGGGTTCGCTTTGGCGATGTAGCGGTTGAGCTGGAGCGAAACCCTCAAAATTCACTTCTGGCCCCCCCTTTCTTCACATCTCTGTTGTGAACATAAACAAGGGGCTGATTATCCGTCCCTAGTTTAGTTCCCAGGAGTGTGTAGTCAGGGTGGGCCCTCTCCCTTAAGAGGATGGAACCAGGGTGCCTCGAACTTGTTCGGAGGCCTTGGTTGCTGCACTCATAGCTAGGTGACTCACTATTGGAGCTACCAAATCAAAAAAGATCTTCCCTTCCATTGTTGTTTCCGTTTCTGCTCGACAGTTGTTGTTGATCCCTGTGCCGTGCTTGCTGGTGCGGTAGGTGGTTTGCTCCATACGAGCTATACCTGTTATTTAAAATTTATTTATTCATCTGTTAGGCAAGAAAGATGAAAAGAAAGAAAACTTATTAAAACTGGGCGATAGGTGATCGGACGACACGATGTTGTCGCGTGATATGACTCGACGCCCGACACAGGTGTGTCGGGCGATTTGAGGTCACATGAAGCGAAAACATGACATCGCCGTGAGAAGCATGACGCCTGATACGAAACATCGGGAAAACGCTATCGACCGGCATTACGCGCGAAAGCATGTCGGGCGATAGAAAATCTGCAGGTCATGTGAACCCGATAAGCGTCTCGATAAGAGATACTGGCGTCGGGCGACAGGGTTATCGGCTGATAAACGTGTCGGTCTACAACCCTATCATGCGACAAGCCATGTCGTTCGGTAAGAAAACAACAAGCCGGCCGATACGCCTCACACGATACAAAACCTGTGTCGGGCGAGTGATAACGTGTCGGGCAAAAGGTGTGTCGGGCTATACCTTTGCTCTCAGGAGGCATCGCCCGATACCAGGGCGAAGGCAAGATGGCCGACACACGAGCAAAAGGGAGGATCACTGCATGCGTTCCCGGTGGCAAAAAGGAGAAAATGATAGCCCGACGCGAAGAAACCTCCACGCTATTTATAGAGAACCCAGCTGGGGGTAAAACGTGCAAAACATGGCGCGCTTCGGGCATTTTAGTCACGCTATTCCCGAGATGCGCAGTCCCCTCGGGCAGTCCAAGGGTCATCCGTTGCCCTTGCGACGCCCGGGGTGAGGCTGCCCGATACAAGCGGTTCTGCGCCCAGCTGGTCGACACGGTAGAAAAGCGGGCGGTCAAAATGCCAAAACTAAACCTGGGTGAAGTAAAAGGCCATTGCATGGTAAAACATCATTGGTATAGAAAAGGATCTCCTACCTCAGATGATATTACTCCTCAATGCTCCGCAAAACACAGCGGTGGCCCATAAAACAAAAAGAGTCAGCACACGTGCGCATGCACTGACTCGGGCCTTATTACAGTCCATAATGGTGTTTTTACAAAGAAAACAAATGTATCCTAATCTATGACTCGGGCTGCCTCCCGAGGAGCGCTGAAGTTTCCGTCGCCAGCTCGACCGGTGTAGGCTCTTTGGTTGTACCCACATCCAGTAAGTCAATCTCTGCTTTCCTAACAAAAGCTTCGTCCTCATAAAACCTTTTCACTCTGTGCCCGTTCACCTTGAAGATCTTAGTCGGGTCATCCTTGTCGCGGAGCTCCATCATTCCTAATGGGTATATCTTTGACACAGAAAACGGTCCCGACCATCTTGTCTGTAATTTCCTAGGAAAAAGACGGATGGAGGACTTGAATAACAAGACCTTATCCCCTTCGCTCACATCCTTTCTCCTAAGGTGGGCATCATGCCACATTTTTGTTCTTTCCTTGTAGATCTTTGCATTCTCGTAGGCGTGAATCCTCAGCTCTTCGAGCTCTTGAAGCTGCAAAAACCTCTTTTCTCCTGCTTTGTCTAGGTCCATATTTAGGAACTTGATCGCCCAAAGGGCCTTATGTTCTAGTTCCAAAGGCAGATGGCAGGATTTTCCGTATATAATACGGTAGGGGTGGTTCCAATGGGTGTCTTGTAAGCAGTACGGTAGGCCCATAATGCGTCGTCAAGTTTCATAGACCAGTCCTTCCGCGTGCGGCTGACAGTCTTTTCTAAGATCTGCTTGATCTATCTGTTTGAGACCTCTACCTACCCCGACGTCTGTGGTTGGTAGGGTGTAGTGATCTTATGTTTTACTCCATACTTGCGTAGGAGCGCTTCGAACTGCCTTTCTCCGAAGTGTGACCCGCCGTCGCTTATTACGGTGCGTGGTATACCAAAACGGGGAAAGATGGTCTTCTCAAAAAGCTTGATAACTGACTTGGCGTTGCATGTTTGGGTGGCTACCGCCTCTACCCATTTCGATACATAATCTACTGCCACTAGTATGTATTGATACCCCTGGGATGGGGGAAACGGCCCCATGTAATCAATCCCCCATACGTCAAATATTTCCACTTCGATCCAGCTTGCCATCGGCATTTCATTCCTCCGCCCTATATTTCCTGTTGACTGGAACTCTTTGCAAACCTTTACAAATCGTGCAGCATCTTTAAATAAGGAGGGCCAGTAGAAACCTGATTGTAGCACTTTCGCCGCTGTTCTTTCTCTACCCAGGTGTCCACCATAGGGGGAGGCGTGGCATCCCTTTAGGATATCAGCGGTTTCTTCTTCCGGGATGCACCTCATGTACAAGTTGTCTGCGCATCTTCTGAACAGGAGAGGATCATCCCAGTAATAATTCTTGGCATCCGCGAATAGCTTCTTATTTTGATTGTAGGTGATGTCAGGAGGCAGCTCTCCACAAGCAAGGAAATTGCAGATGTCTGCAAACCAGGGCAAACCTTCTTCTTGAGCTTCAGCCATCATGAGAGCTTCGTCGGCAAAGTCGTCGTCGATTTGTGGCCCTCTCTATCTCTCAATCACTATCCTCGATAGGTGGTCTGTGAACACAATTTCCGCGCCCTTTTGTCGATAATTTCATGATCGAACTCTTGGAGCAACAAGGCCCATCTCAACAATCTGGGCCTTGCGTCTTTCTTTTGCATTAAGTATTTTATTGCCCCATGATCTGTGTATACTTTGACCTTTGATCCGACGAGATACGACCTGAACTTGTCAAACGCGAAGACGATCACAAGCATTTCCTTCTCGGTGGTTGTGTAGTTTACCTGTGCTTCGTCCAACGTGCGACTAGCATAGCAAATCACATGGTGCTTTTTATCTTTCTTTTGCCCCAGGACTGCTCCCACTGCGTAGTCGCTAGCGTCGCACATTAGCTCAAAGGGTAAACCCCAATCTGGCGCTTGAAGGATAGGTGGTGATACTAAAGCATTTTTCAGGGCCTGAAAAGCACTGAGACAATCATTAGAGAAAACAAATTCAACATCTTTTACCAGAAGATTGGACAATGGTTTGGAAATCTTTGAGAAGTCCTTGATGAATCTTCGGTAATATCCGGCGTGCCCGAGGAAGCTTCTTATCCCCGTGACGGATTTTGGTGGAGGAAGCTTAGATATAGCTTCGATTTTGCTGGTATCCACCTCGATCCCACGCCTTGAGATCTTATGCCCTAGAACGATGCCCTCTCGCACCATGAAATGACATTTTTCCCAGTTTAGGACCAGGCTATTTTCCTCGCACCTTTGAAGTAATAACGACAGATTCTTCAGACAGCTATCGAAGTCCTTTCCATAGACGGAGAAGTCGTCCATGAAAACTTCCACGATGTCTTCTAGAAAATCTGAGAACATTGATATCATCGGAATGGTCTATGTATTAAATAGACGGGTAAAAACGATGAAGGAGGTTCAATAAGAACCACCCTACAAGGACTCCAAGGCGCGCGAAGCGCCGGGTCAAACAGGCTCAGGAGAGAAAAGAGCCTCTACAGAAAGATCCAAACTAAACAGGACACGCCACACCTTATGAAGATGGTGTGGGGTGCCCACGGTGGGACAGACCCCTAGCTAGCCCGAGGTACAGCAAGGCCCACGCAGGGGTCAGATTACAACGGTAGAACCCACGCAGGGGCCATCTAAAAACAGGATAGAAGGGAGCAACCTATATACGCCACCTGTTGCCACGACAAGCTGGAACTGATAGGCTGCACCCACTTGGCCAAGGGGCCCAAGCAGTAGAAGGAACCTCAACCGACGCGTCAAGGGGACCACCACAAGGTCACGGGACCAAGAGGGGTGGAGCAGGGGGGCCACTGTCCTGAAGGCAAGGGCACCCGGAGGCGCACACCAGCATAAACCACCCCACACACCCACCCCAAACCGCCCAGGTGCCAAAAACCTAAGCAGAAACCGTGCAAGTCAAGCGCTCTACGTCCTGAAGCAGGGTGACTAGTCCCACCCAGGCCACACCATGGTCGTACCAAGGCCATAATTACAAACGTCACAACCTGTCCCTGGAGGGAGGCCAGAAGGTTAGAGGTACCTGCAGAGAGAAGAAGGTACTGTACCGAAAGGCAAAGAACGAGTGGACACCCCTCCGAAGAGACCACTCCAATGCCGACCAAGGAGGGCATCATCTCCAAACAAGGATCAGCCAGTCCTGCCCACCCAAAACCCATTGTGGTACACAGCCAAGGCTCAACACTCGTCAAACCCAAACAGCCCAACCAGGCAGGGTACAAATGCGTAGACGGACCGCATAGCACTCAGGCCGTGGCGTCAAGGGGCCACCATACACCTGGGGGTAGGTGAGACGAGAAGGGGGAGGTGGACGAGGTCAACGAAGCGCGGGGCACGCCCCAAAAACCCTAAGTGAGGAGAAACACAGGCCTATAGTACCAGGAAGACCACCCCCGGTCGTAAGGCTCGAGCTCGGACCAGGCACCCACCCGGAGGCGAGAAGTGGGGCCCTCTCAGCCATCCACCAGCGAGGTGGAAAATACTGGAACAGGTGAGCGTGTGAGGCCATAAGGGTGGCCCAGCCACTGGCGCAAGACGAGAGACACACAGGGTGGGAAGAACACCCCTCGCTGAGCGTGGAGGGGGACCCTGACGTCGGCCACCAGCGGGACTGAGCAGACCCAAACGTCCAAACCACGACGCAGGCCTCAAAAGAGACAGGCCCGGTCCCAACTCGTGAAGGGTTTAAAACTCGACCCCTCACCAAAGGTGAGGGGAAGACCAGGCCGCAGTCGCACACGACTGGGCAAAACCACAGAGGTGCGCTCGACCCCTCACCGTAAGTAAGGGGGAGGCAACGTCTCCGAAACAACTAGGCAAAGCACAAAGGGGAAGCACAGAGGCCAACCCCACCACAGGTGTACATGGCCGAAGCCCGCAACCCACGCAGGGGTGAAGACCGAACAAGACGCACCTCACCAGGACAAGGTGCAACAGACGAAAGAGACCATTGATATCATGCATCTTTGAAAGGTGGCGGGGGCGTTGCAGATTCTGAAGGGCATCCTTCTAAAGGCATAAGTGCCGTAAAGGCAGGTGAACGTCGTTTTCTCTTGGTCGTCGGGTAAGATGGGTACCTGGTAAAATCCTGAAAAGCCATCAAGAAAACAAAAATAATCGTGATGCGCTAATCTTTCAAGAACTTGGTCAATAAAAGGTAGCGGAAAATGATCCTTTTTTGTAGCCTGATTTAGCTTTCGGTAATCAATGCACATTCGCCAACCGGTGACGGTCCTTACCGCCACCTCGTCACCCTTCTCACCCTTAACCACAGTCATTCCGCCTTTCTTGGGTACTACATGGATCGGGCTTACCCAATTGCTGTCTCTAATTGGGTAAATGATCCCCGCGTCCCTAAGCTTTATTACCTCTTTCTTGACGACCTCCTTGAGCATCTGATTCAGCTTCCTCTGGGGTTGGGCCAGAGGCTTGGCAGACTCATCCAAGTTGATGTGATGCATGCAAAGGGCAGGGCTAAGGCCTTTGATATCATCTACGGAATATCCTATAGCCCCCCTGTGGAGTCTTAACTCCTCAAGGAGCCGGTCTAGCTGATTTCTTGAAAGATCGGCGTTTACGATGACTGGGTTCCTCTGTTCTTCATCTAAAAATTCGTACTTCAGTCCTTCAGGCAACGCTTTTAAATCCGGCTTTTCTCTGGGTGCCTCCTCCTGAGGTTCTCCCTCAAGGGAGGCATACTTCGCAGAGTTCACCTCCTCCTCTTCTTCTTGCAAGTCTTTGTCAGAAAGGTTGAAAATGTCGAGATGCCTCATGACCTCGGGATCTTCGAGGTCGAGATCCTGACAGCTTATTGCCCTTGCGAGGGGGTCCACTGTCCAGATATCCTCCTCTATTTCCTCGCAGAATTTATTGTAACTATCCGCAAAACAGGCCGATTCAGACAGGGATGGACCTCTCATGATCTCCTTCATCTTGAAGTCCATGTGGTTGTTTCCAACCCTCAAGGTGATTATCCCTTCAGAGACATCAATCAGCGCCCTCCCTATTTCCAAGAAAGAGCATCTGAAGATGATCGGACATCTGGGATCTTCAGCTATGTCGATGACGACGATGTCGCAGGGAATAAAGAAATCACCGACCCTAATCGGCACATCTTCGACAATGCCAACAGGTCTTTTGAAGGAGTGATCCGCCAGTTCAATCCGCATATTGGTTTGAACCATGTCGGTCAAACCCATCCTTTGCACGAAACTTAAGGGCGTGAGGCTGATGCTTGCTCCCAAGTCCACTAGACCCTTCCGCTCGACATTGTCCCCGATGGTGAATGGGATTGTGAAAGCTCCGGGATCCCTCCTCTTAGTTGGCAAGCTGGGCTTTACGAAGGCAGAGGAAGTAGAGGCTAGGTACACTGTCTCTATCCTTCCTCCCCTTCTTTTCTTCATTATTAGATCTTTGAGAAACTTGGCGTATGTGGGCATCTCCTCCAAAGCGTCAAGGAAGGGGACTTCAAGATGCAGCTTCCTGATCAAGTACATGAACCTTTCGTGCCGCTTTTTCAGATTTGCCTTGATCAGCTTGTACGGGAACGGTATCCTGGGAGCATAAGGATTCCTCCCACCAGATGGCTCATCGGACGGTCTCGGCGCAGGCTCCTGAGCTTCTACAGGCCTACCTCCACCTCCTGCTGGAATAGCATCCTTGGGCCCTTGCTCAGGTTCCGGTGGGGCTTCATCAGCGCGCTCTACCGTCTTTCCTGATCTAAGCACTGCCATTACTGCAGTTTCAGGGTGAGGGAGCATTTTTCCTGCAGGGTTCTTCATCAGAGCAGCCATCTGAGACAGCCGTTGATCGACCTCCCATTGGCGCATCTGCAGACTCGCCATCTGGTGTTGCATGGAATTCAGAGATCCAGGGTTGGTAAACGTCCCCTGTACCAACTGGTTGATGATGGTGTCCTGTCTTTTTATGTAGGCAGAAAGTTGACCAACCCAATTAGGCCAGGTCGCCCTCTCGCTTTGGCTCTGACATTCGCCCTCAGAAAGGGGTTGCTCACAACGAGGCATGGTATCAAGGCTCGGTGGAGCAGGTTACAGCTTTGCAGGGTACCTGAAATATCACGAGAAATCAAGTTAGAACACAGAGTTATTTGGTTCCGGCAAAGAATAATGCTTTAAAGAAAAAGAAAAAGAAAATGAAAAAGAAAAAGAGGTGTTTTCAAGCCTATTTCTAAGCTTGAGGCATGGGAGTGTAGTTAGTGGTTTCGGATTTGTCAACAGTGCCATTTGCCTTGTCCCCGGCAACGGCGCCAGAAAGTTGACCGGCCTAAATCGCGCGTCCTAAAATTGGAGGCGTATTTGAGGTAGTCGAGCCTTCACATTTATAACCCGAATCCTTCTAGGCCCCCGCAACTTTGTTTACGGGGTCGAAGTAGTCATACGGGGTCGAACACAGGGACAAGGTGGGTTGTGTTGACGACTCTGAATCGACACTCTACACTCCGGTAGGTATAAAGAGATATTAAAGTTCCCCGAAGGGGAACAACAAGATGTCACGATTAAATCAAAGAAAACTATCTCCAACTGGAGTTACAAGAAAGATTAAGATTTTGTCATTTAGCAGTTTTTAGGAATTTTCATGCAACAAAAAATAGAAAGATAAACTGCAGTTTAAGGCATAATGCAAGGGGTAAGACTTCAGTAAGACAAGTGGTAGCATTAACACCCTGCACCCCTCCTCTCAGAGCAGGTTCCTCTAACCAAGCTTCAACACCCCTCTCGAGGTTGCTGGGCTCAAGTTAGAGTGGAATGATACTAAAACAACTCCGTTCTGGGCACTCTCGTACTCCAGAACCGGACCAAACACTAGAGCCACAACCCAACTCTCGAAGTGTTGTGACGGGAAAGACAATTCGGTAGCTAAGAGAAACGCGATCTAAAACATGCAAGCTAGAGTTCAAATATCCAACACAGCAGTTACCCGATCATAAGGCACTAAGCATTAAACAAATAGCAATTAAGCATTTCTATTTCCATAAGCAATAAGGGTCTTAATACAATGCATAAGCTAAGAATTTAAATAATAGAATTAAAGATAGATGTCACCTTCTTGATGTAGAAGAACGACAGACTACTGTAGCTCTCCTGCCCGATACTGGTCAGGAGCCGAGCCCGATACGGCAGTGTCGGGCGGCACCCCCTCTCGGGCAGCGCCGACTGACGACTAACTGTATCGCTCAAGGGCCCTGGCCGATACGCTCATGTCGGGCGGCACGCATGACGGGCGGAGCGTATCGGGTTCGATATCGTGTCGGGCAAAGAGCTACGAGTCTACTGTCAGGCACTCGTGTCGCTCGTCTTTGCTGGCCGATACCGGCCCGCAGTGTCGCCCGGGACAACACTAAGTGAACCATCCCTTCCCTCTCGGGATGAGGGAAAGCTCACCTAGTGTCGCCCGGCGCAAGCACTAGGGCGCGATACTCTTGCTCTCACAGCTTCCTTCGGAGGTGGCTCTCGAACTGTCTTGTCTGAATTCTCTTCCGACTCTCCGACTCGTCCGACCCGTGACCAACCTGTCTTTTTGGCTTCCTGTAGCTGCTATTTATAGGCGGCGGTTGAAGGATTTATGGTGCTGGAAACGCCACGTAGCTCCCTTATACGCCGATCGATGGATGTGGACGGCCGATACAGGTATGTCTCGGCGTGAGGCGTTGGCTATCGGTCACGTGGCTAGCGGCACGCCTGCCAGTGGGTGGTTGTGTCGCCCGATGAGTTAGGTCATCGATGCAGCTTTGGCTCCCTGTCGGGTAGACGGTATGTCGGCCGACACGTCCTTCTTGCGCAGCGCCCTTATCCGCCGATCATTCTCGTGTCGCCCAGCCCCTGTCGGGTTGGGTTGTATCAGGCGTCAGGGATGTCGAGACGGGCTTAGACTTATTGTGGGCCGGAATCGGCCTTATTGCACAAAAACGAGGAAAACTGTGTAGAAGATAGGAAAAATTGGAATAAGAGCGTTGCTTGGCCAATTATTGTGAAAATGCTAATAAAATAGAGGAAAATAGCAAAAAAGGGTAGTTTTGATAACAGAATAAAGGGCAAAAACGTCACAAAATTTGGTGTTATCAACAACCCTAACTGGTCCATGACTTAGAGGATTTCAGGATCTTGCCCACTAGAAGGTTGTACGCTACAATCTTCCGAATTGATGGTGAGGGCTATCAATTTGAAGTAAAATAGTGGAAGCGATAATTAATTAAAGGCCTAATTATATCGTCAACTTTTCAAATCAATCAAATAAGTCAAAAATGAGTTTTTAGACTAAAATTGCATATTTTTCTTTTTTAGTACAAATGGCAACAAACAACAATCACTTTTCTTTGTGATCGGTCCTTGAAAAGGACAAGCTAAATGGCACAAACTTCCACGATTGGTATAGGACATTGAGAATTGTTCTCACTCAAGAGCAAAAGCTCTATGTCATGGATACTCCAACTCCAAAGGAACCTGCTCCTAATGCACCAAAGGCAGAAAGGGATGCTTACAAGAAGCATTCTGATGATGCCATTGATGCAAAGTGCTTGATGTTGTGCTCTATGAACCACGAGTTGTAGAGACAACATGAGAACATGGGTGTCATTGAGATGATTCAGCATCTCAGGAACATGTATGAAGATCAAGCACGGCAAGATAGATATGATGTCTCAAGGGCACTGTTCAAGTGCGTCATGACAGAAGGAGATCCAGTTGGTCCTCACACACTCAAGATGATTGGGTATGTGGAGAACCTGACAAGACTGGGATTTCCACTGAGCTAAGAGTTGGCTACTGACGTGATACTGCAATCGTTGCCAGAATCCTACAGTCAGTTTGTGATGAACTACAACATGAACAACTTTGATAGGCCACTGTCAGAGTTGTTGGGCATGTTGAGGACAGCCAAGACACAGATGAAGAAGGACAAGCCTAAGTCTATGATGGTGATCACAAGCAAGAAAGGCAAGTCCTAGCGCAAGGGCAAGGGCAAAGCTAAGAAAGGTTCTGATGCTAGCCAGGAGCCCAAGTCGTCTTCAGCTCTCAAGGCCAAGGGAGGCGTGACCAAGAAAGGCAATTGCCACCATTGTCAAAAGCTAGGACATTGGAAAAGGAATTGTCCTCTCTATCTGGAAGAACAAAAGAAGAAGGAGGCGACAGCCGTCTCCACTTAAAGGTGTCATGAAAGTAAACTTGTAACACTTTTGAGGTATATGATACCAAGATGTAAAGTGTAAAGCACTCAATAAATGGGGCAAGTGTTGCCGCCATAGATAAGAGTACTTTTGTTTATTCTAAAAGGCATGTAATACAGTTATGAACTGCTATTTCATATTTTCCAATAGATAGAAACACTTTATTTTTGCATATTGTATGACAATGATAGCAATCAATAAAGAGATGTTTCAATTTATAAAGATATGATCTTTGTCGCAATGCCTTATTTATCTTGTGGTATTTGATATGCATAAGATAAAATGATACCTAAAATTTATAGATAACTCAAACAATCAAATTAGCATCAATCATGAGAAATTCATTTCTAGTTTCCATGTGATGGATAAATCTAGACTCTTTTGGTTCGAGAACCAGTAAGAGACATGAATATCTTGGACATGATTAATCAATCTTCACTAATGGTAGTGGGAGAATGATTATCCTATTGGGTATGATACATGTGATGTATTTACATACCTATTGGAACAAATGCTAATACTTCAAATGGTGTTTAGAGAAATACCAATATGAATATCTTGAAGGGTTCAAGAATATCATAGATGAAGTGCAAATTTGGTAAAGTGGTAATTCTTGATGAGATCAATGAATGAAATACTTGGACCAAATGTTTGAGATCCTTATGAGTGATTATGATAATGTATCATAGTGAACTCATGATTAAGGCATGGTGATGTCTAAATCAAGAAGGAATCATACTCTAAGGAGTTAGAGAATGATTATCAAATGATTGAATTCTTCTTAATAAA
Organism: Alisma plantago-aquatica; assembly: GCA_963693085.1. Classification (NCBI taxonomy): domain Eukaryota; kingdom Viridiplantae; phylum Streptophyta; class Magnoliopsida; order Alismatales; family Alismataceae; genus Alisma; species Alisma plantago-aquatica. The sequence goes on along the minus strand of OY856409.1, from coordinate 1,030,253,149 downwards.
AGAATACCCCACACTAATAAAGGACAATAAGAATCACAAGGAGTTGTGAGTTCTTATATCCTTGACAGATACACCTCAATTATCTATGTGATGAGTTGTTCATGTGATGAGTCAACTATCCAGATGAATATGAGGAACCGGATTTTGAGTTATGGTATATGACCATTACATCCTAAATGACTTCCATGTGAACCATAAGGTATGACCTTGATGGTAGCACCCATTGGATGGAAATCCATAAGTGCAAATAAGTCATAAGTGTTAAGACACATGGATTACATTTTGAGAAGGATGATGCTTGTTGATTGCAACTTAATGACTAAGACATTTGGCATATGGATACTAAAACCGCATTCCTATGAGGAATAAAACAAGGATGTGTACGTGACACAACCTATAAGGTTTATGAATCCATTAATGCAAATGAAGTCTATAAGTTACAATGGACTAATCAATGTGATTGATTGAGTACAAGCAACTCAGAATTGGATCTTTACTTTGATGATATAGTCAAAGGGTTTTACTGATATGTCAAAGATAAAGAAGGGATCTGTGATTTAGTGGGAGCGTGTTCACATTCCACATGTTGATGTGAAATGGAAATGTTCTAGAATGGAAATCCAAAAGTGGAAATTATCTTTAAGGAAGATAGAGATGTTTCCTATGTGATAGGAATAGAGATCTATAGAGATAGTTCTCAAAAACCTCTTGACCTGAAAAGAGAAAGCATACATTGGCAATTTGTACTGAAGGGTTCAGTATGCACAGATTCAGTGGGAGAAAACTTGTCCATGATACATGGAGTTAGTATCCCAAGGCCAAGTGTCCAATTCTTATGAAGAATGGGAACACTAAGAATAGATATGGATCTATCATGTATGTAATCATCCCATTATCTTGCATGTATCGACATGGCAAGAACAAAATGCATTCATCATCTTGTATGTAGGAAATGGCAATATGATGTGCTCATCCTGATAGCTCGTATGTGGGACATGATGAGTGGATATCTATCTAATTCCAGTAAGGGTTACTGGAATACCATGAGAACTTGATAAGTACTAGTTCTATGGAGATAAGGAAGAGTTCAATGTAAAGAGTTACATTGATGCGAACTTCTGAAAGGACAGAAAATTAATCGCAAAATATATATAGGATATATAAAAGTGAAAGTTTGTTGGTAATTGGAAGTGTTCCAATAAAACCATTTAAAAGGAAATGTCGAGTATCTATGTGTTGGAGAATAGCAGTGGATACTATATGGATCTGGAAGTTCATGAGATGAACTTATAGATATTCCTCTCATTGATGACAAGTATGGAATCCTTGATCATGCAATGTGGCTAAAGGTTAGCAAAGGAATACTAGATCGCATATTACGGCAACTCCATCTCATACGTGTGACGTATAGCGAAGAGATGAGAGACATGCAATTTATACTGTCTTTGGCAAGGTGTTTCCATTACTCACTATGATCGCACTAGAGTAGAGTAACATGTGGGACATGTTTGAAGATCACTATGAATACGATTCAAGGCTGATTGGCTCACAGTGCAAGTGGGAGTCTGTTGGTATGTATGCCCTAAGAGCCAATCATGGGATGATTGGTGGAATACATTAAGATTGATTGTATAAACATCAAAGGCAAGCTTCCAAGTCTTTCTGGTTCAGTCATATGAGATAGTGATAGAACATATTGAATGTCTAGAGAATGACAGTACTCAATGACGTATGCCTTCAGGTTGAGGACCTGAACGATGAGATCATACAGATGCTAAGAGTTTGTACATTCTCATTATGTCCCTAGTCGGATGTCATTATGGAAGGTAGATAGACAGCAATGACACACAAGACTAGATTATGGTGTTGGTTGATGATAGAATCTCATTAGTCATGATATAGAGATATCAAACCAAACACATAGGTACTTGTTAGAGAACAAGTGTACTAGACAGACCCACCGTGAGTTTGACACATGGAACCATGACATGGTAGTCATAGTCAGTACTCACAGTGATGGTGGTGAGTGTGATTCTTTGACCTGAAATCACTACACTCAACACATGTCATTGGGAACACTTTGACATCATCAAACGCAGTCCTGAAACATGGGTTGTTATAAAGGTGATGATTGGGTGGCTTTGACACATGGGGCTTTTGAGGAGTGAGTGATAGATATGGGATTTTTCCCTCCTGAGGGAGTTTGATATCCAAGGCCACTTGATGAGTAGGATTAAAAAAGGTGTGCGCATGCATGTGTGAATCAGTATGTGATATTGATGTCATACATATCTCTTCCAAGCTGCTCTGAGATCAAGAAAGTGAATGAACGTTGACAGGATGACTGTTCCATGCCTCGAGTTCATTCGGGATATCAGTGACAAAGGAATTATACATTCACTGTAACACCATTCACGGATTGTAGGATTGAAAGTTGTTCTCCAACTTTCTATTTCACTTGGGTAGCACTGATGTGTGACTAGGCACCACTCTTTGCTTGTGAAGTCATAAGTGTTATGCACTTTCACTGCCAACGTGAAATGGACCTACAGGGTCACACACATAGGATTTAACCTGGAAGAGGAGTTTTGTCCACAAACAATGTTTAGATTGATTACTAAAGGAGTTTAGTGGTTCAATTAAACACTCAATTAATTGATAGCTCAATTCCATAATGTTCAAGGTGTTGGACACATTGATTGGAGTATCGGATTGATTGAAACTGCAATTGAATGATTCTGCACAATTTGCACTCCCAACCGATCGGCTCATGTGATGAACCGATCGGCTGAGCTTGGTGAACCGATCATCTCAAGTGGTGAGTCGATCGGCTCATGATAGGGTGAAACGGTTGCTTCAAGTGTTGAAACGATCGGTTCAACTGTTGCAACCGAGGAAGTTGGGAAAGTAGGATTGGTGAGAATTTTTCTTTCATTTCACTTACCCAATTTGATTGGAACAAGGATTGGTATTTGATACCAATTAGAAACAAAAGATGGAAAGTCAATCGGGAACTGACCAGGAACACGAACCGACTGGTTCAGAAATGAACCGACCGGTTGAGGTGTCCCAACCGATCGGTTGAGGTGTCAACCGACCGACTTAGGTCCCCAACCGACCGTTTCAGAAATGAAATGATCGGTTCAGGTTGTGAGTTGGTTGTTTTATGGAAAATCTCGAACCCTTCTACTCCTGCTTTTTAGTCCCGCGTTTCCCAGGATGGAGAACCATGTCCCATGACCCTCCTATATATATAGGGGTATTGGGGGCTTCTCAAAGTACAACTCAGTGCAACTAGTTGCTCTATGAAGTTGTTGTTCTCTCTGGTTTTGGTAACCGAGAGAGAGCCCGAGCAAGTGCTACCTGATAAGGGAGGCACAGCAAGGGAAAGACAACTGCAGAAAGCAATTGGTGGCAGGAGAGTGTGTTGGCGACTAGTACGCTGACAGTAGGGTGCAACTCCTTCTAATTCCTTGTGGGACAAGGAGATTGGAGTTCCAGGTGGTCTGTGTGGACTACTTCAGAGGTGGGAGAGTTCTGTCGCTCGGAGGACAGTTGTCAATCCCGATAGTCCCGGTGAGACCAGGAGTCATCAGTCCCGGTGTGACCAGGAGCTGCACAGACACCGTCTAAGACCGGAGGTGAAGACTGCGCAAGGCGCGAGGTATTGTCGCCGAGCAAGCCTCAGGACAAGGTATTGTATAGACGTTGATGTGTTTTCTTGTTCTGGGTTTGGGGGAGAAAATTTTTTTTTCCGCTGCCTTCTCTGCCTCCCCTAAAACCCAACAGTTGATAATATGTAGAGGGATTTCTTGGTTGTGTGAATCCTTGCAATACTCCTCTAAAGTTTCTCAGGTTTTGATTATAATTGTTCTGGAAACCTAGTGGCGATCTATTAAAAACCCCTCCTTGGGTCTGGTGTTGCAGGTTGGCAGTCCCTGCAGGATTCCCATATTGAAATCCAGGATGGTTTCTTGGTTGATTTGGGTTGTAATAAGCTTGTCCTGGTATAGTGTGGATGGAATTCACTTGTTCTGGTGACAGATCCTTAGGTTTTTGATGATAGGTTCATATTGTGGTTGTGGTGTCTGCATGTCCATCATCACATTATATAGGAGACCACATGATAATGTGGGATGATCAGATGCATGACATGCTTTGCAAGTCACGGTAGCGGCCTTGACATGTTGGGGGCTCTTCTTTTCTACAAGTGTTGTTTTAAGAACTTGTTGCTTGTGAGCAATAGTTTTTAGGGCTTCAACGATGGCTTTCATTTCCATTGATTCTTCAGCCTTAAAAACTTTTAGAATTCCCCCGATGGATGACCTTCCCCAATCAGATTGGTTCTCGGCCCCAAGCATAACAATCCTCTAGGCATCTTCGTAATTCTTTCGCATGAAATTCCCCCCATATGAGGAATCCAAAAATTTCTTAATATCATCACTTAATCCTCTATAGAATGTCTCTATCAGCTGGTTTTGAGAGATTCCGTGGTGTGGACATTTCCTCAAAAGTTCTGTAAATCTCTCCTAAGATTCTGCCAGTGATTCCCCAGGGAGTTGAGAGAAGTGATTAATTTGTCCCCTAATCTCATAAGTCAAGGAAGGAAGAAAGAACTTTTCTAGAAACTTTTCTTCCAAAGGAGCCCAAGTGGTGATTGGATCCCCATCTAGTGCATTATACCAGCTCAATGCCCTTCTGGACAAAGTGAAGTGAAACAGGTGTAGCATGATTGTGTCGAAAGGAACTCTGGCATGTGGTACTAGACAACAAAAAGACTTGAATCGCTTTAGGTGGTCCATGCAGTCATCCCCAGCACCTTTAGAAAACGAAATACCTTGCATAATCTGGATCCATTGCGTGCAGATCTCAAAGTTAGGAACATTGATGAGTGGGGGTCTAACTGGATGATTATCTTCGAAGTTCTTAGGAACGGCATAATCCCGAAGTTTCTTGTTTCGTAATACCATATGAGCAGTAGTTGTGGCTGCTTCATTCTCAGCTTGAATGCGGGCCTGTTCTTCAGCTTGGACCTCAGCTTGAATCTGAGCACGTGTGTCAGCAATAAGTTGTGCTCTTTAAGCTGCTAAGGCCGCATTGACTCTTTCCATAACCAAAGTGGATTGGCATTGTTCGTCGGCCATTTGTCTGGCTCATTGGCAGTTGAGGCAGATGCATCGGTGGAATCTTCATTCTACCTCAGAGTCATACTCTAGTTCAGGGGAGAATATGATATTGTGCAAAGGTTGCATACACGTTTTCTACCTGAGTAGAAGAAGAAACACACTTTGGGTAATGTGGAGAAATGATGAAATCAATATGATAAGAATTATGATTAAAGGAAAGTGTAAAATCCTAATCAACTAGAAAGGTAACAAGTAAAATTAAAATGTTATGTTGTCCCCGGTAACGGTGCCAATTTTTTATGGAGCCTCCACTTACGTGGAGTTACGTACACCACTAAAAATCCTAGTAATAGTTAATCTCTAGGTTTAGCCTTGTGTATGCTATAATAAGATCTCCACCCATGTATGCTAAGATACGTGGAAGTCTTATCGTAGTATAGTTAAGGGTCGAATCCATGAGACAACGGTCTTGTTAAGAGTTTTAACAAGATGGAAAATGTAATAATACTACTTATCCACTTAAAAGTTGATATTTAGATCAAAGAGTAGATTTGATGGTTAAGCTAATGTGCAGAGAAAGAAAATAACAAGAAACTAAACTTAAGGTTGTAAACAATATTTGGAAACCACTAGGATGTGATCGGGTTCCACCACCACTACGCATGGATCAAAACATACATCATGATAACTTGGCTTGCAAAGAAAAGAGTCTAAACAATTATTATCTTTGTAGACTTAGATTCATTTCGGATAACTAAGTACAAGAAACGTGGAAGTGTTGCAATACCAACCATCCCCAGAGGAATGGTCACTTACTTTGCATCACTTCCCTCACAAAGTGTGTTCCTCAACCTGTCAATGTTGTACTTTCATACGTCAACTGATTCCATTTCATAGTATGAAAGTACAACAATGGAGGTGAGTTTACTCCACTCCTTGAGAAATTATCCTAGATACCAAACTAAACGTATGGTGACTACATACAATCTGGAACCAACAAACAGTCGATATTCGAACCTAGAAGTACAAACATAGGCAATTTGCACTAACAGATAATAGATAACACAAGTTGGTGATCAAGCAACTAGCATTCAATAAACGAATGATGTTGAACTAGAAAGATAGTGTTTTTCTATTGCAAACTCAAGAATTACAATGTATGAAATGAAAACATGGGTAGCGGGGCTACTCCCCTCACCCTAGAGTATGAGACTACTCGCTCATGGCAAGAACAAAGAAGGAGGTGGGAAGAGAGAGGGAAAGCATCATCTCCACGTAGGAGGGAGGAAGGTCAACCCCTTGGAGGAGATAGCAACTATCTTCACGCCGTGTGGTTGTCTTGATGAAGAAACCTCCACTTCCCACCTTCTTATGTTGATGAGAGAGGAAGTAGCTTGAAGATAGAGTATGGATCTTGAATCGGAAGCCTTTGGGTGAAGGATGAAGATGGAACAGCTCTGGAGTGATTGGGGCAGCCTCTGGACATCCAAGAAGATGATACCAAATGAGGACTCCTTAGGTCCTATTTATAGGCTTTCAAGGAATCCCAAACAGTCTTGGGATCATTTGGGTCTTAAATGGTTTGGGGACCATTTGGCATCAAATGGTCTCAGGACCGTTTGGGATCATACGGTCTTGGGACTGTTTGCCTTCATTCGGTTGAAAAACCATTTTCCTTTATTCGGTCTTGGGACCATTGGAGTTCATTTGGTCTTGGGACCGTTTGGACTTCATTCGGTCTCCAGACCGTTTACCTTTATTCGGTATCGGGATTGTTTGAGTTCATTCAGTCTTGGGACCGTTTGGATCCATTCGGTCTTGGGACCGTTTGGGTTCATTCAGTCTTGGGACCGTGTGGACTTCATTCGGTCTCCAGACCATTTGCCTTTATTCGGTCTCGGGACCATTTGAGTTCATTCAGTCTTGGGACCGTTTGGACTTCATTCGGTCTCCATACTGTTTGCATTTATTCTGTCTCGGGACCGTTTGGACTTCATTCGGTCTTGGGACCATTTGAGTTCATTTGGTCTTGCGACCGTGTGGACTTCATTCGGTCTTGGGACCGTTTGAGTTCATTCGGTCTTGGGACCATGTGGATTTCATTTGGTCTCCAGACCGTTTGCCCCTTTTGCAATTTTTTTTGGGTTTTTCTATAAGAAGGAGATAAATGTTAGTTAAATGGTGAATTCATAATAACGTAGAAATTTAAGGAATATATCTAATTTATCTAAGAAAGAGTATGGAAAATTAAGAAAAACTAGTAAGATAACATCACAAAAATGGGAGGTTATCATATACTTCAGGTTTTTATGATCTGTAAAGATCTGACACACTTCCCCATAAAGATAGTGTCTCTAAATCTTTAATGCATGGACCATCATTTCCAGCTCCAAATCATGTGTCGGATAACTTCCCTCATGTTTCTTAAGTTGTCGCGAAGCAAAAGAAACCACATGATCTTTCTGCATCAGTACACATCCTAAGCCTTTCTTGGAAGCATCGCAGAAAACAACATAGCCTTTCCCAGGCTCTGGAAACACCAACACTGGAGCACTAGTCATCTTCTCCTTCAAGCTTTGAAAGTCTCGTTGACAACGATCATCCCAAACAAAAGGTACATCCTTTCTGGTCAACTTCATCAATGGCAACGCGATCACACTGAAGTCCTTTATAAACTTCCGGTAGTATCCTGCTAAACCCAGAAAACTACGAACTTCAGTCGGCGTTTTTGGTTGCTCCCACTCTGCAACTGACTCCACCTTCTTGGGATCCACTCTGACTCCTTCTGCAGATATCACATGTCCCAAGAAAGTTACTTCCTTCAACCAGAACTCGCACTTACTGAACTTGGCATACAATTGATGCTGGTGAAGGAGAGTCAACGCTTGTCGAAGGTGTTGTTCATGTTGTTGACTATCTCGACTATAGATCAAGATGTTGCCTATGAAGACCACAAAAAATGGGTCTAAAAACGGATGGAACACTCTGTTCATCAGGTCCATGAAAGCAGCAAGTGCATTGGTTAGTCCAAATAGCATAACCACAAACTCAAAGTGACCATACCTCGTCCTAAAAGTAGACTTTGGTATGTCATATTTCTTGATCCTTAACTGATGATATCCAAACCATAGATCGATCTTCGAGAACATTGTAGCACCACGCAACTGATCAAATAGATCGGCTATCCTCGGCAAAGGATACTTGTTCTTTATCGTAACTTTGTTCAACTGTCGATAATCTATGCACAGACGCATCGATCCATCCTTCTTCTTTACGAATAGGACTGGAGAACCCCACGACAATGCGCTTGGTCTGATGAAACCTTTAACTAGCAACTCCTATAACTGCTTCTTTAGCTCTACCATCTCAGTTGGAGCCATCTCGTACGGTGTTTGAGCAACTGGTTGTGTTCCTAACACTAGATTGATCTCAAAGTCAATCTCTCAAGGTGGGGGAACACCGGGAAACTCATCAGGAAACACATCCATGAACTCTCGGACAACAGGCACATCCTCAAGGCTAGGACCCTTCGCTTTGGTATCCATGACATGAGCTAAGAATGCCTTACATCCTTATCATAGCAACTTTTCCACCACCAAATTTGATACCAAACACGTCGGAAGAATCTTCTTATCTCCTTGGAAGATCCACGTCTCACCACTGTCAGCAAACACTGTGTTCTTGGAACCATAGTCTAGCACAACCTTATACTTCTCTAAGGTATCCATTCCAAGGATCACATCGAATCCATGCATATCAAGTGGTATAAGATCCACTTGTATCTTGTGTCCCAAAAAAGATAGAACACAGGACGGACACACTTCTCGAAGCAACACGGGACCAACAAGAGGGGTTTCTAACAACAAGTTATCTTTCTTACAACTAACAGGTAAAAGACATCTATCAAGCATACTACGAGCGATAAAAGAGTGTGTAGCACCTGGGTCAACCAAAATAGATATAAAGCAAGAAGAAGACAAATCAGAGTGAAATAACTCCATCTGACCTTCCACCACTCACGGGTTGACTATCGCTTCCGGTTGACTAATAACATAGAATCGAGTCGTTTCTTGCTATCCACATCCTTTGCTTCCTTGAGTGGACGATCCTGCTTGTGATGCTTGGTTGCGCCCTCACCCTCTGGTGCCACTAAACTATTGTCTATCTGACCCTTGTTGATTTTGCCTCGGCTGCTGCATCACTTTGTAATCTCTCTTTGGGAAATTTGATTGTAAATGCCTGGTCTGTACATAGAGGTAGCATGAACTGTCTTCAAACTATGGCCTAGATGGCCCTATCACTGTCACTGAAGTTGTACTATGAGCTCTAGATGGCGAAAACCCGCACCCTCTTCTTTTACTCGGAGACCATTGTGACGGTGCACTGGAACTCTACATTGCAGATGGTTCTGAAAACCTTGGCTTCTTAAAGCCATCAAACCTCTTCCTCTGGAACCAGGCAGGCTTTTTCTTAGACATGGTCTCCCTCTTCTCCTTGACTGGTCGTTCGATCCTTCGGACAGACTCTACAAACATGGCAAACATCTCTCGGTTTTCTAAAGTAGCAGCAGGTGTCATCAGTTCAGCACTCAGACCTTTCTCAAACTGCTTGATTCTCTCATCATATGTCACCGCCATGTGAGGAAAAAACCTCAGCAGGTCCATAAACTTTGCTTCATACTTGGTGATGCTCATTGGTCCTTGGCGTAGATGCTCAAACTAGTTGATCTTCTCATCCAGATAGGTCTTTGAGAAGTATTGGCTCACGAACTCCCATCGGAAGACGTCCCAAACTATCACCTCTCTAGGCTGCTTCTCCTCCTCGATGGCCCACCAGTGGCCAGCACTACCTTTCAGAAGGTAGACAACGTGCTTGAATTTGTCTGCTTTGGGGATGTCGAGGATCCGGAAGGCCTTCTTAAGACTTGTCAACCAAAGATCTACATCCGCCGGATCAGCCATTCTAGCATAATCTGAAGCTCTGACTCGATGAAGTCGCTCGAAGGTTTTCCCAATACTCGAAGATTCACCATGGGGAGCATGTGCTCTTGGCAGAGGCACTGGCAATCTTTCCACCATGAGATTCATTGTAGCCATTAAATGTCCCATATGATGTTGATAGGTAGGGTTTTCAAGAATGGTTGGGTCAAGCTAGGGGACCTCAGGCACCCGATCTTCATGTGCTTGCACTCGCACTCCTTCAACAGATGTAGCGTCACTGCTCTCAGCAGCATGTTCTTCATGATTTCTAGACATCTTTAAGCTTTATCTTCTGCTAGGGGCAAAAGGTTATTCTAAGAAAATCTGGAAAACTCACAAAAATAGACACAAACCTAGTCTTAGATCCCTATAGACTCAGCAAACCTAGAGCTCTGATACCAAAACCTATTGTGACATCCCGCTATCACACAGACAAAGAAATGCCACATGAAAATGTGTGGAACTTCCATAAACCACATATTACCAAAAACACATGTTAATTAAAACCAATTTTGGATGGCAGATAAATAAAGAAACTATTACATCCAGATCCTTATCCTGCAAGGAAACATGTTATACAAACATACATAAACCTTGATATGTGTCCATAGTTCACAGGATCCAACTGTCACATAGGCACAAAGAGTTCACCACCTGTTTATATACAGAACAGGCCATACCAGGCCAACAACATGATAAACAAAGCTACATCATCTATACATCGTGAAACTTCATCAAAACACCTCCAAGGACCTGAGTGTATAGGGATGACTCTAGGACTCTACTACAAAATGACCAGAACAACAACATATCCATCTTTTGCCTCCCACTGTTCTTCTTGCTGCTCGGCCGCAACCTCACGACCACCACCACGTCTAGCACGATCACCTAAAAAGGTTAAAAACTAGTGGGTTGAGACACACATTCCTAGCGAGAAACATAACTCCCCTCCGAACTATAAAACTTCAAATAGAGCAGGTAACTGATATAAGTAGCATACTGAACAGAGCTTAACTTTATTAACAACTTACCCAGATATCCGAAAGGCATATAACCAGATATTTCTTTATGGAACATGATTGACAAGACAAGCTTTATAAGAACTTATCACAAGATATGAGGAATGTACAAATAACTACAAGATATAGCTAGGGCAACTATACAAGAAAGGCCTCAACCAATGTTCCATGTTTTTCCTTAAGTAATATATACTATACGGCTGGATTATGATTTATTATGCCCTGAGGAAGTGAGTCGTACCGCTCAAATCCAACTATCGGCTGTGAAGCCCAAAACCGGTGCCATACAAGGTCAATGGAAGAGTCGGACTCCACGACCTCACCTTTTCGTGGCCAGTATACGATAACTAAAGCAGGACTGCAGTCTCTTGCTTGAGTGGCCTCAGCCACAGGGTTAGCTCATGCAGTCTACCCTTTTATCTAGCCCCCCTTGGTACAGATCACGGTGCTAGTATACTTGAGCCACGGGCATGTTCATCATGCTCCTTGAGTCATGAATGCATTCATGCTCTATCATACTAACCCATGGGCTTGTTCACCATGCTCTTATACACATCTTGAGTCCACAACCGCAGTTGCACTCTAGTCCTCCTACTTTCGGCTTGGAGAAACCCCACATATTCAACAATATGCGCTCCAGGTAATCCCGCAGGATAAACCCATTTCACCATCACCAACTACTGACGATAATGGATCTATGGCCAGGGCAAAATTACATGAAATGTTCCACTGTCATTAATTAGTATATTTTAGGTGAATTGTTGAGGCAACCAGGTTGTAAAACATAAACAACATTGTCTCACATTATTACTGTCATTATCACATTGCCATGGGATCTCAATCCCTCATCACATAATGCCACTTCTTCTCAAGGCTTCATCATCATACATCATTATGGGATATCAATCCTTTATCTCATTATAGAGGATAACACCTCAAACAGGCACTCAACCTTTATCAAATCACTAGACCTTTCTCATCATACTGGCAATACATATTATCTCATCAACAAGTAACATCATAGTTCAGTGTTATACAAAACACTTACACCTCATAGCTCTTACCTGGCTATGAATTAATTTGTTACACCTGCATGGTTAGTATGCATATCAAGAGAGATAACTGGATCACCAAACATAAATCTTAGAGGACATAGTATCATTATCATGACATTCAGATTTAGGGAGCATAACCATTATCTTATCATCTTACTTAACAACAACCTTAGGTAACAAACATATTACTGGTCACAACCTATCTTTCATATCTCAAAGTCATCTTAACCAAAGATGCGGGCTCAAGACAAAAGGTTCACCAACCTAGAGCTCCTGGGCTAGGCGCATCTGATACAAGTGTTTTGAGTCACTTTTATAGGCTAGTTTTATACGAATTTTATGCATTTATTGGTCATTTTCATGGTTAATATCGCATGATTCATTTCTTTCAGCCTATAATCTCGTCATGCATCAAATTTACCTTATTTTATCTTATTTGGTATAAATGATCATATTTCTTGGAGTTGAGTTGAGTTTATCTTTAAATTTCAGGCAATTCACATATATGCAGACGTCGATACCATCGATGGTTGTCGATACTATCGAGACGGCCACAGTGAGGTAGCCGGAAAGAGCAGAATGGTTCGATACCATCGAACCAGAAGTCGATGGTAGTAAGATGTCTTTAGCAAGCCAAACATCCACACGTCGATAGCATCGACACATGTTGTCAATAGTATCGACGTGACGTCAGAGCAAACCCCCAGAAAAGGAAAGGACTATCGGTACTATAGCGGGTCGATACCATTGACTCGCGGATCAGGAATTGTTGAAGATCAAATCTAAATGAACAGATGTGATGCTTTGGCGGCCGTAAGTGATCCCTATACCTAGAAAAGATGGCCCAAGCCATACTATCACGTCATTAGCCGCTGCACAAGTCTAGAAAGAGGAGAGGACAAAGAACGGAGACCAGAGATACGCCCCGGACATTTCCAGAGTTGCAGATGGAGTTTTCTACCGCTGGAAGGCTGCAGAACGCCCATCCCGCGTCGAGGATCGCCCTGTTCTCCTTCATTCAGGGGTTACACCATCTCCATCCACGTTTCCCTTATGTTTTCTTCTCCTTTATGATGTTTTTCATTGAGATGAACATGCAGGGCTAATCCCCTTTGTCTTTAGGACTGGGAGTAGCTCGGGTAATCGTTGTATGACGCTTTTTACATAGTTAATCATAATGTGTCTCTCAAATCCATGGTATGGTATTGTTTTCTCAATTCTATCATTGTGCTTGATCACCATAATGGTAATTTAATACCTTTTATTGCTTTTGACGAAGAATTAACGATTGAAAAGATGCAATAATCACATTAACTTATAAATCCCTTGGAAAATGTGAGGTACAGTTAATGGTGGAAACCTAAAGATATGTTTTTCATGCACCTAAATTAGGGTATAGGTTGTTGCTGACGTGGAACTAACCTAGATTAAGGTAGTGAATTGTATCACGGAAGTGAACAATTCTATTCACAAGCCACTACCCGTGATAGGAGACAAGTTGTGATAATTATGTAGGAATTAGTTCAATGAGAGTTTGTGGTGAAACTGCAATCCTAAAGATCCCATTTTAATTGATTAAACCAACCATTCAATCGATTGCTTTGTTTTCTTTTGTTTTTATTTCCTTTTTCAAACAACTCTCAAACTTTTATAATCGGTCTAGCTGATTGCAAGTAGTTAGTAGTAGTCTACCAAAATACGTTCCCTAAGTTCGACTCGGGCCTCATAAAGGCCTATATTACATTGACGTGTGTACTTACGTTTTACGCACAGTTCAATCGTGTCAACTTTTTGGCACCGTTGTCGGGGAGCGGCAAATTTTTAGCACTATGAGTGCTGCGAGCGGCCACACTAGGCCAATTTTTCATTTAATTATTAAAAAAATTAAAATTTAATTTCACATCTTTTAATTACTTATTCATCTTTCGCATTGTACTGAAATAATTCTCATCTTTTCAGGTTCTAGTTGATGGTAAAGACGTGTAGCACAGACTACGCAGAATTACTAGTAATTCTGCCAGTAGGTGAAGGAGTTGAGTTGACAAATCCACCACCTGAGGAATTTGAACAAGAACCTGAAGAAATGGCTGAAAAAAAGACAATATGGGAGAAGATAAAGGCTTCTTCCTCATCAGCATCAAAGGGGCCGATTAAAAGGCATGAAATCAACATTCCCACATATAAGATTGATCTGGCATTGATAAACATGGTCAAGTCTCAAGCATTTCATGGGCAGAAGAATGAAGATCATGTTGCTCACATTAGCACATTTGTGGAAAACTGTGACATGATAAATATTGACAGGTTTCCACAGGAGGCACTCTACTTGAAGTTATTTCCTAGCTCTCTCACAGGAAATGCACGAGAATGGCTGCATAACCTTGATGATGAAATTGTTGAGACTTGGGATCAAATGATTGAGGTCTTTTTCGAGCGATTTTTCCCACCTGAGAAGACCAATTACCTAGTGAGGAAAATTCACAATTTCAGCCAAAAGGTGGGAGAAACCTATTCTGAGACGTGGGAACGCTTTCAGATCATGCTGAGGAGGTGCTCACATCATGGGCTGGACAAGGAAAAATAAGTAAAAAAATTCTACTTTGCTCTCAATGAGCATGACAGAAGCAACTTAAATTCAGCATGCTCAGGTTTTTTCTTGAACAACACAGACACAAGGTGTTGGGAGATCTTGAAAAACATGGCTAAGAAACAGTCCTGGGGTGATAGAGATTCACCGGAACAAGTTAGAGATATAGGGGATGCAAAAGCCATCAATGAACTGAATGACAAGATGGACTTGATTGCAAAGAGACTTCTAGCCAAAGAAGACGGAAGATCTGATGAGGAGGCACAAGTGAAATTCATGCGCCAGCAATAGGGGTACATAAATAATGACTATTCTTGGAGGAAGGACAAAAAAGTTTTCATGGAAGGATCCAAATAATTTCCTTCAGGATCCTGATGCTAAGCCACAGCCCACAATAGAGGAAAAGAGCAATGAGTTGCTCATTCAAATGATAAAGCAGAATCAAGAGTTAATGAGCATGTTTGGCCAAAAAATCAAGCAACAAGGAGAATTTATGAACCAATTTGGGCAAACTCTACAAATTCATGGGGCTCAGATGAGGACTCTTGAGACATTTATAGCACAGATGGTAGCTGAAATAGCAAGTCTGAAGAAGCCCACAGTGCAAGGTTTTATGGGAAATACAAATGTTCCAGGAGGGAACCACCAGGCTAAATCCATTCTACTGAGGAGTTGAAAGAAACTTTTAAACCCTAGGGCTGATGAACCGAGCACCCCACAGCCAAAATCTTAAGGTGAGACCACAGAGGATACTGAAGTGGTAGAGACAGTTGAAGATGAAGGAAGGAAGTCCACAGAGGAGCCTATTATAGAGAAGGAGAAGGATAATATGACACCATATGTGCCACCACATCAGAGGGCATAGATCGTCCCCGTCCCTTACCTCAACAGCCTCAAAGCCAAGAAAGTGGATGCACAATTCAAGAAATTTTTGGACAGTTTTAGAAAACTTTCTGTTAATATTCCTTTGTTGGAGGCGATTGAGCAGATACCCTCGTATGGTAAATTCTTGAAAGACATAATTACCAAGAAGATGAAGATACCTGATATAGAGGTGGTAGTGCTTAAGGAGCAAGTCAGCGCCTTCATTCTAGATAAACTGCCACCAAAGAGACAAGATCTGGGCTGCTTCAACATCTCATGTTATATTGGAAAAGTAAAATTTGGTGAGGCATTATGTGATTCTGGGGCAAGTATCAACTTGATGCCCCTCTCTACATTTAAAAAGCTTGGGCTAAAAGAATCTCAACAGAGCAATATGCCAATTCAACTGGCAGACAATTATGTGGTGAGGTTGTATGGTATTTGCGAGGATGTCTTAGTAAAGGTTGATAGGTTTGTGTTCCCGGCTGATTTTGTTGTTTTGGAGATGCAAGATGAACTAGGGAATGAGCTACTTTTGGGAAGACCTTTTCAAGCCACTGCCGACATGATACTGGAGATGGGTATAGGTCGGTTGACAATGGGTATAGCCGATGACAGATTTGAAATACTCATGCCACCAAATCCAAAGCAGTCACAAGCAAATGAACAATGTCATAAAATAAAGCACTTTGAGCACCACATCTCTCTTTGTCTAGGGAAGCCATTTCTTGATATGGCTCACGTAATGATGAAGGTAGATAAGGGAACAATTGTTGTGGACATCATGGAGCATACAAAGGTAATCTCTCTTGTGAAGGTAGTGGGTTACCCCGACGATAGAGAAGAAGAAGTTTCACCATCTACTGAGGAGGAGGCTATAGTAGTCTCCATGTTTGACTCATACTCACAACTGCCCCTTGAGGCATGTCTTGACGGGCACTCCAGGACCCGCCAACGCTCATGAAAACCTGTCGGTTGGTCCTCCATTCATCCAACTAGACCAGATGTGTGGATAACGAGGCCACCTTCACAACCTTCTCCCTTCGGTACATCAAAAAAGTTATACCCTATTTTCTTGAGTTGCTCAACTGCCCCCCCCCCCCGGGACTGGTGCTCATGACGTGCTACGGAACCTCCACCGAACTTAAGGCCAGGGATTCTGGTAGGGCCTCGGCATCAGAGGCTTTGTGCCATACTGGAGTGATCCAATATTTGGTTCCGCACATTCCACCACTTCTCCATTCATTTCTAACAACTTAATGGAAGATTGGATGAGAAGTACCTCATTACAAGAATGTGTAAAGATGCTTCAAGTGATTCCTTGCTATTACGCCAAGCACTATGAAGATCTAGGACCACTGCCACCATCGATTCAATCTTCCTTGGTCAGCTCACCTGAGTTGGAACTTAAGCCGCTGCCCCCCCCACTTAAAGTATGTCTTCTTGGCAGATAATGAGAAGCTTCTGGTGATTATATTAGCATATCTGAGTGTCGATGAGGAAGCGCAGTTGATGATTGTGTTGAAGAACCACCATGGTGCATTTGGGTGGTCCGTTTCTGACATCAAGGGGATTTCCCCTACTTTATGCCAGCATAAGATTCGTCTTGTAAAAGGAGCCAAGCCAGTGATTCAGTCACAGTGTCGACTCAATCCTAGCATGATGGAGGTCTTCAAGAAGGAGGTGATCAAGCTTCTTTCGGCGGGCATCATTTATGCTATTTCAGATTCGACATGGGTAAGCCCCACACAGGTAGTCCCTAAAAGGGGGGAATCACTGTCACTCAAAATATGTTTAATGAACTGGTCACCACCCCATTGGTAACTGGATGGCATGTTTGTATTGATTATCACCGTCTGAACTCCGCTACTTTGAAAGATCATTTTCCTCTCCCATTCATTGATCAAATTTTAGAGCAATTGGCTGACCGCTCTCATTTTTGCTTTTTAGATGGCTATTTAGGATATAATCAGATTTCCATTGATCCTAAGGACTAAGAGAATTCGACCTTCACTTGTCCTTACAGAACTTTCGCTTACCGCCGCATGCCTTTTGGTTTGTGCAACGCACCAGCCACTTTTCAGCGTTGCATGCTTGCTATTTTCTTTGATATGATGGAGCGCTGCTTAGAAGTTTTTATGGACGACTTTTTCGTCTACGGTGCGTCATTTGACGAATGTTTGTAAAATCTTGATAAGGTATTACAGAGATGTGAGGGCACACATTTGGTCCTCAATTGGGAAAAGTGCCATATGATGGTAAATGAAGACATAGTGCTAGGACACAAGGTGTCCTGCAAGGGACTGGAGATGGATCCAGTAAAGATTGAGGTTATTTCCAAACTACCTCCATCGAATATGGTGAAAGGGATGCGGAGTTTCCTTAGTCACGTGGGGTTTTATCTCTGGTTTATCAAGGACTTTTCAAAAATAGCTAAGCCTCTATCTGAATTGCTTGAGAAAGATGAAATTTTTTATTTTAACGATAAATGTCTGCATGCTTTTGAGGTACTTAAGAAAAAATTGATTTCTGTGTTGGTTGTTCAAATGTCGGATTGGACTAAGCCCTTTGAACTTATGTGTGACGCGTTGGATTTTGCCGTAGGGGCTGTTCTGGGGCAGCGGCTTGAGAACAAACCTACAGTGATTTTTTATGTGTCTAAAACTTTAAATGATGCCCAACTAAATTACACCACTACCAAGAAAGAATTGCTTGTCGTGGTTTTCACTTTCAAAAAAATTTGGCAATATTTAGTGGGTTCTAAGGTTGTGGTGTGGACTGATCATGCCGCCATAAAATACCTAATGTATAAGAAAGATGCTAAACCTAGATTGATTAGGTGGATCTTATTATTACAAGAATTCAAAATTGAAATTAAGGATAAGGCGAGCATTGAAAATGTGTTTGCGGACCTGGTGCGTCCCCACTAGTGGTGCTTTTACACCCCACGAGGTCGGAGCGCACGAGATATGGGATCTTGATTTCGAAATTTATAAACCTAAACTAGCTACCTACGTCTACTAAAACACTACACCCGCAAGCGCACAGGGTCGTGTCGTAGTATAGGAAGGTGGCAAGTAAAGGGTCGATCCACAGGGAAAAGAGGGGGCGCTAGAGCTAGGTTAGTTTAGCTAGATTCCTACTGCAGAGACTAGGGTTAAGGGTTTAAAGGTTGTTTTAATTGTTAAACTACTATGAGCAAGCGAGGAATTAAAGGCAAGAATGAAATCTACGTTAACCCTAGACTAGATTAAGGCTAAACAGGAAAGAACGGATTAAGCTGGGTATGAAAAGGCAAATTACACTAAAGAAAGCAAGAAGAGCAAAAGAGCAATTAAAGAACTAAACTAACATGAACAAGGTAAGAACAAAGCAAGAAGCTAACTAAGCAAGGAAAGAACTAATTAAGCTAAGCAAGCACAAAACTAGGGTTTTAAGCAGTACAGAGATGTGTGGGCTGTTTAGGGGTATGAACTTATCATTTAAGTTGGGGGGTGACATATGAACATTATGATTCCATTTAGATTGTCCAAACCAAACAACAAGTTAGAGTCTAATGAATTGACCTAAGCTACTAACTGGCCATGGATATGCTAGGTTGTGCATAGGGGAACTAGTCCCTAACACCCCCTACTACCCTTACGAGGCTCAATTGGGTTAGGGATTAGGTTCAAATCAATTAGAGTCTAATCAAGTCTAGGTTTCTAGATTAGGCATTCCTAGGGCAATTAGGGGCCGAGGGTAGTAATGGGGAGGTGAGATTAGGGTTTTGGACCCGATTCCCCCACATTCTAGCCTTGAGAAGGCTCCATGATAATTGCACTAGAATCACCTAATCTAGATACTTAGATCTCTCACTTAGGTTTAGGGAGATTGATTAGGATGTAGGAAGATGGGAGGCAACCTAGGGATCCAAGAATTGGACCTAGGGGCAAATTCCAAAATTCACACATATAAGCAATTTGCCTAAATTCCTAGGTGATTTCACACACAAACCAACAAGCAATCCATGGATAAAGAGATAGAAATAGAATATAATCATTAACAGATAAAATTACAAAGTTTACATGTCATTTTCCCCCAACATGGTATTAAATTAACATATTTTCCCCCAAACAGCCCACCCAAGGGGCCTAGCTACTCATAACAAAGCAAAATACAAAAAGAGAGGAGAAAGAGGTAGAAGAAGCCATGGAGCTCGGTGTAGATGAAGAAGTCCTCCTCTCCAGTAGCTGCAGGGATGCCCTCCTTCTTCTCCTTGGATGAATTGGTGTGGAATGATGGAGGGAAGTGGATGGAAGGCTTAGATATGGGGGGTTATGTGGTGGAAATGGTGAAATGGTAGTGGATTTGAGGTGGATATGGAGTGGAATGGAGTGGGTGGCAATTTGGGGAGCTAGGAAGGGGTAGAAGGTAGCTAACCTCGTGCCCCAGCCGCCACCTAGGTATATATAGGTGTGGGGGAAGCACTAGGTTAAGTGGGGGATAAAATGGGAAGAACAGTGCAGAAAATTGGGTAAATTTGTGTGTAGCACGGCCGTGCTGGGCTGCACGGTTGTGTTGGGCAATGGGTAGCACGGCCGTGGTGGATGGGAATGGCCGTGGTGATAAAATGCAATGAACAGGGGAATTTTGAGTTTCTGGGACGGGTGGCATGGCCGTGCTGGGAACTGCCAAAACGGCCATTCTTGGTAACACGGTCGTTCTGGCCAACTGGGTCAATTTTTGAAGATTATGCTGCTTGGGGCATGTCCCAGCACGGCCATTCCATGGTAGCACGTCCGTGTTGGGGTCCTTCCCCTGCATTTGAGTGTTGAACTTGGCCATCCATGAAGGGTATTGCTACAAAACTTTCTTTGACCACTTGGGGTAGGTTGGAAGTCATTTTGGCCTCATTTGGGGCTCCTCCAAGCCTGAGGAAACCCTAGATTGGACCATCCTCTTTCCATGCCATCAAGTAGTGGACAAAGTACCTATAAAACATGCAAAAAGCCTCCATAAGTGCATTTGATAGAAATAAGAATATTGGGGGGAATAACATGTAATCTAACAAGTATAGATGTGGCTGAAATGCAAAATGACACAAGATAGAGCCCTAAAATAGGGCTGAATCACCACCCCAAACTTAAAACATACTTGTCCTCAAGTATGCTCCTACTCAATCTCTCTATAAACTTTCACAAAAAAATGAAAAATTCAATATAAAAGACAATTGTTGCTGAATGGGATCAAAGATGACTAAGTACATGCATTTCACCTCTCTCCTCTCCTACTTTCACAATCCAATCATGAAAAGAGCAAAAAGCATATGAACTTTAAATATAGCGCATAGAATACACAAGTTTTCCATATTTCTTCCATTATGTTCCGGGTAAACCGTTTCATGGTGGCGTTAATCAAGAATGACTAGGAGTGTTGTTTCACATTCATGCATTCAATCTTATATCTCAAATCACACCAAATGACCCACGTGGCTGCAGAAAAGGACATAATGAGATAAGTTTGATGTTTCCTAGCTCAATGGGCATGAAAGTGGAGGAAAGGGTTGCGATAAGATTTTTGGAGTGTTTTTACACACTCATCTTTTTTTTATTTGAATGCTCTTAAACAAGAGCATCCTTTTATTTTATTTTGCGTTTCTTTCTTTTTTTCTTTTCTTTTTCTTGCCCTTGGTGTAGATAGGGCATATGGTGGATGGAGTGAAGCGGGGAGATAGAGATATGGCCACCCCAAACTTTTGGAGGTGGCCAAGGCTGATTATGTGCACTAGGGCATCTTTTTATGAGGCGGAGGGGTATGAAGATGGTGGAAGAATAGTCGGGTCAAAGAGGGGTCATTGGTATGATTCTCCACATAAGGCATCCTGCATGAAAATTAATCCAATACTTCATCCTAGATATCACACCACATGAATGAACAAGATGAAATTGATATATCCAACAAGTGATTCCACAAACACTAAGCATTCAAAGCTTGCTCAATTTCACAATTCAATCACAATCATAAGAGAGGTGATGCACATGTAAAAAGTCAAACATTGATACCACTTAGCAACAAACAATGGTGATTCACTTGCATTTGTCAAAGGTCAACATTTTAATTCAAAACATTAGAGATTGGGTCAAAACACAATTTTTAGACAAGAAGTTCCAATTTTGGGCAAAATTGGCCAAAATGGTGCCAAGTTGCCTCCAATCACATCTAAACCTATATTATTGAACTTAAAGCAGTAAACAAGCAAATCCTAACTAAAACATGCAAAAATTACCAAAAATCTACATGATATGCAATGCATGGAAAAAAAGAAAAATTTTTGAAAATTACGCAAAAAAATGACAATAAGGTAAACTACATGGAATGCAGGTGTGCAAAGCAGTAAAAATGACTAAGTTAGATAGCAAAAACAAGAAAACAAAAGTGGATGTGGTAGGTGAAATGCAAAGTGAAACAAGGGCATACCTACCCTACCACCCCAAACTTTTGAATCATGTTGTCCTCAGCATGATCCTAGAGTTTAGGATGATAGGGTAGACAATCATGGCTCTCTAGAGGCTCCGGCGGTGTTCCTCCCTATGGTGGAGGATATGCGTAGTAGTTGCCGCACTAATCTGCCTTCAGTTGCTAAAATTGGTCTGCAGCACGGCCGTGTTGCTCAGCACGGCCGTGTTGCTCAGCACGGCCGTGGTGGCTTCATGTTGCACGACCGTGCTTCCTGGCACGGCCGTGGTGCAGTCCTTTGGCAGCTTTTCTCAATTTTGCTTTTGAATCCAGGGACTTGGTGTGTTTTTCATGCAAATGACCACGATCGTATTGATTTGCCACGGCCGTGGTGGTCTCTGTAGCTGCTACTATCAAAATGAGGAACATCAAACACTCAAAAACTTGACCCAAAGTGATTTTTCTTAGAATCCTTCTCTCAATTGTACTCACATTTCCTTCATCTCACCCTGTTACCACCTGCACATCTTTAAACTAGACAAAAACTATTAAACACAAGTGTGTGTGTGTGTTTTCTTGGAAAGTGTAAAAACAAAGCAATTGTATCAAAAAGTGAAGGTTGGGTCAAAATTTCCCAAACCTATGTGGGTTGCCTCCCACAAGCGCTAAGTTTCATGCCTTCAGCCAGGCTTCTTGTTCTTTCACCATCAACCATGGTCCAAAAACAAAATGTTTTCACCCCCATCATAAGCAATCCTCTCAAATGCTTTCCTTGATTGATCTTCCTCCCAAGGATCATGCGAGCTTCGTAAGTCTTTTTTAGCAATTCTCTCTCCTTGGGGATCATCATCATAGATCTTAATCAACCTTAAGACCCTCAGAAATCTCATGCCATAGGTTTTCTCTCTCTTGAGGAATGGGTCTTCATAGGCACCAAAGAGAGGGGTCTCAATCATATCCATTTTCTCATGGGAAGTAGGGGGAGCATGTGATAGTTGTGGTGGTGGCATCGGTGTTGATGGTCGTTGGACTTTAGGTGGAGGAGGGCATTAAGGTTGGAAGGTGAATTGGTGGGAGGGTTGTGGTGATGGAGGTGGTAGAATGAATTGAGGTTGGAAGGTGAATTGGTGGGAGGGTTGTGGAGATGGATGTGGTGGTAGTATGTAAGGCTTAGGATAGCCTTGGAGGTAGGGTAGTGGAGGAGGGAATTGAGGTTGGAAAGTGAAGTGGTGGTAAGGTTGTGGCAATGGAGGTGGTGGAGGTGTGTAAGGCTTAGGATAGCCTTGGAGGTAGGGTGGTGGAGGAAATGGATGGGTTTGTGCATTTTGGCCTTCCATCTTGTCTTCCTCGAATGGCTTGTCACATGCACAAAGCACAACCAAACAAAAGAGAACAAGTTAGTAAACCAATATACACAAAGAATGCAAAGAATGATGAATAAAGAATAGCAATGATGAGGGCAGTAGGAAAAGTCAAAGCAAAACTAACTAGCTAGGTCAAGCGCCTCTAATCCCCAGCAACGGCTCCAGAAAGCTTGGTGTGTCCCCGCTAGTGGTGCTTTTACACCCCACGAGGTCGGAGCGGACGGGATATGGGATCTTGCTTTCGAAATTTATAAACCTAAACTAGGTACCTACGTCTACTAAAACACTACACTCGCAAGTGCACGGGGTCGTGTCGTAGTATAGGAAGGTGGCAAGTAAAGGGTCGATCCATAGGGAAAAGAGGGGGCGCTAGAGCTAGGTTAGTTTAACTAGGTTCCTACTATGGAGACTAGGGTTAAGGGTTTAAAGGTTGTTTTAATTGTTAAACTACTATGAGCAAGCGAGGAATTAAAGGCAAGAATGAAATCTACATTAACCCTAGACTAGATTAAGACTAAACAGGAAATAACGGATTAAGCTGGGTATGAAAAGGCAAATTACACTAAAGAAAGCAAGAAGAGCAAAAGAGTAATTAAAGAACTAAACTAACATGAACAAGGTAAGAACAAAGCAAGAAGCTAACTAAGAAAGGAAAGAACTAATTAAGATAAGCAAGCACAAAACTAGGGTTTTAAGCAGTAAAGAGATGTGTGGGTTGTTTAGGGGTATGAACTTATCACTTAAGTTGGGGGTGACATATGAACATTATGATTCCATTTAGATTGTCCAAACCAAACAACAAGTTAGAGTCTAATGAATTGACCTAAGCTACTAACTGGCCATGGATATGCTAGGTTGTGCATGGGGGAACTAGTCCCTAACATCCCCTACTACCCTTACGAGGCTCAATTGGGTTAGGGATTAGGTTCAAATCAATTAGAGTCTAATCAATTCTAGGTTTCTAGATTAGGCATTCCTAGGGAAATTAGGGGCTGAGGGTAGTAATGGGGAGGTGAGATTAGGGTTTTGGACCCAATTCTCCCACATTCTAGCCTTGAGAAGGCTCCATGTTAATTGCACTAGAATTACCTAATCTAGCTACTTAGATCTCTCACTTAGGTTTAGGGAGATTGATTAGGATGTAGGAAGATGGGAGGCAACCTAGGGATCCAAGAATTGGACCTAGGGGCAAATCCCAAAATTCACACATACAAGCAATTTGCCTAAATTCCTAGGCGATTTCACACACAAACCAACAAGCAATCCATGGAGAAAGAGATAGAAATAGAATATAATCATTAACAAATGAAATTACAAAGTTTACATGTCATTTTCCCCCAACATGGTATCAAAGTAACATATTTTCCCCCAAACAGCCCACCCAAGGGGCCTAGCTACTCATAACAAAGCAAAATACAAAAAGAGAGGAGAAAGAGGTAGAAGAAGCCATGGAGCTCGGTGTAGATGAAGAATTCCTCCTCTCCATAGCAGGGACGTCCTCCTTCTTCTCCTTGGATGAATTGGTGTGGAATGATGGAGGGAAGTTGATGGAAGGCTTAGATATGGGGGGTTATGTGGTGGAAATGGTGAAATGGAGTGGATTTGAGG
Source organism: Alisma plantago-aquatica (assembly GCA_963693085.1). Taxonomy (NCBI): domain Eukaryota; kingdom Viridiplantae; phylum Streptophyta; class Magnoliopsida; order Alismatales; family Alismataceae; genus Alisma; species Alisma plantago-aquatica. The sequence continues at coordinate 1,030,228,109 of OY856409.1, read as the reverse complement.
TGGATATGGAGTGGAATGGAGTGGGTGGCAATTTGGGGAGCTAGGAAGGGGTAGAAGGTAGCTAACCTCATGCCCCAGCCGCCACCTAGGTATATATAGGTGTGGGGGAAGCCCTAGGTTAAGTGGGGGGTAAAATGGGGAGAACAGTGCAGAAAATCGGGTAAAATTGTGTGTAGCACGGTCGTGTTGGGCAATGGGTAGTACGGCCGTGGTGGATGGGAACGGCCGTGGTGAGAAAATGCAATGAACAGGGGAATTTTGAGTTTCTCGGACTGGTGGCATGGTCGTGCTGGCCAGCACGGCCGTGCTAGAAACTGCCAAAACGGCCATTCTTGGTAAAACGGCCGTTCTGGCCAACTGGGTCAATTTTTGAAGATTATGCTGCTTGGGGCATGTCCCAGCATGTCCATTCCATGGTAGCACGGCCGTGTTGGGGTCCTTCCCCTATAGTTGAGTGTTGAACTTGGCCATCCATGAAGGGTATTGCTACAAAACTTTCTTTGACCACTTGGGGTAGGTTGGAAGTCATTTTGGCCACATTTGGGGCTCCTCCAAGCCTGAGGAAACCCTAGATTGGACCATCCTCTTTCCATGCCATCAAGTAATGGACAAAGTACCTATAAAACATGCAAAAAGCCTCCATAAGTGCTTTTGATAGAAATAAGCATATTGGGGGGAATAACATGTAATCTAACAAGTATAGATGTGGATGAAATGCAAAATGACACAAGATAAAGCCCTAAAATAGGGCTGAATCAGGACCACTTATCTTGGTTGGAACGGGTTAATGAGAGAGATACTAACATACCCATTACCGTAACATTTTTGGATGAGAAAATTCTTTCAATTCAATCTATAGATCCTTGGTTTTCACATATTGTTAATTACCTTACATGTAAGGAAATCCCGGATGATTGGACTTATCAAGAGAAGAAAAAAAAAAGGTTTTTCCATTCTTTGAGATATTATTTTTTGGATGACCATATTTTGTTGAGACAATTTAGGGATGGAATCTTACGTAGGTGTGTATCGGAAAATGAATATGATAGTGTGCTTAGACACTGTCATACACTACCCATCAGCGGTCATCATGCGAGTGCAAGGACAGTAGCGAAGGTGCTAGAGAGTAGCCTTTACTAGCCTACACTTTTCAGAGACTCCGATGACTATGTGAGGCGGTGTGATTCATGTCAAAGGGTAGGTAATATCTCAAAACGGCAAGAGATGCCCCTCAATGTATTTCAAGAAGTTGAGGTATTCGATTTGTGGGGTATTGACTTCATGGGACCCTTTGTAATATCTAATTCTAATTTATATATCCTGCTTGTTGTCGATTATGTATCGAAATGGGTAGAGGCAATACCCACAAGGACTAATGACATTGTAGTAGTGTGCAGGTTTGTGAAGGATCATATTTTCTGTAGGTTTGGTGTGCCACAGATGATCATTAGCAATGGGGGAACCCACTTCATGAATCAGAGATTCGCTGCATTATTGAGAAAATATGGGGTCAAGCACAATGTAGGTACCTCGTATCACCCGCAAACACAAGGTCGGGTGGAAGTGTCAAATAGAGAAATTAAGAAGATCTTGGTGTGCACACTGGCCTCGTCAAGGAAGAATTGGAATGCATTGCTACCAGATGCACTATTGGCATACAGGACTGCATCTAAACCACATATAGGCACTATGCCTTTTAGGTTAGTGTACAGCTGGGCATGCCATTTGTCGGTAGAATTGGAGCACAAAGCGCACTGGGAGTTAAGGAAATTGAATTTGAGCATGGACGAGGCCGGGAGAAAGCAAATGTTAGAGCTCAATGAGCTAGATGAGCTAAGGATGAATGCCTATGAGAACTCAAGGATCTATAAGGAGTGGACAAAGCAAATCCATGATCGCCACATTCAGCTGTGCATGTTCAAAAAGGGTGAGAGGGTGCTTTTGTTCAATTCAAGATTAAAGTTGCATCCTGGCAAATTGTGATCCCGCTGGAGTGGACCGTTTGTGGTAGAGGAGGTGTGACCCCATGGTGCTATCATGGTTAAGGATGGTGATAGAACATTCTTAGTCAATGGTCAAAGATTGAAGCACTATTATGGGGAGGACTACACAAGGAAGGTGCATGAGGTTAAACTCATGGCGCTTAAGGAAGAATGAACAGCTTGATTTCGTCTAGCCTAAGATGTTAAAGTAGGGTGCTTGTTGGGAGGCAACCCAACCATTGGTAGATTTCATTTCCATTTACTTCAGTAGTTTTGTTTAATTTCATTTTTTAGTGTAAAAATGATACCCTGATACGTTTGTTAAGTGTGTAGGACTGTTTGGGTGTCGATACCATCGACCCTTGTGTTGATGGTAGTGACAAGGGTGCAGAACAGACACTACAGAAAATTGGCTCTGTCGATAATCGACAAACTCATCGATAGTATCGACCACCCAACAGGTTGATCGACTCAAATTCTGGAGCAAGTCGATAGCATCGACCCCAAGGTTGATGCTCGCGATATCTCTGGAGATATTCAGACAAATCTTTGACAGTGAAGTTGATTCCATCGACCCCTATGTTGATGGTATCGACACAGATTCAGGGGAATCTGCCGCCAAGGCCTTGTGAGGGTAATGGATGCATACAGAAGTTGATGTCATCGATGCTATGTCGATGGTATCGACGGGCCACGTCAGCGGTCCGTGAGATGCCATCAACGAAGCACGCCAAATCTGGAGGTCGATTCGTGGGACGGGTCGATACCATCGACCCTTGTCGATAGTATTGACGCATCACCGATCTGAGCCCCCATATCCAGCAATCGACAACCATCGATGCTAGTGAAGGACAAATTGTGCTACATGTGTCGATAGCATCGACACCCCGTCGATGGTATCGATGGGGTACCAGGGGTGCCGACCTCAGCTATAAAACGAAGGGTTGTATTTCATTTTTCTTCACACCTTTAGAGTATTCTTCATCAACCTCGACATTGTACATTTACGAGCAGACGGAGACCTTCACCGAGCATCTAGCATGCTACACATCTTCCCCGAGTTCGTCATCAACTGCGGAGATCATCTTCTCCGACCTTCATCGAGCTCCTTTTCTCTATCTTTTCTCTATTCATCATGGTGAGTCATGGAGCATCATCTTCCTCGCATGCTACTCAAATGGAGATCGAGACATTTATACCACCACCTCCAGGCTCCATTCCCCGTCCGAGAATTACACATCCCTCAGCGGATGTGAAGAAGATCTTCAATGAGTTAATGAAGTGGTCAATCAAGCCCACTCATTACATTGATCGGGCCCTGATCCAAGACCTAGGCTTTGAAGACAACCTCAATTATGTCCTCCATGGCCAAGTTGGGAGGTTGACATATGCGGGGAAACGAGTCCCCTATCACGTTGAGGGCCATCCTTTCTTTGGTGAGTGGCTGACATACAAGGAACTCGTGGTAGAGTTCATGGCATCTCTCGAAATTTGTGTCATGCCCAATGACCTCATCGCCACCGACCGTGAATGGATCAAGGGTCGAGTCCCCTTCCGGCTTTTCAACCACAATTATACCATCACGCTCGAACAGTTCAACTCAGTCTACAACCAGTGGCATTCACTTGAGCAGTATAGACGGCCGGACAATCGGGCCGACTATGACGAGATGTTCTCATAGTCGGTGACCGTGCCGGTAGGCAAGACGCTTAGCTACCACAATGCAGTCGCCGCCGACTTTGAGCACCCGTTCGTGCGGATTCTTCACTGTATTCTATGTATTATTTTCTTTGCTTATGGCGAACTGTCGCTGAGCAAGTTTCAGGAGACGAACTTGTTTTTCCTCTACAAGCTGTTGAAGAGGGAAAAGCTTAACTGGGGCACATTTTTCTTGATGCGTGTGATGGCAGTGAAGAGGAGCACCAGACAAGCCTCTATTCACTTCGGGGGGCTTATCACGCCACTAGCCCTCTACCTTGGGCTAGACCTGTCGACGCTCCCTCCACTGGTCAGTCAGAACCCCATCAATCTGGCCCATTTCCACCGCTCCAATCTTCTTACACTCCGTGATGGTGTGGTATATGCTCATTGACACATTAACAAGGAGTATTAGGAGTGCATACTGCCAGACCCCGTCTTCAACCTCCAGCCAGGCCAGCACTTCTGGTGGCCTATCATTGCCATTGAGGATTCAGAGGAGGAAGAGGATGCTAGAGATGACGACGATGCGGGCAATGATGATGAGGAGGAAGAGGAGGCTTTCACACCTCTTCGGTCATGAGTAGCCTCGAGGAAGCATCCACGCTTCTACTCGGGAGCTTCATCATCTTCCCAGCCATCACCGCCACAGTCCTCCCAAGATGGAGATGACCCCTATTCTATGTAGGGGATGTATATCATGCTCCCATCTATCCAGGAGTCCCAGCAGCCCATGCAGCAGTCCCACCAGGCAGCTTTTATAGGGATCCATGATACACAGAATAGGTTGTATGAAAATCAGTAGGTGATCTTTGAGAATGAACGCCATCTATTCGCCAACCAGCAGTAGGTCTACGATCGGTTGGGGAGGATAGAGCAGCAACATCATCCTTTCTACGATCATTACTGGAGACAAAGCTACTTCGGGGGATATCCACAGCCACCGCCCATGCCACCTTATGATCTGAGCTTTCAGGGGAAATATCTAGATTGGAACCCCCATACCCAACAGTACCTGCCATTTCCACCACCACCACAGTAGCAGGGTATCACTGTTCCACCTTCTGAGGTTGTTTTTTACTATGAGGCCATAGTCAGATTCAAGCTTAGGGGGGTGGAACAGTTTCTATCTTAGTTTTATTTTTATTTTCTTTTCTTTTAGTATCTTTCTTAGTTTTTGTAGTTTTTTTAGTATTGCTTATTGTTTACAGCTTTCTAGGATCCATAGTCTATCTAGTGTAATCTGTGGATGTCTAATATAAATGCATGTCGTCTCTATGTTTGTCATATGGGGGAAATTTGAAATTCGAGCATAATTAAAAATTTTCCAAGGAATTATAAGTTGGACTTGTTTGAAATTGAGCACATAACTTAGGAAAATCATTGGGTAGGTCAACTTTGAAACATATGATCATAAATGTACATCCTTATGGTTCAAGAAATGTGGATGGAATTGTATGTTGAGCCTAAATTGACCAAATGATAAGGAGACTTTAATCATAAGTGAGAGAGAGAACCCCATTGATTGATTGGTACACATGTCAGTAAGGAGGGACATATAATCTTTTCTAATGGTTTTGTCAATTAGTCGTGTGATCTGTCCACCCCACTTCATTCACACTCCACCATAAGAATTGAGAGCACATTATAGTTTTTCATTTTTTTATTGCATGCCATTTAGATAGGATTGCATTATAGCTAGATTTTACATTAAAAAAACAATGAAAAATGAAAAGAGATTTGAATATTAGTCATGCATGTACACATTCTCAAGTGCATGCCATGGTAGTTGCATAATTACTTTCATTTAGTTGCATTTTGCATACTCTTGAGCATATAGGACATTATGTGCCTTACTTATTTTGAAAAATAAGAAATGCGGGGAACTTGTTCTATACTCTCTGAGAAGTGAATTGTAATGCACCAATTGTGGTAGTTATGTGAAAATAAGCCTAAAAAAGATATATAGTGTAAATGTTTTTCCAGTCAAAATTGAGAAGAAGAATGGCTTGAAAAAAAAAGAAAAAAAATTGAGTAGAAATTAGAGGGAGAAAAGAACTTGTTTCACCTGCATAAAAGGAAGAATAAGCACATGATGTAGTTTTATAGACATTCCATCTCACATTGAGACGGAATAGTAGAGCATGCATCATTCCACCTAAAATGTAGGCATTAGGTCATTTCCATACGCATATGCATCATTTAGGTCATTTGTATTGTTTATTGCATGTTAAATTGTATTGTGCTTCTTTTTCTTCCACAGTCGCCCATTTTGTCCACCCGTTGCTCAAAATGGTAGGCCACCCGTGATTATCTCCTCATTTTTGTATAGCAGGAGATCTGCTTCCATGTAGATGGTAGTTAGGATATGAGCAACGTAGATAGGAGATCACAAGATGCACCAAGCTTGAACCAGAGGAATTTATTATATCAGATGCCTTATTTGATAGTGTTCGTTGGTCTTGGGGTGGGCATCTCTCATGGACAATAATTGTCACCTTTAGGATAGTTATCGCTCAGTGGTCAGTAAGGGCCGGTATGTGCCTTGCAGGAGGGAATCATTCTGAGATGTCTTTTATGCTAGTATGTTCTTTAGTTGACCCTCGCAATTATATTATGTAGTTTTGTTGCTCGAGGATGAGCAAAGTTCAAGCTTAGGTGAGTTTGATGCAAGTGTTTTGAGTCATTTTTATAAGCTAGTTTTATATGTGTTTTATGCATTTATTAGTCATTTTCATGGTTAATATCGCATGATTCATTTCTTTCAGCCTATAATCTCGTCATGCATCAAATTTACCTTGTTCTGTCTTATTTGGTATAAATGATCATATTTCTGAGAGTTGAGTTGAGTTTATCTTTGAATTTCAGGCAATTCGCATATATGCAGTCATCGATACCATCGACGGCTATCGATACTATCAAGACGGCCACAATGAGGTAGCCAGAAAGAGCAGAATGGGTAGATACCATCGACTCAGAAGTCGATGGTAGCGAGATATCTTCAGCGAGCCAAACATCCACACATCGATACCATCGACGTAGGTTGTCGATAGTATCAACGTGACGTCAGAGCAAACCCCCAAAAAAAGAAAGGACCGTCGGTACTATAGCGGGTCGATACCATCGACTCGACGTCGATGGTATCGACGTCGTCGGATCAGGAATTGCTGCAGATCGAATCTAAACGAACGTTCGTGATGTTTTGGTGGTCGTAAGTGATCCCTATACCTAGAAAATATGTCCCAAGCCATACTATCACATCATTAGCTGATGCACAAGTCTCGAAAGAGGAGAGGATGAAGAAAGGAGACCAGAGCTATGCCCCAGACGTTTCCAGAGCTGCAGACAGAGTTTTCTACCACCGAAAGGCTGTAGAACTCCCATCCCGCGTCGAGGATCGCCTGGTTCTCCTTCATTCATGGGTTACACCATCTCCATTCACGTTTCCCTTATGTTTTCTTCTCCTTTTATGATGTTTTTCATTGAGATGAACATGTGGGGCTAATCCCCTTTGTCTTTAGGACCGGGAGTAGCCCAGGTAATCGTTGTATGATGCTTTTTACATAGTTAATCATAATTTGTCTCTTAAATCCATGGTATGATATTTTTTTCTCAATTATATCATTGTGATTGATCACCATAATGGTAATTTAATAGCTTTAATTGCTTTTGATGAAGAATTAACAGTTGAAAAGATGCAATAATCACATTAACTTATAAATCCCTTGGAAAAGGCGAGGTACGGTTAATGGTGGAAACCTAAAGATATGTTTTTCATGCACCTAAATTAGGGTATAGGTTGCTACTGACGTGGAACCGACCTAGATTAAGGTAGTGAATTGTATCGCGGAAGTGAACAATTCTATTCACAGGCCACTACCCGAGATAGGAGACAAGTTGTGATAATTATGTAGGAATTAGTACAATGAGAGTCCATGGTGAAACTGCAATCCTAAAGATCCCATTTTAAATGATTAAACCAACCATTTAATCGATTGCTTTGTTTTCTATTTTTTATTTCCTTTTTCAAACAACTCTCAAACTTTTATAATCAGTCTAGCTGATTGCAAGTAGTTAGTAGTAGTCTACCGAAATTACGTTCCCTGAGTTCGACTCGGGCCTCATAAAGGCCTATATTACATTGACACGTGCACTTGTGTTTTACGCACGGTTCAATCATGTCAACATCCCTCACCAAGTGTGTCTCCTACCCTCACCAAAGGTGTGGAGGGCATGGCACTAACCCTCACCCAAAGGATATTAGCCACAAGCATGACATACACCCATGCATAAGGGGATAACGGGTAGACTAGATCTAAAGGTGTGTCGTGCAGCCATGGACCAAGAGTGTATCGTGCAACCACGAACCATGGGTATATCGTGCAGCCATGACCAGGGGTGTATCGTGCAACCATGACCAGGGGTGTGTCGGACATCACATCCACCCCATCGGCCAAGATGCCCTATCACCCACTAGGGCTAGAGTTCCATATCGGGCAACCATCAACACCATGTCGCCCAAGGCCAAAACCATACCGTCCAACAAGCACCCTCTTGGCTAGCACAACATGGCACCCAAGGGACTCTCATATCACCCAAGGTACTCAAGCTAGGGTTTCACCATCCAGGACCCATATCGGGCAACACCAAAACCAACCCATGTTGCCCAGGGCACCAAGAAGGGATATCTACCAAGCATCACATCGGCCAAGGGCATAACATCCACAAATGCCACCTAAGGAAATGGTTCATATCGGTCAGAAGGATTGAACACCACTTAGCATATCGCCCAAGGTTCAACTCTAGAAGGGTAAAATCAGGCAGAACACCATAAAGGGGTGTTGTGTAAGAGTTCAAGGCCATGACGATTTGGTCATCTTCAACCCCAAGACTGCCACCAAGAAGCCCTAAAAGTTCAAGAGAATTGGCTCACCTCTCAAGATGATTAAGTGAGAGAGGGGTATTGCACAACTTCCATCATCTATCGGGCAACAAGGAGGTCCATCACATCATATCGGCCAACCAAACAAATCCCAACTCACCCCATGTCCATGACTTGCCACCCACTAAGAAAAGCAACTGCCACTTGTCCCAAGATGGTGATACAAACGAGGCTAGGGTGGAGGGTGTGTGTCGCCCAAGATGGCAACCCCACACATCCACCAACACCCTTGGCCTATACACCTTCCTAGCCAATACACCATGGTCAATACAAGGCAACATGCTCACCCTTGCCCGATACCAAGCCTCAACAAGGCTCAACAAGGAAAAACAAAGCCCAACAAGGTTCAACAAAGCCCAAAGCTACTCAAGCAACAAGCCCAACCCATCCTCTCATACCTAGAGGATGCAAGGAGAGAGAAGAACATCTCTCAAGGTGACAAACTTGCACACCAACCTTAAAACTTGGGTAATTTGCAAGTTGCACCTCAACCCCCCAACAAAGCACAAACAAACCCTAATCACAACTTCAGGTGATTAGCAAGCAACTCAACACAAGGTTTAGACAAAGCAAACAGGGTAAGCCCAAAACTAAGGTCAGGGTCCTTACAATCTATATTACTCCATTATGTTTCAAACCCTTCTTTACTTTCCATAATCCCCTTACCATATACTACTATTCCACATGTCATCTTTAACTTCTAGTTTTCTCTTATGATCATGTCGCTTCTTTTATGTGTATGACCATGTATACAATGTTGCATATGTTTCCTTTTATCCTTCTACTAATGTGAAGTTGAAATTATGAATCAATAATCTCTCTACTAGTATCACCTCATGTTTAATACATTACATGTCCTTCATTTTAAATCAAACAACTCATGCATGGGTGAGACATAATTTCTCTTTCAATCAAGTTTTTCCTTCCTGAATATAGTCTACCTTTGTATGAATTATTCATTTATTTAGCTACACTTTTGTTCTTCTTTTAGAAACTAGTTTGTTGTTCTATAGAGACTTAGAATCCAAAGGCAGTAAGGATGAATGTATTAAACTTATTAATAAAGGTATACATTCCATGCTCTCAATTATATCATAACCCTCATTCCTTAATCAAGCTCATTATTTCCAGCATTTCTCTTTGTTTCAACTATGTTTCTTATTCTAGTCTTATGATTTACATGCTCATCTAGTTGTCTTCACTTTACTCTTCTGAAGACTCTTCACTTCTATGTACTTATTGTATACTTAGCCCTTTTCTTATATTTTCCCTTTGCTTTGGAGTACATAAAAACATTGTACTCGATTATATAATCCATTCCTCATGATTGATTCTTACTATCTTGGCCCCTTACATACTTTTCTCATATATTTTCCATATTTCATATTTAGAGTTCATATAATACTAATAGTTAAACTTAATCTGAACCTTATGTCATGTTCCTTTATTCCCAATTAAGGGTTTCTCATATGAGGCCCCAAAGTTGGATCTCAGATATCAGTTCCAATTGATTCTTAGTTATCCCAATCTTTCCCTTATACTTCAAAATCTTAGAGTATATATATTCATACTAGAATTTGGATATAATCTATCCAGAATTTACTATTGTTATGTTACTAATAGGATTCATTAAATCCCAGTAATGCATCCTACCAATTGGACCAGGCTGAACCTGCAGTCCTAAAGCCAAGAGCTACTCAGGATTATTCAACTCCTATTCATCTCAAATGTGTGGAAGAAAACTTATCCACTTAGGAAAGCTCATTCAAAGATCATTTATAGTCTACTTGATACAAAAAATGTAATCAATAAATGCTACAATTGCATAGTGTACAACAAATCTTAAAGACCCATATATATTTCAAAATATTGAATATATGAATTCAATCATATAAGAGATTTTCTATTCATCTCCAATAAAACAACAATATGAAATGAAAGTTCTATCTCATTTTATATTTATGCTCTTAATTCATGTTACTTATCTTGTTTTTAACCCTAATACTTCTAGGGTTCCTCTCTAGACCATCCTTCCACTGTATACATGGCTAGGGTATACATGAAAGAATAGACAGAGTAGCTTGATACTGGTTGATTCCGTGCCAGGATATCCAAATATTGAAATACCTAGAGTAACATCATAACATCTCCTATCTGCCACACTTATGACTCTAACTTACTAACTTAATGGACCCTGACAACTCAGCCTAAGCTCTGATACCAAAGTTGTTACACCCCAATCTCACAATTACCACTAATCATGAGATTAGGGTATAAATTGAGGATTTAACGTAATACAAAGGCCACCATTAGCTTTTTCTTCTTTTTCAAACTCTTTGTTTTCTCACATTGAACCACATAAACTAACTTTGCAAGAGAATTAAACTTATTTCTCTAATATAATCTCAGCATTAATGATACGCATCCATACATTCATTATGTTTCTCACACTTCCATGTACATGCGTCATGACAATCATTTTCATTCTCTCCTATTAAGGAAACAAACATACAAAACATCATTTACAACTCTCTCTTAGATCTATACAAGGACCTGGAGTGACAGGGACTGACTGAACTTAACTATACTCAGACTTAATTTTTGTGGCAGATCTACTCTGATGCAATGATATCTTCAATCCCCATGGTTTCCCTAAAAATTTTGAGTAGAGGGGTGAACCTACTCGCTCAGTGAATGAGCACTTCAAAGAAACAGTCTAAAGCACTGATATAATTATAGATATACTTTTAAGCAATTGATATCAATTATAATAGCAGAAAGCTTTAGAGAGTCTAATAATTGACAATCATAAATATGGTAGGATACTCTAAATATCTATAAGAGTGAATTAATATATGAAATGCTTGATTGATCATAAAGATAACTAATAATTCAAAAACATACAAATAATAATTGAATAGTTGTACACACTTGTTTGACCTCTCGTTCATTTTATTATGCCTTGATCATATGCAGTGTACTCTACATATGAAGACTCGTAGTGCACTATGATCATACCGTACAAGACTTAGCAGACACACCTGAGAAATGCTAAGTATGACTACTATCCTGGTCTGCAATAGAGAAATGGCTCTCTAGCCTAAACTGGACTCCTCCTCTAACCTAAGCACACAGGCGGAGAGTCAAGCCACCTCTTGGCTTTTCGGTACTCTAGTGCTACCAGAACTTCTGGTTGATGTTGGACACTGCAAACTATAATTTAAGGAGACTTCCACTAGGGCTTCGTCCCCCTGTGCCACCTGATAGCACGTTCTGACCCCCGTATATTGGATGTTGTCAGGGTTAGGTCATTTTACCCCTAAGGCGCAGACCTCACATAGGGGTTCTATGGTGTTTAAGGCTCCTAAATCTATTATTTTATTATTCCTAGAAAGCTCTTTCTACATTGTACCCTTCTCTTACTTATACTTGACTTTGGTATCTCTATGGTGTCGCGTATACTTATTTGAAGTTATAATACAACATGTATATCATTCTAAACTTGGCAGAGCAGTATATTCAAAACACTATAATATACTGAGTAATCAACATACTATACATGCAGGCAGACCAAAATTCTTAAATAAATAGATTTCAAGTCCACTTAACACATACACACTAGAATCGTGCATATCAACCCAAATCTTGAGTTGTGCATCTCATAACTCATTTAAGAGTTAATTACTTATCATGACAAGAATTATTAATAATAACTGAGAACGTTGATATCACAATACTTGATTCATTGAACACCCTACCCTTAGGGTTTCATTTAATCACCACAAATGCTACAAAGAAAGGTGTAATACATCGATCGCGTACTTTTCAAATCTTTAAAACACATGATACATGGGATCTCAATCCCTTATCACATTACTGGGAATTCTCATCCCTTCACATCATTATCATGATTACTGGATTTGGGTATTCAAACCCTTAGATCATCACATAGCATTGTTACCTCTGTAACAGGTAACCATTACCTCTAGGTCCTTAGACCAAGGTATTCATTTCACTGGTTGTAAAAATATTCTCATGGCTCACAAGGCCATCACACATCTTGTCACCTCTCACTAGGCAACAACTTATTCACATGCCTCCCATAAATATTTCATGCGACATAAACATTCATTGAATAAAGACTACTATCAACAAATCATATAAAATCAATATATGTATGAAACCTTGGAACTGAGTTGAATTTGGGTTTCTATGTCATTCACTAGGATATTATGCATCAATAATAACATTGAATAAATAAAGTCTATCATGTCAAGAAAATCCCTTCAAATGGACTGCACGATATCTATTCACAAATATCCAACTTTCCTCACATCTAGGGTTTCACCCTCTTTACTGAGATATCAAACAAACAGTGTTCACTTTGAATGAAATCCAAGATAGTATCTAATATATATGTACTATGAATTTAGATAAACAATCATTCATAACCAAGGGGATCTAGATAAGCAATTTTCTCTAGTTACTTATACAACAAATTTCAGTCATAGACAAATTCCCTATATTTCAGTTTACTCTTATAACCTCCGCAAATACTTAGGGAATTCTCATTAGGATGTATTGTATACATTTCTAATATGATTTTATCATCTGAACTTCATCCAAACACAGGAAGAATCCATTTCATATCATTTTGCAACAACTTAGAACAAATAGACAATTTAGGGTTTGTAGTCGCATACTATCAATTAAAGATTATGGATGAATTAACCAATTTTCATGCAATATACTATTTAAAGGAAGTTCTCACTCACCCTAAGGTGTGAAAACACCTTAAAAACGCAGCTCATCCTTGAAAATCTCAATCGCATATCAAATCCCTAGCAATTCACCTGATTCTTCTTCCTTTCAACTCAGAAACCCTAAAAATGAGGGATTATGAAGAAAGAGTGAGAAAAGGACTTGATTTGATATGATTTCGAATCCAAATAGGGAAAGTACGGAATCTTGACATCTGAGAGAAGATTCACCATGAAACTATATCCAAAGAAGCTAAACTTACATGATTTCATCATTCCTCAGACCGCAAAACCCTAGGTCAACATCTCCATCACTTTCTCCTCTCAAACCCTAACTCTCCCTCTCTCTCTCTAGGATTTTGTTTCTCTAGAATGAATTACGAATTATGAGAGCTCCTTGTGTGTTAGGTCGACCATATAGAGCAATTGAGCTGCTTGGGTCAATTGCACTCTGACCCCTTACTATACTTTTTCTTATTTTAGCAAAAAAAATTGTCATAAAAAGGTTTCTATAAATTCGTGTATTTCATAGATCAAAACTCCTCCAAAAATTATGAAAATTTTACATGTTTCTTGTAATTGAGTTATAAATCTATAGTTAAAATTTCAAATCATTTAAATCTACTAATAAATAAATAAAAATATAAAAGTGCACTGCTATCCAGAAATCTACAAAACTGTCAGTTGAAGAGAAAATGTGCCAGAACGGCAATGCTAGCTGCCACAGTCGTGCTAAGATGGACCCAGCATGGACGTGCTGCCTACCATGGCTGTGGTGCATTGGTTTTAGTAGATTTGAGTATAAAAGTTGGTCAAATGTTCAATTCTTTCAAAATGATCGTGTGGCCTAGAATGCATGTGCCACCAACGACCCACCACGGCTGTGCTACCCACCACAGTCGTGCTATCCTATCCTTCAACTACCATTTTCATTCTCCTTTACATACCTCTCTCATTCACCCCAACATGAGCCTATTTGGTGAAACTCTAATTTCATCCGACTAGGGTTTATATTTTCTCAAACCCTAATTATACAAAGAGACAACATACTTGGGGTTCTCATTAGGTTTAGCATACCATGATTGAGATATCATCATTAATCATGTTTAAGTAATTATCAATCTAGTAAAGCATGTAATCATCGACATAAACCCTAACTTACTTATTAAGCTCAGATATTGTGATGGAGTGAAATTTTGAAGTATTTGGATAACGAATGGCATAAGTGAAACCACATGTTGAGTTGTTTTGAGAATCCCAAGTGTTCTAGTAAAGTTGGAGTGTTGATTGAGTTTTATATAATGTTTTGGATCCATAAGTTTATGACTATTTGAGTAATTTAATTGATGGACCTGACAGTCGAGTTTTGATACCAAATCTATGTACAAGGTAGCTTGAGTTGTGAGGAAGCTATGGTTAAATTTTGGTGGCAATTTGAATTTTTCTAGAGGGAGTTATTCGGGTTTGAATATCATGAAATCATGTATATTATTGACTAAATGGACCAATGTACATGATTATTTATCTTAATTCTGGGAAAGTTGTATCACCCTTTGTCACACGGCCTAGTGGCATATGAGCCATAGAATTGTTTGGCATAATGAGATCCCTGTTCTTGGGCATCTGATTATCAAACTTGCTATGCACATTGTCTTTGTAACAGTAGTTATGACCAGCCTCAAAGTAGGGAACTCCACGATGCCATGATGAAAGTGGTCATGGGGTGAGTGGTTTCGCTTGACTCTATGTGTGCTCTTTGATGAGGGGATTATATGGAAGCCTCATTCATGCCAGACAAACCTCAGATAGGAGAGTTCAACTTCCTCATCTTAGCAGCTTCTCCACCCAAAATTACAGTCGGAGGAGGAAGAGAGGAACAAGGATATGAGCCCATGTAGAAGAATCGATAGTTGTAAGAACACCCTTTGGATATAGAGCAATATAGAAATCCACCTAATTCCAAGTATGACCACGGATGGGAGAGAGGCCAAGAAGGAGGACAATGACGTCCTTTTGCTCATCGGATATGGGATCGAGTGATGGCAAGCCAGCAGCCCCGAGGCACAGTCGGTAGTCGAGGAAATCGAAGGATGGATATCTAGAGGCATCGAGCTCCCTTGCATTCGACGGAGGAGGGCGCCTCAGTGGGGGACGCTCGACGAGGAGGAGAAGCACGCCTTGTGCTCATCGGCGTAGACCCGTGCAGTAGTATAGCCTGAAGCTTGACGAAGGTGGAGGCGGCGAGATCGTGCATACCGCAGAGGAGATCCTAGCTGCGGAAATAGCGGCGCTTTCCAGGGGATCTTGATCAGGAGTGAGAGCAAAGGAGGCGATCGGAGGTGTGGTGCTTCCCGGTGGCGGTTGGAGCAGACGTTTTGGGGCCTGGCGATGTCTAATTGCTCGCTGGAGCTCATAGCCGCGGCTGCAGTTCTGGAGCAGAGGAGGCTGAGGAGCACGGGCATCGTGCGGCACCGAGAACGGATGCACACAGGCGTCCGTTGTGGTTACACTCTCACGAGAAAGAAGAAGGGAGGAGAGAAAAACCGGGTCCAATAGTACTGAAATCAGACCAGTGAACCGGACGCTTACCTAGCCTGAACTGAGTCCAACAGCATGAACCACCAGAGAACCAGGCGGCCAAGGCAGGAGCTGCGCCAGCCCTAGTGCCACGTGTCTGCATCTGAGTGGTCCAAAAAGGTAAAATCTTAGTAAATTCTCAAATCTTAGAAAATGTATAGTAATTAGCTCGTTTATCAGAAAAATACATATAATATACCCAAATGTCCAGAAAAATGAGTAGAACACAATGAGATGATAATATTTGGATTTTGGTGTACCAATAATAATGATATCATGTAAGATGTGTAATGCTTGTTTAATGGATAATAAATATTAAACGATGGCCTAAAATTATGATAAAATACCATTAAATCACAATTTATACCTTTAATCCATCTAAAGTCAGTAATTATGATGTTGATGCACGAAATCATATAATTCTCTTAGAATGTCTATCTAGGGTTAGTAACCCTAAATAATGTGCAATAAATGCATATATGCTCAATAAATGTTAGAATATTCACAATAATCTCATATCAGTAAATGGAACCCCATATTTAATTATGAGATCTTGATGATGTACATAATTCATGTTATATGAAGATGACCCTTAATATATGGGTTGTAACCCTAATTTGAATAATTTATATAAACTAGGGTTAATATGTGCACAAAAAGAAATATGGAACCTAATGTTCAGATGATGAATCATAATCTAGAATATGACATCAGTAATATAAATATAAGGCAAGAATACAAGTGATCATGAGAATACCATAATGAGATAAGAGAAACCCTAATAGACATAATTAGGGTTAAGATGAGATATAATAGGATGAGAACCTGATGATAGTATATGATCTTGTCTTGATCAGGTTCAACAAAGCCATAGTTGACATCAGGAATATGTGGTGATTATATTATCTCTTTGGAAGGTACGCCATTACCTCTTACTTGGCTTATTATACAATATGCTTGTGTTATATGTGTAGTAAAATACTTGGCATATGATATTGGATGAAATGATTGTTCTTGTATGATATGTTGCATGATTTTCCGTACTTATTGCTATGAACACATGAAACATAATATATTTGTTCCATTATATCTAAGCACTTCAACTCTTTGGTAGTAAAGTGCTGGAAATAAGTACTTCAACTCTTTGGTAGTAAAGTACTTGGAAGTGATCCAACTCTTTGGTAGTAGATCACATTGTGAAATGATCCAACTCTTTGGTAGTAGATCATAAATGCCTTGATGCATTCAACTCTTAGGTAGTAAATGCATGGATGATATAATGGAAAATGTGCTTTAAATGTGTGTTCTCTTTGGTTCATGAATATCTTTGTGCAAGTATACGCTTTTCTTATATTCTTCTGTTACTGCCAAGTATTAGTTTTATCTTATTTCCAAGATATGATGAGAGGTATATAAAAAGACATGTAGGCGTACTCAGTACAATATTCTTGAAATATTGTGCTGACATGTACCACATGTAATCTTTTGTTTAGGTTGTGGTTTTGCTCTTGAAGATCCAGGATAGTTGAGAGTTGTGTAGTGAGCTGATGTACAGGTGGACATGTTGTCTTAAGATCATGTTGTTTAGATGTAGTACATGTATATGTTAAGTTCGTTGTTCAATATGTAATATCAAGTGATGTAGCAATTCATGTTGTAATTATATGTTGAATGGTGAACATGTGTGTATGGTTTTATTATTGTTCATGTGCATGTGCTACTGATTGTTTCCTTATGACTTCCTCTGATTTTCTTCTTCTTAGCCTTGTGTGGGATGTTTAAATTGGGATTCTCGCTGAGGTGAGGGTTTCAATTTGGACGTCACACATCAGATTAAGTTTTAGAAAATCTAGGGACGTCACAGGTGGTATCAGAGCATGAACAATAGCAAAGCCTGACATTTGCTCATTATGCAACTCAAAACTAGAAAACCTTGAACTTAATATTCTTTAGGGTTAGATTATTAATCTTTTAGAGACTAGATCTGACCTAGCATCTAGGTTAGCACCTAGATGTCCGAGAACTAGGTCTAGACTGGTGCTTGTTGAATAGCAAGTCCTTAGATGTCGTTCTTTCCTTGTAGTGCAGCGGTATGGGACGTTGCACTATTTGGAAATGATGTACATCAAGGGAAGAGAAACCCTAGACATATGGCACTCATTGTCTAGAGTAGCTACACTAGTCTACACCATGTTCTCACCCTTTTCACTAGTTTTCATGACATTGTACTCTCTACTATGTGTGGGACACTCGTTTTTAGGATTTGGTTTTTGATTCCAAATGGATCGAACCTTGGTAGCTTTCTCTGACGCATGTTTTATCAGAGAAAAACTATATAATATTTTATTATGTATATGTATTAGAAAAATGTGTCCCCACACATGTACGAGTAGGAGGTGGTCATGGAACCTAAGTGAAAGTGAATGACATCAGTCTAGAAGAGAGTGTAGTTCTAGATTAGATGTCTAGAGCCTTGTTAGAATATATGATAGATGGATTATATGAAATAATTTTTGATGATATGATGTAAGTCTTATATAGATGATATAAGATGGTTATGATGATCTATGTTTGTCTTTGAGAACTTAAGTTCAGTTTTGAGGTTTTGAGATAAGTTTTGATGATGCAAGTAACTAGGCTTTTATGAGATAAGATATGTTAAGTTAAGATAAGATGTGAGTCATCATGAGCCTCAAGCTCTTTTACAAAGGAGGACCTCTAGTGTTAGGACCCATTTTAGGGTTCACTCTAGAGAGAGTGAGACCCACATGGAGAAGGTCAGAGAACCTAAATTCCAAGATATGAGAATTATGAGATATGTGATATGACCTAAACTAGACTACTCCTGAGTGATTGAGATGAGTTGCTTTGTGCATGATTCCTATAGTTTTCTTGAACCCTAGATGTCCTTGGGAGGACCAAACCCTAGAGATAGAGAGAGAGGCTCGATATATGTGTGAAAGTGGAAATGAATATGAGAACCTACCATCTGGGCGAGGGAGAGAGCCCAAGACCCTGGAGGAGGTAGCTATGTTAGTTTATGTGAAGCCTCATGCTCGGGCTGGTGGTTTCCCGCATAGGAATCTAGTGGTTGCATGTATAAGAGAGTTTTGGGTATGCATGTTTCATGGGTAGAAGACCTATGAATAGTATGTTGTAGCATGTTTTGGTTTGTGCTTATGTGGCTTGATATCGTAAAGTAATCAACTAGTACCAATGAGGTAGACTTGTTAACCCTAGACTGGAGAGGGAAGATAAAGTGGTGTTATGAGATACTCATAGAGTTGAGTTAGCTCAGAGAGTCTGAGTATGGCCCTACCCTCATGATATGGGTCAGGAGAACCTCAGTTGGACTAGATAAAAGTTTTGATATATGTTTGATAAGCCACTCACCTAAGTTTGTTTAGAACAACCATGATAAAATATATGTAAGGATGTGAACTAATCTTGAGATATGATATATAGACATGATATAATGAAATATCTAGAGATGGTTTAATGACATAAAATATAGAAATGGTTTAATAGATATCAATGCATAAATGGTTAGCCATATACATGCATAATGACAACAATGTGATACTGTTAGTTAATCTAAAGATCAAATCACTAGTAAATGTTGTAATTGATTATGAGAAATAAAACAAGATCATATGAATGAAACGTGTACATGAGGTGTTAATCTCAGTGTTTAATAAAGATGAAAAATAGCGTTGATGGCTAGCACAACATAATGTTGATGACACCTTGATATAATCGGTTAACTTTAGTTAACTTCTTTAGAACATGGTAATATGATCTCGGACCCCTAATTCATGGGCAAAGATAAGGATGAAACCCTAACAATGAGATGTGTTATGACCTTATCAAAACTTCTAAACCCTTTTTTGAGCCTTCTATGGGGTGAAATTTCACCCTTGATGCTTTTGAAACCTCCTAACAGTGCTTTGGATACATGGTTCTAGGTAACCTTTGCGGATATGTTGCACATAGAATGGTGCCTACAAGTGGATGAGAGCAGGATAAGGTTTTTCCTGGAAGTAGGAGTATGGTTTACTTTTGAGGATGAAAGTTCTTTTAAGATGTATATGATGTGAAAGACTGGATTTTTTTTTGGGCTTAATTCTGAGGACAGAATTTCTTTTAAGGTGTGTAGGATGTGATGGAGTGAAATTTTGAAGTATTTGGATAACAAATGACATAAGTGAAACCACATGTTGAGTTGTTTTGAGAATCCCAAGTGTTCTAGTAAAATTGGAGTGTTGATTGAGGTTTATATAATGTTTTGGATCCATTAGTTTATGCCTATTTGAGGAACTTAATTGATGGACCTGACAGTCAAGTTTTGATACCAAATCTGTGTACAAGGTAGCTTGAGTTGTGAGGAAGCTATGGTTAAATTTTAGTGGCAATTTGAATTTTTCTAGAGGGAGTTATTCAAGTTTGAATATCATGAAATCATGTATATTATTGACTAAATAGACCAATGTACATGATTATTTATCTTAATTCTGGGCAAGTTGTATCACCCTTTATCACACGGCCTATTGGCATACGAGCCATAGAATTGTTTGGCATAATGAGATCCCTGATCTTGGGCATCCGATTATTAAACCTGTTATGCGCATTGTCTTTGTAACAGTAGTTACGACCAGCCTCAAAGCAGGGAACTCCACGATGCCATGATGCAAGAGGTCGTGGGGTGAGTGGTTTCACTTGAATCTATGTGTGCTCTTTGACGAGGGGATTATACGGAAGCCTCATTCATGCCAGACAAACCTGAGATAGGAGAGTTCAACTTCCTCGTCTTAGCAGCTTCTCCACCCAAAGTTACAGTCGGAGGAGGAAGAGAGGAACGAGGATATGAGCCCATGTAGAAGAATCGATAGTTGTAAGAACACCCTTTGGATACAGAGCAATATAGAAATCCTCCTAATTCCAAGTATGACCACGGATGGGAGAGAGGCCGAGAAGGAGGACAACGACATCCTTTTTCTCATCGGATCTGGGATCGAGCGATGGCAAGCCAGCGGCCCCGAGGCATAGTCAGTAGTCGAGGAAAACAAAGGATGGAGATTCGGAGGCATCGAGCTCCCTTGCAGTCGACGGAGGAGGGCGCCTCAGCGGGGGACGCTCGACGAGGAGGAGAAGCACGCCTTGTGCTCATCGGCGTAGACCCGTGCAGCAGTATAGCTTGAAGCTTGACGAAGGTGGAGGCAGCGAGATCATGCATACCGCAGAGGAGATCCTAGATGTGGTGACGGCGGTGCTTTCCAGGGGATCCCGATCAGGAGTGAGAGCAAAGGAGGCGATCGGAGGTATGGTGCTTCCCGGTGGCGGTTGGAGCAGACGTTTTGGGGCCTGGCGATGTCTAATTCCTCGCTGGAGCTCATAGCCACGGCTGTGGTTCTGGAGCAGAGGAGGCTGAGGAGCATGGGCTCCTACGGGCATCGTGTGGTGCCGAGAACAGATTCACACAGGCATAGGCTGTGGTTGCGCTCTCGCGAGAAAGAAGAAGGGAGGAGAGAAAAATCGGGTCCAGCTGTACAAAAATCAGACCAGTGAACCGGACGCTTACCTAGCCTGAACCGAGTCTAGCAGCATGAACCACCAGAGAACCAGGCAGCCAAGGCAGGAGCTGCGCCAGCCCTAGTGCCACGTGTCTGCATCTGAGTGGTCCAAAAAGGTAAAATCTTAGTAAATTCTTAAATCTTAGAAAATGTATAGTAATTAGCTCGTTTATCAGAAAAATACATATAATATACCCAAATGTCCAAAAAAATGAGTAGAACACAATGAGATGATAATATTTGGATTTTGATGTACTAATAATAATGATATCATGTAAGATGTGTAATTCTTGTTTAATGGATAATAAATATCAAACGATGGCCTAAAATTATGATAAAATACCATTAAATCACAATTTATACCTTTAATCCATCTAAAGTCAGTAATTATGATGTTGATGCATGAAATCATATAATTCTCTTAGAATGTCTATCTAGGGGTAGTAACCCTAAATAATGTGCAATAAATGCATATATGCTCAATAAATGTTAGAATATTCACAGTAATCTCATATCAGTATATGGAACCTCATATTTAATTATGACATCTTGATGATGCACATAATTCATGTTATATGAAGATGGCCCTTAATATATGGGTTGTAACCCTAATTTGAATAATGTATATAAACTAGGGTTAATATGTGCACAAAAAGGAATATGGAACCTAATGTTCAGATGATGAATCATAATCTAGAATATGACATCAGTAATATAAATATAAGGCAAGAATACAAGTAATCATGAGAATACCATAATGAGATAAGAGAAACCCTAATGGACATAATTAGGGTTAAGATGAGATATAATAGGATGAGAACCTGATGATAGTATATGATCTTGTCTTGATCAGGTTCAACAAAGTCATAGTTGACATCAGGAATATGTGGTGATTAGATTATCTCTTTGGAAGGTATGCCATTACCTCTTACTTGGCTTATTATACAATATGCTTGTGTTATATGTGTAGTAAAATACTTGGCATATGATATTGGATGAAATGATTGTTCTTGTATGATATGTTGCATGATTTTCCATACTTATTGCTATGAACACATGAAACATAATATATGTGTTCCATTATATCTAAGCACTTCAACTCTTTGGTAGTAAAGTGCTGGAAATAAGTACTTCAACTCTTTGGTAGTAAAGTACTTGGAAGTGATCCAACTCTTTGGTAGTAGATCACATTGTGAAATGATCCAACTCTTTGGTAGTAGATCATAAAGGCCTTTAAGCATTCAACTCTCAGGTAGTAAATGCATGGATGATATAATGGAAAATGTGCTTAAAATGTGTGTTCTCTTTGGTTCATGAATATCTTTGTGCAAGTATACGCTTTTCTTATATTCTTCTGTTACTGCCAAGTATTAGTTTTATCTTATTGCCAAGATATGATGAGAGGTATATAAAAAGACACGTAGGCATACTCAATACAATATTCTTGAAATATTGTGTTGATGTGTACCGCATGTAATCTTTTGTTTAGGTTGTGGTTTTGCTCTTGAAGATCCAGGATAGTTGAGAGTTGTGTAGCGAGTTGATGTACAGGTGGACCTGTTGTCTTAAGATCATGTTGTTTAGATGTAGTACATGTATATGTTAAGTTCGTTGTTCAATATGTAATATCAAGTGATGTAACAATTCATGTTGTAATTATATGTTGAATGATGAACATGTGTGTATGGTTTTATTATTGTTCATGTGCATGTGCTACTGATTGTTTCCTTATGACTTCCTCTGATTTTCTTCTTCTTAGCCTTGTGTGGGATGTTTAAATTGGGATTCTCGCTGAGGTGAGGGTTTCAATTTGGATGTCACACATCAGATTAAGTTTTAGAAAATCCGGGTATGTCACAGATACGGTCATAACAACTTTCATCTTGACGCTTTGTGTAGTAGTATAAAAATCCATTTATGTCATATACTTCATATTACATGACATCCATTTTTGGCTTAAAGGTGAGCCATTTTATGTTCTGAGCAACATTATTTGATGATTCAGATAGTTGATTAAAGACTTTCTCTTCAAACCACCTAATAAATTTTCAATTATGCTCTCTTGCAAGCCACATTGAACTGGATTGTGGATGATTTCTCTTGATAAGATCATTGTATTCTATGATGTAGATACTAACTTCATCGATGTTGTGTAAAATATACAAATGTTCTTGTTTCCACAACTCACTACTAATTCCTTTCACTCGTGTTCCCATTATTCCTTTTCCACAATAAGATTTAGTGTGATGGGAATTTTTTAGATCGCTAGAAGTTTCATTGCAATTCAAAAAATCATTGCAAAATTCCATCACATCCCTAGCCACATAACCCTCAATAATACTCCCTTCAGGATGATAACGATTCCGAACATCACCTTTAAAAACACTCATGTAGCGTTCACATGGATACATCCAGTGTAAGAAAATTGGACCCAACATCTTCACCTCCCTTGTTATATGTACTACAAGATGAACCATGATATCAAAAAAAGGAGGAAAGTACATTTCAAGCTGACACATGGTAAAAACTACATGTTTTTGTAATTTATTAAGAGTATCAGGATGTATCACTTTGTTACATATTGCATTAAAGAAGAAATAGAGTCTTATGATTGCAAACCTTACATGCTTCGGCAATATAGATCGAATAGCCACAAGTAAAATTTGTTGCATTAAGGTGTGACAATCATGAGATTTGAGACCTATCAACTTCAGATCCTTCTTTGATACCAATCTATGAATATTAGAAAAGTATATTTGTGGAACCTTAATATTATACAAGCACTCACAGAAAGTCCTTTTCTCCTACTTTGACAAAGTGTGACAAGCTGGTGGTAAATATGTGCGACGACCCCTAATCTCCACTGATAATTCTTTTCTTGTACCCATTAATTCTAAATCTTTTCTAGATTTTTCTAGATTTGATGTCGTCTTTAGTCTTTCCTGGTATATTCAATAGCGTACCAATGATGCTATCACAAAAAAAATTTTCAACATGCATGACATCAATGCAGTGTCTAATTGACAAGAATCTCCAATAAGGAAGATCCCAGAATATTGACCTCTTGTTGTATAGAGATTTGTCACATGCGAGAGTATGACTACTTGAACTCTTTCCAAATTCATTAACAATATCTTTCACCCTGTCATATACAACATTTCCTGGTATAAGTTTAGGAGCACTTTGTTCCTCAGTTGATCCATTAAAGGTTTTGTGTTGCCTTCGATAAGGATGCACTTGTGGGAGAAATCTCTGATGACCAAGATATACGATTTTACCACCATGTTTCAATCGGATTGAATTAGTATTTTCCTCACAAATAGGACATGCTTTGTATCCTTTTATGCTATATATAGACAAATTTCCATAAGATGGAAAGTCATTAATCATGCAAAACAACATAGCACGCAAACTAAGATATCTTCACGTGAAGCATCATATGTCATAACACCTTCTTCCCATAGTTTCATTGGGTCATCAATTAGAGGTTGAAGGTAAACATCAATGTCGTTTCCAGGTTGCTTGGGCCCTGATATCAGTATTGACAACATGACATACTTATTTTTCATACACAACCAAGGAGGAAGATTGTATATAACAATCATAACAGACCAAGTGCTATGTTGGTTGCTTAATGTACCATAAGGATTCATTCCATCTGTACAAAGTCTAAGCCTTAAGTTTCCTTGTTTCTTTACCAATTCGAGGGTATAATAAATCAATTTTCTTCCATTGTGGTGAATTAGATGTGTGTCGTAGGATGCCATCATCATTGGCCTTTAACTCCCCATGCCAAGACAAATTTTGTGCATCTTTAGTATTAGCAAATAAGCATTGAAATCATGGTATTATTGGTAGATACCACATCACCTTGGCAGGAGAGCCATTCTTAGCTTTACCTGAGTTTGCAGTCTTATACCTTGACGCACCACATTTTGGACAATTTATCAAATTAATATAGTCCTTCTGAAATAACACACAATCATTTGGACATGCATGAATCTTCTTATCCTCCATTCCCATTGGGCACATTATTTTCTTTGCTTGATA
Source organism: Alisma plantago-aquatica (assembly GCA_963693085.1). Taxonomy (NCBI): domain Eukaryota; kingdom Viridiplantae; phylum Streptophyta; class Magnoliopsida; order Alismatales; family Alismataceae; genus Alisma; species Alisma plantago-aquatica. The sequence goes on along the minus strand of OY856409.1, from coordinate 1,030,202,530 downwards.
TGTTGAAATTGGAAGCTCATTGACTTCAGGAAGAATTTCCTTTAACAAAGATAACAGTGAAGTGAAACTCTTATTGCTCCACCTATTTTAAGATTTAAGAGTATATAATCGCACAGCACTCAACCTCGTGAACTTTGTAAAACCTTTATATAACGGTCTTTCAACATCATGGACAATGTTTGCAAATAAAGAAGGTGGATCAATGACATTGTCCCAACAACTACGTAGCATCTCATCAACCATACATCCTGAATCGGTTCATCATTGACATTATCATCATTATCTATATCTTCTATGCCACAACTATTAGTATCGACATTTTCTGATCCATAATTAAATTTCTCTCCATGCCAATACCATTCATTATAACCTTGTATGATCCCATTGCATATGACATGATTCTTAATTTCCTCAACAATATCAACTTTCAAATTGTTACCACAATTTCTACATGGACAATAGAACCTATATGTAGGTAGTTTCCTATGTTCCTTAGCAAATCTGATAAATTCATCAAGACCTTTGGTAAACTCTGGACTACAACGGTTCTTGATAGACATCCAACTTTGATCCATTTTCTAGATCACATTAAAATTAATTATAAAACTGAGCATTTAATATTAATATTATAAGTTATAAGTTTTTGTTGATAGGAAGTTAATTTTTTTATACTAAAGTGTACCACCTATCCCATTTTTGAATATTTAATCTCACTAGTGACTGTATAATGTATGTTTAGTTTTCAAGAAAACTTCAGCAGCATTTCCCCTAAGTTCTCCAAGTACATCGATGTAAATGGAAAATAACCACCCACATATGTACCCAGAGAACAAATGAGGAAATACTACTAAAATTTTCTTCAAAACTAAACATACAAATACACTTACATCCTAAGTGAGATTGAATATCCAAAAATAGTCCCAGACCGGGGACTATCCAAAATTTACTCATAATGAGTGAATTTTGAACAAGTTTCTAAGCTAATATATAAATGTATTATTGTCATATTTATATACTAAGTTAAACATCATGCATCGATGATATCATCTATAAACCCTAAAGTGTCAATTGGCACTACATAATGTCTACTCTCATATTTCTAGAATGTAATACAATGAATACATATGTGATTGATAATAAAATGTTGATATGAAAGAATACATCCTAAGTGAGATTAAATATCCAAAAACAGTCCCATACTGGGGACTATCCAAAATTTACTCCTAATGAGTGAATTTTGAATGGGTTTCTAAGTTAATATATAAATGTATACAATGAGTACATATGTGATTGCTAATAAAATGTAGATATGAAAAAATACATATTTATATTATTGGTTGGGTTACTAGTCAAATAAAATGGAAAAACAATGTAACTGGCCTGAGCTGCCGAGATGAAAATAAGAGTAGACTGTGGGCAGTGGAAGCCGCGCATGTGGCAAAGAGCAAGAGGATGATCACCGAGCGTTGAAGCTATTGCGAGTAAGAGGATGATTGTCCTGAATGATATGGGCAAACCAAGAGTACTTTCATAAATAAATATTCATTATATGTACTGAATTGGAAATCAATTAGGTGTTGTTGACAAATATAAACTAAAGGGCATGACAAAGAGTTGTCATGAACAGAGAAATAATGTTATCACAAAAAGTAGAGCTTGTGAGAACTAGGTGAGATGGAGAAGTGAAGTTTTTTTATCCTAATTCCTAGATGGTTTCAGTGGCTTCCGACAGATAGACTCTCTAGCGAGCAACACTCACCAACGCTTACCAACAGCCAACAACACCTCCACTCTTACTCTACTCCCCTCCACCCCCAATCCACCACTCATCATCGCTCCACAATCATGGTCGACGTCGACCGTCGTACACCCGGGCTCACACCCGCACACGCAGTTAGACTCTGGTGGATCTCCGCCCGAGCAGCCTCCTCGACAACCACATGCTCTTCCCCCATTCCCTACTGCTTGCGTCTATTTGTGTTCATCACCACCCTTTGTTTCCAGTTTCCTTTAGTCCTATCTCTATTTATAAACCCCTCCCAAGCACAACCAGCAAAGTGGGAGTGCTCGAGACACTTGTCTCCTCACCGGAGTGCCAATCTAGATGGATTTTAGTCCTACATTTCTGTCGTCCTCCCGCGCTGAACGCCAGTGGAAAGCGAACCCCCCATCCACTCAGTCACCATGGTCGGAGGAGCATCAAGAGCTTCGGGCTCTTCCTCTTCCTTTCTAGCATTGCCTCTTCTACCTCTTCTTTTGTTCTGCTCCATGTTGTCCCTCTCCCATCTCTCCCTAGCATGGTGTCCCTGGCCTCACTACTTCCAGAATGCTACATGCAACAACAGTACCACCGCAGGTGTGGCGGCATTGGGCCTCAGTGAGTCGAAGAAGTACGAGGGCTCATCGGAGTTCGCCCATCTCCACTACCACATGGGCTTCGTCCTGACGGCGAACATCACCATCCACATCATCTGGTACGACGAGTGGGTGGCGTCACAGAAGCACATCCTTCGGTCCTTGATGCGGTCCATCTCCCCTTGGCAACTGTTACAACCCCAGTTTTGGGTTCATTTGGTGGGAAATGTGATTTCTCATATTAAAGATATTTGAACAAATAAAGATATGATTTGTTTTGAATAAATGGATTTCGTTTAAAATAGCCTTGATGATTGTTTTGTGGGCTTTATTGGCTATTGGGCCCAATAATAAGGAAAAATAAAAGGAACTCCATTATTAATAAGAAATGGAGAAAAGAAAGATGTAGAAACCTCTAGAAGGTAAAAGTATGTAATCCAAAGGTGGATTCCATGCCTCTTGGGTTCCTTGGGGTCCGAGGAGTCCAAAGTTACAAATATAATGCAAAAAGAAAAGAAAAGATCAATTAAATATATTTTTATTAACAAAGAAATTGAAACCAATGATAAAATGTGGAAAATAATTGGAAAGAGGCATAATTGAGTTATCCTTGGTGGATTTTCGTATCCCAAGAATTCCTAACATTAAAAGGAATACCAATGAGGAAAATAAAAGATAAATAAAGAGAAATCCTCAAAAAGAGATATTTTAATAAGAAATAAACAAGATAATGAGAAAATAATGGACATAGATACATCTAGAAGGATAATGAGTATCCATTAAAAAGGATTTCGAAATATTTGAGTTTCTTGGGATCCAAGGAGTCCCAATGAAGAAAAAGAAAGAGAAAATACCAATAATAGAAAATAAGAAGATAATGTGAATACATTATTAATGGATTATGTGGTATTGCTAAAAAGAAAGTATTTTCTAATAAAGGAAAATAGGATTTCGTGCCAATGGATTAAAAAGCAAGAACAAAGAGAATAAGAGGGATGATTTTCAAAATCCTAATATCAAAAGAAGAAAGAATATTAAAAAAATATGAGAGAGAGAGAAACTAGCTTCTTAATGAAGGAATCACATTCTTATTAGGAAAGGGCATTGCTAATTCATGGATGAGCACCGTAGGGCGTGGATACTCTCCCCTGTATAAGGGGTAGAGCCCTTGGCCGAGTTTAAGTTAATTCCAAGCACCCTTTCTCTCTCCTTCTTCATCATTTTTGTCCAAAACCCTAACCAACGGGTGGTGTTTTCTCTAGAGCAACAGAGATCTGGAGTCATCTTGAGGAAGGCCTAATGTACCCCGATGACCAGTGGATGATCAGCTAATGTCCTTGAGTGTCAAACTTCACCCAAACACCTGCGGCATACCTACAGCACGACTGCAGCATGGCTGTGAGCCGCGGGCTTGCGGAGCCTGATCTCGGCCGTTGTGTCCATACCCAAGGTAGCCTCACCTACGTGGGGGCACGACAAAGGTAGGGGATTTGTCCCCGACGGCCTTCGAGGTCCCATGGAGGGAGTAGCTGTGCAAGACACGGCTAGGGCGGCAGCAGCGCCGTCGTGAGGAAGAAGAAGGTGAATCGGTCATTGGACCGTTCTACCCCTCCGGGTATTGAAGGAATGGTCGACTTAACCAAGGGCATAAATGACAATCCGTTATATTTCCACATCACAACGTTGCATGAGCAGGACACTTGGCGTGCTCTGATTGGCCCAAAGTAAGTCAATTTTGCATAATTCATATCTAATTAACCGCAGCTCGGATGGATATGTGTAATATATTAATTTTTCTCAAAAAAATGAGAGGAATTCAATAAAAATATATATATCTGAAGGCTAATTCCTCTTACAATTCGAAAAGTAGTGTAATTTATCAACTTTAATGAATTAAAGATTTAGAAATCCTATTTGGAGATTATTAATGTATTTAGTAGGGTTTAATGGATGATTAAAGTTGACATTAACCTGTTAATTGTAAAAAGATACATTAAACACAAAAAGGATGAGCTTTGCACGTAATTGGTTAATTTAGAGTTTCATGTGCATAAATATGCTTTAATGGGCCTTGAAACCCTAATAATGGTAATTATAACTCTTAATAGATTTAATTGTTCAAAATCATGATTAAAGTCGAAATATGATAATTCTAAGCTATTTCGAGTATAATAGTTTCTAATTGTGAATAAATACCCTTAATGTAGTAATTAGGGTTTCCTAATGAATAAAAAGGTAGAATTAATGACGAATAGATCTCATATGTGATTTAGATTATAATGAACTAAGAATTGATGATAAATGAGCATAATGATCTTGTCATGGATTAAAAGGATAAAAATGGTAGCTTTAATGTAAAAGAAGCTTAATGGACTTAATCGATGTTTACTTGTGCCTTAATATGAAATTAGGGTTATATGTTGCTAAAAGGTAACCTTAATATCTTTCGTGAAGAATAGATGAGATAAATAGGGTTTGTGAGTAATTGTATTAAATTAGGGTTTAAATAGTAAAAGGTTAAGGAAAACCCTAATTGCAATGGAAACCCTAAAAGTGGGCTAGAAACCCTAGGAAACGAGCTAAGTTTAATAGATCTTGATGACATGAGTAATAAAAGGGAATTGCATGATTATTTTAGGATCTTGTTATGTGTGCTTGCTTGCTTGGATTTCTTACTTGCATGGATTATTCTGTCTCAAATCAGCCTGACAAGTATTGATTACGCTTATGAATAATCTCTTAAGTTTCACGGTGATTTCCAAACATTTTTATCGGTTGCTTGAAAATAACTAATTGGATGACTTTTATTTCATGCAACTATAATGTGACTATGATTATCACCATAAATGTGCATACATGACTGGCTCAGATCCTGGTCCTTCTTTGTGTCTTTATAAAGGCTAAAAAGGGAAACCTAGAGCAAGGTCTAGGCTATCATGAGTTAGAAATTGGGCTACCCACGTGTAGTGCCATGAGACTCTTTAGCACACCATGAGTTAAGGAGTGGGATACCTATGGGTAGTGCCATGTGACTCAACCCTAGAAATTAATTCACCTATTAAGTGGGATCATGAGGGGTTTAATGGGGATCTACCATAAGGAAGGTAGCATCCAGGTCCACTGTAGGAACAGCGCAGAGGCTAGGGTATGTAAGGATTGAGTAGTTATGTGGAAAGTGTAAAGTTGTTTGTTTAAAACCATAATTGGCTACAATATTTTGTTATCTTAGTTGCACTATTATTGTTTCCCTCACATACTAGCTTTATGTTGACCGACATTTTGTTTGTCGGCATTTTAAGTACAAGTGAAAAGAACAAACAGTAAAGTGGCATATGTGGAATTAAATATGAATTAAAGTTCAAAGGAGGATTAGTTAGAATAGACTCCATGTGGATAGAAGTAGATATCTAAGTTTTTGAAAAAAGGTATGCAAAGTTAAATTTTATTACAGCTTTTCAGTTTAGTTAGTAGAATTTGATAATTATTATTGATTATTTGTCGAACCTTTGATCTGGAAATAGGGATAACGGCTCTGACCTCTTGGTCTCCCTTAAATGGGGGTTACTAGGAGGCGGGGTCATTACATTTGGTATCATAGCGTAGGTTCCTCATTTAATCTTTAATAATTATTAAATTTTACAAACTCTATAGAACCCAAGGGAGTTATTAGAGGATTTTCTGAAAGATAGAGGTGTCTAGAAAAGGATCACGTCTGGGGGCTGGCAAGATTTTCCTCCGCACCGCTAGTCAGAATATGAGGACTCCCAGATTAGTGTGACTGACTGGAAGATGTCTTAGGATCTAACTCGAAATAAGATACCTTCGGGACTCTCTCATCTTATTCATCCCTTCTCAACTCAAATGTTGTTAAGGACTTTAAGGATTAGGGTTTTCTCTCTTTTCCTCACCCTCTTGAGGTATGGGTAAGGTTGTTAAGTTCTAAGGAATCCTCCACCAAATTAATAAAAAGCATGTAAATGAGATTTCATGGACATAAGCTTAATATATTAAGCATAAGCTAAAGAATAGATACATGCTTAGGTCGTATGACATAAGTTGTCATGCCCTCAGGAGAGACCTGAGGCTAGACCTTCTTGTCAGGAGGATAAGTAAAGAAAGTTGGTCTTGGAGGTAGAGATCTCCATTACAAGTAGAGACCTGGCACATTCTCTAAGGATGATGTTAACCCTAACCTTAAGTGAAGGTTAGAGAGAGAGATGGCATGATGAGTTAGATGTCATGGTAAACCAGGTGTTTGGATGGACAGACCTTGGATGCCATATGAGCCATGAGAGGTTGGATGTCTGAGTACCTTTGGTGACCCAACCCTAGGGAGGGTCGTGCATGTTAGAGAGAAGGATATCTCCTTCATTGATGAGGTTAGAGAAGAACCTATGGAACCCAATGAGCTTATATGTGCATGGCATAGCAGGCACCCAGAATACGTCTATAGTGTGAGAAGTAGGTTGAAACTCTGGCCAAGGGTGTAACATCCCAATCTCATTATGCAAAATTTCCAAATTATTTTATTCTTTGCATGCTCTTTTTCTAATAGTATAAATTTTGAGGACCTTTATGTAATTTTCCCATTTTAACTTTGCAATTTCGTTTCATGTGAAGAAAATTATGTTCACTTACTTTATTACCCATGGTTTAATTTTAGAAAGTATTTCCTTGCACATTTATGCACTCTTGTTTAGAAAATGGAAATAAATGTTTTTATATCAAATTTTCTCTCTCATATGATAATTAGTGATTTACTTGTTTAAATTGTTTTCTTAATGGCCTCCATTTTTGTTAATTGAAAATAAATCATGTGAGTGCACGTTTTCATGTTTTGTAATTCTTATTTGAGAAATTAATAGCTTTATATACACTAATCATAGCCATTTAAGTATACACGAGGGTTTTGTTATTTTAGGCCCAAAACATGTACAAGCATCAAATCTAACCCCACAGGAATATTCTAGATACCCTAATGTACCTATGGTTCAAATTTGAACCCATTATGACCATGTTTGACCCCCCAATTAAATTGGGAGAGATTTGAATATTGTTTGACCTAGGATTTAATTCAATTTCATTGATCGCATTGATTTCCCTAAGATTTCAGTTTTATTCCTCCTGTCACGCGCCTATGATTTTGATTTACTAACCTGCACATCTGTGACTGTTGGATCGGGATCCAGCGGTGCTTCAGTCTTCTTCTTCCTCCGCTTATTTCATGAGCAACAACCGTTACAGACCGGCTCGATTGCGAGCTTTCAACCTCAGTCGTTTCTCGACGGTTTCACGTCATTTCTTCCCCATCGAATCTGTGTGGTCAATCCGATCCATGAGAGCCCTTACTCGCCTTCTCCCTCGACATATACAAGAAACACCCAAATAGGGCTTGCAAACCCCCCTTGCATAGACACCGCTACAGCCGATAGCACCTCCATTTGAGCAACCTGAGAGCACCACCGACCCCCTAGCTGTGCTCCTCCGTGATCAATTTCTCCTCTGGTTTTCCCAACGGCCCCGACCTACTCAGTTTTGGTTTCCGGCGACCTTGAGTTTTCCTGGCCTCCTCCAGTCACCTCCGCTCAATTGTGAGTGTGGTAAGCATCCTCGAAGCCTCCCTGTTGTTTTGGCTTTCTCCGTTTGCCTCGCAGTTACCCCTCCTAGTGGGGTCCTATAGAGCCACCGCCTGCTCTTGCCGGTACCCTAGCTCTAGACCACACCAGTGGTCCTCCGACCACGGAAGCGCTGGTTGTAGCTTCGCTTTCACTCAGTGAATCTCTTCCAACCCTCATCTCGCCATTTGGGCATGTTTTCACCGGGTTTTGACTTAGGGGTCGTTGCCCCTGTTTCTCACCGCAAAACTCTGTTCATCGACTCTGATGGCCTTCCCGTATACTTTTGCTTCAGTCAATGCTTCCCTCATCCGTGTCTCCCCTCCGCGAGTCCATATGAAGGATTGTGTTTCCTTTTTCTCACTCTCCCTGATGAATCGGCATCGTCGTCTTGCTGTTCTATGGGTCCATGACCGGAGCAGCTTCTCGAGCTCCAGTTCACGCCTGAGCCCATGAAAATGCTATGTGTTTCCGTCATGGGTTGGCGAACTCACCAGCAGTCTCGAGTCCTTGAGAGGAACCCAGATCCTCAACTTGGATCGTGGATGAACCTCAGCTTCTTGCTCCTAGAGCCAGGCTCGAGCCATGGCTCGCGTTGTGAAGGCGAGGAGCAATCCAGGTCCTAAAATGACCCATGAGCCCCGCGTTTTTCTTTTACCAATGCTTTAAACTGAAAGGGCAGTTGAGGAATTTCATGCCCTATTTCTTTTGATCGTTGGGGCAAGCATCGCGACCTAGTTGGCCAAGCCCGATTGGGCCAAGTCAAATGCTGGCCCACTATTTCTGGATTTGGATATATATATATATATATATATATATATATATATATATATATATATATGTGGATTTTTCTCGATTTATTGATTGGTCTGTTCTTAGAAATTCATAATAAATCGCATGTTTATCAAAAAAATATGCAAAAATATGTTTTGGAAAGGATTTTCGATGAGGAATCCGATTTTGTGGTTTTTATCGACTGATTCTTCTATTTTCCCATCTCAATATTTATATGGACAAATTAGGGTTTAATGATATATGATGAAGGATAATTATGTTAATTTCAGGTGTTTAAGGGAATCTAATCAGTCAAACTAGGTTTGACCTAGGTGTTTTAGCTCAAGGTAAGTGGGCCATGCCCTTGGCATAGATAACATTTGGTTTATTGAATGTTTATGAATATTGTTAAGCACTTTATGTTGATGTCATGTTTTTCTTCAATGTATATGATTATTGGATGTTGATTGTTATAATCTAAGTCTAAGAGTAGAGACCACATTAAGATTATGATTTATGATTAAGATACATGAAACCAAGATTAAGAGGGAAGAGATTCCCATCCATGCTTAAGAGGGAGAAATCCCATTATGTTTCATGGGGAGAAATCCCAACTATGTTCAAGAGGGAGTAATCCCATTAAGATCAAGTCTAATTCATTTAGAAGATAATTAATTCTAAGAAAGATCATGGTTAATGGAAATTGATTTAGATTTATATGCACCTTATTATGGGCTTTCTGAGCATTATGGGCTTTCTGAGCAATTATGGGCTTTCCGAGCATTATGGGCTCCTTATGGGGCATTAAGAGAGGAGCATATACTTCTAGTCAAGTTCTTTATGTAAAAGATACCAAGAAATGATTAATGTTAATGCATGTTCATGTTTATGTCAAATTAATGTATATGTTATTTGTATGCTTTATAATATGCCAATGCCGCTTACTTACCATGTTGTTTTCCTTTGCATGGGTGGGGACGAGATGTCCGTAGAAGTTGGAGCTAAAGGGAAGGAGACCTCTTGAGAAGATTCCAAGGATCCAAGATCTTAGGAGTTGTTGCCTGGTGGGACGTCCATCTATGGAGATCCTATCTTTTTCATGATTATCTAGTTTATGTTTAGCATACCTTTAGAAGCATGATGTAGCTTTCTTTCCAAAGAACTTCATGTATGAATCTATGTTTCCATGAATGCAAAGTGTTGTTTATTTCTTGATATGAGATCATGCATGTGACAATCCCTCCCTGATATGCCAAGTACCCCACATTATGGATAATGTTGGGGATTAGGTTGTGCTTACGCTGGTTACGTAAGAAACCCTAGGGAGGGGTGTTACATTAATGGTATCAGAGCAAGGAATAGATGGCCACTAAGGCAACACTAGAGATTCATATTGTGTTCTAATATGATGTTATGTTTACCCTTTCAGATGGCCCCTGAGAAGAAGGAGAAGGTTGGTGAGTCAAGGCCCTCACAAGGATCCTCTAGTGGTGATAAGACTGAAGACATGAACCACATCCCTCCACCAGTCACCTTAGATGCCTTAGTAGCAGCCTTGACCAATGCCCTCCAACCTAGAGCTCCACCTAGAGCACATGAGATCTCCCTCACAGATTTCTTGAAGATTAGACCCGATGCTTTCCATGGTGAAGATGAGGTTGATGTAGTAACCAAGGCTGAGGAGTGGCTTAGCAACATGGAACATTGCTTTAGAGACTTAGAGTGTCCCCCACATAGTAGGGTTAGATTTGCCACCCATATGCTCAAGGGTGCAACCCGTACTTGGTGGGAAAACCTCTTAGCCTCTAGGGAAGATTATGACCCTCCTTTTACTTAGGGTGAGTTTGTAGAAGTCTTTAACGACCATTATGTATCCGAAGCCATGTTAGAGAGGAAGGAGGATGAGTTTGTTAACCTTAAGCAGGTGGGTGACATGACTGTCACTGAGTATGCCATGAAGTTTCGTAAGCTCCAAAAGTATGGTCTTGAGTACACTGAGCAAAAGAGAGCTAAGAAGTTCATTAGAGGGCTTAAGCCTAACCTAAGTTATGATTTGTCTGGTAGAGGACATAGGACCATGCAATCAGCCTTGGATGCAGCCCTAGAATTGGAGGATCACCCCGGGAGGAATCACAAGAAGGAGGTACCCCAAAACAATCATCACCATCAACCCCCTCCACCCTCCAACCACAAGAGAAAAGCCCCTGAGCCTTCTTCTGAGAATGGGAGAACCCCATGCCCTACATGTAAGAGAAATCATGGTGGTCCGTGTAGGTTTGGGACTTCTATTTGCTACTATTGTGGTGAGGAAGGGCATATCAAGCCTAATTGCCCTAAGCTTGCAAAGAAGGATCCCAACCACAACCAAGCTAAGAACCCTAATCCTCCACCCAAGGTTAAACCAAGGCTCTTCACCATGCAAATGTCAGATGGAGAAGAGGAAAATGATCAAGGTAAGGGTAGTTAAGTAATTTATGTTGAATCACAATACTTTATTTATGCATGCTTCTTTTATAATAAAATTTGTATGGAAAATTTGCAAGTTTATGTGAACCCTTAAGGTGGGTAGAAACCCTAGGAAATTTCAAGGACGAAATTTATTTAAGGTGGGTAGTATTGTAACTCCCCAATCTCATTATGCAAAATTTCCAAATTATTTTATTCTTTGCATGCTCTTTTTCTAATAGTATAAATGTTGAGAACCTTTATGTAATTTTCCCATTTTAACTTTGCAATTTCGTTTCATGTGAAGAAAATTATGTTCACTTACTTTATTACCCATGGTTTAATTTTAGAAAGTATTTCCTTGCACATTTATGCACTCTTGTTTAGAAAATGGAAATAAATGTTTTTCTATCAAATTTTCTCTCTCATATGATAATTAGTGATTTGCTTGTTTAAATTTTTTTCTTAATGGCCTCCATTTTTGTTAATTGAAAATAAATAATGTGAGTGCACGTTTTCATGTTTTGCAATTCTTATTTGAGAAATTAATAGCTTTATATACACTAATCATAGCCATTTAAGTATGCATGAGGGTTTTGTTATTTTAGGACTAAACGTGTACAAGCATCAAATCTAACCCCACAGGAATATTCTAGATACCATAATGTGCCTATGGTTCAAATTTGAACCCATTATGACCATGGTTGACCCCCCAATTAAATTGGGAGAGATTTGAATATTGTTTGACCTAGGATTTAATTCAATTTCATTGATCGCATTAATTTCCCTAAGATTTCAGTTTTTTTTTCTCCTGTCGCGCGCATGTGATTTTGATTTACTAACCCACACATCTGTGACCGTTGGATCGGGATCCAGCGGTGCTTCAGTCTTCTTCTTCCTCTACTTATTTCGCGAGCAACAACCGTTACAGACCGGCTTGATTGCGAGCTTTCAACCTCAGTCGTTTCTCGACAGTTTCACGTCATTTCTTCCCCATCGAATCCGTGAGGTCAATCCGATCCATGTGAGCCCTTACTCGCCTTCTCCCTCGGCCTATACAAGAAACACCCAAATAGGGCTCGCAAACCTCCCTTGCACAGACACCGCTACAGCCGATAGCACCTCCATTTGAGCAACCTGAGAGCACCACCGACCCCCTAGCTGTGCTCCTCCGTGATCAATTTCTCCTTTGGTTTCCCCAACGGCCCCGACCTACTCAGTTTTGGTTTCCGGTGACCTTGAGTTTGCCCGGCCTCCTCCAGTCACCTCCGCTCCATTGTAAGCGTGGTAAGCATCCTCGAAGCCTCCCCGTTGTTTTGGCTTTCTCCGTTTGCCTCGCATTTACCCCTGCTGGAGGGTCCTATAGAGCCACCGCCTGCTCTTTCCGGCGCCCTAGCTCTAGACCACACCAGTGGTCCTCCGACCACGGAAGCGCTGGCTGTAGATTCGCCTTCACTCAGTGAATCTCTTCCGACCCTCATCTCACCGTTTGGGCATGTTTTCATCGGGTTTTGACTTAGTAGTCACTGCTCCTGTTTCTCACCGCAAAACTCTATTCATCGACTCTGATGGCCTTCCCGGCTACTTTTGCTTCAGTCAATGCTTCCCTCATCCGTGTATCCCCTCTGCGAGTCCATATGAAGGATTTTGTTTCCTTTTTCTCGCTCTCCCTGACGAATCGGCATCGTCATCTTGCTGTTCTATGGGTCCATGACCAGAGCAGCTTCTCGAGCTCCAGTTCATGCCTAAGCCCATGAAAAGGCTATGTGTTTCCGTCATGGGTTGGCAAACTCACCAGCAGTCTCAAGTCCTTGAGAGGAACCCAGATCCTCAACCTGGATCATGGATGAACCTCAGCTTCTTGCTCCTGGAGCCAAGCTCGAGCCATGGCTCGCGTTGTGAAGGCAAGGAGCAATCCAGGTCCTAAAATGACCCCTGAGCCCCACGTTTTTCTTTTACCAATGCTTTAAACCGAAAGGGCAGTTGAGGAATTTCACGCCCTGTTTCCTTTGATCGCTGGGGCAAGCATCGCGACCTAGTTGGCCAAGCCCGATTGGGCCAAGTCAGATGCTGGCCCACTGTTTCTGGATTTGGATATATATATATATATATATATATATACATATATATATATATGTGTGTGTGTGTGGATTTTTCTCGATTTACTGATTCGTCTGTTCTTAGAAATTCATAATAAATCGCCTGGTTATCAGAAAAATATGCAAAAATATGTTTTGGAAAGGATTTTCGATGAGGAATCCGATTTTGTGGTTTTTATCGACTGATTCTTCTGTTTTCCCATCTCAATATTTATATGGACAAATTAGGGTTTAATGATATATGATGAAGGATAATTATGTTAATTTCAGGTGTTTAAGGGAATCTAATCAGTCAAACCAGGTTTGACCTAGGTGTTTTAGCTCAAGGTAAGCGGGCCATGCCCTTAGCATAGATAACATTTGGTTTATTGAATGTTTATGAATATTGTTAAGCACTTTATGTAGTTGTCATGTTTTTCTTCAATGTATATGATTATTGGATGTTGATTGTTATAATCTAAGTCTAAGAGTAGAGACCACATTAAGATTATGATTTATGATTAAGATACATGAAACCAAGATTAAGAGGGAAGAGATTCCCATCCATGCTTAAGAGGGAGAAATCCCATTATGTTTCATGGGGAGAAATCCCAACTATGTTCAAGAGGGAGTAATCCCATTAAGATCAAGTCTAATTCATTTTGAAGATAATTAATTCTAAGAAAGATCATGGTTAATGGAAATTGATTTAGATTTATATGCACCTTGTTATGGGCTTTCTGAGCATTATGGGCTTTCCGAGCAATTATGGGCTTTCCGAGCATTATGGGCTCCTTATGGGGCATTAAGAGAGGAGCATATACTTCTAGTCAAGTTCTTTATGTAAAAGATGCCAAGAAATTATTAATGTTAATGCATGTTCATGTTTATGTCAAATTAATGTATATGTTATTTGTATGCTTTATAATATGCCAATGTCGCTTACTTACCATGTTGTTTTCCTTTGCATGGGTGGGGACGAGATGTCCGTAGAAGTTGGAGCTAAAGGGAAGGAGACCTCTTGAGAAGATTACAAGGATCCAAGATCTTAGGAGTTGTTGCATGGTGGGACGTCCATCTATGGAGATCCTATCTTTTTCATGATTATCTAGTTTATGTTTAGCATACCTTTAGAAGCATGATGTAGCTTTCTTTCCAAAGAACTTCATGTATGAATCTATGTTTCCATGAATGCAAAGTGTTGTTTATTTCTTGATATGAGATCATGCATGTGACAATCCCTCCCTGATATGCCAAGTACCCCACATTATGGATAATGTTGGGGATTAGGCTGTGCTTCCGCTGGTTACGTAAGAAACCCTAGGGAGGGGTGTTACAAAGGGAGTATGTTGGATAGCTATTAAGATAAGCATAAGGGGATAGGGAACACCTTGAGCAAACATAAGTTTGAACATAGGCTTCACCCAAGTAGAGGTATGTGTGGAGAACAACTCACAAAAACATAATTAGCTTAAGCGGAAGCGATTACTAACAGCGGATTACTGAAAATCACTAAAAATTAAAACCTTTTTCAAAGATAGCCATTCATAGGAAAACTCTTTCAACAAGAACCAATGTATTACATTTACATCCTGGTTCATAGGTACGTATCTTGTATCATCTCTTCTCGAGGGTTACAATATCAACTGCCTTGTAAAAAAAACTAAACACAGACAGCATAAGAACCTCGAGGCATCAAGCCAAAATCTCAAAATTATTCATTAAAAACACTAACTATTAACTCTGAGGACCTGAGAGTACAGATACAACACATAGGACCTCTATCTACAAGACACGACAGACAGTACACTCAACCTGAGTTGTCACTGTTGTCACTGCTGCTACTGATGTTCTTCCTCTGCAAGATATTCTCAACCTCCTCTGTGCTTGTCCACCTAAAAATGTTGGATCCCACGGGGGTGAGAAAATTGTAATTGCCCCAGCGGGAGATATAACTCTCCACCAAAAACAATATTATTACAATTTAATGATATAAAACTGGGCAGAGGATAAGTAGTTTAAAGCATTCTTATCTTAAAACATTGTAACTGTTTATGATAGAACAATAGATCAACTATTCTCGTAATAAGGAATAGGAAGAACATGTATATCATTTATCCATCATATTATACTATCATGTTAAGATTTTCTTGTGACACTCATCATCTTGATATGTCACCCATGAGACATTCTTGTTTCAATCAGTTGGCCTTAGCCAATCTGCTTAAACAGATATAGAATTATATCTACCATGTACTCATATATCATTAATATAGACATTGGGTTATCATTAACCCTATGTCATCATTACATGCATTGGGTTATTACCAATCATGTGTCATCACTACAGGCATTAAGCCTCTTCCAGGTATTGGACTCTTCCAAACCTAATTACACCGCCAGGAATTGGATACTACCAATCCTGATTTCACAGTCAGGCATTGGACTTAAACCAATCATGATTATAGACATTACACCTCTGCCAGGTATTGGACATCTCCAAACCTAATTACACCGCTAAGCATTAGACTTTAACCAATCCTAATTACATGCATTACACCTCTGCCAGGTATTGGACATCTCCAAACTTGATTACACCGCTAGGCATTAGACTTTAACCAATCCTAATTACATGCATTACACCTCTGCCAGGTATTGGACATCTCCAAACCTGATTACACCGCCAGGCATTGGACTTTAACCAATCCTGATTACAGGCATTACACCTCTTCCAGGTATTGGACATCTCCAAACCTGATTATACCGTTAGGCATTGGACTTTAACCAATCATGATTACAGGCATTACACCTCTGCCAGGTATTGGACATCTCCAAACCTGATTACACCGCCAGGCATTGGACTTTAACCAATCCTGATTACAGGCATTACACCTCTGCCAGGTATTGGACATCTCCAAACCTAATTACACCGCCAGGCATTGGACTTTAACCAATCCTGATTATAGGCATTACACCTCTGCCGGGTATTGGACATCTCCAAACCTGATTACACCGCCAGGCATTGGACTTTAACCAATCCAGATTACATCACATGTCTGTTTACACAGTACATGGCACCTTATTCTTTTACTAGCATTAAACTTTGGCCATGCCAATCATGCTCAAAATATTCTTTATGTGTTACAAGTATTCCTCTTTTCTCCACACATGTATGATCCAGGTTCCATTATTATAATTGTATCCTTTTGTTATTATTATTATATTACTAAGTTTCCACTCCTTGGTTTATTTGAAATTGTGGAACTAATTTAATTGAAATCGTTGGATCATCATCAAACCATGATATGACCTGACCTCAAATAGTCTTGAGGTCGTTTGGATGACCTGAAATGGTCTTGAGACTGTTTGCCCCATCCATCATTGAAATTGTGAAATTCAATTAGGGTTTAGCTCATTAGGTTGATCACCAATTGAACAATTGATTACATTTCAATATACCATCTCTGGTCCTTCGATTACTCAACCATATTCGACCCTAATCCTCCAAATGGTCTTGGTTGAACTCCAAACAGTCTTGAGACCGTTTGGGTGACCTCCATATGGTCTTGAGACCGTTTGGGTTTAGTCAACCCAAAAGTTAAATCAATCAATTGCAATTTCAGCACTTAACCCGATTAGGGTTTCTAATTGAATGATTGTCCATAAATTGATTTAATCAATTGCATCCATTAGATCATCATCCAACATATACTAGGGTCCTGACCTCAAATGGTCAACCCATCCAAACGGTCAACCCTTCTAAACGGTTTGCAAACCGTTTGGTCTCCAAACGATTTGGTGAAACCGATTGGACCATGTTGTTGAAACCGTTTGCAATAGATATTTGGGGAGGTGTGTGTTTATGATGTTGTCATCATCATCAAGCTCGAAACCCACAAAACTTTCTGTGATTTTCATGGTGATTGCATCAATCAACCAAATAAAATTTCGAGAATGAAGAAATGATCAACAATTGATAAGGAATTGAATGCAATAACAATATTAAGGGTTCAAGTTATAAAACCCGCCTCCAATTGAGCTTCAAAGCTCCAAGCTCACATCAACAATGGTGGATGCAACTCCTTTCACCATCCCAAGGCTCGTCCTCAAGGTTTGAGTGAAAATGAATGGTTAGAATTGAAGATGGGATCGGGATATGAAGAAATCATGCATTGATTTCGATTTCCACCATGGAATCAAGGTAAACGAAGGTCAAGAAGCTTACCAACAGGTTGGGGGTCGTCCTCCTATTGCTCCAAGATCCCTTGGTCGTTTTGGCAAGCAAGAAGTGAAAGTGGGTTCGAAATTCCCCTTTCAAGCTATGGATAAATGAGCTTATATTCATTTTTATTAAATTCATTTCAAGAGAGAGAAAGTAGGGGATAACTCCTCCATATCCTTGCCATTTGCCCCCTTATCTTCCTTAGATACGAGGCTATCTTCCTTGCCTCTTATTCCTCTCAATTATCCATGATTTAAAGAAAAGCAAATTAAGCACCTTAAATCATTTTATAATAATATCCATAAGTGAGTGGATATTTCTTTTTCTTATAATAAGGTGAGTGAGTTACCCACTTCCTTTAGATATTTGCGTGCCTTTGCAAGGCACATGGTCATCCATTCTCTTGAAAACTCATCCCTCACCTTTTGGTTGAAGGGTTCTTTAATTAATATATTTATTTTTGCATTAAATTGAAATAAAGTTCCAATTATGCATAAATCTTGATTATTTTAATATCAAGATTCTCTCTCCTCCAAAGAGATACAAATGAGATGCCCCTCTCATTTTCTTTGCTCTACATGATTCCAAGAAACATTAGGGACTATTTTGAAATGGTAATTTGTATATTGAACCCTAGGTTTTAGGTAAATTGCACATTACACCAAAACTAGGTTTTAATGCACAAACATTGCTTTATTAGCTCTTCCTTGGTACTCAGGCTACCACAGGCCATGCCACTGTATCATTTTCATCCTTATGATGCTTCAACACTTGGGGAACATCTTATCATGCAACATTTGTAATTTAACCCCTCAACTTGGGTAATTTGAACTTTAGTCCAAAATAGGTAAACCATTATTTCAACATTGTTCAAAAAGGACTAAAATTGAAACATAAGTTCATCTTGAGCCTTAATTACCTTTCAAAATATAAAATCAAACATATAATTATCTTTATTAAACGAAACACCTAGGGTTAAGGCATAACCCAGGTCAGGGATGTTACAAATCATAAACCCCTAACAAGGATTTCGTCCCCGAAATCCCAGATAAAGGGAGATAGATATTATTCATACATCATCTCATCAAGTCTCATAACATCTCAATGTCATGTTTATGCAAGGCATAAACCCCTAACACATGATGGCCATGCTATATTATATAACCGATCTAATTTCACAGTTAACCACTCTAGGTGGTCAACATACTTTATCTGATACCATAATCCCTTACCTTGGTATCCATTACATATGCTGGAAACACATCACATATTCTTCTTTGTTTTATCCTGGGACATTACTTGTTACACACGTCTTTTTCTTCTAAGTATCCATCAAATAAACATTTTTAATTGTGCACATCAAGTGTCCTAAGACCCACTTGATTGTCATGTCCCTGAAAGGAAAAAAAACAAAGAATCATATTCTTCTTTTGTTTATAAGTTGATTTATAATTAAATCAAATTCCTTTGTATATCAATTAGAATGTGGTAGAAATATCCATGCCACATCTCCTTCTTCATTAGGCTTCTTTGGATTGTTTCAGAATGATTACTTGATCAGAGTGATAAAAAAGATAACAATCTAGGTATGTCATACTTACCTTGCCTTCAGTAAATGTATACCTGGACAGGGTATTCAAGAACTGAATCTAGGTAGTATGCTTTTATTTTATTTTATGTTTTCATTTCTTTAAATTTGATATACTTAATATCTCATATTTTCTCTGAGTTCCTCTTTCATTTCTTCCCTTCCTTGATGAAGAAAGAGAAATTTCAAAACATATTAAAGAATATTAAACTGAACACAAGTTTTCATTCTACTTATCTCTTCCTCATATCCTTAAAGGATACAGATGAACAAAACAACACTACCTTTCTTATAGTAGAGAGTAGAGGATATTTCAAAATAGAAAGTCTTATCTTAACATGTCTACCTCTTACAAGTTATCTAGTGTCTTGTTTGTTGGGTCACCACATCACTTTCTATTTGGACATTGCCACCTCAGATGTCCTCTCTGTCCACATCTATAACAAGCTCGAAGCTTTTTAGGTGACTACTACTCAGGTGCACTATATTGTACTTGAGTCGGTACTACTGAAATCTTTGATTGTTTAGTACCACTAATTCCTTGTTCCTGTAACTGTTTAGACTTCCTTTTAAGGTCTGTCTCATGTTTCTTTGTCATAGACCCTTCTATCCTTCGAATTGACTCCAAAAATGTGGCAAACCTCTCTCTACTTTCTAGGGCAGAAGCCGGAATAGACATCTCAACATTCAATCATTTCTCAAAACGTCGAATCTTTTCCTCCTCAGTAGCAGCCATCTGAGGAAAAAATCGTAAAAGTTCCATGAACTTAACCTCATATTCACTTATTGACATGGCTCCCTGTCGTATCTTCTCAAATTGTGAGATCTTTTCATCTAAATAAGTCTTTGGAAAATACTTATTGATGAATTCTCGACGAAATTCCTCCCATCCAACCTCTTCAACATTCCTTTTATTTTTTCTATAGCCCACCAATGTCCAGCACTACCCTTCAAAAGGTACACAACATGATTAACTTTGTCAGCATCTGGGATACTAAGGATCTTAAAAGCCTTTTCTAACTCAGTGAGACAGAGATCAGCATCTGCTGGGTCAAATGTCCCAGCATATTCTATGGCTCCTACACGATGTAGTCGTTCAAAGGTCTTACCAGACCCATATCCCTCATTGGGAGCTTGTGCCCTAGGTGCCACTGCTGGCATCCGATATGTCATATGCATCACTGTAGTCATGAATTGCCCAAAAAGTGTAGAAAAAGTTGGGTTTCTCATCATGACTTCATCAACATGGAGATTCTCAGGCACTATTTCTTCTCTTGCCTGATCCCTGGCACCTTTTACTAGTGCAGCAACATTGCTCTCAACAATGTATTCCTCATGTCCTCCAGACATCTTTGAGTTATATATCTTGTTCTGCATAAGCATAAGGCACTATAAGATACACTGGGTACACTTAAAACAGACTCGATACCTTAGTCATATGTCTCTATAGACTCAGTGAACCTAGAGCTCTGATACAACTAAATTGTGGTGAACAACTCACAAAAACATAATTAGCTTAAGCGGAAGTGATTACTAACAGCAGATTTGTAAGGAGAGTGAAATCACCCCTTTACTAAAATATGATAATCAAAACTCATTGGAAAGCAGCGGAATAAAAAAAATAACTAATTGTATTCAATTTCATAAAGGTTTACAAAAATACATCAAATTCTCCCATTTAGGATTACATCAACATACAAAATAGGATCTAGATAGAGGGAAGTCCAAACTACTTCAAATCTTGTCTCCAAAGCAAAATCTCCAAGAGCTAGGTCCAAGCCAAAAGCTATATACTCCTTGATCTAACCTGGGGTTGGAAGCATACCCCAGCAAGAAGAGAAAATAGATGACATCAACAAAGGCTGGTATGTGCATACTAAATAGGAAATTGAGCAATATATGGAATAAAGGACATCAAATATAAAAGTCTTCCCATATAAAAGATAAGGACCACCCAAATAGGTATCAAGAGAAAAGGAATTGAAATAATATGATAACAAAAGAATACTTGCCATTATTAAATAAAAGAGTGGTGCCACATAAGCACATATCATAACCATCAACCTGCATGTATGTGAGATAAGCATAACACTATAATATT
Source organism: Alisma plantago-aquatica (assembly GCA_963693085.1). Taxonomy (NCBI): domain Eukaryota; kingdom Viridiplantae; phylum Streptophyta; class Magnoliopsida; order Alismatales; family Alismataceae; genus Alisma; species Alisma plantago-aquatica. The sequence goes on along the minus strand of OY856409.1, from coordinate 1,030,181,352 downwards.
ATAAAAACAAAGGCGGCCAAGTCTCATAAACTTGAAACCTGATAGAGAAAGGGATACTTCCAATCTCCCAAATATATAAAACATGGGCCAAGACTCACACATCTTGCCCTGGGTATGAGGTTCCTTTCCATCCCAAAAGAGAAGGAAATATCACATCTGCTCGGCAGGAAATAACACATCTGCCATAAAACCAATGCAATTACACTACTCTAGTGCTACTGAATCACATAGCATGTTAAATATAAAGGCAAGTAGAAAGTATAGTCAGAATATATAAACTAGTCACCACATAAGTGACCAACATATAGATCCACCTCATAAGTGGGAAAAAGACATCACATGTCATCTTTTAGAGTTCCATCATGAACAAAGCATAAGATAAGAGTTCAAAAGAATATCCATGATCACATGTTTATGTATTAGAACTATATTCATTCATTAAACGCTTAAAACCCTAAAGTTGTAATTTTTTTCTACAAATCACTGATTTAGGTCTCAAAAACATTATCATTGTCTTAGTTAAGGTTTTCTTATCAAAATAACATATATATTTATATATTTTTGAGTTACTGACTTTTTAGGGTATTTTCCATATTTATTAGTTAATTAAATCAACCCAAAAAAATACATATTAGAAAACCTCATAATCAAACCACAAAAATATTTTTATTGGATAGATCTCGTTCTCCTGATTCCAAAACATATTTCATTTTCAAATTTGGATAAGCGGTTTACAAGATATGAATTTTTCAATACTGACCAATCGGAAATTGCCACATCATCAAATCGATTGAGATAATTGAAGAGAGAGGGAGAGGAAGAAAACACCATTTGACCAAGATCAGGTTTGAAGTTGCATAGGTAACCAAACTAGATCTTCTAGAGAAGGTAAAACAGCAAGAAACTAAAACTCTAGAAGAACATGGTAAAAAGAGATGGAAATCATCGGTTTTCAACATAGATGCATGAGTTTTAAGCATGTACTATGCAATATATGAGAAGGGGGTTATGAAACTCATACCTAGGGAAGATAATAAGGTCCAAACAGAAATAATCCCGAGCTTATAAGGTCTGGTTGTTCCATGCCTAGCTCCTTTCTTGAACAAAGATCACCTTCTCAACTTAGAGGTGATAAACCCTAGCAAAAGAGCATAGAAATGAGGTGTTTTAGGGTTATAGGTGGGGTTTCACCATGTATGGTCATGGTTCCGACCTAGAATAAGGTGTAAGGAAGACTATCAGTATGAAAATAGGGAATTAAGGGAGGAAACTTACTAGTTTTTGTTGAAATTACCAAGGAGGAGCTTTAGAAACCCTAATAGAGCAATTTGGAAGCCATAGGAACTTTCTTCACCAAGGTAGGCTCCCTCTATTGCCTTGGGGCAGCAAATTTGTGGCCAAATACAGAAGAAACTATTATCTAAGCTAGAGGAAAGAATAGGAGAGCAAGAGTTTTCGAATTGTGAGTTGGGAAGGGGTATACATGGCTATATATAGAAAGAGGTGAAGAATGAGGAGTCTTAAGGGACTTTCTATGTGTCTTTAGCCTAGGGATTGATGGCCATGCAAGAGGATATCTCATAGAGTCTTCATGCATATCCAAAGTCTGTCCTAAGATCCCATAGATTATTTTAGGCCATCCCCACCTTTTTGTAAGAAAGAAATAACCTCATTGGTTGATAGCTTTTAAGGATAAGCATCTTTATAAAGAGGGTAATCCCTATAATGGCCTTGGAAAGAAATACCATCAAACCAAGGTGAAACTAGGTTCTCCAATGGTTTATAATATCTTTAATGGTAAGGGAATATCTAAGGATTAAAATTCAGGAGATAATTTGCAAAGAAAACCTCCTAATTGGGTAAATTGCATAAAAGTCCAGAATGTACCTAAAATTGCATAACTTGCACAAACAACATCCAAATTAGACCAAACTTCATCCACAAGTTATCTTTGATGTGTAGAATATTAATTTATCATTATTTCCATATTTTGAAGTTATATAATCACATTATTCATTACTTATGCTTTTTACTCATTTTCTCTCTCCTAAACTTATCCTAATATTTCAAGGTTGTCCAAATTAGATGAAATTTGACATGTATGTTAATTTTGATATGTAGATTTCGAATTTGAAGTTTGTTTCTTATTTTGAGACTTCTTTTTATGAGATATTTCATATGGCCCATTAACGGCCCATTATCTAAATTGTTCATCCAATTAAGTTTCTTATCTTCATATTACCACTAAAATGAGTTATGTGGCATATTTTTTGTTTTCAAATCACATAAAAAAGTTAGATTAATGTTTAGAGCACTTAATTATGGTAATTAAACTTTCACTGAGGTATTTGTGCATAAACCCTTCCATTGGTATAATTAGTGAATAAATGTTCACTAAACCACTATAAATTCCATTAATTAAATAGAAAGGCCAATAAGGATAGAAATGAAAGGAAAAGATGGGAAAGAGGGTCAAAATATAAAATTTTAGAATTCGGTATGTTACAGGATTACTGAAAATCACTAAAAATTAAAACCTTTTTCAAAGAGATCCATTCATAGGAAAACTCTTTCAACAAGAACCAATGTATTACATTTATATCCTGGTTCATAGGTACATATCTTGTATCATCTCTTCTAGAGGGTTACAATATCAACTGCCTTGTAAAAAAAACTAAACACAGACAACATAAGAACCTCAAGGCATCAAGCTAAAATCTCAAAATGATTCATTAAAAACACTAACTATTAACTCCGAGAACCTGAGAGTATAGATACGACACATAGGACTTCTATCTACAAGACACGACAAAGAGTACACTCAACCTGAGTTGTCACTGCTGCCACTGATGTTCTTCCTCTGCAAGATATTCTCAACCTCCTCTGTGCTTGTCCACCTAAAAATGTTGGATCCCACAGGGGTGAGACAATTGTAATTGCCCCAGTGGGAGATATAACTCTCCGCCAAAAACATGATTATTGCAATTTAATAATATAAAACTGGGCAGAGGATAAGTAGTTTAAAGCATTCTTATCTTAAAGCATTGTAACTGTTTATGATAGAACAATAGATCAACTATTCTCTTAATAAGGAATAGGAAGAACATATATATCCGTTATCCATCATATTATACTATCATGTTAAGCTTTTCTTATAACACTCATCATCTTCATATGTCACCCATGAGAAATTCTTGTTTCAATCAGTTGGCCTTATCCAATCCGCTTAAATAGATATAGAATTATATCTACCATGTACTCATATATCATTAATACAGACATTGGGTTATCATCAACCATGTGTCATCATTACAGGCATTGGGTTATTACCAATCCTGTGTCATTATTATAGGCATTAAGCCTCTTCCAGGTATTGGACTCTTCCAAACCTAATTACACCGCCAGGAATTGGACACTACCAATCCTGATTTCACAGCCAGGCATTGGACTTCAACCAATCCTTATTACAGGCATTACACATCTGCCAGGTATTGGACATCTCCAAACATGATTACACCACCAGGCATTGGACTTTAACCAATCTTGATTACACGCATTACACCTTTGCCAGGTATTCGACATCTCCAAACATGATTACACCGCCAGGCATTGGACTTTAACCAATCCTGATTACATGCATTACACCTCTTCTAGGTATTGGACATCTCCAAACCTGATTACACCGCCAGGCATTGGACTTTAACCAATCATGATTACATGCATTACACCTCTGCCAGGTATTAGACATCTCCAAACTTGATTACACCGCCAAGCATTGGACTTTAACCAATCCTGATTACATGCATTACACCTCTGCCAGGTATTGGACATCTCCAAACCTGATTACACCGCCAGGCATTAGACTTTAACCAATCCTGATTATAGATATTACACCTCTTCCAGGTATTGGACATCTCCAAACCTGATTACACTGCCAGGCATTGGACTTTAACCAATCCTGATTACATCCCATGTCTGTTTACACAGTATAGGGCACCTTATTCTTTTACTAGCATTAAACTTTGGCCATGCTAATCATGCTCAACACATTCTTTATGTGTTACAAGTATTCCTCTTTTCTCCACACATGTATGATCTAGGTTCCATTATTATAATTGTATCCTTTTGATATTATTATTATATTACTAAGTTTCCACTCCTTGGTTTATTATGAACATTATCATCACTTACAAGAGACTTTTATAATCATCTTGATACCTTTCACTAGGTATCAACTTACTCATGTGATTCTCAAAGCCCAGTTAAAACATCTTGTTACCTCTCACTAGGCAACAACCATTCTTATGGCTCATAAGGCCCATAAAACACCTTGTCACCTCTCACTAGGCAACATCTAACCATATGGATCACAGGGCCATTACACATCTTAAGTATTCAATCATGTTTATTAATCTTAACATTTATCATTAAATGATTATCAGTACAAGGTATGAGTTCATTTCTCATCCTTATCATGGTATGATTACATCATACTCATCGGTTTGGCTTAACCTTATTCTCAAGGTATATTAGCCTATGCTTATCAAGGTATATCAAACTCATTGCATTTCATTGTAACAATTTACATAACACACTTCATGTGTTTCTTGTCCAAGTATATTGGATTTGAGGTGCATCAAGGTATATCAATCCTGGAATGCTAAAAGTGATATCTATCACATCTTGATGTATCACTTTCCTCATCACTTCCAACTTTCTTGAGTTATCAGCTTATCTTGTATTAAGGTATTTCCCATCTTAATACTTTCATCCACTAACCTATCACTCTAACCATGAAGTGCATAGGTCACACACAAGAATGGTCCAACTATCTTTAATGATATGGACTCGTTTCATGTTAATGCATTGCTTGCTATAAGGTTATCTATAATCAATCACTTTAGGTATTTCCCCAATCAATGTATTAGTTACCATTCCATTATTAGGATTAGGGTCTCCCATACCATCACCCTTTATTAGGGTTTAGGGTTTCACATACTATCATACTTCATTAAGGATTAGGATTGTATATAGTATCACCCTTCATTAGGCTTTCACATCACATTATCTATACTTAGGGTTTACTATTCATCCCAACTAGGGTTTCTCATGGCATAACCCTCAATTAGGGTTTCTCATGGAATCAACCTCAATTAGGGTTTCACATGGAATCAACCTCAATTAGGGTTTCACATGGATTCACCCTCAATTAGGGTTTCACATGGAATCAACCTCAATTAGGGTTTCACATGGATTCACCCTCAACTAGGGTTACATCCCTACCCTAGATTAGGGTTACACCTAGCATTGTGCTAGATTAGGGTTAATGTTCATCAACCCTCTTAGTTATGGTTTCATGATCACTTCATCAAAGCTCATACACTAAAATCTTAGTTTAATCATATTGAAGGTGTTTGAGGCCTATCCATTACATGATTATCTTGCATGTATGGATTCCTCTCTCTCTCTCATCCTCTCTAGGATATTGACTATGTCAAACTTGGAAAAATTAGGTCAACCAACCCTTTAATTAAACACATTCAATTAGGGTTGACATAGTGTATTGAAATATTGCTTATCTAAGCTTCAAGGATTAACTCATCTAGGGTTACCAATCACTTGGTACTTTAAAGGTAAACCCTAGTGATTATCTTTGATATAAATCAGTGACAACCATAGGGTCATTTTATCTTTCATCACCTTGGGTTTCCAATTGACTAAATCACATTGAAACATCCAAACGTTCTTGACCATTGATGCTCCAAACGGTTTGAAACCAAATGGACTTGGGTCTCCAAACGGTTTGAGATAGTTTGGTCTCAAACGGTCTTGAGACCGTTTGGACTCAAATGGTCTTAAGACCGTTTGGTCCAAACTCTCTCAAAACTGAATGGAGCAAAAAGGTCTTCCATCACTTTATCAATTCAGGGTTTCAATCCATAAACCCCCTATCAATTGAACTACTGATTTATTCTTCATTTGAACCATTGAATCACCCTTCAATTGGAACTTCAATTAGGGTTTTTAACCCAATTGAACTAGGGTTTATAATCAATACACCATCAATTAGGGTATTGAAATCGAGGAAACGTCAATGGTTGACATTGTGGAACTAATTCAATTGAAATCGTTGGATCATCATCAAACCATGATATGACCTAACCTCAAATGGTATTGAGGTAGTTTGGATGACCTACAAATGGTCTTGAGACCGTTTTCCCCATCCATCATTGAAATTGTGAAATTCAATTAGGGTTTAGCTCATTAGGTTGATCACCAATTGAACAATTGATTACATTTCGATATACCATCTCTGGTCCTTCAATTACTCAACCATATTCGACCCTAATCCTCCAAACGGTATTGGTTGACCTTCAAATGATCTTGAGACCATTTGGGTGACCTCCAAACTGTGGGCTCCGATCTCCAAACCACGATATAAACACGATTTAAACATGAGCGGAAGCAATCGATTAACAGCGGAAGCCAAAAATCACGGGAAATTAAAACTTTTCGAGATAAGAGCCTGAAGCCACAAACCTTTTCCATAGAAAAAGGATTTAAACTGTATACATCACTGTCAAATTACTTCTTGAGTAATTATACACATCAAGATACAAAATCTCAAGAACTCATAACCAAAAGACTCCAAGACCTGAGAGTACAGAGGACACATAGGACTGACTCTAACTACACCACGTAGCAGGTTGAATCTCCACATGAGATTTACTGCTGCTCCTGGTGTTGTTGCTGGTGGGATTGATCACTGGTATTCTGGTTCCTCCGTCTTCGACGACCACCTAAAAAGTTGAAGTCTACGGGGTGAGACAATTTCGAATAATTGTCCCAGCGAGAGTTATAACTCTCCACTAGAAGCTTAATAAGCAGAACAAAGAATAACTTGAGCAGTAAAAGCTTTCAAAGTATTCAATATCCATTTTAGTAATAAACAAGAGTTCAGCATTTCCAAAATATGGAGAACATCTACATTATTCAATGTAACATCAATCAAGTAACTCGTAGTTAACCCTAACAGATATACTACGCTGTTGATTATGTTTTTCAAACATATTTATGCCCTGTGGAGATGAGGCATACCACTCATACTCCAACTGATCGCTAAGAAGTCACACCAGTATCATACATAGGTCATTAAAAGAGCCGGATTCTTATGACCTCACCTTCCTCAGTCAGTTAGAGGATTGTTTGCTAGACATCTGGCAGGACGTCTTTTGTTATAGCTTACCAGGGTAAACTGGTCCTTCGCTATTTTAGAGTTACAGTGGCGTTCTGTACTCTCTTCGTCATCGGAAGATTTCTTGTTTATCTCTCACCGATGCGGTGTTTGTGTTTTCTTTGGGAGATTTGTGATACATCTCACCATTTGGTTTTGTAGTGAAGGATTGACGGTATCAATTCCTACACTAGGATGTAAGGATTTACGCATCCATTTCCCCCACATACTCAAGAGTATGTGATCCAGGAGTTCCCTTGGGAAAACATGTTTCACCATCATTTGGTCTCTGACAATGATGGATCTATGATCATGGCTCTACATTATACTTGATTAGTTAGGTACATTCAGTATTCTTCTAACATCAAATATTGTTCTTCAAACAATAACATTAGCATAACAGCTATAAAATGAGAATACTAAATGTAACAAGCCTAACTCTTATCAATCATCATTTCTCAATACCTTCATCACAAGTCATCTCTAAAGCCTGACCTTGATGGTATTTGTGGCTCTCATAGCCCATTTAATTCATAGGTTGCCTTTAACAAGGCAACATGATATATCACTATTCATAAAGCTAAAGCATGCTTTTAATGAATATAGGTTCATAATCCATACCTGGATATGATCATCATCTCATGACAACCTGCAAGGTTAATTCAACTGATAACAGCAAGCAATTCATTCTAGAGGTTACACTTTCATACTCATAGAAGAATCAAGTTCCCCAATTTTCATCAACCAGGGTTTACTATTCATATTACTTGTCATTACCCTATAATTAGGGTTTACTATTCACTCCAAGGTGAATTGAGCTCTTAACATCATCATGTATGAGAAACATCATCATTAAAGTTCTTAAATAAGATTAAGATTCGCTAAACATCATAATTAGGGTTTCCATGATCTCTCATAGGTGGATCATACCCTAATTATGCACATTCATATGTATTGAAAGCATTTTAATTGAGTTTCCACCATAAAAGGTTACTTTCTCTCTCTTAGGATACTTTCTCTCTCCTCTTACTAGTAGATGGTGATAACACCACTCTAGATCAGGTTGGGTTAAGTCCTCATTGACTAGCATAAGCCAACTCATCACTATCATGTGATTAGGGTTTGATTAGAACAAGGTATTTCTCAATTAAACCCCTCAAGGGTATTTTGGTAATTTGACCTCATGATCACCTTCATGGGTCAACTCATTAATCACTTAATCCCTTAATGACCTAGGTTACCATTAGGGTTTAGATTAGATCACCATTGAACCAATTACACCATCAATTGATTAAGTACAAACCACCTTGAACACCTTCAAACGGTTTCAACCTTCAACCACCAAACGGTCTTGAGACCGTTTGCCCTCAAACGGTCTTGAGACCGTTTGGGTGCGTTGACCGTTTTGACTTTCAAACCGTTTGAAGCTCATGCGGTTTGAAACCGTTTGATCAAAGTATCTTGAGATCGATTGGTCCAAACGACCTTGAGATCGTTTGAGCCCAAACGGTCTTGAGACTGTTTGGTCTAAATGGGCTCATACCGTTTGGACCTCCAACAAGGTTCAAAAGTTACAAACGTTTATGGTTAAGTATGTTGAAGCCCTCAATTGGCCAAAGCCATGTTAACCACTTATAAATTGAGTCAATTGAGATGAGCCTCAATCAATTGGACACTAAAATATCCCTCAAATGAAAGCCAATTAGGGTTAATTCTAATTCAATTAGGGTTTCCAATCGGATAGTCATCAATATTCAACAATGTGAATCAATTCAAGGTTGAACCTATCAATTAACCTCCAATTGGGCCTAAACTTGGTCCAAACGGTCTTGAGATCGTTTGGAAATCATCCAAACGGTCTTGAGACCGTTTGCCCAAAGTTTGACCAAAAACCAAGTCGGTTGGATTAGGGTTGAACTCCAATTAGGTCTAAAATCAACATTTTTATCAATTCATCAACTTATTGCAATTGGACCTTCAAACCATTAGATTATCTCAACCCTAGACCTCCAAACGGTCTTGGGTTGTGCTAAAACGGTCTTGAGATCGTTTGGAAGAACCTCCAAATGGTCTTGAGACCGTTTGGGTCCTTCAACCCAAAACTCAACAAGATCTATGCTTTTAAAATAGTAATTTCAACCCGATTAGGGTTAGGTGTTGAAGTGCCTTCAACTCTCAATTGATTAAGAATTAATCTTTGATTCTTTGCAAGAATGAAATTCAACATATTACCAACAGACCCTCAAATGGTCGTCCCTTGGTCAACCCTATCAAATGGTCTTGAGACCGTTTCAATCCAAACGGTCTTGCAAGACCGTTTGAGAGCAAACAGTTTGAAACCGTTTGACCTTAAACGGTTTGCAACCGTTTGGACCAAAAGGGTCCAAGGTCGTTTGATAAAGTAGCATAGGAATTCATGCCCATCATCTTCAACCTTGGTTAAGGTCGGTTATTCCACCGTTTTGCTTGCAAAAGTGCAAGGAAGAAGGGAGGTGGAAGAAGAAGTATCATGCTAATTTGCAAGAACTAAGTATGCATATAAAGCAAAGAGTTTAGAGTTATAAAACCCGCCTAAAGGTCGTTCCTTGAGCTCCACACTTTAATGGCGTCTTTGAGCTCCACAGGTTTGGCCAAGGTGAATTCTCCAAGGAAACGTTGGAAAGGAAAGGCTAGAAAGATAGAGCTAGGTGAGCTAGCCATGAATCCAACCTTGAAAACTAGTTTCCTCCATGAATTCAAGCAAAAGGGATGATCTAAACTTACCTAGAACCCTTGGTCGTCCCTTTCTGCTCCAGAGCTAGCCTTGGTCGGTTGAGAAAGAAGAGAAGAAGTGAAGGAAATGAAAGGTTCGTTCACTTGTTACAAGGAAATGGCTTATATACTTTAGGCCTTTTTACACCATAAGGACCTCTAAAGTATGGAATTTACATCTAAGTCCCTCCTTGCTCAAGGCACGTCCAAACTCATCTAAACTTATGCAAAGCTCATGAAATCTCAAGATCTAAGGGTAAAGAAAGCCAACTTTCAACTAAGGTACATACATGAAAGGTTTCCATACCCATATTAGGTGATTTTTACCACAAGGATCATTTTTCTCATTTGATTATTCATTGATGTCCCCTTTTCATCATTTCTACTCTAAATGATGGCAAGAGTTATAAAAGATATTCTAGAAGGTGAATTTTACAAATTACACCCCTCAATTTGGGTAAATTGCACTTTACTCCAAATTAGGGTTTTTAAGCACAAGGATCATTCCACAAGCTGCATCTTGATGCCCAAGCTTGGAAAATCCTTCTTACTTCATCATATTTACTCATATGATGTCTTATTATCATAAGAACATCTTAACCTGTGAACATTGCAAGTTAACCCCTTTAACTGGGTAATTTGCACATAGGTCCCTGCACTACAAAACAATGCTACAACTTTACATATAAAGGAGAAAAATTGAAAGTAAATGTTCCTGAGGAACTTAATTACATGCTAGGGAGTATTCACAAGTATATAATTACATATTTAGGCAAAACTTCTAGGGTTAGGTTATAACCCAGGTCAGGGATGTTACAAATTATCCACCCCTTCACAAGGATTTCGTCCCCAAAATCGATAAAACGTATTAGGAGAAAAGAGCAGGGTATTTCCTTCTCATCTCATCCTCTAGTTCCCAAGTGGCTTATTCAACACCACGATGGTTCCAGAGGACTTTCACGAGGCTTATATCTTTTTTCTTTAACTTTTTAGTTATGTTATCAAGGATTGACACTGGTCCCTCCTCATATGTTATATCATCATTTAATTCTACTTCCATTGGTTGTAGAACTGACTCGGTGTCTGGGTGACATTTCCTCAGCATGGAAATGTGAAACACAGGATGTAACTTCTGCAACTCTTGAGGTAACTCTAGTCTATAGGCCACCTTTCCAACTCTCTCAACAATTGGATAAGGTCCCATAAATCTAGGAGTTAACTTTCCTTTTCTTCCAAAACGAAGGACTCCTTTCCAAGGTGAGACCTTGATATACACTCTGTCTCCAACCTAGAACTCTAGGGGTTTACGAAGTTTATCAGCATACGACTTCTGCCTATCCTGTGTAGTCTTAAGATGTTGTTGTATAACTTTAATCTTCTCTGTAGTTTGCTTCACAAGATCAGGACCTAACAACTGGTGCTCACCAGTCTCATACCAACACAAGGGTGATCTACAATGTCTACCATACAAAGCTTCATAGGGTGCCATATCAATACTATGTTGATAGATATTGTTATAGGCAAACTCTATCAAGTTCAGATGTAGATCCCAACTCCCGGTAAACTGGAGAACACATGCTCTCAACAGGTCTTCCAAGGTCTGTATAGTCCTTTCCGACTGTCCATCAGTCTGTGGGTGAAAGGCTGTACTAAACCTTAGTTTGGTGCCTAAGGCTCTGTGTAACTGCTCCCAAAAGTGACTTGTAAATTGGGGACCTCTGTCAGAAACTATTGTGACAGGAACTCCGTGCAAACGCACTATCTCTTGTACATACAACTGTGATAACCGTTCAGCAGAATAGGTTGTTTTGACAGGTAGGAAATGTGCTGTCTTTGTCAACCTATCAACAACTACCCAAATGGAATCATGTCCTTTGTTTGTCCTAAGTAGGCCAACAACAAAGTCCATGGTCACATGGTCCCACTTCCATTGTGGTATGGGTAAGGGTTGCATTGTTCCTGCAGGTTTCTGGTGCTCAGCCTTGACCTGCTGACACACAAAACACCTTAGAACAAACTCAGCTACATCCTTCTTCATCCCAGGCCACCAATACATATCCTTCAAGTTTCGATACATCTTGGTGCTCCCTGGATGCATGGCATACATTGAAGAATGAGCTTCCTCTAGAACTATCTTCCTCAGGTTATCTACATCTGGTACTATCATCCTCCCATGATAGCATGCCACCTGGTCATCTGAATCATGAAAACCTTCTTGCTTCTCACTACCATACGCGGATCTAAACTTCTGAACTGCAGCATCTACTTGTTGTGCCTCCTTTATCAGCTCTCTTAGGGTAGGTTTAATCTGCATCTCAGCTAACAAACCAGCTAACAATGACACCTTCAACTGTACATTGTTTTGCCTTAAAGAGATAAGCATATCTCTCCTAGAGCATACTAAGGAACTTAGTTGTGCTCTATCCATGGTTGATGTTGCTGATTTCCTACTCAAGGCATGTGCAACCACATTGGCCTTGCCAGGATGGTAATCAATTGTACAATCATAGTCCTTGATTAACTCCATCCAGTGACGTTGCCTCATGTTAAGCTCATGTTGAGAGAAGATATACTTAAGGTTTTTGTGGTCTGTGAAAATCTGGAAGGTTTCTCCGTAAAGATAATGTCTCCAGATCTTCAAGGCATGGACCACAGCAGCTAACTCTAGATCGTGTGTCGGATAATTCTCCTCGTGTTTCTTAAGCTTTCGGGAAGCAAAAGAAATCACATGTTTATCCTGCATCAACACACATCCAAGTCCATTCTTGGAGGCATCACAGAAGACTACATATCCTTTTCCTTGTTCAGGTAGCACAAGCACAGGTGCACTTGTCAGCCTTTCTTTCAACAGATAAAAAGATTGTTGACACTTATCACTCCAGGCAAAAGGTACATCTTTCCGGGTTAACTTGGTCAAAGGTAAGGCTATAGAACCGAAATCCTTAATAAACCTTTGATAGTAACCAGCTAATCCCAAGAAACTTCTAATCTCCGACGGTGTCTTCGGTTGTCCCCATTGTAGAACAGATTCTACCTTTGCAGGGTCAACACGAATTCCCGAGGTAGATATCACATGCCTAAGAAAAGATACCTCAGGCAGCCAGAACTCACACTTGCTAAACTTTGCATACAGCTTGTGTTCTCTTAGCAAAGTCAAAGCTTGGCGAAGGTGCTGCTCATGCTACTGAGCATCCTTACTATAAATCAGTATGTCATCTATGAAAACGACAACACACTGATCAAGGAAAGGTCGAAAGACTCTATTCATGAGTTCCATGAATGCAGCTGGTGCATTGGTTAGTCCAAATGACATAACCGTGAACTCATAGTGACCATATCTTGTCCTAAAGGCAGACTTGGATATGTCACTGTCCTTAATGCGGAGTTGATGATATCCAGATCTCAAATCTATCTTTGAGAAGACTGTTACACCACGCAACTGGTCAAAAAGATCATCAATCCTCGGCAAAGGGTACTTGTTCTTTATTGTTACTTTATTGAGTTGTCTATAGTCAATGCACAACCGCATTGATCCATCTTTCTTTTTAACAAACAAAACCGGAGCACCCCAAGGTGAAGTGCTCGGTCGGATAAAACCTTTCTTAAGTAACTCTTGAAGCTGTTTCTTGAGTTCTGCCATCTCGACAGGCGCCATCCTATAAGGAGTCTGGGCTATAGGTTTTGTATCTGGGACTAAATTGATTTCAAAATCAATCTCCCGAGGTGGTGGTATACCAGGAAGTTCTTCAGGAAACACATCCTCGAATTCCCTGACTATAGGAACTTCAATAGGGTTGGGACTCTCCTTGGTAACATCTACCACATGGGCCAAGAATGCATAACATCCTTGCCTCATCAGCTTATCAGCAACCATAGCTGATACAAGACAAGTGAGAAGAATCTTTCTTTCTCCTTGAAAGATCCATGTGTTGCTTTCATCAGCAAACACTGCCACCTTGGACTCACAAACCAAGACAACTCGATACCTTTCCAAGGTATCCATCCCAAGGATTACATCAAATCCTTGCATATCAAGTGGTATAAGGTCCACTTGAATGCGATGATCAGAAAAGAAGAGGATGCAGGGAGAGCATACCTCCTGCAGAATGGCAGACCCTCTCAACGGAGTCTCCAACAGCAAACTATCTGCCCTATGACTAACTGTCATATTGCAGTTGTGAATCACTCTTCGAGTGATGAAAGAGTGCGTAGCACCCGGGTCAATCAGAACAGATACTACACAAGGTTTAGACATATCAGAATATAAAAGTTCCATCTGACCTGTCACCACTTGTGGATCGACCACTGCCTCTGGTGGGTTCATAGCATAGAACCTCGTTGTCGCCTGGTGTTGAGGTGGTGCTGATGATCCAGCTTGAGACGCTTGTCCACGTCCTCGAGCTGCTCCTTGAGATTGCATTCTCTGAAATCCTTGTTGATTCTGTCTCGGAGGCTGTGTCACACTGACAGGCTTAGATCGGCAGTCCTTCATCAAGTGTCCCACTTTACCACAGTTGAAGCAACTTTTCTCCAGTTGTTGTGGTCTGGGTGGTCCAGTAACTGACATTGATGCAGAACTCTGAGTCTCCTGAGGTGGTTGTCTTCGTCCTCTACCTCTACTTGGAGACCACTGAGTCTGAGAACTAGATCTAGGTGGTGGAGGGTTAGGTGCAGAGGATCTAGGCTTCTTAAAGTCCCTAGATGAAGAACCCTGGAACTGTGGATATCTTTTCTGAGTTTGCCTCTTCTCAACCACAGATCTCTCTATCCTTCAGACTGACTCAATGAAGGTAGAGAATCTCTCTCGGTTTTCTAAGGCAGAGACATGGGTAGTCATGTCAGCATTCAACCCCCTCTCGAATCTCCTAATTCTTTCTTCTTCTGTGGCAGCCATGTGCGGACAAAACCGCAACAACTCCATGAACTTAGTTTCATACTCGCTAATATTCATCATGCCATGCCTCAGTCTCTCAAACTGAGAGATCTTCTCGTCTAGGAAGGTCTTTGGGAAATATCTATGAACAAATTCCCGCCGAAAGTCTTCCCACGAGATCTCCATTCCAGGTCTCTTCTGCTCTTGCATTGTCCACCAATGACCAGCGCTTCCTTTGAGAAGATAGACAGCGTGTCTAACCTTCTCAGCTTCAGGGATATTGAGAATCCTAAAAGCCTTCTCCAACTCGGTTAACCACATATCAGCATCTGCGGGGTCGGCAGTCCCAAAGTACTCGGTAGCTCCGACACGACGAAGTCGCTTGAACGTCTTACTGATACCTTGTCCTTCAGGCTGGGCAGGTGCCCTAGGTGCAGGCATAGGCATCATGTCGGTTATGTGTGTCATGGCAGTCATAAACTGCCCGAACATCATTTGTACTGCTGGGTTACCCATGTCAGCTGGGTCAAACTGGGGTGGCTCCCTGAGTGGCTCAGGTGCAGGCTGTTCTATTTCTGGAACCCTTGCACCGCCTCGAGGTGCACTAGCACTACTCTCTGCCACGTACTCATCTTGTGGCTCAGCCATCCTTATGTATCTTCTTCTCCTGAGGAGCAGAAGATTCTATTAGATAAGGAAGGAATACTAGAGATAGACTCGACTTCCTAAGTCCTATGCCTCTGTAGACTCGGCGAACCTGGAGCTCTGATACCACTTAATTGTGGGATCCGATCTCCAAACCACGATATAAACACGATTTAAACATGAGTGGAAGCAATCGATTGACAGCGGAAGACAAAAATCACGGGAAATTTAAACTTTTCGAGATAAGAGCCTGAAGCCACAAACCTTTTCCATAGAAAAAGGATTTAAACTGTATACATCACTGTCAAATTACTTCTTGAGTAATTATACACATCAAGATATAAAATCTCAAGAACTCATAACCAAAAGACTCCAAGACCTGAGAGTACAGAGGACACATAGGACTGACTCTAACTACACCACATAGCAGGCTGAATCTCCATCTGAGATTTACTGCTGCTCCTGGTGCTGTTGCTGCTGGGATTGATCACCGGTATTCTGGTTCCTCTGTCTTCGACGACCACCTAAAAAGTTGAAGTCTACGGGGTGAGACAATTTCGAATAATTGTCCCAGCGAGAGTTATAACTCTCCACTAGAAGCTTAATAAGCAGAACAAAAAATAACTTAAGCAGTAAAAGCTTTCAAAGTATTCAATAGCCATTTTAGTAATAAACAAGAGTTCAGCATTTCCGAAATATGAAGAACATCTACATTATTCAATGTAACATCAATCAAGTAACTCGTAGTTAACCCTAACAGATATACTACGCTATTGATTATGTTTTTCAAACATATTTATGCCCTGTGGAGATGAGGCATACCACTCATACTCCAACTGATCGCTAAGAAGTCACATCAGTATCATACATAGGTCATTAAAAGAGTCAGATTCTTATGACCTCACCTTCCTCAGTCAGTTAGAGGATTGTTTGCTAGACATCTGGCAGGACGTTTTTTGTTATAGCTTACCAGGGTAAACTGGTCCTTCGCTATTTTAGAGTTACAGTGGCGTTCTGTACTCTCTTCGTCATCGGAAGATTTCTTGTTTATCTCTCACCGATGCGGTGTTTGTGTTTTCTTTGGGAGATTTGTGATACATCTCACCATTTGGTTTTGTAGTGAAGGATTGACGGTATCAATTCCTACACTAGGATGTAAGGATTTACGCATCCATTTCCCCCACATACTCAAGAGTATGTGATCCAGGAGTTCCCTTGGGAAAACCTGTTTCACCATCATTTGGTCTCTGACAATGATGGATCTATGATCAGGGCTCTACATTATACTTGATTAGTTAGGTACATTCAGTATTCTTCTAACATCAAACATTGTTCTTCAAACAATAACATTAGCATAACAGTTATAAAATGAGAATACTAAATGTAACAAGCCTAACTCTTATCAATCATCATTTCTCAATACCTTCATCACAAGTCATCTCTAAAGCCTGACCTTGATGGTATTTGTGGCTCTCATAGCCCATTTAATTCATAGGTTGCCTTTAACAAGGCAACATGATATATCACTATTCATAAAGCTAAAGCATGCTTTTAATGAATATAGGTTCATAATCCATACCTGGATATGATCATCATCTCATGACAACCTGCAAGGTTAATTCAACTGATAACAGTAAGCAATTCATTCTAGAGGTTACACTTTCATACTCATAGAAGAATCAAGTTCCCCAATTTTCATCAACCAGGGTTTACTATTCATATTACTTGTCATTACCCTAGAATTAGGGTTTACTATTCACTCCAAGGTGAATTGATCTCTTAACATCATCATGTATGAGAAACATCATCATTAAAGTTCTTAAATAAGATTAAGATTCGATAAACATCATAATTAGGGTTTCCATGATCTCTCATAGGTGGATCATACCCTAATTATGCACATTCATATGTATTGAAAGCATTTTAATTGAGTTTCCACCATAAAAGGTTACTTTCTCTCTCTTAGGATACTTTCTCTCTCCTCTTACTAGTAGATGGTGATAACACCACTCTAGATCAGGTTGGGTTAAGTCCTCATTGACTAGCATAAGCCAAATCATCACTATCATGTGATTAGGGTTTGATTAGAACAAGGTATTGCTCAATTAAACCCCTCAAGGGTATTTTGGTAATTTGACCTCATGATCACATTCATGGGTCAACTCATTAATCACTTAATCCCTTAATGACCTAGGTTACCATTAGGGTTTAGATTAGATCACCATTGAACCAATTACACCATCAATTGATTAAGTACAAACCACCTTGAACACCTTCAAACGGTTTCAACCTTCAACCACCAAACGGTCTTGAGACCGTTTGCCCGCAAATGGTCTTGAGACTGTTTGACCTCAAAAGGTCTTGAGACCGTTTGGGTGCGTTGACCGTTTTGACTTTCAAACCGTTTGAAGCTCATGCGGTTTGAAACCGTTTGATCAAAGTATCTTGAGATCGATTGGTCCAAACGACCTTGAGATCGTTTGAGCCCAAACAGTCTTGGGACCGTTTGGTCCCAAACGGTCTTGAGACCGTTTGGTCTAAATGGGCTCAAACCGTTTGGACCTCCAACAAGGTTCAAAAGTTACAAACGTTTATGGTTAAGTATGTTGAAGCCCTCAATTGGCCAAAGCCATGTTAACCACTTATAAATTGAGTCAATTGAGATAAGCCTCAATCAATTGGATACTAAAATATCCCTCAAATGAAAGCCAATTAGGGTTAATTCTAATTCAATTAGGGTTTCCAATCGGATAGTCATCAATATTCAACAATGTGAATCAATTCAAGGTTGAACCTGTCAATTAACCTCCAATTGGGCCCAAACTTGGTCCAAACGGTCTTGAGATCGTTTGGACATCATCCAAACGGTCTTGAGACCGTTTGCCCAAAGTTTGACCAAAAACCAAGTCGGTTGGATTAGGGTTGAACTCCAATTAGGTCTAAAATCAGCATTTTTATCAATTCATCAACTTATTGCAATTGGACCTTCAAACCATTAGATTATCTCAACCCTAGACCTCCAAACGGTCTTGGGTTGTGCTAAAACGGTCTTGAGATCGTTTGGAAGAACCCCCAAACGGTCTTGAGACCGTTTGGGTCCTTCAACCCAAAACTCAACAAGATCTATGCTTTTAAAACAGTAATTTCAACCCGATTAGGGTTAGGATGTTGAAGTGCCTTCAACTCTCAATTGATTAAGAATTAATCTTTGATTCTTTGCAGGAATGAAATTCAACATATTACCAACAGACCCTCAAATGGTCGTCCCTTGGTCAACCCTATCAAATGGTCTTGAGACCGTTTCAATCCAAACGGTCTTGCAAGACCGTTTGAGAGCAAACGGTTTGAAACCGTTTGACCTTAAACGGTTTGCAACCGTTTGGACCAAAAGGGTCCAAGGTCGTTTGATAAAGTAGCATAGGAATTCACGCCCAGCATCTTCAACCTTGGTTAAGGTCGGTTATTCCACCGTTTTGATTGCAAAAGTGCAAGGAAGAAGGGAGGTAGAAGAAGAAGTATCATGCTAATTTGCAAGAACTAAGTATGCACATAAAGCAAAGAGTTTAGAGTTATAAAACCCGCCTAAAGGTCATTCCTTGAGCTCCAAGATTTCAAGCTCCAAGCTTTAATGGCGTCTTTGAGCTCCACAGGTTCGGCCAAGGTGAATTCTCCAAGGAAACGTTGGAAAGGAAAGGCTAGAAAGATAGAGCTAGGTGAGCTAGCCATGAATCCAACCTTGAAAACGAGTTTCCTCCATGAATTCAAGCAAAAGGGATGATCTAAACTTACCTAGAACCCTTGGTCGTCCCTCTCTGCTCCAGAGCTAGCCTTGGTCAGTTGAGAAATAAGAGAAGAAGTGAAGGAAATGAAAGGTTCGTTCACTTGTTACAAGGAAATGGCTTATATACTTTAGGCCTTTTTACACCATAAGGACCTCTAAAGTATGGAATTTACATCTAAGTCCCTCCTTGCTCAAGGCACGTCCAAACTCATCTAAACTTATGCAAAGCTCATGAAATCTCAATATCTAAGGGTAAAGAAAGCCAACTTTCAACTAAGGTACATACATGAAAGGTTTCCATACCCATATTAGGTGATTTTTACCACAAGGATCATTTTTCTCATATGATTATTCATTGATGTCCCCTTTTCATCATTTCTACTCTAAATGATGGCAAGAGTTATAAAAGATGTTCTAGAAGGTGAATTTTACAAATTACACCCCTCAATTTGGGTAAATTGCACTTTACTCCAAATTAGGGTTTTTAAGCACAAGGATCATTCCACAAGCTGCATCTTGATGCCCAAGCTTGGAAAATCCTTCTTACTTCATCATATTTACTCATATGATGTCTTATTATCATAAGAACATCTTAACATGTGAACATTGCAAGTTAACCCCTTTAACTGGGTAATTTGCACATAGGTCCATGCACTACAAAACAATGCTACAACTTTACATATAAAGGAGCAAAATTGAAAGTAAATGTTCCTGAGGAACTTAATTACATGCCAGGGAGTATTCACAAGTATATAATTACATATTTAGGCAAAACTTATAGGGTTAGGTTATAACCCAGGTCAGGGATGTTACACAAACGGTCTTGAGACCATCTGGGTTTAGTCAACCCAAAAGTAAATCAATCAATTGCAATTTCAGCACTTAACCCGATTAGGGTTTCTAATTGGATGATTGTCCATAAATTTATTTAATCAATTGGATCCATTAGATAATCATCCAACATGAACTAGGGTCCTGACCTCAAACGGTCAACCCTTCTAAATGGTTTGGGGTCCAAACCTCCAAACGGTTTGGTGAAACTGATTGGACCATGTTGTTGAAACCGTTTGCAATAGATATTTGGTGAGGTGTGTGCTTATGATGTTGTCATAATCATCAATCTCTAAAACCACGAAACTTTCTGTGATTTTCATGGTGATTGCATCAATCAACCAAATAAAATTTCGAGAATGAAGAAAGGATCAACAATTGATAAGGAATTGAATGCAATAACAATATTAAGGGTTCAATTTATAAAACCCACCTCCAATTGAGCTTCAAAGCTATAAGCTCACGTCAAAAATGGTGGATGCAACTCCTTTCACCATCCCAAGGCTCGTCCTCAAGCTTTGAGTGAAAAGGAATGGTTAGAATTGAAGATGGGATCGGGATATGAAGAAATCATGCATTGATTTTCGGTTTCCACCATGGAATCAAGGTAAATGAAGGTCAAGAAGCTTACCAACATGTTGGGGGTCGTCTTTCTATTCTCCAAGCTCCCTTGGTCGTTTTTGCAAGCAAGAAGTGAAATTAGGTTCGAAATTCCCCTTTCAAGCTATGGATAAATGAGCTTATATTCATTTTTATTAAGTTCATTTCAAGAGAGAGAAAGTAGGGGATAACTCCTCCATATCCTTGCCATTTTCCCCCTTCTATTCCTTAGATACGAGGCTATATTCCTTGCCTCTTATTCCTCTCAATTATACATGATTTAAAGAAAAGCAAATTAAGCACCTTAAATCATTTTATAATAATATCCATAAGTGAGTGGATATTTCTTTTTCTTTTAATAAGGTGAGTGAGTTATCCACTTCCTTTAGATATTTTCGTGCCTTTGCAAGGCAAATGGTCGTCCATTCTCTTACAAACTCATCCATCACCTTTTGGTTGAAGGGGTCTTTAATTAATATATTTGTTTTTGCATTAAATTGAAGTAAAAGTTCCAATTATGCTTAAATCTTGATTATTTTAATATCAAGATTCTCTCTCCTCCAAAGAGATACAAATGAGACGCCCCTCTCATTTTCTTTGCTCTACATGATGCCAAGAAACATTAGGGAATATTTTGAAATGGTAATTTGTATATTGAATCCTAGGTTTTGGGTAAATTGCACATTACACCAAAACTAGGTTTTAATGCACAAACATTGCTTTATCAGCTCTTCCTTGGTACTCAGGCTACCACAGGCCATGCCACTGTATCATTTTCATCCTTATGATGCTTCAACACTTGAGGAACATCTTATCATGCAACATTTGCAATTTAACCCCTCAACTTGGGTAATTTGCACTTTAGTCTAAAATAGGTAAAACATTATTTCAACATTGTTCAAAAAGGATTAAAATTGAAACATAAGTTCCTCTTGAGCCTTAATTACTTTTCAAAAGATAAAATCAAACATATAATTATCTTTCTTAAATGAAACACCTAGGGTTAAGGCATAACCCAGGTCAGGGATGTTATAGTATGCTTGTGAGCTTGATCCATCTTCATGGATAAAGGACCTTTAGTATAAGGTTGGTTGAGGAGTTAGCTCTTGAGAGAGAGAGCAGGACCCAAGCAAGAAGGTTGGAATCCTAGACTCCAAGATATGAGGAAAATTAGGGAGTTGAGGATGATGCGACTGATGAATCCTCCAGATTCATCCTCATAGTCACCAATTCTAAGGATTTTATGCCTCATATTAACTGATTTACCCTTACTTTGGTTTTCTTTGAGTATTTCCCTAGTTTCATGCCAATATTGCTTCAATGGTTCTATTTACAAGTTTACTTGATCTTTTTATCTCTCACTCACTTTCCTTCCTCTCTGCAGATCAATCTCAACCATCCAATCGAGATCCATTGGTTCCCTTTCATCCTTTCGATCTTAATCCATTCGGTCTGGATCCATTCGGTTTCATCCTTTCGGTCTTGATCCATTCGGTCTCAATCCATTCGGTCTTGATCCATTTGGTTTCAACCTTTCGGTCTTGATCCATTTGGTCTCGATCCATTCGGTCTCGATCCATTCGATTTCATCCTTTCGGTCTTGATCCATTCGGTCTCGATCCATTCGGTTTCATCCTTTTGGTCTTGATCCATTCAGTCTCGATCCATTTGATCTCATCCTTTTGGTCTTGACTTCATTTAGTCTTGACCCCCATTTGGTCTTGACCCCACTCGATTTTCTCTCTCGATCTCAAAACTGTGAGCATCCAACACCGTTCGATCAAGAATCAACATACCTTTTTCATCCATCCATTCGGTCTTACCTCCACAACTACTCTCACGGTATCTAGACCACGTGAGCCCTCACGGTCTCAAGACCATGAGAGTCCTCACGATCCCAAAGGCTGCATGGTCATGCTTCCACTTGCAAACTATGACACCACCTGCAAATCATTGTCAACCTACTGCTGGCCGCGAAGACAAGCATGGTCTAAGTGAGCATCCCTCTGCCATGTTAGCAGCACTCCTTGAACTTGCCAGCGTGTGGTGGCTGCCTTGATCTTAGACGTGAATCCCTAGTTGTCAAAGCATCAACACATCAACTCAGCAACACTCCCCACCACCGCCACCCACGACGATCTGCTCGCCACAACCGCTGGCGTCGTCTTCCTCACCAACAGCGCTGTCGTCACCCTCTTCTTCTCACACCCGTCACATCCTGCATGCACGACCTGCAGCTCATGCCAGTAGCACCCACGACCTGCTCACAGACACCACTGATGCCTATGACGGCCTGCTTACCACAAGCGCCGACGTCGTCTTCCTCACCATCAGCAGCAACGATCTACGGTGCCCTCCCTCCGCTAGCCAATCGCATGGCACCTCGCGGTTCCAAGACCGTGAAGGCTGAGACCGAGTGAGAGGGCAAGCGTCGAGACCGTTTAGAACTCCTGACCTGAGACTGTAAAGAGTGCATGATCGTTTGCATGCACGTGTAAGACCATGAAGGCAAGACCGAATGAACTAGCATACTGAGAAAGCTCTTTGTCAAGACCGTGAGAACGAGAGGATGTCCGCAGTTTCCAAAACCGTGAAGAGCACAACACAAGATCGAGAGGCAAAGACTGTTAAGGTGAGAGGCGCGAGACCGAGGAAAAAAAGGCAGGACCGTTTGGATGAATGCTCAAAACCATGAGGATTAATCAAATTCTGAAACCGAATAAGACCCTCTCGGTCTCAAGAACGAGAGGAGGATTGTAAAGCACTGAAACCGTGAGAAAAAGGGAAACCAAATAAACAAAATACACACACAAAGTGTGACTCCTTGGCCCAAGATATTTTGGGCAATTTGTAGAATAAACCCAATCCATCCAAGACACATGCCTAGCCTATAAATAGAAGGGTAGAGGCATGGTCTTGGACATCTATCTCACCACGGCCCAAGGCTGTCGGACTGGGAATAGATCTGGAAGGCCGCCAGACTGGGAACAAATCTAGAAGGTTGCTCCACTGCCATCTCACCTCCACCATTGTTCTACCATCATTCCACCTCATTCTACCTGTGTAATCCCAGAGGTAGACATGAGGATCGAGGCAGAGAGATGGACGTCATTAACCACGACATAGAAGTCTCATAGACTGTGACGATCTACACCGGGCTGTCACAAATCTACTCTTCTGCTCTGACGATGCTTTCTTTCTCTCTCTTCTCTTTCTTTGTTTCTCCCTCTATGAGGAGCGAGTAGTTTCATCCATTGGGGCACGAGGACTAGCCCCGCTACCCATGCTTTGTAATTTGTACTACAAGATGTTATCTTTCTGATTCAATACTAAATCATTTCATACATGCTTGAATGTTGGCCGCGTTCTTGTATGCATCTATTGTCTTTCGTTGCAGTTTGTCTACGACTGCTCTTAGGACTCGAATGCAGATTTAGTGTTGGTCTCTGGTGTGCATATCCATCACGTGTTCATTTCGGTATCTAGGAACGCTTCCCAAGGAGTGGAGTAAACTCACCTCCATCGTTGCACTTTCATACTATGAAATGGAATCAGTTGACGTACGGAAGTGCAACCTTAATAGGTCGAGGAACACACTCTGCGGAGGGAGTGGTGTGAGGTTTTTGACCATTCGTTCGGGAATGGCTGACATTGCAACACTCCCACATTTCTCGTAGCTATTTCCTTGAAAGAGGAATAGTCTATAAGGATACTAATCGAATTGGTGATTATCGCTCGCTTGTTAGTTTTTCGATGCACGTTTCACGAGGTTGAGTAAGGTTCTCTCTTCAGAGACTACATCTCTTCATTGACACGTAGATATGTACCGGATGAGGGTTACTCAACCCGTGAAGGATGTGTGTATTACTCTTGTCCTATAAGACATCAATATTGTATAACATCCATGTATCTTGCTTGCAAGTCTTGCTATGATTGGTACAGGTACAATACATGTGTAGTGGTGGTGAATACCCGCATCACCCCAGTGATCCATCATCATTTGCTAATCTTAGATTTTAATCCTCAAACTAGTTTTTATTCTTGCCTTTACTTTTGCATGTTTTAGGTTAAATAACTCAAATCAAACTTTTGGTCTTAGATGATTGACTTAGATCGATACAAAATGAGAAAAGACACTCAGATTCTTAACGTTGTCCTTTGGGTTCGATCCTAAATCTGTACTGTGATAAGGATTCCACACTCTTGTGGGGTTGGAGCATTTATCTAGCACCAGTTGTAGGTAAACCTAGAGAGAACATCAACTCCCTAGGGTTTTTGGTGCACATTAGGACTTCCATTGGAAGAGCAATCTTTTGGTGTAAGTTCTAGCTCCATCAGTGACCTAAGTGGATGATAGTGGTCGCCACATGCTTGATCCCTAGAGGTTGATGATATCTTGGTTGCCATGAGAGAGAGGATGAGACTGTTGGTACCTCTGTACCTATGGTATAGATGAGAAGACGAGTTCCTTAAACCATAAAGAGGTTTAGTATCAGGTTGTAAGGCCTTGTACCTTGTTGATTGTCCTTGAGGAGGACTCAACTCTGAAGTGTTGCTCGAGTAGAAGGATGATAGGAAATGCATGTCATACCCTGTACCTGTTTGGATCGTGGTTAAGAGGTTGAGCAGACTGTTGGACATCAGATAAATGAACCTAGGGTTCTTAGGCCTAAGAGGGGAAGTGGTGTACCTGACACTCATGATAAGATTTGAGTTTCTATAGATTCGAGCATGGTACTCCTCATGGTTAGAGGAGAGGGAAACCCCTTAAGTTTAAAGGTATGTTTGATGAACCCCTCACAGCTAAGTGGATGACATGGGAAGGTATGATCGTGATCCATTGTTGAGGAAAGAGAACAAGTATGACCTAACATGGTTGAGTAGGTGGTCCGCTTGTGCCTTAGTAGTTTGCTAGGGTTAAGCATGCTAGACCTAAGGACGTTTGTGACCTTTGTTATCAAGGTGTAGTTTCCTCCCATCCTGGGAGAGGGACCCTTTTGTAAGGTGTACACCGGTTTCAGTTGGTTTTGAAGTAACCTAAAGAGGTCTCATAGGATCTTGAGAAGCTAAGTAAAAAGTACATGGTATGAGAATGAACCTGTAGACCCATACATAACCATCTCTAAGTGCATGTGGATATGCTACCCTAGAGGTAACTGGTAGGGGGCCTGACCAAGGTAGGCAGGTTTCCATGACCCCTATGAAAGGATGAAAGTCAGGCCATGAATGTAGAGAAAGAGATGATGAAGGCATGGGTAAGGTTCTAAGTTAAACATGTACTAAGTTAGAATCCTAAGTCTATCCTAGGGTCAGGTAGGGATAAGATCGTTGGAAGTAGGAGTTGCCTAATTCCCTAGTTGCACATGACCATAGGGTCGGGAGGTAACAACTATCATTGTCTGAGGGCCATGGGTTAGGAGATTGATCACCTTCATGAACTCATGGGACCCAAAGGGCAGATGAGTAGGGCACTCTCTGGATGCATAAGGGAAGAGGGATGACCCCTAAAGTGCCGACACCCTATAGACCTAGAAGAGATGACCAAGGGATGTGTGTGAACCTCAGTAGGTTTGAGACCAGTTTCCATGGGAGTAACTTTGATATCAAGATGATTGTGATGTAGAGGCATAAGCTGCACGTTTCAACTAAGATTTAAAGGTGTACTGGTAAGGTGTGATGTACCATCTCTACTCTTGGAACAGGAAGAACTCTGTATTTGGACTGCAGCCAAATGCTTATTTCCTCTTGTTATGGGAGTGAGAGATAGGACAATACACATGCCATACACCAAGGATAAAAGGTAATGTGAGTTGGAACGTTGCTATGAGGTATGAGGACAGAGATGATAACATTCCCTTGTGGAGTGAATGATACATGGATGGTTTACA
Source organism: Alisma plantago-aquatica (assembly GCA_963693085.1). Taxonomy (NCBI): domain Eukaryota; kingdom Viridiplantae; phylum Streptophyta; class Magnoliopsida; order Alismatales; family Alismataceae; genus Alisma; species Alisma plantago-aquatica. The sequence goes on along the minus strand of OY856409.1, from coordinate 1,030,154,749 downwards.
TCCTATGAGGATGTTTTATCATGAGATATGAGTCATACAAGGTTGAGTTTGAAAAACCAAGAGGATAAGCTCAAAGTTTTCTTGATGAAGATAGACCTAGAGCTGAGATGAGATAATAAGTGGAATACACAGAGGTGTAAGTCTTCAACATTACCTAACACCTAAGGATGAGAAGTGGTAATGGATGCTCTGGATGAGATGCAGCTGCCTAGTTTAAATGGAGGCTAGAAGAGGTTGTTAGGTTAACCTTCAGTTGGAAAAGAGATAAGTTTGGCTAACAATAATGGTTGATCAAGTTAATGGTTGTTTGGTTAGCCAGCTTAGTCCTTGATGCGATGAAAGGATGGTAGTAGAACCTCAGATGCACTTCTCTAAAAAGGAAGGTAATGAAACCCCGATTAGAGTGGTTTAGGGTTTTTGTGGAATCGATCTTAAGGAATCATGACAATATAGGAGATCATGATTTAAGATTACCATAAACCATGGTACTACTAAGATAATAAGTGACAATAGTACTTTGGATGCTTAAGATGAAGTTGCATGGGGTAAGTTGCCATGCAAGCTAGGAGGTGAAGGACGAACACCAGTAACCCAGTGTATCGATATAGAGGATAAATAATCCCTGAGAAGGAATGGGAGATCATCAGTATGGATGTTGTAAGTCTCCCCTAGACCAAGGAAGGTCGAGATGCAATATGGGTTATGGTAGATCGCCTTACCTATATGACATGAGAAAGAAAGAGTTCTATCAAGGGACCGATCTAGTTGAACTACATAGGAGAGAGATGGTTCAACTACACCATGATGCAAGTTTAAAAGTTCTTGAGTATGACCTAAAGGTTCACTTCCATAAGGTGGAAGTAGGTACATGAAGAACTCAATGTTAGTACAGTTTATCACCCCTAACTAATGGTTAGTATGATCCAGACTAGAGGGTATGATGAGAGCATGTGAGCTCGTTTAGGGTGATACATAGAGATAGTTTTTGTCCTTTGTAAGATGTGATGATAACCACCATAGCTAGTATTGGGATGTAAAGGAGCTCTGCAAAGGAGGTTGTGTCGGTCACCACTTCATTAAGATGATGTTGGTGAAGGGACCTCGTGAAGGTCAAGAAAGGACCACAGTGTGTGCAGAAGAAGTCACTTTGATCATGCAATGGCTGAAAGGAGCCCAGAGATGACATGAGTTGTAAGCTGATGCAAAGTAGACTGACATGCAGTTCACTGTGGGGGAATATGTGACATGAAAATCTGACCCCTCTAAGTTATAGCTAAGAGAGCTGAGTCTCTGATGCATGGGTTCTTTTGACATGGTTTGGTGGAGACGGTTAAGTTTGCCCTTACCCCTCAGGATAATGTGATGTGTGATGAGTTTAATGTGTCCAATTTAGAGCACTATGTGAGGTACCCAGACCATGTGCAGAGCAATGAACCTAGTGAGCCCCAAGGGAGGCTGAAATGACCTGAGTCACCTGTGAGGTTGATAGATACCAAGGTGAAAGAACTCAGAGGAAAGAATATGTGACGATAAAGGTTCTTTGGAAGTGCCATGGACAAGGTAAAGCCACATAGGGTCCAATTATGGACATGGAAAAGTCTTATCCTGAATTGTTTATTTGCTTGATGGAATTTTGAGGACAAAATTCCTATAAGAGGGGAAGGATGTTACAGCCCCAGTTTTGGGTTCATTTGGTGGGAAATGTGATTTCTCATATTAAAGATATTTGAACAAATAAAGATATGATTTGTTTTGAATAAATGGATTTCATTTACAATAGCCTTGATGATTGTTTTATGGGCTTTATTGGCTATTGGGCCCAATAACAAGGAAAAACAAAAGGAACTCCATTATTAATAAGAAATGGAGAAAAGAAAGATGTAGAAACCTCTGGAAGGAAAAAGTATGTAATACAAAGGTGGATTACGTGCCTCTTGGGTTCCTTGGAGTCCGAGGAGTCCAAAGTTGCAAAGATAATGCAAAAAGAAAAGAAAAGATCAAAATTAAATATTTCTTTATTAAGAAAGAAATTGAAAACAATTATAAAATGTGGAAAATAAGTGGAAAGAGGCATAATTGAGTTATCCTTGGTGGATTTTTGTATCCCAAGGATTCCTAACATTAAAAGGAATACCAATGAGGAAAATAAAAGAGAAATAAAGAGAAATTCTCAAAAAGAGATATTTTAATAAGAAATAAACAAGATAATGAGAAAATAATGGATATAGATGCATCTAGAAGTATAATGAGTATCCATTAAAAAGGTTTCAAAATATTTGAGTTTCTTGGGATCCAAGGAGTCCTAATGAAGAAAAAGAAAGAGAAAATACCAATAATAGAAAATAAGAAGATAATGTGAATACATTATTAATGGATCATGTGGTATTGCTAGAAAGAAAGTATTTTCTAATAAAGGAAAATAGGTTTTCATGCCAATGGATTAAAAAGCAAGAACAAAGAGAATAAGAGGGATGATTTTCAAAATCCTAATATCAAAAGAAGAAGGAATATTAAAGAAATATGAGAGAGAGAAACTAGCTTCTTAATGAAGAAATCACATTCATATTAGGAAAGGGCATTGCTAATTCATGGATGAGCACCATAGGGCGTGGATACTCTCACCTATATAAGGGGTAGAGCCCTTGACCGAGTTTAAGTTAATTCCAAGCACCCTTTCTCTCTCCTTCTTCATTGTTTTTGTCCAAAACCCTAAACAAGGGGTGGTGTTTTCTCTAGAGCAACAGAGAGATGTGGAGTCATCTTGAGGAAGGCCTGATGTACCCCGATGACTAGTGGATGATCAGCTAACGTCCTTGAGCGTCGGACTTCACCCAAACACCTGCGGCACACCTGCAGCATGACTGCAACATGGCTGTGAGCCGCGGGCTTGTGGAGCCTGATCCCAGTCATTACGACCATACCCAAGGTAGCCTCACCTGCGTGGGGGCACGAAGAAGGTAGGGGATCTGTCCCCTACGACCGTCGAGGTCCCAGGGAGGGAGGAGTAGTCGTGCAAGACACGACTAGGGCGGCAGCAACGCCGTCGTGAGGAAGAAGAAGGTGAATCAGTCATTTGACCGTTCTACCCCTATGGGTATTGAAGGAACAATCTAATTAACCAAGGGTATAAATGACAATTCGTTATATTTCCAAATCGCAACGTTGCATGGAGCATGACACTTGGCACGCTCTGATTGGCCCAAAATAAGTCAATTTTGCATAATTCATATCTAATTAACCGTAGCTTCGATGGATACACGTAATATATGAATTTTGTTCAGAAAAATGAGAGGAATTAAATAAAAATATGTTTGAAGGCTAATTCCTCTTGCAATTTGAAAAGTAGTGTAATTTATCAACTTTAATGAATTAAAGATTTAGAAATCCTATTTGGAGATTATTAATGTATTTAGTAAGGTTTAATGGATGATTAAAGTTGACATTAACCTGTTAATTGTAGAAAGGTACATTAAACACAAAAAGGATGAACTTTGCACGTAATTGGTTAATTTAGAGTTTCATGTGCATAAAAATGCTTTAATGGGCCTTGAAACCCTAATAATGGTAATTATAACTCTTAATAGCTTTAATTGTTCAAAAATCATGATTAAAGTCAAAATATGATAATTCTAAGCTATTTCGAGTATAATAGTTTCTAATTGTGAATAAATACCCTTAATGTAGTAATTAGGGTTTTCTAATGAATAAAAAGGTAGAATTAATGATGAATAGAGCTCATATGTGATTTAGATTTTAATGAACTATGAATTGATGATAAATGAGCATAATGATCTTGTCATGGATTAAAAGGATAAAAATGGTAGCTTTAAAGTAAAAGAAGCTTAATGGACTTAATCCATGTTTAATTGTGCCTTAATATGAAATTAGGGTTATATGTTGCTAAAAGGTAACCTTAATATCTTTCGTGAAGAATAGATGAGATAAATAGGGTTTGTGAGTAATTGTATTAAATTAGGGTTTAAATAGTAAAAGGTTAAGGAAAACCCTAATTGCAATGGAAACCCTAAGTGGGCTAGAAACAATAGGAAGCGAGCTAAGTTTAATAGATCTTGATGACATGAGTAATAAAAGGGAATTGCATGATTATTTCAGGATCTTGTTATGTGTGCTTGCTTGCTTGGATTTCTTACTTGTATGGATTATTCTATCTCAAATCTGCCTGACATGTATGTGGTTATGCTCATGAATAATCGCTTAAGTTTCACGGCAATTTTTGAATGTATTTACCAGTTTCTTGAAAATAACTAATTGGATGACTTTTATTTCATGCAACTATAATGTGACTATGATTATCACCATAAATGTGCATACATGACTGGCTCAGATCTTGGTCCTTCTCTGTGCCTTTACAAAGGCTAAAAAGGGTAACCTAGAGCAAGGTCTAGGCTATCATGAGTTAGAAATTGGGCTACCCACGTGTAGTTCCATGAGACTCTTTAGCACACCATGAGTTAAGGAGTGGGCTACCTACGGGTAGTGCCATGTGACTCAATCCTAGAAACTAATTCACCTGTTAGGTGGGATCATGAGGGGTTTAATGGGGATCTACCATAAAGAAGGTAGCATCCATGTCCACTGCAGGGACAATGCAGAGGCTAGGGTATGTAAGGATTGAGCAGTTATGCGGAAAATATAAAGTTGTTTGTTTAAAACCATAATTGGTTGCAATATGTTGTTATCTTAGTTGCACGATTATTGTTTCCACCACATACCAGCTTTATGCTGACCGATGTTTTGTTTGTCGGCGTTTTAGGTACAAGTGAAAAGAACAAACAATAAAGTGGCATATGTGGAATTAAATATGAATTTAAGTTCAAAGGAGGATTAGTTAGAATAGACTCCATGTTGATAGAAGTAGATATCCAAGTTTTTGAAAAAAGGTATGCAAAGTTAAATTTTATTACAACTTTTCAGTTTAGTTGGTAAAATTTGATAATTATTATTGATTATTTGTCGAACCTTTTTGATCTGGAAATAGGGATAACGGCTCCGACCTCTTGGTCTCCCTTAAATGGGGGTTACTGGGAGGTGGGGTTGTTACAACAATGGCAGTCGACGGCATGGGCAGCGGAAGTTGGTATTGTTGGCTCACCACTGCACCCACACCCACAGCCTCTGGCGCCTTCGCCACAGTCTCAGCCTGGTGGCGCACAACCTAGATGTACACCGACCAAATGGGCCACAACATCACCGCCCACAACATGGTGACCTTCGGCATGAAGGATTTTAGGGCAAAATAGAGGTAGTACCTTGCGACCTTCAGCGTGACGGCGGTGGCGGCAGCCACAGGGCGGCAACGAGGCTCGGAGTCGACGACTAGAGTAGTGCGGCAGCGATGGCTCATCGTACATGACCATGGGCACAACAGCGGGTTCCTCGGACAGGACGACAGGAACGGCCGTGCGTCTTTGCTTTGGTTCTAATTTTTTTGCTCACCCGATAGAGAACAATAATGGAGCCTGACCTCTATGGCCGGTTATTAGAAAAAACTGACCCTACAGGTAAAATCGGTGCCTACACATGAGAAAAAACCTACCCAATAGAGGTCGTTTCAGCACGAACACTACAAGGACGGTTATATATAAAAACTGACCCAACAAGTTGACTCTACTAGGTTGGTTGTTTTAAAAAACCAACCCAACAGAGGTAAGCGATGCTCAAATTTTTTTTCTCTTGATTGCTAGGTCGGTTATTTGGAAAACTGACCCTATAGCTCGAAGGCATGAAGGCAAAATGGAGCCAATTTTTGTCGTGGAAAACCTATTAGGTCGGGTTTTTGATAAAACTGACCTTGTACCTCAACCAGTACCTGGATTTTTTATTAGGTCAGTTTCGCTAGTTGACCGGCCTAAATCGCGCGTCCTAAAATTGGAGGCGTATTTGAGGTAATCGAGCCTTCGCATTTATAACCCGAATCCTTCTAGGCCCCCGCAACTTTGTTTACGGGGTCGAAGTAGTCATACGGGGTCGAACATAGGGACAAGGTGGGTTGTGTTGACGACTCTGAATCGACACTCTACACTTCGGTAGGTATAAAGAGATATTAAAATTCCCCTAAGGGAACAACAAGATTTCACGATTAAATCAAAGAAAACTATCTCCAACTGGAGCTACAAGAAAGATTAAGATTTTTCTCATTTAGCAGTTTTTAGGAATTTTCATGCAACAGAAGATAGAAAGATAGACTGCAGTTTAAGGCGTAATGCAAGGGATAAGACTTCAGTAAGACAAGCGGTAGCAGTAACACCCGGCACCCCTCCTCTCAGAGTGGGTGCCTCTAACCAAGCTTCAACACCCCTCTCGAGGTTGCTGTTCTCAAGTTAGAGTGGAATGATACTAAAACAACTCCGTTCCGGGCACTCTCGTACTCCAGAATCGGACCGAACACTAGAGCCACAACCCAACTCTCGAAGTAGTTGCGACGGGAAAGACGATTCGGTAGCTAAGCAAAACGCGATCCAAAACATGCGAGCTAGAGTTCAGATATCCAACACAGCAGTTACCCAATCATAAGGCATCAAGCATTAAACAAATTACAATTAAGCATTTCTATTTCCATAAGCAATTAAGGGTCTTAATACAATGCTGAAGTAAAAAATTTAAATAACAGAATTAAAGATAGATGTCGCCTTCTTGATGTAGAAGGGCGACAGGCTACTACTACTCCCGGCCTGATACCGTCCAGGGACCTATCCCGGTACAGCCGTGTCGGGCGGCACGAACTCTCGAACGGCACGCCTGACGGACGACTATATCGTTCGAAGACCCTGGCCGATACGCTCATGTCGGGCGGCACGCCCTCTCAGGCGGCATGCCTGACGGGGAGAGCGTATCGGTTTCGGTATCATGTCGGCCAAGGATTTACATATACTACTGTCGGGCATTGCTGTCAGGCACTCGTGTCGCTTATCTACATCGGCCGATATCGGCCCTCAGAGTCATCTGGTACAGTCCTAGGTGAACCGATCCCCTCCCTCTCGGGATGAGGAAGAGCTCACCTAGTGTCGCCCGGTACGAGCACTGGGGCACGATATGGTTGCTCTCGCACTTCTCTCGCAGATAGCTCAAGTCCCCAACTGTCCGAACGGTGGACTGGCCAGCCGTCCCGACCTATCCAACCTGTCTTTTCGGCTTCCTGTAGCTGTTATTTATAGTCAGCTGGTTGGTGAGAAAACATGGTGATCGAAGCGCCGCGTAGCCCCCTTATACGCCGGTCGATGGATGTGGATGGCCGATAGGCATATCTCGGTGCGAGGTGCTGGCTATTGGTCACGTGGCAGGCGGCACGCCTGCCGGTGGGTGGTCGTGTCGCTCGACGAGCTGGGTCGTCGATGCGGCTTTGGCTCCCTGTCAGGTAGAAGGTGTGTCGACCGGTACGTTCCTTTCGCAAGGCGCCCTTCTCCGCCGATCGTTCTTGTATCGCCCAGCCCCTGTCGGGCTGGGTTGTATCGGGCGTCAGGAAGGTCGAGACGGGCTTAGACTTATTGTGGGCCGGAATCGGCCTTATTGCACAAAAATGAGGAAAACTCTGTAGAAGATAGGAAAAAATGGAATAAGAGCGTTGCTTGGCCAATTATTGCGAAAATGCTAATAAAATAGAGGAAAATAGCAGAAAAGGGTAGTTTTGATAACAGAATAAAGGGAAAAAACGTCACAAAATTTGGTGTTATCAACTCCCCCAAACTTAGCTTTTTGATTGTCCTCAATCAATATTTAAACTAAACTTTGTGTTGCTTCTTCTTGCACAGCAAAACTTTAAGGCTAAAGGGTAGCACAAGATTTGCGATGTCTTGGAGGTAATGCTGTCTTAAAGCAAACAAAAGACCTTGCCCTACTTGCCTTATTATTTAAGTAAAATATTTCTTCTCCACAGCTTCAGCGAGACTTTGGTGTATGATTCCGAAGTTAGCTTCCACACCAAACAGCTTTATTTTAAGGGTAGAAAGTTGTGTATAGGGTAGGCTAAGGCTTTTTGGATTTTCTTCTTGTTTCCCATCAGTCCATCCAAGTAAGGGTCCGTTAACGGGCAAGTGGTCCCTGCAGTCCAAGCCAGTTGGCTTTAGAGCAGTGATTTCACATCCTACGTACCACTGCCCCGGATCTACCATGCCTAAAGATGGGTACTTTTGGAAGACAAGGGTGTATATATTTTTTTTTCTTTTCTTTTATCGGGCACAACTCTCATAGTTTTATTCATGCTCATAAGGCTTCTTTCTCTTTTTGGGATTTTTGCTGGGTAAGGGAAAACAAAAGAGATATCTGTTGTTTGGGCAGCTTTTTCCTTCTCCATACTCGTCTCTTAGCTGTTTGCGAGATTATTATTTTTCGAAAATTTTGGATGGCAAGGCACAATCTTTTGTTTGTCTGAGACAACATTATCAGAAAGATATGACAGAACTTGTAACTCGTTAAATATACAGAAATTAAACTTTGCAAGAAGTCACAACAGGTTTTTATTATTAAAGCAACTTTGTACATATGCATAGGGGCAGAAATTTGCAAAGGAAAGATTTTTGTAAATTTTTATATGGCATGCATGCGTACATCAGATATACAGGGAGCTATAAGGGCACATCAGGTAAAAGAGAATGAATATCATAGAAAGCTTGAAGAGATAAAATTTTTATACCTCCCTCACTGCCCCCCCCAACTTAGCTTCTACTCTGTCCCAGAGTAGAGAAGAAAGCAAAAGTGAGGTAAAGCTTAGCCAGTGAGGGTTAGCTTTCTGATGTGCTGCAAAATGCTCCTACGAAGTTGCAGCATGCCATTGGGAGGTTGTCTAGTGGGTTCGCTTTGGCGATGTAGCGGTTGAGCTGGAGCGAAACCCTCAAAATTCACTTCTGGCCCCCCCTTTCTTCACACCTCCGCTGTGAGCATAAACAAAGGGACTGATTATCCGTCCCTAGTTTAGTTCCCAGGAGTGTGTAGTCAGGGTGGGCCCTCTCCCTTAAGAGGACGGAACCATGGTGCCTCGAACTTGTTCGGAGGCCTTGGTTGCCGCACTCGTAGCTAGGTGACTCACTATTGGAGCTACCAAATCAAGAGGAATCTTCCCTTTCATTGTTGTTGTCGTTTCTGCCCGATAGTTGTTGTTGATCCCTGCGTCGTGCTTGTTGGCGCGGTAGGTGGTTTGCTCCATACGAGCCATACCTGTTATTTAAAATTTATTTATTCACCCGTTAGGCAAGAAAGATGAAAAGAAAGAAAACTTATTAAAACTGGGCGATAAGTGATCGGACGACACGATGTTGTCGCGCGATAAGGCTCGACGCCCGACACAGGTGTGTCGGGCGATTCGAGATCACATGAAGCGAAAACATGACATCGCCGTGAGAAGCATGACGCCCGATACGAAACATCGGGAAAACGCTATCGACCGCCGTTACGCGCGAAAGCATGTCGGGCGATAGAAAATCTGCAGGTCAAGCGAACCCGATAAGTGTCTCGATAAGAGATACTGGCATCGGGCGACAGGGTTATCGGCCGATAAACGTGTCGGTCTACGAGCCTATCGGGCGACAAGCCATGTCGTTTGGTAAGAAAACAACAAGTCGGCCGATACGCCCCACACGATGCAAAACCTGTGCCGGGCGAGAGATAACGTGCCGGGCAAAAGGCGTGTGGGGCTATACCTTTGATCTCAGGAGGCATCGCCCGATACTAGGGCGAAGGCAAGATGGCCGACACACGAGCAAAAGGGGAGGATCACTGCATGCGTTTCCGGTGGCAAAAGGAAGAAAATGATAGATAGCCCGTCACGAAGAGACCTCCACGTTATTTATAGAGAACCCAGCTGAGGGTAAAACATGCAAAACATGGCGCGCGTCGGGTGTTTTAGTCACGCTATTCCCGAGACGCGAAATCCCATCGGCCAGTCCAAGGGTCATCCGCTGCCCTTGCGACGCCCGGGGCGAGGCTGCCCGATACAAGCGGTTCTGCGCCCAGCTGGTCGACACGGTAGAAAAGCTGGAGGTCAAAAGGCCAAACTAAACCTGCGTGAAGTAAAAGGCCATTGCAGGGTAAAACATCATTGGTATAGAGAAGGATCTCCTACCTCAGATGGTTTTACTCCTCAATGCTCCGCAAAACACAGCGACGGCCCATAAAACAAAAAGAGTCAGCACACGTGTGCATGTACTGACTTGGGCCTTATTACAGTCCATAATGATTGCTTTTACAAAGAAAACAAATGTATCCTAATCTATGACTCGGGCTACCTCCCGGGGAGCGCTGAAGTTTTCGTCACCAGCTCGACCGGTGTAGGCTCTTCGGTTGTACCCACATCCAGTAAGTCAATCTCTGCTTTCCTAAAAAAAGCTTCGTCCTCATAAAACCTTTTCACTCTGTGCCCGTTCACCTTGAAGATCTTAGTCGGGTCATCCTTGTCGCGGAGCTCCATCATTCCTGATGGGTATATCTTTGCCACAGAAAACGGTCCCGACCATCTTGTCTGTAATTTCCCAGGAAAAAGACGGATGGAGGACTTGAATAACAAGACCTTATCCCCTTCGCTCACATCCTTTCTCCTAAGGTGGGCATCATGCCACATTTTTGTTCTTTCCTTGTAGATCTTTGCATTCTCGTAGGCGTGAATCCTCAGCTCTTCGAGCTCTTGAAGCTGTAAAAACCTCTTTTCTCCTGTTTTGTCTAGATCCATATTTAGGAACTTGATCGCCCAAAGGGCCTTGTGTTCTAGTTCCAAAGGCAGATGGCAGGATTTTCCGTATATAAGACGGTAGGGGGTGGTTCCAATGGGCGTCTTGTAAGCAGTACGGTAGGCCCATAATGCGTCGTCAAGTTTCATAGACCAGTCCTTTTGTGTGCGGCTGACAGTCTTTTCTAAGATCCGCTTGATCTGTCTGTTTGAGACCTCTACCTGTCCCAACGTCTGTGGGTGGTAGGGCGTAGCGATCTTATGTTTTACTCCATACTTGCGTAGGAGCGCTTCGAACTGCCTTTCTCCGAAGTGCGACCCGCCGTCTCTTATTACGGTGCGCGGTATACTGAAACGGGGAAAGATGATCTTCTCAAAAAGCTTGATAACCGACTTGGCGTCGCATGTTTGGGTGGCTACCGCCTCTACCCATTTCGACACATAATCTACTGCCACTAGTATGTATTGATACCCCTGGGATGGGGGAAACGGCCCCATGTAATCAATCCCCCAAACGTCAAATATTTCCACTTCGATCCAGCTTGCCATCGGCATTTCATTCCTCTGCCCTATATTTCCCGTTGACTGGCACTCTTTGCAAACCTTTACAAATCGTGCAACATCTTTAAATAAGGAGGGCCAGTAGAAACCTGATTGTAGTACTTTTGTTGCTGTTCTTTCGCTACCCAGGTGTCCACCATAGGGGGAGGCGTGGCATCCCTTCATGATATCAGCGGTTTCTTCTTTCGGGATGCACCTCCTGTACAAGTTGTCTGCGCATCTTCTGAATAGGAGAGGATCATCCCAGTAATAATTCTTGGCATCCGCGAACAGCTTCTTCTTTTGATTGTAGGTAATGTCAGGAGGCAGCTCTCCACAAGCAAGGAAATTGCAGATGTCTGCAAACCAGGGCAAACCTTCTTCTTGAGCTTCAGCCATCATGAGAGCTTCGTCGGCAAAGTCGTCGTCGATCTGTGGCCCTCTCTGTCTCTCAGCCACTATCCTTGATAGGTGGTCTGCGACCACATTTTCCGCGCCCTTCTTGTCAATGATTTCATGATCGAACTCTTGGAGCAACAAGGCCCATCTCAACAATCTGGGCTTTGCGTCTTTCTTTTGCATTAAGTATTTTATCGCCCCATGATCTGTGTATACTTTGACCTTTGATCCAACGAGATACGACCTGAACTTGTCAAACGCGAAGACGATCACGAGCATTTCCTTCTCGGTGGTTGTATAGTTTACCTGTGCTTCGTCCAACGTACGACTAGCGTAGCAAATCACATGGTGCTTTTTATCTTTCTTTTGCCCCAGGACCGCTCCCACTGCGTAGTCGCTAGCGTCGCACATTAGTTCAAAGGGCAAACCCCAATCTGGCGCTTGAAGGATAGGTGGTGATACTAAAGCATTTTTCAGGGCCTGAAAAGCACTGAGACAATCGTTAGAGAAAACAAATTCAGCATCTTTTACCAGAAGATTGGACAATGGTTTGGAAATCTTTGAGAAGTCCTTGATGAATCTTCGGTAATATCCGGCATGCCCGAGAAAGCTTCTTATCCCCGTGACGGAATTTGGTGGGGGAAGCTTAGATATAGCTTTGAATTTGCTGGTATCCACCTCGATCCCACGCCTTGAGATCTTATGCCCTAGAACGATGCCTTCCCGCACCATGAAATGACATTTTTCCCAGTTCAGGACCAGGCTGTTTTTCTCGCACCTTTGAAGTACTAACGACAGATTCTTCAGACAGCTATCGAAGTCCTTTCCATAGACGGAGAAGTCGTCCATGAAAACTTCCACGATGTCTTCTAGAAAATGTGAGAACATTGATATCATGCATCTTTGAAAGGTGGCAGGCGCGTTGCAGAGTCTGAAGGGCATCCTTCTAAAGGCATAAGTGCCGTAAAGGCAGGTGAACGTCGTTTTCTCCTGGTCGTCGGGTAAGATGGGTACCTGGTAAAATCCTGAAAAGCCATCAAGAAAACAAAAATAATCGTGATGTGCTAATCTTTCGAGAACTTGGTCAATAAAAGGTAGCGGAAAATGATCCTTTTTTGTAGCCTGATTTAGCTTTCGGTAATCAATGCACATTCGCCAACCGGTGACGGTCCTTACCGCCACCTCGTCACCCTTCTCACCCTTAACCACAGTCATTCCGCCTTTCTTGGGTACTATGTGGATCGGGCTTACCCAGTTGCTGTCGCTAATTGGGTAAATGATCCCCGCGTCCCTAAGCTTTATTACCTCTTTCTTGACGACCTCCTTGAGCATCTGATTCAGCTTCCTCTGGGTTTGGGCCAGAGGCTTGGCAGACTCATCCAAGTTGATGTGATGCATGCAAAGGGCGGGGCTAAGGCCTTTGATATCATCTACGGAATATCCTATAGCCCCCCTGTGGAGTCTTAACTCCTCAAGGAGCCGGTCCAGCTGATTGCTTGAAAGATCGGCGTTTATGATGACTGGGTTCCTCTGTTCTTCATCTAAAAATTCGTACTTCAGTCCCTCAGGTAACGCTTTTAAATCCGGCTTTGCTCTGGGTGTCTCCTCCTGAGGTTCTCCTTCAAGGGAGGCATACTTCGCAGAGTTCACCTCCTCCTCTTCTTCTTGCAAGTCTTTGTAAGAAAGGTTGAAAATGTCGAGATGCTTCACGACCTCGGGATTTTTGAAGTCGAGATCCTGACAGCTTATTGCTCTCGCGAGGGGATCCACTGTCCGGATATCCTCCTCTATTTCCTCGCAGAATTTATTGTAGCTATCCGCAAAACAGGCCGATTCAGACAGGGATGGACCTCTCATGATTTCCTTCATCTTGAAGTCCATGTGGTTGTTTCCAACCCTCAAGGTGATTATCCCTTCAGAGACATCAATCAGTGCCCTCCCTGTTGCCAAGAAAGGGCGTCCGAAGATGATCGGACATCTAGGATCTTCAGCTGTGTCGATGACGACAATGTCGCAAGGAATAAAGAAATCCCCGACCCTAATCGGCACATCTTCGATAATGCCAACATGTCTTTTGAAGGAGTGATCCGCCAGTTCAATCCGCATATTGGTTCGAACTATGTCGGTCAAACCAATCCTTTGTGCGAAACTTAAGGGCGTGAGGCTGATGCTTGCCCCCAAGTCTGCTAGACCTTTTCGCTCGACATTGTCCCCGATGGCGAATGGGATTGTGAAAGCTCCGGGATCCCTTCTCTTAGTCGGCAAGCCGGGCTTTACGAAGGCAGAGGAAGTAGAGGCCAGGTACACTGTCTCTATCCTTCCTCCCCTTCTTTTCTTCATTATTAGATCTTTGAGAAACTTGGCGTATGTGGGCATCTCCTCCAAAGCGTCAAGGAAGGGGACTTCAAGATGCAGCTTCCTGATCGAGTCCATGAACCTTTCGTGCCGCTTTTTCAGATTTTCCTTGATCAACTTGTACGGGAACGGTACCCTAGGAGCATAGGGATTCCTCCCACCAGATGGCTCATCGGACGGTCTCGGTGCAGGCTCTTGGGCTTCTGCAGGCCTACCTCCATCTCCTGCTAGAACGGCATCCTTGGGCCCTTGCTTAGGTTCCGGTGGGGCTTAATCAGCGCGCTCTACCGTCTTTCCTGATCTAAGCACTGCCATTACTGCAGTTTCAGGGTGAGGGAGCATTTTTCCTGCAGGGTTCTTCATCAGAGCAGCCATCTGAGACATCCGTTGATCGACCTCCCATTGGCGCATCTGCAGACTCGCCGTCTGGTGTTGCATGGAATTCAGAGATCCAGGGCTGGTAAGCGTCCCCTGTACCAGCTGGTTGATGATGGTGTCCTGTCTTTTTATGTAGGCGGAAAGCTGACCAACCCAATTAGGCCGGGTCGATTTCTCGCTTTGGCTCTGACATTCGCCCTCAGAAAGGGGTTGCTCACAACGAGGCATGGTTGACAGTCTCGGTGTTCAGTAGATCAGAGTACCTGAAAACTGCATAAAATCATGCTTAGAAAATTTTAATTGGGGTAAAGAATAATGCTTAAAGTAAAAGAAAAAAGAAAAAGAAGAAGAAGTGATGTCAAGCCTATTTCTAAGCTTGAGGCACGGGAGTGTAGTTAGTGGATTCGGATTCGTCAACAGTGCAATTTGCCTTGTCCCCGGCAACGGCGCCAGAAAGTTGACCGGCCTAAATCGCGCGTCCTAAAATTGGAGGCGTATTTGAGGTAATCGAGCCTTCGCATTTATAACCCGAATCCTTCTAGGCCCCCGCAACTTTGTTTACGGGGTCGAAGTAGTCATACGGGGTCGAACACAGGGACAAGGTGGGTTGTGTTGACGACTCTGAATCGACACTCTACACTCCGGTAGGTATAAAGAGATATTAAAATTCCCCTAAGGGAACAACAAGATGTCACGATTAAATCAAAGAAAACTATCTCCAACTGGAGCTACAAGAAAGATTAAGATTTTTCTCATTTAGCAGTTTTTAGGAATTTTCATGCAACAGAAGATAGAAAGATAGACTGCAGTTTAAGGCGTAATGCAAGGGATAAGACTTCAGTAAGACCACCGGTAGCAGTAACACCCAGCACCCCTCCTCTCAGAGCGGGTGCCTCTAACCAAGCTTCAACACCCCTCTCGAGGTTGCTGTTCTCAAGTTAGAGTGGAATGATACTAAAACAACTCCGTTTCGGGCACTCTCGTACTCCAGAATCGGACCGAACACTAGAGCCACAACCCAACTCTCGAAGTAGTTGCGACGGGAAAGACGATTCGGTAGCTAAGCGAAACGCGATCCAAAACATGCAAGCTAGAGTTCAGATATCCAACACAGCAGTTACCCAATCATAAGGCATCAAGCATTAAACAAATTACAATTAAGCGTTTCGATTTCCATAAGCAATTAAGGGTCTTAATACAATGCTGAAGTAAAGAATTTAAATAATAGAATTAAAGATAGATGTCGCCTTCTTGATGTAGAAGGGCGACAGGCTACTACTACTCCCAGCCCGATACCGTCCAGGGACCTATCCCGGTACAGCCATGTCGGGCGGCACGAACTCTTGAACGGCACGCCTGACGGACGACTATATCGTTCGAAGACCCTGGCCGATACGCTCATGTCGGGCGGCACGCCCTCTCAGGCGGCACGCCTGACGGGGAGAGCGTATCGGTTTCGGTATCATGTCGGCCAAGGATTTACATATACTAATGTCGGGCATTGCTGTCAGGCACTCGTGTCGCGTATCTACATCGGCCGATATCGGCCCTCAGTGTCATCCGGTACAGTCCTAGGTGAACCGATCCCCTCCCTCTCGGGATGAGGAAGAGCTCACCTAGTGTCGCCCGGTACGAGCACTGGGGCACGATATGGTTGCTCTCGCACTTCTCTCGCAGATAGCTCAAGTCCCCAACTGTCCGAACGGTGGACTGGCCAGCCGTCCCGACCTATCCAACCTGTCTTTTCGGCTTCCTGTAGCTGTTATTTATAGTCAGCTGGTTGGTGAGAAAACATGGTGCTCGAAGCGCCACGTAGCCCCCTTATACGCCGTTCGATGGATGTGGATGGCCGATAGGCGTATCTCGGCGCGAGGTGCTGGCTATTGGTCATGTGGCGGGCGGCACGCCTGCCGGTGGGTGGTCGTGTCGCTCGACGAGCTGGGTCGTCGATGCGGCTTTGGCTCCCTGTCGGGTAGAAGGTGTGTCGGCCGGTACGTTCCTTTCGCAAGGCGCCCTTCTCCGCCGATCGTTCTTGTGTCGCCCAGCCCCTGTCGGGCTGGGTTGTATCGGGCGTCAGGAAGGTCGAGACGGGCTTAGACTTATTGTGGGCCGGAATCGGCCTTATTGCACAAAAATGAGGAAAACTCTGTAGAAGATAGGAAAAATTGGAATAAGAGCGTTGCTTGGCCAATTATTGCGAAAATGCTAATAAAATAGAGGAAAATAGCAGAAAAGGGTAGTTTTGATAACATAATAAAGGGCAAAAATGTCACAAAATTTGGTGTTATCACTAGTAAAAGTGATGCTTTCGACAGCGACGTTATTGACAAAAAATGTAGTAGTGATCACATAAGAGAGACCATTTCCGCCACCACATGAACATTGGTTATGCCATGTTCTCAACCTAGAAATCATAAAAAGGCGTTCTGAGTGTAGAGACAGGTTGGAGTCAACTTCATGTAATATACAAGTTTATTAGAATACAACTGTTGGGTTTTAGGGGAGGCAGAGAAGGCAGCGGAAACAAAAAAAATTTCTCCCAAACCCAGCACGAGGAAACGCGTCAACGTCTATATATTAGGAAAGGATGGTTTGTGGAATCATACCTTGTCCCGAGGCTTGCTCGGCGACAATACCTCGCGCAATGCGCGGTCTTCAACTCCGGTCTTGGACGGTGTCTGTGCAGCTCCTGATCGCACCGGGACTGACGACTCCTCCTCCCACCGGACTGTCAGACGACAGTTGTCCTCCTGAGCGGCAGTGTCCTCCTGCCTCTGTAGTAGTCCACACGGACCACCTGGAACTCCACACTCCTTGTCCCACAAGGAAGTGGAAGGAGTCACACCCTCCTATTGACATACTAGTCGCCAACACACTCTCCTGCCTCCAGTTGCAACTGCAGTTGTCCTTCCCTTGCTGCACCTCCCTTTTGCGGGAAGCACTTGCTCGGGCTCTCTCTTGGTTACCAAAACTAGAGAGAAAGACAACTTGCAGAACAACTGGTTGCACTGAGCTGTTATCTGAGAAGCCCCCACTACCCCTATATATATATATATGAGGGTCATGGGACATGGTTCTCTATCCCGGGCAATACGGGACTAAACGCAGGAGTAGAAGGGTTCGAGATTTTCCACAAAAGCAACTGGTTCGCAACCTGAAACGATCGGTTCACAGCTGATCTGATCGGTTCGGCCCTTGAGCCGATCGGTTGGACCTGAGCCGATCATTTGGGACACTCCAACCGTTCGGTTGGTGCCATGAACCGATCAGTTCACTGTCCTGATCTGGCTCAAAAAGACTTTCCTTGTTTCGTTCCCAATTGGCATCGAATACAAATGTTATTCCCAATCAAATTGGGCAATTTTAAACTAAAAGAAAATTCTTGCCAACCTGACTTTCCCAACTGGTCGGTTGCACCAGTTGAGCCGATTGGTTCTACACTTGAATCAGTCGTTTCACCCTGGGCATGAGCCGATCGGTTGGACACATCCAGTCGACCGGTTCAGCAACCTCAGCCGACCGGTTCAACACTTGAGCCGATCGGTTGGGAGCACAGGTTGTGCAGAATCAGTCAATTGTGATTTCAATCAATCCGATACTCCAATCAATGCGTCCAACACCTTGAACCATATGATATTGAGCTATCAACTGATTGAGTGTTTAATTGAACTACTAAACTCCTTTAGTAATCAATCTAAACATTGCTTTGTGGACAAAACTCCTCTTCCAGGTTAAATCCTATGTGTGTGACCCTGCAGGTCCATTTCACGTTGGCAGTGAGAGTCCATAACATTTATGACTTCACAAGCAAAGAGCGGTGCCTAGTCACACATCAGTGCTACCCAAGTGAAAGTAGAAAGTTGGAGAACAACTTTCATCCTACAATCCGTGAATGGTGTTACAGTGAATGTATAATTCCTTTGTCCCTGATATCCCGAATGAACTCAAGGCATGGAACAGTCATCCTGTCAACGTTCATTCACTTTCTTGATCTCAGAGTAGATTGAAAGAGATATGTATGACATCAATATCACATACCGATTCACACATGCGTGCGCACACCTATCTCAATCCTACTCATCAAGTGGCCTTGGATATCAAACTCCCTCAGGAGGGAAAAATCCCATATTTATCACTCACCCCTCAAAAGCCCCATGTGTCAAAGCCACACAATCATCACCTTTATAACAACCCATGTTTCAGGACTGCGTTTGATGATGTCAAAGTGTGCCCAACGACATGTGTTGAGTGTAGTGATTTCAGGTCAAAGAATCACACTCACCACCATCACTGTGAGTACTGACTGTGACTACCATCTCATGGTTCCATGTGTCAAACTCACGGTGGGTCTGTCCGGTACACTTGTTCTATAACAAGTACCTATGTGTTTGGTTTGATATCTCTATATCATGACTAATGAGATTCTGTCATCAACCAACACCACAATCTAGTCTTGTGTGTCATTGATGTCTATCTACCTTCCACAATGACATCCGACTAGGGACATAACAAGAATGTACAAACTCTTAGCATCCACATGGTCTCATCGTTCAGGTCATGAACCTGAAGGCATACGTCATTGAGTACTGTCATTCTCTAGACATTCAATCTATTCTATCACTATCTCATATGACTGAACCAGAAAGAATTGGAAGCTTGCCTTTGATGTTTATCAAATCAATCTTAATGTATCCCACCAATCATCCCATGATTGGCTCTCAGGGCATACATACCAACAGACTCCCACTTGCAGTGTGAGCCAATCACCATTGAATCATATTCATAGTGATCTTCAAACATGTCCCACATGTTACTGTGCTCTAGTGCTAACATAGTGAGTAATGGCAACACCTTGCCAAAGCCAGTATAAATTGCATGTCTCACATCTCTTCGTTGTACGTCACACGTATGAGATGGAGTTGCCGTAATATGCGATCTAGTATTCCATTTCTAACATTTAGCCACATTGCATGATCAAGGATTCCAGACTTGTCATCAATGAGTGGAATATAAGTTCATCTCATGAACTTTCGGATCCATATAGTATCCACTGCTATTCACTAACACACAAATACTCGACATTTCCCTTTTAAATGGTTTTATTGGAACACTTCCAGTTATCAACAAACTTTCACTTTTATACATCCTATGTATATTTTGCGATTAATTTTCTATCCTTTCGGAAGTTCGCATCAATGTAACTCTTTACATTGAACTCTTCCTTATCTCCTTAGAACTAGTACTTCCCAAGTACTTATCAAGTTATTATGGTATTCCAGTAACCCTTACTGGAAGTAGACAGACATCCACTCGTCATGTCCTACATACGAGTTATCAGGATGAGCACATCATATTGCCATGTCCTACATACAAGATGATGAATGCATTTTATTCTTGCCAACATACATGATAGATCCATATCTATTCTTAGTGTTCCCATTATTCATAAGAATTGGACACTTGGCCTTGGGATACTAATATCCATATAACATGGACAAGTTTTCTCCCACTGAATCTGCGCATATTGAACCCTTCAGTACAGATTGCCAATGTATGCTTTCTCTTTCCAGGTCAAGAGATTTTTCGATAACTATCTCTATAGATCTCTATTCCTACCATATAGGAAAACATCTCTATCTTCCTTAAAGATAATTTACACTTTTGGATTTCCATTTTAGAACATTTCCATTTCACATCAACATGTAGAATGTGAATACGCTCCCACTAAATTACAGATCCCTTCTTTATCTTTGACATATCAGTCAAACCCTTTGACTATATAATCAAAGTAAAGATCCAATTTTGAGTTGCTTGTACTCAATCAATCATATTGATTAGTCCATTGTAACTTTTAGACTTCATTTGCATTAGTGGATTCATAAACCTTATAGGCTGTGTCACGTACACATCCTGGTTTTATTCCTCATAGGAATGCGGTTTTAGTATCCATATGCCAAATGTCTTAGTCATTAAGTTGCAATTAACAAGCATCATCCTTCTCAAAAATGTTATCCATGTGTCTTAACACTTAAGACTTATTTGCACTTATGGATATGATCCAATGAGTGCTACCATCAATGTCATACCTTATGGCTCACTTGGAAGTCATTTAGGATGTAATGGTTTTATACCATAACTCAAAATCTGATTCCTCATATTCATCTGGATAGTTGACTCATCATATGAACAACTCATCACATAGATAATTGAGGTGTATCTGTTAAGGATATACGAACTCACAACTCCTTGTGATTCTTAATGTCCTTTATTAGTGTGGGGTATTCGTTTATTAAGAAGAATTCAGTTATTTTGATAATCATTCTCTAACTCCTTAGAGTATGATTCCTTCTTGATTTAGACATCACCATGCCTTAATCATGAGTTCACTATGATACACTATCATAATCACTCATAAGGATCTCAAACATTTGGTCCAAGTATTTCATTCATTGATCTCATCAAGAATTAATACTTTACCAAATTTGTACTTCATCTATGATAATCTTGAACACTTCAAGATATTCATTTTGGTATTTCTCTAAACACCATTTGAAGTATTAGCATTTGTTCCAATAGGTATGTAAATACATCACATGTATTATACCTAATAGGATAATCACTCTCTCACTACCATTAGTGAAGATTGATTAATCATGTCCAAGATATTCATGTCTCTTACTGGTTCTCTAACCAAAAGAGTCTAGATTTATCCATCATATGGAAACTAGAAATGAATTTCTCATGATTGAGGCTAACTTTATTGTTTGAGTTATCTATAACTTTTAGGTATCAATTTATCTTATGCATATCAAATACCATAAGATAAACAAGGCATTTCCACAAAGATCATATCTTTATAAATTGAAACATCTCTTTATTAATTGCCATCATTGTCATACAATATGCAAAAATAAAGTGTTTCTATCTATTGGAAAATATGAAATAACAGTTCATAACTGTATTACATGCCTTGTAGGCCCAAAATAAACTAAAGTACTCCTATCTATGGCGACAACACTTGCCCCAATTATGAGTGCTTTACACTTTACATCTTGGTATCATATACCTCAAAAAGTGTTACAAGTTTACTTTCATGACACCTTCAAGTGGAGACTTCAGTTGTCTCCTTCTTCTTCTGTTCTTCCAGATAGAGAGGACAATTCCTTTTCCAATGTCCTAGCTTTTGACAATGGTGGCAATTTCCTTTCTTGGTCACGCCTCCTTTGGCCTTGAGAGCTGAAGACGACTTGGGCTCCTGGCTAGCATCAGAACCTTTCCTAGCTTTTCCCTTGCCCTTCCGCTTGAACTTGCCTTTCTTGCTCGTGATCACCATCACGGACTTAGGCTTGTCCTTCTTCATATGTAACTCGGCTGTCCTCAACATGCCCAACAACTCTGACAGTGGCCTATCAAAGTTGTTCATGTTGTAGTTCATCACAAACTGACTGTAAGATTCTGGAAACAATTACAGTATCACGTCAGTAGCCAACTCTTGGCTCAGTGGAAATCCCAGTCTCTGCAGGTTCTCCACATACCCAATCATCTTGAGTGTGTGAGGACCAACTGGATCTCCTTCTGTCATGACGCACTTGAACAACACCCTAGAAACATTGTATCTCTCTTACCGTGCCTGATCCTCATACATGTTCCTGAGATGCTGAATCATCTCAATGACACCCATGTTCTCATGCTGTCTCTGCAACTCATGGTTCATTGAACATAGCATCAAGCACTTTGCATCAATGGCATCATCAACATGCTTCTTGTAAGCATCCCTTTCTACCTTTGGTGCATTAGGAGCGGGTTCCTCTGGAATTGGAGTATCCAGGACATAGAGCTTACGCTCTTGAGTGAGAACAATTCTCAATGTCCGATACCAGTCGTGGAAGGTTGTCCCATTTAGCTTGACCTTGTCAAGGACCGATCACAAAGAAAAGTTGTTGTTGTTTATTGCCATTTGAACTACAAAAGAAAATATGCAATTTTAGTCCAAAACTTATTTTTGACTTATTTGATTGATTTGAAAGTTTGATGATATAATTAGGCCTTTAATTAATTATCGCTCCCACTGTTTTACTTCAAATTGATAGCCCTCACCATCAATTCGGAAGATTGCAGCGTACAATCTTCTAGTGGGGAAGATCCTGAAATCCTCTAAGTCATGAGTCAGCTAGGGCTGATCGCCCACAACTTAGATCTCTCAGGTAGGCAACTCTTTCCAATTGCATCATATGCAACTCTTGATAAGATGTCATATACAACTCCTTGCAATGATCATCTCCAGGCCTCAAGGCGCTAGATCCTATCTAGGTCACCTTGTTAAGTCCGACCCAAAGCAAACACGATGAACATGCACCCTGCTATGGCAGACCCACACATTCATCCTTCACGCTTCCACGAGATAGACGGTGCACCACGCTAGGGCGTGCCCACACTTGGTCGATCAATCTTTTCACGTGTGTCGCATTTGGAAGGCATCTAAAACTTAATATTTTAATGAGGGATTTGGTTTTTATACATATACATATCCAATCACCACAATACATAGTACATATCATATACATGCTATATCCCACAAAAACATGCAAAACGATAAAAGCGATGATTATGGCCATCCTAATGTGATTCCTCGAGCCAAGAGGAATCATGGTCATCTAGGTCTACATCACATGCAACCTGTACAAGATGAAATCTGTGTCTTTGCCTTCCGAGTGGATCAACTCATCTCATGAATGATCTGCTCTTTCTGGTCGGTCGTCTGGGTGCCACCAGCCGATCGGTTGGCTCCTCCAACCGATCGGTTCGCCTGGTCGTTGTGCATCTCTTCATGGCCGCCACCCGCTCGTCTCGCTCCTCGAACCGGTCATCAACTGATCGGTTCACTCCTTGAACCGATCGTCTGGAACGTCAACCGATCGGTTCACACCTTGAACCGATCGTTTCAGTTGTCGTCAGATGTCCGTCGGTCTTCGACATAACAGGAAATAAAATCTATCCTATTTAACATTGCTTAAAAGGGAAACCCCGAGTTACATTCGGGGGGAGCAAAGGTAGGAAAGAATCTCGAATTATTTCGAGTTACATTAGGAATAAGAGAGGGAAGATCGGTGCGCAGACCGAGATGCAAGCAACCACAAACAACCACACACAGATAGGGGTTTATAGGTCATAATCATGCTACACATCCACCACAAAACTCGTTTAAGGGTGACGCGTATCAAGTGCATTAATAATACATATCATATATGTAATTGGGATTTGTGGATTTAGGATTGGTCATGCATAAAGCCAATATTATTCACATCACATGCAATAAATAAAGGTGACAAACCAAAATCGATCATATCGATATTCCTAAAATATAAAGCAGTTGACGTGGCTCTGATACCACTGTTGGGTTTTAGGGGAGGCAGAGAAGGCAGCGGAAACAAAGTTTTTCCCCCAAACCCAGCACGAGAAAACGCGTCAACGTCTATATATTAGGAAAGGATGGTTTGTGGAATCATACCTTGTTCCGAGGCTTGCTCGGCGACAATACCTCGCGCAATGCGCGGTCTTCAACTCCGGTCTTGGACGGCGTCTGTGCAGCTCCTGGTCGCACCGGGACTGACTCCTCCTCCTCCTACCAGACTGTCGGATGACAGTTGTCCTCCTGAGCGGCAGTGTCCTCCCGCCTCTGTAGTTGTCCACACAGACCACCTGGAACTCCACACTCCTTGTCCCACAAGGAAGTGGAAGGAGCCGCACCCTCCTATTGACGTACTAGTCGCCAACACGCTCTCCTGCCTCCAGTTGCAACTGCAGTTGTCCTTCCCTTGTTGCACCTCCCTTTTACGGGAAGCACTTGCTCGGGCTCTCTCTTGGTTACCAAAACTAGAGAGAATGACAACTTGCAGAGCAACTGGTTGCACTGAGCTGTTATTTGAGAAGCCCCCACTACCCCTATATATATATGAGGGTCATGGGACATGGTTCTCTATCCCGGGCAATACGGGACTAAACGAAGGAGTAGAAGGGTTCAAGATTTTCCACAAAAGCAACTGGTTCGCAACCTGAAACGATCGGTTCACAGCTGATCCGATCAGTTCGGCCCTTGAGCCGATCGGTTGGACCTGAGCCGATCGTTTGGGACACTCCAACCGATCGGTTGGTGCCCTGAACCGATCGGTTCACTGTCCTGATCTGGCTCAAAAAGACTTTCCTTGTTTCGTTCCCAATTGGTATTGAATACCAATGTTATTCCCAATCGAATTGGGCAATTTTAAACGAAAGGAAAATTCTTGCCGACCTGACTTTCCCAACTGGTCGATTGCACCAGTTGAGCCGATTGGTTCAACACTTGAACCGGTCGTTTCACCCTGGGCATGAGCCGATCGGTTGGACACATCCAGCCGACCGGTTCAGCAACCTCAGCCGACCGGTTCAACACTTGAGACGATCGGTTGGGAGCACAGGTTGTGCAGAATCATTCAATTGCGATTTCAATCAATCTGATACTCCAATCAATGCGTCCAACACCTTGAACCATATGATATTGAGCTATCAACTGATTGAGTGTTTAATTGAACTAATAAACTCCTTTAGTAATCAATCTAAACATTACTTTGTGGACAAAACTCCTCTTCTAGGTTAAATCCTATGTGTGTGACCCTACAGGTCCATTTCACGTTGGCAGTGAGAGTCCATAACATTTATGACTTCACAAGCAAAGAGCGGTGCCTAGTCACACATCAGTGCTACCCAAGTGAAAGTAGAAAGTTCGAGAACAACTTTCATCCTACAATCTGTGAATGGTGTTACAGCGAATGTATAATTCCTTTGTCCCTGATATCCCGAATGAACTCAAGGCATGGAACAGTCATCCTGTCAACGTTCATTCACTTTCTTGATCTCAGAGTAGATTGAAGGAGATATGTATGACATCAATATCACATACTGATTCACACATGCGTGCGCACGCCTATCTCAATCCTACTCATCAAGTGGCCTTAGATATCAAACTCCCTCAGGAGGGACAAATCCCATATCTATCGCTCACCCCTCAAAAGCCCATGTGTCAAAGCCACCCAATCATCACCTTTATAACAACCCATGTTTCAGGACTGTGTTTGATGATGTCAAAGTGTGCCCAACGACATGTGTTGAGTGTAGTGATTTCAGGTCAAAGAATCACACTCACCACCATCACTGTGAGTACTGACTGTGACTACCATCTCATGGTTCCATGTGTCAAACTCACGGTGGGTCTGTCCGGTACACTTGTTCTCTAACAAGTACCTATGTGTTTGCTTTGATATCTCTATATCATGACTAATGAGATTCTATCATCAACCAACACCACAATCTAGTCTTGTGTGTCATTGCTGTCTATCTACCTTCCACAATGACATCCGACTAGGGACATAACAAGAATGTACAAACTCTTAGCATCCGCATGATCTCATTATTCAGGTCATGAACCTGAAGGCATACATCATTGAGTACTCTCATTCTCTAGACATTCAATCTTTTCTATCACTATCTCATATGACTGAACCAGAAAGAATTGGAAGCTTGCCTTTGATGTTTATCAAATCAATCTTAATGTATCCCACCAATCATCCCATGATTGGCTCTCAGGGCATACATACCAACAACATGACCAATTAGTAACTCAAAAAACTAAAAGTAAAACATGTAGCCCTTTCTATAACCTTACATATATAGTAACCAAAGGACGGTCATCTCCTTTCTAATGACTACTCAACTATTGTGCTTTCTTTCTCCTATAACCTTAATAGAATACACAAGGACTAATACGTAGTCTAAAACTAAAGAAAAAAATGCATGCAAACCCTTCTATGCTCTCATAAGACTTCCTTATTAGAATAAAAGACTAATTTGTATTAAAACATAAAAAGTTATATGTTATACCTCCTACACTATTTCCTATCTAGTTTAGATACAAAGAACACTTTCTTAGAGAAAAAGAAAAGAAAATATAGATTCAACCCTTCATAAGCTTTCTTACAAAACTAATATGTAACTTGTAAATATATAGGGAAAAGTTACATTCATTCCTTCCTACTACTTTCATAGAGCATTATTAGATACACAAGAACTACTTTGTAATTTAGAAAACTAAAGGATAAAACTGCATGCAAATCAACCCGATGTTACATAGCTTCCTTGTTGGAATAAAAGACTGATTTATAACTAAAATACAAAACATTGCATATAATACACCTCATATTCTCTCCTATATATTATAGATTAGTATTTGAGGACTGCTTCATAAATCTAAATAAACAGAAGAAAAAGTTGCAGAAAAAATTCTCAATAGACTTTCTTATATAGCTAGATATGCATTGCACATGTTTGAGAAGAAAAGAGAAGATAAAGATCAAAGTAATAGGAAATTACATTTTGAGTAAGATGAGAAAGAAGGAAAAGTCACATGTTAAATTTGTTTTGACTAATGTCGCACCAGACACATGAAGAAGAAGACCACTAAAAAGAGAAATAAGTGATAATAATAATAACTTTCTCAGTGTCGACAACATCATGCCTTATAGTTCCTTCTCAATGTCACATCAGAGTGACCACATCCTCCTCATCTTCTGATGTTGGTTACAGTTTGTGTGTTACTCTCAACCCTAGCAACAGTAAAAAATAACATAAGTGCGAAAATGGGTAAAATTCAACTCCCACTGCGACGATAGATACATCTTTATTAAGATACACAAGACCCAATCAATAATACAAAAAACTAAAGGCATGTAACCCTTCTACAATATTTTATATGTAGTAGGGCCAATCTATAATTTAAAAAACTACAAACAAAAACTACATTCAATCTCGTTGTGGGTTTTTATATAGCCCTATCAAAGTATACAAGACCATTTTGTATTTTTTTTAAATAAAACAAAAGAAAATTATATCCAATCATGTTGTGCTCTCACACAACACCTTATTAGAATGAAAGACTAATTTGTAACAAGAAAATTATATATATAAATAAATAAATATATATAAATATATATAAATATATATAAATATATAAATAAATAAATAAATAAATAAATATATATATATATATATATATATATGTATATATATATGTGTGTGTGTGTGTGTGTGTGTAGATATTCACTACCCGCACGGGTAACTGATTTTGATTACCCATGGATCTTATTTATAATAGGAAGACACCTAATTGTAATGAGACAACGAAAGTTGTAATACAAAGACTTGATTTGTAAATACAACGTCGAATTTTTATTCTCCCTCTGGATGCAGTAAAAATGAAATTTATGGCAACAGTTTACATAGTATTACAAAATGAATCTTTGTATTACAAATTTAGTCATCTCATTACAACATTGTTTGTCTCATTGCAAATATATGTCTTCCTATTACAAAATAGATGCACAAATAAGGTTAGTTAGCCGCATATATATATATATATATATATATATATATATATATATATATATATATATATATATATATATATATATATATATATATATAGAGAGAGAGAGAGAGAGAGAGAGAGAGAGAGAGAGTCAGGCTAGAATACACTTGAGTGTATTCAGAGCAGAATACATTCAAGTAGTTTTTCATGATGTAATATTTTCTTTTCAAAAATCTAATTTATTGATCTTTTTAAACATCTTGTGAATAGCTCATACGCAAAATTTGAGCACATTTGGACATTTATAGGTCATGTTATAAAGACCGCAAAAATTATGCATTTCGAATTAGTTTCGCACGTCGATTTTGTTGCCCTTGGATAAGTGACTTACTCTCATCCAAATGAGTTCAAATTTGTATGTAGCCTAGTTATAGTATAGCAGTGAAGATCAATGGTTTATATTTTGTAAAAAATAGTCTTGATATGCAAACACACTTGAGTGTATTCGTGCGATCTGTACACTCGAGTGTATTCTAACATGACTCTCTCTCTGTATATGTATATATATATATATATATATATATATATATATATATATATATATATATATATATATATATATATATATATATATATATATATATATACGAGTGTACAGATCGCGCGCTACACTCAAGTTGTGTTTGCATATCAAGGTAACTTTCTTGCAAAATGTAAACCGTTGATCTTCATTGACATACTATAACTAGGCTACATACAAATTTTGAGCCCATTCAGATGAGTGTAAGCCAC
This sequence comes from Alisma plantago-aquatica, assembly GCA_963693085.1. Lineage (NCBI taxonomy): Eukaryota > Viridiplantae > Streptophyta > Magnoliopsida > Alismatales > Alismataceae > Alisma > Alisma plantago-aquatica. The sequence goes on along the minus strand of OY856409.1, from coordinate 1,030,126,214 downwards.
TCATCCGAAGGCAACAAAATTGACGCACTAAACTAATTTGAAATGCATGATTTTTGTGATCTTTAGAACATGACTTATAAATGTCAAAATGAGCTCAAATTTTATATTTGAGCTATTCACAAGATGTTTAAGAAGATCAATGGATTAGATTTCTAAAAAAAAATATTACATCATGAAAAACTACTTGAGTATATTTCAGTCTAACACACACACACTCTCTCCCCCCCTCTCAGTCTCTCTCTATATATATTCAGGCTAGAATACACTCGAGTGTATTCAGAGCAGAATACACTCAAGTAGTTTTTCACGACGCAATATTTTTTTTTCTTCAAAAATCTAATATGTTGACCTTCTTAAACATATTGTGAATAGCTCATATGCAAAAGTTGAGCACATTTGGACATTTATAGGTCATGTTATAAAGACCGCAAAAATTATGCATTTCAAATTAGTTTCATGCGTCGATTTCGTTGCCCTTGGATGAGTGACTTACACTCATCCAAATGGGTTCAAAATTTGTATGTAGCCTAGTTATAGTATGACGGTAAAATCAATGGTTTACATTTTGTAAAAAACAGTCTTGATATACAAACACACTTGAATGTATTTGTGCGATCTCTACACTCGAGTGTATTCTAATCACTCTCTATAACTCTTTTATAATATATATTGGCGTTTCACCATAGTGTTTATTTATTTTTAGAGGTTTAATGTGGGTATTTGGATTCATTGCAAATTCTCGGCGTCTGCGCTCAACCGCTGAAAACTCGAGGATTGCTGTACTATTGTCCGCTGGCGTGCATAAGCATCCCGAGGAGCTGAGCTGGGCTGATCCTTGCCACCTTCACTCTCCGGTCCTCTTTTTCGGTGATCAATCAGGTCAACCCCCAAATTCGAGGAGTAGCCCACCGTTAATTCCTGCCGCCGAAGCGATGAGCTACCAGCACGTTCCACCGGAACCTTACCCCCCACCGCCAGGCAAGACTGATATATCTCTGAATCTGCAATCATCGTCACGTTCGGACCACTCTTCGTCCGTTCATCTCTTATTGAATTATCTTACATCGACTCAATTCGTTGCTGACTAGATCTTGTGGCTTTGAAGGCTACGCGAGCCCTTACTCTCCCCCGGAGCCGCCGCCAGGATACCCCCACACCTACCCGCCACCACCGCCGCAGCCAGGATACCCGTACCCGCCACCACCGCCGCAGCCAGGGTACCCGTACCCGCCACAGGGCTACCAGGGATATTTCAACGACGGGTGCCCTGCTCCACCACCGCCGCCACCGCCATACTACCAGCAGCAGCACTGCCACCATCACTGTGATGGCCCCGGGGAATCCTGTGAATCGTTTCTGAGAGGATGGTGCGCATCTTGTAGATCTATTTTGGCGATTATTACTAGTGAATTTCTGTTAATATAGTTTCTTTTACTTGAATTTAGATGCCCCTTATGGTTTCTGGGTGATCATTACCATGGTACTAAACATCCTTGACATCTGGCCATATATCCTCGATGTTTCATATGTCTACGCTAGTCGATGTCAAACCCTAGTAAACTTCCATACCCCATTGGTTGCCTACTTGTTGATATGTGTCAATGACTTCAGCCTAGTTGGTGATGAAATCGACTCAGCTAGCTCAAAACCTCCAATTTTCTCGATGATCTTTATAGTTCATTAGTTATTATTGTTGCACACATAGTGAAGGCATAAAGAAACTTGTAGGAAGCCTTGTTTGACATTGAGATGACCATTTCCTTGGTTTCTAACTAGAGAGAGTAATGATAAGTTTATTCTTCAACTAGATTTCCACAAGGTTTTGCAAAATTTGGTGTAGACCTAATATCATTTCACCTCTCTTACTTTTCCCCCTCTTTACAAATTGAAGTATTTGGAAATAAGCTCTTGTTTTTTAATTCTAGAATGCAATTCAAAAGGGATTTCTGTAGATACAAAACACCACAAATATAGAACAGATTTAAGTTCTAAACATTTCATATAGAAGATTATAGATGGAGTATGTGTTTACCAAACATTTGATATTTTATGCCAAAATTCCCTCGCAATCTCACTATCGTTTAGCTTATTTACGAAGTGTTAGTCCAAAACTTCCTCAAAGTTTCCCTTACATTTTCCAGGATCTTCCACTTCCATGCGTGTAGAAGTTGACACTATGACGTCTTGTACATTTGCACATGACTGTGCTTTTCTACATATATAAACATGTATGGATGGCTATATATAAACATACATTTAGTTTTTAAGATAGATTTAATGAATTCTATCAGTTTTCATCATGAAATCACTATTTTGAGCTCAATTTTTGTCAAAGATCCGTCGAAGTTTGGTTGTAAAAATCCTCGAAATTTCCTTGACATTTACACAAACTTCCACTTCCACACCTGTCAAAGTTGACTCGAAGTCGAAGTTATGTTCCATGATCATTACTATAAGTTTGCCTAAAATCTAGGGTTGGTACCTTCTTTTTGTTGGGAGCTCACATTGCAATCCTTTATCTTCACAATCTTTAATCCCCAATAGATACTACTGTACGTGGGTCATCTGTTCCTACATAGGCAATATCTGTCATCATTCGTATTGTTTAACTGGATTTTCCTCCTATAATACTGATACTTAATTTTCCTACTCTTGATCACTTTGTTTATCACATCAAATGGAGGATCATCTTTATATTAATGAATGGGTATTTCACACCCTTAATGGATTAAAATTTAGATGGATACGGGTTGGCTGATATCCTTGTCAGAAAATTGAAGTATTGAGTCATACTTGTTGGTGCACAGACATACATTCTAGTTAGGTTTTCAAGATTTGACATGACAATGAAGGAATAGCCATGGACAATCAATCAATGCTACATTAGTAAATAAGTTCTCCTTGAAAACCAGTATAATAAATGAGTAAATAATCTTATATGTAGTTTGTACTCAAAATTCTATTAATTTTTTCTTTGCATCTTGCCTGCTGCCAGTGGGGTTGGTAACAAAATGATCCAACGGTCCTTGCCGTGGCGTCTGGGTACTGCTGGATGGAGGTCGGCCTACTAGCGGAGCTTGGGGGGGATCATAAGGGAAAAAAGGGCGGTAGTGCATTAGAAATGGTGGAGGTAGGGGGAGATAGGTGAAATGGTGACAGAAAGGGGAAGCATGCCAGGGTTTACCACTAGGGAGGAGGTGGGACCTACGCCCTAATGGATTTTAGGGTTTAGGCCTTATACCAACTAATGAGGAGCGAACTAATCTAAAACTAACCTAGAATTAGAATTGCAAATAACAAATTCAGTTGAGTGTGAAAATCATTCAACATGTCTTCTATTGAGGCTTACAAAGCCTATATATAGGCGCACACATGGAGGTGACTTGGGCGGTAGCCAATGTGGGACTAAACCACATGGCTTAACAAAATCCCACTAACAATATACTCAAACAAATTAAAAACAGAACGAGCTCAATCAACATCCCTATAGCAGTGTCTGCATACAGAGGTACGCATATTTGATGTTTGTCTTGCGTCACATAGTTTTGTAAAACAGTAGTTAGCATCTTCATCATCATCTTCATATCTTGATGGCCAATTTAATCAGCCGAAAGATTTTATTAAGCTTCCTTTAAATGTCCTATTCACAAACTAACAATCCATTACCTGCCTAGTTCTCAACCACCACTAAATGTCTTACACCAATCTTTTGAATTAAATTCGACAAACCAATCATGCATTGTACATCCTCTGTTAATTTTATTATACTTTCTGACTCATTTCTGTACGTGGCTGCAATTTGTGGGCCTAATCACCCCGGTTGGGGAGCTGCGATGTAGGACGAGATGTTTACATTTTAGTTTGTCCTTTAGTTAAGGAGGTATTTTGCTAGGCATATATGAGTCTTCATTGTAATGTGAAAAATGCTTTGTTTATTGAGTATCGACTTGTCTTGATCCAATTTCCTTCTTCCATTTGTTAGCAATTATGGTAGCAGAACCGATTTTCATCTTCCATGACCATAGTGACAAGTTCGGGATTTGACAACTTTTCGGCTAGCTAGAAAAAAATCGGAATTCGGAAAAAATCGCAAAAATTCGTGAAAAAATTGATATATTTCGGTCAAAGTTTGGTCAACTATTCGGAAATAATCGAGAATAAGTCGGCTATATATTTACATATACATATACTTGTATATACACATACATATACATATAGGTATATATATGTATATATACATATATATACATATACACATATACATAAATATCAGATACAAATGTAACTATTAAGGTCACTATATGTACAAACTTATTGAGTGAAAAAGGTAGGAAAAGAATTAAAGAATAGTAAGGTAATAACAAGGGCTGTCAGGGAAGTGGGGGGTTGGAGGTTTAGTGTGTATAAGGAATTTCATGTACACGGTTTGGTAAAAAAAGAGCAAACAACTAAAAAGAGAAAAATCGTGAATAAACGTGAAAAGTCATGAAGAATCGTAAAAAAAATCATATAAATCGTGAAAAAGCGGGAAAATCGTGAAAAATCGGCGATCGACATATTAATCGTGGTGAACATTCGGAAGCCTATTAAATCGTAAAAAATCGCTGATTTTTTGTAAAATTCGGAGATGTTTGTTACTATGTCCATGACGACTATAAATAGAAAAAGAGGAAGGCCTAAATCAACATGGGATGAGCTTATAAAGAGAGATTTTGAATCTCTACATCTCAACCAGAATATGGCCCATGATAGAGCTGAATGAAAACGAAGGATCCATCTAGCCGACCCCACCATAGTTGGGACTGAGGCTTAGATGATGATGATGACAACTTTTGAACCACTTAGTCAAGCAAGGACAGCGGGGAATGAGAATACATACATCTAGAATGTGTTAGGATGGGCCTATGTTAGCGATTAGGCATGCAGGTGGGTACGCAGGAATAGATGGTTGACCATAGGTGCCATCGTCATTCCCCAGTACCACTGATAGAAGTAGAAGTTGGAGAGAAGGATTGGTTAGGATAATGGGCTTGAAGAGAAATTAGGATAAAAAAGTGAAGTCTTAAACATAATGAGTTGGAGGGCTGGAGGAGGTGAAAACTGGCTTATGGTTCCTGATGGTATGGTTGGCACTTAAAGGCTCACTTGGTGCTAAAGGTTGTTGAGGTTTTTGGTAGGGACCATCTAGAAACCTTTTGGCCTGAAGCCAAGATGAATCTCTGCATATTTTTTCTCTTTTGTTACATTCTTCTCTTGGCTTCTCTGTAGTTGGATAGTAAGAACACATTGATGTCTAAGTTTTTGTCTTCACTCACGTTGTATGGATGATTTACTCTTTATTCAGGCTCTGTTTGTGTCATCTTGAGGTTATACGTTGATGGTTTGTTACTGATGATTTAAACAAAATGCCTCAGTATCTCAAGTGCTTTTTTGGATATTGAATTTGCAAGGTCCAAAGAGAGTTGGTTATATCCAGAGAAAATTCTGGGTTTTTCTTTTAAGGAAATAGGGATGATTTGGACCTGTTGATACTTCTATGGATCGCAATTCAAATTAAGATTCTAACAGCTGAGAGTCAAGGTGGCTAGGCAGTCAGCATGTCCCAAGGGGCGCCTAGGCTGTTCTGGGCGTTTTTTGTTTTTGTATTTTTCCAGTATGTTGATTTGTTTCTTATTATACATATATACTACATATAATACTATATGGGAAACATAAAAATAGAGGGAAGATGAGACTGTGACAACAGTAGCAGGAGATGGGAGTAGGAAGAAGAAAAAAGGGTAGTAATAGCAACAAGCCTGCGATAACAATTGGGGCAGGAGATGTAGAAAAGAAATAAAAGAAAACAGGAAAAAAAGGGTGGGAAGAGGTTGTAACTCGGTAGAGAGAAAATGGAGGATGGCAAAGAAAAGAAAAGATATATTAACAACAACAACATCGCGAGGAACATGTGATGTAAAATAGGAAAATAGTAAGTACAACATCAGCACCATTACAAAGCATAGGTGATGTATAGAGGATTAGAAGAAAACAAAACTTTTTTAAAAACACAGCAGCAGTAGGTTTTGGAGTAGGAGGGGATATAGGAGGAATAACTCAAAAAAAAAAACGCAACCGCAGTAGGATTTAGGAAGAAAATACAGGAGAAAGGATAAAAAAAGAAAAGAAAAAGAAGCAAGAACAACACACATATGAGGAAACAGAAATCTGTTAACAAACAAGCTATGATCACTTACCAATTTGGCCCAAATCAGACCTAATTTCCAGGGGAATCAGATCTGTTTTCTCTTAATTTTCCAAAATTGGACCTGATTTGACCTAAATCAGTCCTATTTCAGCCATAAATTGACTCAGGGTGATCTAATTTGACCAAATCCAGACTTGATTCATGCCAATTTATACTCTAAATGGCTTAATTTGGGCCTAAAAGGCCTTAGGCGCCCACTTAATGCACGTAATAAGCTGGGCGCCTAGTTTGAGGCGCCTTGCCTAGCGCCTAGGGCGCCTAGGCGAGCGTCTTGATAACTAAGAGTACACTTGGTAAGCAAGCTTACACACTTGTGTTATGATCACTCAACCAGATGTCTTTTGCTCATAGTGTTCTGACAGTTGTGAGTCAGTATTATGGAGAATCCTCTTACTGGTCATCTGGATAGACAGACACATTTTGCATTATCTTAAGAGAACACCTACTAGATCCTTGATTATAGTAAGAATGGTGACCTGAAGGCATAGTCACAAATGCGGTATCTGTGATACATTTGGTTGAGCTGAAAAATTTGTGATTTGGGAATTATGCTGAACTTGGGGTAAAAAAGGGTCAATGTACGGTAAAAATACGGTCAATGATTTGGGAAATACGTTGGAGAAAATCAGAAGATATATACATAAATTGCATACGTATATATGTATATATATGTTTTGCACACACACACACACGCACACGCGCACGCACACACACACATATATATTGCATATACATATCTATAAATATAACATACATATATGTATACATATGCATACGCATACGCATATACATACTATACATATGCATATGCATATGCACACACACACACACACACACACACACGCACATACACAGACACACACGCACACGCGCACATACACGCACCCCCCCCCCCCCCCCCCCCCACACACACACGCACGCACACACACACATGCACACACTCGCGCACACACTTGCGCACGCGCAGATTACATGCATACACACATGTGTTTATACATATACATATACTATGCCTGAAGGCATAGTCACAGATCAAGTATTTAAGATAGGTTTGGTTGAGCTGAAAAATTCGGAATTCAAAGATAAATAGAAAATTGGATAAAAAAGGGTCAACGTTCGGTAAAACGATTGGGAAAAATAGGGGGATGTATACATATATTGCATATATATACATATTGCGCGCGCGCACACACACACACACACACACACATATATATATATATATATATAAAGAGAGAGAGAGAGAGAGTCAGGCTAGAATACACTCGAGTGTACAGATCGCCCGAATACACTCAAGTGTGTTCGCATATCAAGACTATTTTTTTGCAAAATGTAAACCATTGATCTTCACTGTCATATTGTAACTAGGCCACATACAAATTTTGAGCCCATTTGGATGAGTGTAAGTCACTCATCCGAGGGCAACAAAATCGACGCGCGAAACTAATTTGAAATTCATAATTTTTGCGGTCTTTATAAGATGGCCTATAAATGTCCAAATGTGCTCAAATTTTGTATATGAGCTAATCACAAGATTTTTTAAGAAGATCAACGGATTAGATTTTTGAAAAAAATATTGCATCATGAAAAACTACTTGAGTGTATTCTGCTCCGAATACACTCGAGTGTATTCTAGCCTGACTATATATATATATATATATATATATTGCATGCATTTATCTATAAGTGTTAGATACATATGCATATATGTATTTACATACACACGCACACACATATATATGCTCAAACGAAGTTAGAGTCTTAAGTAGTATTACATGGGAAAAGAACTTGTAAATACTAAAAAGTACTAAATGACTTAGTCATAGCACCCTAAATCGGAACAACAAGACCAACAAATTGACAAAAAGGCCTTGCCACGAGCCGGATTCAAACCGACACCTTTAGGTAAAACACACACATACCCAACTGAGCTACCTTCTATTCAGATTGTGACTTTTGGTAACCCGGTTCCTCATGCAGAACATGAGTACGTCTTGGGATGTGCAAATACTAAAAAATACTAAATGACTTAGTCAGAGCACACTAAACTGGAACAAGAAGACTAACGACTGACAAAAAGACCTTGTCACGACCCGGATTTGAATCAACACTTTGGGCAAAGCACACACCTACCCCAACTAACTACCTTCCATTCAGATCGTGACTTTTGGTAACCTGATTCCTCATGCAAAACATGAGTACATCTGGGACGTCTATGTCGAGTAGATGACTATAATTGGTTTTTCAAATCGGAAGTGGTGCATATTTTTGTTGCTTTGGGAGGCTTGCTTAGGCTCTTCCCTGCCACTCCTTCCGTAGTTGCTGCTCCTTACCCCTGGAATCCAAAAGATTTTTGAAATTAGTTTGTACTTGTTTAAAATATGGACTGTTCTCTCGTGCCATATCAAGACAATCTTGGATCTCTTGCATTTTGTAGCCACCATACTAGTCCTCCACCATGTCGGCCAGACGCTCTGCCTGGACCCCTAGAACCGAGTGTGCATTTCCCCATGGTTGCTTTGAATAAGCTCACCTACTTGCTCATGATTATTCATTAGATTTTCCTAATATTCCTTCAATGGGGGGTTCTTACGTTGCCCCGGTATTGAGGGGGCTGCTGCTGGGTTGGGTTAGGGAACATCCGTGTGAAGTTGTGATTTTCTTCACGAATCCAAACGTGCTCACAAGATTCAGAACAAGAATAAGACTGATAGAGACTTCATAAGGGACCATTTGAGCTTTAGTTTATAATGTTCCTAGAAAGGCTTATTTTGATAGAGGGGAGTGAAAGTTCCCAACAATCGACATTCTCATACCCCACCCCTGAATCGTACGAGCACGCCTCCCCACTATGTTGACAACTCTATACGCCAACATGCCTCCAAATTTGAGCTATACCCCGGGGGGAAGTACCCTTCTCTAAAGGAAGATGTCAAGATTTCACTCAGCACGCAGGATCCGCAAGGACCAAACTGTAGTCGAGTCCTATATCTACCCCAATCAAGGAATGAAGTTTCGTCGAAATCGTCGAAATTTTCAATTTTGACGCGATCTGCTACGAAACATTATCATTGTGCCGCTATGTTGAAATCAACAAATTTTTTTGCCCAAATTTCAAAATTTTCAGAAGGAACAGGAAAGCGTACTTTCCTCCCACATGAAGGACCCCCACCTATCCCCATTTCAAATTTATTGGATAAAGCAATGCATTTAGGTGTAGAGATCACGCCTGTGAAATTTAATGGCTTAAATCTTTCATTTTGGCGTTGAAACGGGCATGGTTGCAATCCCGAATTATAGTCCAACGAGGAGAATGAAAAAAAAAACCTAATCATTCAAATCTTTGTTGCGAAGTCTATAAATTATACGTCCTCTGGTTGAATTATAATGACTTACTTCAATTTTGACCCTATCCCCCGGTAGTATACGTATAAAACTGCGTCGAATCCTCCCCGATACATAATATAGAATTAAATCTTCATTATCTAAACGGACTCGGAACATACCGTTGTGCTCAGAGTCAGAAGAAACCACATATCGTACCATATTCCACTAAAAGGATAACAATATTATAATCCCGTTTTATCGAGACTTCTGTTGAAATTTAAGTAAATTTCGGTTTCCATGCCGTCGAAACAACATCGAAATCGGATACCTCATTCCTTGACCCAGTGACTGTCCCGATCTCCGTCTGTGCTCCCTCCCCCCTTTATCCATCCAGCAAACCAAAGAGGTCATATATATTGACATTGACGACCAACAACTCAAAATGATTGACTTCTATGAGAAACAAGCATACTTGCCAACGACAAATCATAATCAGTCAAAACCTCTGGGATTTGAAAATGAGTTCCCCTAATTAAACCCACCATAGGGGAAGGGGGTAGTGACGTCTGAGGCAGATAGGTTGTATAATCACCACCATGGAAAAAAAAGCGCGCCCTGAGGCGCTAGAGGCGTACGCCTCGAGGCGAGGCGCACTCAGGGATGCCCCGAGGCTTAAGCCTCAGTCACTTTTGCAGAGGCGGACGCCTCATTTTTCAAGAGGCGTAAAAAGGCGTTGAGGCGTAACTGAGGCGTAAGCCTCTGTCTGCCACCTAAAACTGATGGTTTGTTGTACTATTTGGACTGCTATTGGGCCCAACCCAAGTGGTATTTATTCAAATAGAAGATCTCCACCTCCAGGCAAACAGGAAACATCAATCTTTAGGCTGCTCCAGCCCTTGCTGGTGGCCGTGGTGGCTAATCCAGCTGCTGCTAGCCAAGTTGCTGCTGCTACACGTCAGTGCTATACTGTTTTGTGATTTGATTATTTAGTTATATACTTATATATATAACTTGTATATATAGACATATTAGATATACATATATGATACATATATATATTTTATTTATTTATTCATACGCCTCGGTACATTCTGAGGCTTACGCCTCGACCGTCTTGAGGCTTACGCCTCGCCTCGCTGAGGCAAAAACGCCTCGTTACGCCTCACGCTTTTTTCAACCTTGATCACCACCTTGTTTTTGCCTGATTTAAGTGGTCTTATTTTGTGCTACATGCTAATGCTTCTTCTTTTGATTCCAAATTTGAGAATACGACATATACAATTGATTGGTTTGTGTGCCTCTCTTATTACTTTTTTTGTATTCCCATGATCTTTGGTTACAATTTGATCCTTCTATGGTCCAATCTCAAATTGTAGGAAGCCTTCGATGGCTTCCTTCTGAAAACGTTCATTTATATATGGGTATAGACGGTGTTTCATTATTCTTCGTAATATTGACCACATTTCTGATCCCTATTTGCATTTTAGTGGATCGGTTCGGTGAGAAAGACTGTTAGGAAAAAGGAAATCAATTGATTCATTGAGCTGAATGGGAAGGGCAAAGCCCCTGAGATCCTGGAGGTTGACGTTGAAGGATAAAAAGTCTACGGGCCATGGGTGAAAGGCAAAAAAAAAATCCAAGGATTTCCCTAGTAGACGTATTGTTGTCAGCCCTAATGAAGACGGGGAGACAAAGACACCTGAATATGCCCCCACGGTTAAGGCAAAATGGAAATCAAGAAAAATATGAAAACTGCATAGCATTTAGTATAATACTGGAATAAAACCATAAACGTGAATGATTCTTGAACGCTATGGGAATAAAACATAATATTTGGGAATCGGGAATAAAACATAATATTTGGGAATTGGGTTGGGAGTCATCAGTTCGTTTCATACATTTATGGAAAAATATGCATTTAAAACACGACTTTTTCAAAAAGTTAGACTGAGTATATTGTGATTGTGCTTGAAGGTATAAGGCTATGTAATGCAGATTGGTCTGGTTGTAATATTTTCCATAACTAGTTACTATGCACAAATTAGGAAAAAATCATGGTAGCTCGATTGAGTATGATATCAAGTTATCAACATATATAACAATGACAAACTTATATTCTTAAGAAATTTAGAATTCCTTACCAGGTCTTATTAAGTATAACTGTGAATGGTGGAGCTTGTGTGATGACCCATGTATAGTGAGTATTGCTTCCAATCATGTTATCCATGAGAGAACTGGACAGACCCAGTACACTATCACTTATTGAAGAAACTGTTGGAGCAAGTTATTACTGTTGTCCAAGCATAGTTGTTAAGGCGGCCAGGCGCTAGGCAATTTCGAGGGGGCACCTAGGAAGCCTAGGTGGTCGCCCAGACATTTCTAGGCGTTTTGCCTTTTTTTAATTTTGAAAAATGATGATTTTTTGATATTTTCATTCATATTTTCAGATATGTAAATATTAAATAATGACATAATTACATAGTATTATGTAGAAATTAGGCTAAATCACACCTAACATGACCTAAACTAGATCTGATTGGCCCTGATTTTCACTCTTTTGACCCAAATTTGACCTAGTTTACCCTAATTTGGCCTAAACCAGACCTAATTTTGTATGACATGACCTAATCAGACCCAATTTCCCTAAAGTTTTCACACAAAGACCTAAATGAAACCAAATTTGGCCAAACCAGACCTAATCTTCCCAAGTTAGAACTAGTTCCCGCAAATCATACTTGTTTTCTTCAAATTAGACCTAATATGCCCAAATTTGACATGATTTGACCTAAATAAAACCTAATTTTGCATATTATGACCCAATCAGACATAACTTCCCCAAATTTTCTCTACGTTGACCTAAACAAGATCTAATTTGGCCAAATCAGACCTAATCTCACCAAATCAGACCCATTTCCTCAAAAGCAGACTTGTTTTTCCCAAATCAAAACTAATCTGCTTAAAATTTGACATAGTTTGGCCTAAAACCAAATCTAATTTTTTGTAACATGACCTAATTAAACCTAACTAGCTCTAATTTTCCCTATATTGATCTGAATGAGGCCTTGCATGATCAAATCAGACCTAATTCCCTCAAATTAGACCTATTTCCCCTAAATCAGGCCTGTTTTCCCCGAATCAGACCTAATTACCCTAATTTGATCTCATTTGGGATACATCGGACCCATTTCTACCATAAAATGACTCAACCCGATCAAATTCAAACCTAATTTATGCTAAATTAGTCTTGAAGTGGCTTAATTTAGGCCTAAAAGGCTTTAGGCAGCCACTTAGGTCACCTAGGGGGCTGGGCGCCCAGTTTGACGCGGCCTGCCTTAAGCCTAGGCGGGCACCTTGATAACTAAGTGTCCAAGTCAAGATGGTGATTGGCTTATGATTTGTGCTTTAGTCATTAAGATTCATGTTAAAGTTTTATGCTGGGGACATATGATATATATGCAGCAGCTTGAGGGAAACATGAATGTATGTATTAGAAAGTGCATACATATAATATTGACAATGTATAAAGGTGAACTTGTAAACCTCGTGATATTTATTATACTCATTGGATGGTCCCACTTGGGTTGTCTTATCCTCCTCTCCGGTGCACAAAAAAAAAGTGACTTTTATGCTTAATCCGATGTTTTTTAAGAGCTTTCTTACGTTGCTTCAATGGTGGCAAGGTAGGAGATTGATGGCTCTCTTCTCACCTTTTTACTGCAGTGTGAACACTAACTAAATAGAGGTAATGGCATCACAAGTGGTGGAGGAATGTTTCATAGTCTCATTTGTACTGTGAACAGACATATACCGTGTTGTAGGAAAGAATAACTAGCCCAGTATGCTGGGATTCTATCTTAGCATGTGAATCTACCCTCGAGGACCAATGTTGTGGAAATAATAATTAGCTTACTACTGCTGGGAGCCTATTTCAGTATGTAATTCTAGCTTCAAGGATTAAGGTCGTAGTTTGTTTGCTACTACAACCTGTGCAGTTGAGTCTCCCTTAGATAGCATCTATCTTTGTTTCCTGAAAGCCTCGTGTACTGGCCTATTGGGATAGCCTTTAGCAGCTAGCCTCCAAACCAATAAACCAAGGCTTAACACATAATTCTACATTATAATCTAAAAAAAGTGGAAGCTGTTGGAACTTTGTGAAAGTGTCTTGGGTTTCAGATTACGATATACATCATTCAAATATGGCAAAAATCCAACAAACTATCTTCGAAATGAATGCAATTATTTAAACATTCAATACAATAAATAAAGCAAAATTTAAATAGAAAATTCTACAAGTATTATGGTGTTATTACTATTTACAGAACTAATAACTGAAAGCATCAGGTGATGCTTGAAAAATGGTGACTACGAGCATGATGATATTCTCCCTTTAAGAAAAGTGATGATGAAGAGGAAGGAAGATAAAGACCATCAATCATTGCAGAGTCTAGTTCTGACTACACCTGGAGGTGCAGCTCTAGACCAACATCGTTCTATCTTCTTCTTCTGAAAGGTCTAGTGTGCCGGGTAGTTCTGTAAGTGTGATTGATGGTAGAAGCCACACCAACCATATATCTGCTGTGGCAGATCAGGCGCTTGAAATATATCTTCAGACTCACTCAACCTCATATTTCCTACATGGTGATAGACAATGAACCTATTATATTCATTATAAGAATTTTTATGTTTCATAGCAAATCAAGCATAATGACGGATGTTAATATATATATGTCTTTATTTAGTGTTTTGTTAATTTACTTTTATATATGGACGTCACTGTAAATGTTCTGCTATTATAAATACAAGGGTACACACATTGTGTAACCCTAAGCTCTCCATTTCTCTGGTTGTTTCTCATGGTACCAGAGCAGGCCTAGATCCAGAGCCGCCGCTCTTCCCCTCCCCTCCCTCCCTTCTCTCTTCCTCCCCCCCCCCAACCCCACCGCCGGCCAACCCCCGCCCCTCCCGTGATTCGTGACTGCAGGACACCTTCAGAGTTTGCTTCTGCCTGCCCGTGTAGGCTGTTGAGCCACCGGGTTCCTTGCTGTGCTCCGGCGTAGCCCGTATGTGAGGGATCCATCCAATATGTAGATCTGTGCCTACTGCTGCCTATCTGAGGACGTAGGCAACCTTCTTCTGCCTGTTCCTGCTTTCTGCTGCCTGCCTGTTACTCCGGGAGTTGGTCTGCTTCTACCTCATGGCGTCTACACATGAGGATCTGCGCCATTAGGTTACAACGGTGAAACTGGATGGGAGAAACTACCAGCACTGGGTGTGTTCCATGCAGATATATGTCAAACCACAAGGCAAAATGTCTCACTTGACGCGTGATCCGCCTTTGGTGCCTCTTGCAACAAGCTGACTCAAAAGATGTGAAAGCCTATGATGACTGGGTAAAAGATGATTCTATGGTTATGACATGGATTCTGAATAGTAGTGAGACCAAGATCAGTGTCACACTACTATACCTGCAAACAACAAAGCAGATGTGAGATTAGTTTGCCAGTACCTATTCACAGTTGGAACCCCAAGAAAGTGTTTGATATCAACAAGCAGCTCAGCCGCCTACGCTTCTCGGGCTCTGACTTGACAGACTACTTTTCTACTTTCAAGGGATTGTGGGGGGAATTGGAAGCCTACCATCCCTTGTCTACTGATTTGGCTACTATGCAACGTCAGTGTCAGGAGTTGCAAGTAGTTCAGTTTCTCTGTGGGTTACCTGATTCCTTTGCTGGGGTGGTGGTTCAAATTCTAGCCAGTGATGCAGTACCTACTCTATAGAGTGCCTTTCAGCGACTACAACGCTTGCCTGCATCGTCATTTGAGACACCCACTAACACTGGTGATACTACTGCATTTGCTGCGATATCTGGTCGTGGTCGTGGCCGTGGCCGTGGACGCGGTAGGTCTCACGACACTCGCCCTCCCCTTGGTGCTGGCAGGGGGAGGAATTCTTTAGGTCGTGGAGCATCTTCTGGACCTGCTACTGCTACTGCTGCTGCTCGCCCTCAGACGGGCCAACACTTCTGTAACTTCTGTGGCCGGTCTAACCATATTGAAGAGAAATGCGGGGAAAAATACAGCAAACCGGCTTGGGCCAATGCGGCCACTGATGCTACTACCTCTTCAGAAATGTCTACCTAGCCTGATGCCCAGAGTACTTTTACTGCTGACTTCATTCGTGTTGAGGTCGAGCGCCTATTGCTTGAGCGTACTGGCTCATCGTCTACTGCCACCACCTCTGGAGCACTTGCTGCGACGTACTCTGGTTGTGACACTGCCTTCCTCACTGCACCGTCTTCTAGTTCTGGTAATACGAAATGGGTTATTGATTCGGGTGCATCGTCTCATATTTCTATGAATCGGTCGTTGTTCAGATTTTTGTCTAGACCGATTGCTAATTCGTCTGTTATACTTGCTGATGGCTCCAAGTCTGCTGTTTCGGGGATTGGAGACATTGTGTCTGATATCATGTTGAAATATGCTCTTTATGTGCCTCGTTTTCCGCTAAATTTATTGTTTGTTAGCAAGACTTTGCGTAGTCTAAACTGTAGCCTGACTTTAGTTCCTGGCTCATGTGTTTTTCAGGACCTTTGCACGAGGATGAAGATTGGTGGGGGGCATGAAGGATCTGATGGCTTGTACTACCTGGACAATCTGAAAAGAATGAACGATGTGGCTCTGGCTTCTGCAATATCTTCTTCAGTATCGGCTTTACAGTGGCACTACAGACTTGGGCTCCCATCATCTGAGAAACTGCGCCATATTGTATCTGATGTAGGGACAAATGTGTTTTAATGTGAATCATGTCAGTTAGGCAAACAGACTATGGCTGTTTATCCTAAACATTCTCAAATTAGTAGTAAAAATGTTTTTGATCTTGTTCATGCTGATGTATGGGTCCATGTCATGTCCCTAGTCTATCTGGCAACAAATATTTTATTTTGTTTATTGATGATTTTTCTCGAACCACTTGGTTATTTCTTTTGAAAAGTCGATTTGAAGTTTTGTCCACAATTAAATTCTTTTTTGCTGAGGTGAAAACACAATTCTCTATGCCTGTTAAAATTTTTAGAACTGATAATGCACTTGAATTTGTTCAAAAAGATGTCGAGTTGTTGTGTAAATCAGTTGACACTATACACCAGACTTCTTGTGCATACACACCTCAGCAGAATGGCATTGCTGAAAGAAAGAATAGACACTTGCTAGAGGTTGCTAGAACTATTATGTTGCATGCTAATGTACCTCGGTTATTCTGGCCAGAAGCCATCTTGACTGTCTGCTTTCTAATAAATCGGATGCCCTCTTCGACGATTGGAAATAAAATACTTGTACAAATTCTGCACCCTGATAAACCCTTGTTTGTTGTACCTCCTCGTATATTTGGCTCTACATACTTTGTAAAATTGCTTGGTCCTACTCATGATAAACTATCTCCACGGGCTGAAAAATGTATCTTTTTGGGGTATTCTCGTACACAGAAAGGGTATAGATGCTATAGTCCAACTACAAAGCGATGGTTTACAAGCAGCGATGTTGTCTTTTTTGAGGGTACACCGTACTACTCTATTAAAGGAGATAGTCTTCATTCTGAGCTTATTGCTTCTTCGCTGCCTATTACTAGTGACTGTGTTTCTGATGCCACTACTCCTGTTCAACCGACACCTCCTCTTATTGTTTATCAGTGCAGGAACAGATCTCAACCTGCCCAAGAACCCCCCAATCCAAGCCAGTCTTCTCCTCCAGAAGGTTCTGCGTCACCTGAGGTAATCTCTGATCTTGATGTACCTATTGCTCTTAGGAAGGGTACTCGTTCCTGCACTATCCACAATATTGCTAACCATGTATCTACTAATCATTTAAGTGTTCATGCTAGCAACTTTGTCACTGCTTTATCTGCGATTGCCATTCCTAAGACTGTACAGGATGCCTTGCAAAGTACAACTTGGACTACTGCTATGAAGTAGGAGATGCTTGCTCTTGCTGACAGACAGACTTGGGAGTTGGTGGATCCATCTCCTCAGTGTAAGCCAGTAGGCTGCAGATGGGTTTATGCTGTCAAATATCAACCAGATGGTACTGTCGAACATCGGAAGGCACGCCTTGTTGCTAAAGGGTATACACAGACTTATGGTATTGATTACTTTGAAACCTTTTCACCTGTTGCCTGTCTTAATTCTGTCAGAGTTCTACTATCTGTTGCTGTTAACCTTGACTGGTCTCTAGTACAATTGGATGTTAAAAATGCTTTCTTATATGGTGATCTGCAAGAGGAGGTTTATATGGAGCAACCTCCTGGGTTTGTTGCTCACTGGGAGTCACATAAAGTTTGCCGACTGAAGAAATCTATCTATAGGCTCAAACAGAGTCCTCGGGCTTGGTTTGATAAGTTGAGCAAAATTTTGACTGCCTTTGGTTTTCTGAGATCGCAGGTTGATCATTCTGTCTTTACAAAGAAGACTTCCTATTGTATTGTGATACTTATAGTATATGTTGATGATATCATCCTATCTGGCAGTGATTCTATTGCTATTCAGGCTACTAAAGCCCATCTCTGCAAGCATTTTGCTACTAAAGATCTGGGAAAACTACAATATTTTCTGGGCATAGAGGTGTCTAGAACTTCTAATGCTCTTGCTCTATCTCAAAGGAAATATGTACTGGATCTGTTACAGGAAACTGGTATGCTTGGTGCAAGGCCAGCTGACACTCCTCTAGATCCCAATGTTAGTTGGGATGATGATTCTTCTCCGATGTTTGCTGATGACAAAAAGTACATGAGATTGATTGGTAAGATGATCTATCTAACTGTGACTAGAGCTGACATATCTACTGCTGTGGGACTTCTTAGCAGGTACTTGGATAAATCCAGACAGTGTCACTGGGATGCTTTGTGTAATATTTTGCGATATCTAAAGAAGTCACCTGGCAAGGGCCTCCATTACAGGAAAAATGGGCACTGCTCTCTAGAAGGCTATTCTGATTCTGACTATGCAGGGAGCAAGATTGACAGGAAATCCACTTCTGGCTACTGCACATATGTAGGGGGTAATCTTGTCACCTGGCACAACAAGAAACAAAATGTTGTTGCTAGATCTAGTGCTGAAGCTGAATACAGGGCCATGGCCCATACTGCCTGTGAACTCATGTGGGTGCAGTCTCTTCTGAAAGACTTTGGTATTGAGTCTTCTTCTGCTATTCCGATGCACTGTGATAACAAAGCTGCTATTTTTATTGCCAACAATCCTGTCTATCATGAGCGTACAAAACATATTGAGGTTGACTGCCACTTCATCAGGGAAGCTATTCTATCTGGGAAAATCTGCACTCCTTTCACCCGTTCTGAAGACCAGGTTGCTGGCATATTTACAAAGCTGTTGGCGAAGAAGCACTTCTGTTCTCTGGTGGACAAGTTGGGTATGATTGACATCTATGCTCCAACTTGAGGGGGAGTGTTAATATATATATGTCTTTATTTAGTGTTTTGTTAATTTACTTTTATATATGGACCTCACTGTAAATGTTCTGCTATTACACACATTGTGTAACCTTAAGTTCTCCATTTCTCTGGTTGTTTCTCAACGGAGGTTATCCATTTGTGAGAGATGCTGTTAGGAACAGGCAAAGTAGTACTCCCTTCACAAAGCCTAAAGTTCAAGTGCCAGTTTTTGAGTCCCTTGCCCACAAACAATTTACCTATCTTTTTTGACAAGCTGGGCATAGTGTCATATATGCCGCGTCACTACTCAGGTGGTGTTCCAGCAGTAGCCGCCACGCTCATACTGTCTTGACACGAAGTGTCAGTCAATCGACACGACATATCGACATCCAAGACAACCATCATTGCGTGCCAGCAATCGGCGGATACAATGTGCTAGTCAGTGTTTTATAAACCGCGAAGTGCAAAGTGAGCAGATGACCTTGTAGCCGATTAATCGCTAGGCGGGCGATTAAGTGAGTGCTTTTTTAAAAAGCGGATGCTTAATTTTTCAAGTATATTTTACAAAATATATACACATATATACATACATAATATTATGCTTTTGTGAATGTTTACATAGTTAAATCTATGTATCCCTTTAAAATTAATACTAAGTAACAATGATAAAGAATTACTGAATTCAGCCATATGCAGCAAATCACCTGATCAATGTCAGACTACTAAAATAGCTAAATAGCTAAAGCAGTAGCTAAAAGTAATCAGTAGCTAACTATACCTTTATATTTGTTAAATATGCGAAGCATATAAGTATATACTTATATAAGTATCAAGTCACATTGCTGATGTTAATTATACCGAGTATAAAATATCTAACTAGCTGTATAAAATCAGTAGCTTAGAATATATTAAATCAGTAGCCAAAGATACATTTACGTTCATATCTAATAATATAAATAAAAATCAGATAAGTACCAAATCACATTACTGACATTAATTTATTGTCTTACTGAGTATAAAATAGCTAACATCACATATAACGTAGAAGATATGAAATAAAATATAAGATATAATTAATACAATGTGTGCTAACATTAGATAGTAGAAGATATGTATGTAACATACTGTAATCAATAAACATATTGATAATATTTACATAATCAGTAAGAAGAAATAAGTTGTTGTATAAAAGCACTTGTAAATCACAACAAAAAGAAAAAAAAAGTTTCACGCCTTACTTAAACCGCCCCAACAAAAAGCGGCTGCAAGCGTCCGCTAAACAGGAAAAAAAAAAGTGGGCTAAAAACAGCCGCGTAACCCCAATCTGCTCAACACCCGCCTAAGGTACAGTTTAATCTGCTAGGACCTTGTAACGCTTAAGCGGTCGCCTAGCACGGATTTTAAAACACTGGTGTCAGTGCATCCGCATGTCGTGTTGCTGCTTGGGTTTCTCCTACCTTGGCAGTTGCAGACACGTTCTGTCATCTATCCCACACGTCGTGTTCCCTCTAGGGTTTTCTCCTACCTCGGCGGGGGCGGTCACGTTGTGTCAGCCATCTCACACGTCGTATCATCTGATCAGATGCAACACAACATGTCTGACTCCTGAAAGTCCAGACACATTCCAATACGATCTGTCACTTGCTGTGATGATACCTCGTGCCATCCGATTTAACACGACATAGTTTGACTCTAGGAAGTCCAGACACATTCTCCACCGCATCACACGCCGTGTCCATGGTCAGAAAGTCATGTTGTCTTGATATACCTACTGTTAGGAGCTATCTATGGTCTCTAAAAACTCTTTCAGGGGCTCTCACCCCGAACCTCTGCATAGAGGGCATTGTCCCCTGCAAACCCAACTCAACTCACTTCGGAGTTGGATCCACATGCTAAAGGATTTAACTTCCGAATGTATTCTCTCACGACATATATCTCATGCATTGCACCTGTTTGAGAATATTATATTTTTTGAATACTATAAACATGGTATTGCATCACTTTATTTAACCAAAGAAAAAGAGCGATAAATTTAGAATTGATAGACAATTACTGAGTAAGTTAGGTAGAAAGGAAACAACATCTGTTGAAATTTGTTTCGACTAATGTCGTACCAGACACAATGGTAAGGAAGAAGATCCCTAAAAAGAGAAATATGGTGGTGTTGACAAAGCCAACGAGCGGATCCTTCTTGGTGTCACGTCAGGGCTACCACGTCCTCCATCTCCTTAAAATTTGGTTGCGCCACACTCCCAACCCTGTCAACCTCAAAAAAGGTGGTACATATTACTTTATTGGAATATACAAATTCTAATAGTAATTCATAATACCAAAGCATGCAACCCTCCCATGACTTTATATATATATAGTGAGCGAAGAGGCAATCTGTAATTTTAAAACTAAATGCAAAAATAACATTCAACACCTCCTATGGCCTTTCATATAGCCTTATTATATTACACACAAACCAATTCTTAATTTAAACTAAGAAAACACTACATCAAAATGCTTCTGTGCTTTTGCACTTATTAGGATAAAGACGAATTTGTAACCAAAACATGAAAAAAAATGCATATAATACTTCTTATACATTTTCCAATACAGTATTAGATTAGAATACATGGCTATTCTGTAATTTAGAAAAATGGAAGAAAAAAATGAAAACCCTCAACGAGTTTTCTTATATAGTACAAAACATGACATCATCCTCTCTCAATTGTGAAGTCGAGCTCTACCTCAAGTGCAAAGTCTATCTCTTATAAGTGCAGGGTTCAACCCTTCAAGCATGATGTCTAGTGTAAGGTTCAACTACTTCAAGCATGATGTCCAGTGTGAGATTCAGTTTTCTACAGTCGTTGAGCGATCTAACACAACTTCTCCAATCTTGTCAAGCAACTCTTTCTCATATCTCCTTACTTCCGTCAAGTCTTACCATGAGGGAGTTTTCTTTGTCTTTGTCCACCCCAACCACTTCTGTTGTCTCTTTGTGGTTGGTGTGTGGGGGAGATATAGAGGAGATGAGAAGAGAAAATGAGTATAAGGAGAAGAGAAGAGATGAGAGTTCAGAAGATAGAAGATATGAAAGAAACGGTTAGTAGAGAAAAAATTTCTGTAATGCTATCTCATGTAGGTTGTCCATTATCTTGGAGCTTCAAGGTCTTTATGTGTCCAAATTTTTATATTAAGGTTGATGTCAAGTCTTGCCATTTAGCTTCTGAATTGCGATCCACTAGTCTTCTTTGCTCATCATCAATGCGAGAAGATGATTTCTGATGTGTGTTTTCTCTGACTTCTTTGGTTTGCTACATCAGCCATATCTGTCACCCTTGGCTATGTCATGGTCATCTCAATAAGCGACACATAAGGCCAATATTTGCATAGTTTGTTGTGTGCTGATCCCACACACCTATCCTTTGCAGAAGGTCATTCATCCGGCTTCATCATCAAAGTTTCCATCTTGTTTATCCGTGCCTTATTAAGCACGTTGACTATCTGTTGCACCTATTCTTCTCGTGGCACGCATCTTGTTCAGACTAGCACATGTCATTCCGATAGTAGTCTTCATCTGAAAACTACTTTAATTACTCCAAGATAGAAGCTCCAACATGGTTAAAGCTCCAATTTTCTCAAGTGTACTTGCTGATCCTTCGATTATCAATTTCAAGGGGAATATCAAAGTCTAAGATATCAAAGTCAGGAAGAGCTTGCATATCATGGTCATTTAGGGGGAGTGCACATGTCGTGCACAACATATCTTCATGTTTTCGTCATTAGCTCATGTTTTTATTTTAATCTTATGATTAGGTTTGTCTTGTCATTGTCCAAGCAAGTTATGTGATTTTCCCGTGTTCCACCTTAGGGGGAGTGTTGCAATTCTAAGGAGATATGAGTATGTAATACATGCATGTGTCTATAAGCCCATATTAGTCAGAGTCCAATTAGTCAGTCAATCCAATAGAGTCCTTAAAGTCTAAGGTTGTGTCCATCTGTCCTATATATAAGAGAAGGTTTCTCTTGTATCGAACATACTGTGTGTTGGATCCTAGGATGGGTAGAATGCTCTAGAGGGGTGAGGGGTGAATAGAGCTGAATGTACTTAAACAAAATTCATTAGACCTTCAAGATATTCCATAAGATAAGATTGCTAAATAGAAAATTTGAGTACAACTAAAATATACATAGCAAGGGAGAGAGAGATTGAACAAGCACCAAGTGACAAGCTGTGTAGAGTGGTTCCATACTCCAAACTAGGAGTATGTCAGTCCACTACCTAGAGAGGTCAACCTCTAGGATTTCTAAATATGTCTTCCTCTATATATTCACTTATAAGAGTTATAATACATGACCCACCAAAGGACTTACCTATCCAATACAAAGAGTCTTCAACCTTACCATGGACTTACCCACTTTGCAAAGAGTCTTCGGCCTTCTCCAAGGACTTACCCACTCTTGCATAAGTCTTTAGCCTTCTAGGAATTACCCACTCTTCTTGGATCTTCATCCTTTGACTTCACCTTCACTTGGAGAAGCTTTCACCAAAGACTTACCCACTTGAGCAAAGAGTCTTCTGCCTTCACCAAGGGCTTACCCACTCTTGCTCTAAGTCTTCGATCTTGTTCTTTACCAAGGGACTCCTTCCCTTCTTCTTCTTCACCTCTCTTAGCCAAGAGAGGGAATCTTCATCTTCGTGGTTGAAATGAGAGATTGAAGGTGGAGGAAGTGAGAGCCTCACAAGATATACATGTAGGACTAGCTCTCTTACAAATCTCCTACTCACTCTAACAGATGTAGCAAGTGATTAAGTTTAGAGAGAGAGAGGAGGCTGGAAGATGCACTCAACTATAGACTAGGAAGCTCATATAGAGTTTTGCATTGAATGCTCAACCTTGGAATGAAGCCCAAGGAGTCCTTTTTATAGTTGGGGATGCCTCTTAGCCTTTGGGAACACTTAAGAACGAAAACTAGCCGTTTGTGGCTTGCAATAGATATATTTTCGATTGTTGCAACTCCTCAACGACTAGAAACACTTTTCTGGACTTTTCCGTACAATGCTATCGGTCGAGTTTCTATAAAGGTAACTCGACCGAATGCACTATGCGACAAAGTTAATTTGACCAATCGATCGAGTTTGTCCTGGTAGGAACTCAACCGATAGATTAAATCAGTTTTGTTCCAATGCAGTGGTCGGTCAAATTCTAAGTATAGGAAACTTGACCGATCAACAACATTCTCAAAATTCATCAAGGATCGGTCGAGATTGTAACTCGATCGATAAAGTGCTTGTAATGAATTTTGGAAAATGTCATTAAAGTGCTTAAATATTTGATTTAAGTGCTCCTGATTTTTAAGCTTAATTACAAGTCATATAATCATTACAATTTACATGATTGTAATGGATTTACATCATATTCCACAAAAGTGCACTTGCAATGATTTTGACTTGTCTTTTCTCCAAGTTGAGATGCGCAAGTTAGGGCATTTGGAGTGTGTCTATACCTAATATGAAATCACTCTAGTAAGGACATTAGACACAATTAAGTGGAATTGTTTAGTCATCATCAAAACAAGGGTTTGGTCAATTTGGACCTAGAGTCAACATTGACTTAGAGTCAACACTGTGAACATATTATATGTATTATCTCCACATTATTTCTCATTAACAAACCCAAAGAAAGTTTACATCCCCTTCCTTGCTTCCACGTGGATCCCTACATGCTTGGAGCTGGCGTACATACTTCAGTGCCATGCCTCCTTTAGTGTTACTATTTTAGGAATGACCTCTTCATGAACCACTCACCATGGTGAAAGAAAGTAGCTTGACACTTTTAAACTACCTTAGAGGTGCAAATCACAGAAGTTATTCAACATCTAGATCTTGCAATGCAAAATAAAGCAACTTTATTGTCCTCTTGCAAGAGGTAGAATATCAGTTGGTATCTTCTACGTTGACAAGATAGGTACAATAGTAGCCCACCACAATCACATATGGCCTTTGTGCCCAAGCATCACCGCATCCAGAGGCCCTCCATGAGTCATAATTTCTTGCTCCTTCAACCTTTACAATAATAGGGAAGGGACCCGCTATCACAAAACAACTACAACTAGTTCCTATTGCCACACCCACACAGATTGCAACCTGACAAGGACCTGATCCTCTATGTTTGGCTTCACCAAATATAGTTCTAAGCAACACCTCTAAACACAAACACCATGCTTAAGACTACCATATGACGAGGATGAAGATGATCAACTACAAAAGGATTGTGTGCTTGTTTCGACTACTCCATCGCATGACATTGCAGATCCTTTTTGTCCATGTACATGATGTCAATTACATCGTAGTTGTTTCAGGGCCATTATCCGACTCACTAGTGGCTTGACTTTTGGAGTCCTGAGGAGTTGATGTAGGGGGACTAGTTAAGTATTGAACCCATGTTTCGACCCTAAGACCTCCAAGACTATTTAATTAAGCCTCATTACCTAGTTCAACAACTATTTCGATCTATTTCAACCATAGTTTTAAAAAGCGGTATGCGTTATGCGTGCGGAGAGGTCACCTTATAGAGTATATGCGGTATGCGGGAGTATATGTGGAAGGATATGCGGTTTTGAATTTTTTTAATAATTAATTATTATATATAAAGTAATCGCACAATTGCATATTTAATTATTCCATTACATATTTAGACCCTAAAATTTGAGATAGATTCTAATATAAAGTTTCAATAAAAAGTAAAGCACCATTTTAAATGCATTCTAGAATCATTTAAACATAAACTTCAATGAAGCGTGCATAAAATGGTATTACACAAGTAGATAACAATCAATACTAACCAATGTTCTGAAATGCGTTATGCGGTATGCGTTCGGTCAGGGTACCACATAGAGTATAAGCGGAATGCCGGAGCATAAGCGGGGCATATGCATTTTTGGATTTTTTAATAAATTCTATATTTTATACATATATTTAATTAGAAAAATATAATCATAATCATAAATTTCATACTATCTAGTTTCATAGCCTAATAGCCCAAAATGTACCAAGAGATCATTACATCATGGAAGAAGAAACACATTTTCCAATCATCAAGAAGAAACATCAATCAACAAAACCCTAAGTTTATATAATGTACTAGAATATACAAGTAACACAACACAATAACACATGCAGTTCATAGCAGAACATTTATTGAATGAACACAATAAGAATAACCACAGTAACACAACACATAGTAGTTCAAAGTAGAAATAGAAAAAGAACATAAAAACCAAAATCAAAATATCAAAATGATATGAAGAATCAAGTCAGTAATAAATAGAGAAGAAAAAGTCGTAGGGAATATAAATTACTCCCTAGGCAACACACAAATTTGATACTTTGTAAAAGAAAATATCATATCCAATTAATATCTGCAATAGATTCCCCTTTTATACAAGACAAAACAAGAACTGTTGCAAGTGCAACATATTCTAATCTTAGAGCAAAATAGGAGGAAAAAAAGAGCAAAGGAAAGAGCATAATGAAACATTGACAATTGTAAAATGTAATAATATATTTTGCACCACTCATTCAAAATAGAGTTATTTCTGAAGAGCAAAATTTCAATATTTTATCTAAAACCAACTATATAGAAGAAGTAGTCATTTAATTTGGTTGATTTTATTTGAGGTTTTATTTATTTATTTTACTTAAGTCATCAAATGAAATGCTAAGCGGCCGCATATGCGGACCGCATGCCACATATTCGGTCCATGCCAAAAAATAGCACTGCATAGTTATATGCGAAGCGGCCGAGGGCCGCATACGCATATGCGGCCGCATAAGCGGCCTCATGCGGGGCATATGAGAACACTGATACTAACCAAATCATACAAAATATGCATGCATGTCCAAGAGGTCCAAAATAACAAACTTTAAATAAGCATGTGTCTCATGTACACAACATACAACGAAATAGTACATCAAGAGAATGTTATCAATAAAAATTTAATCTAGTTTGGGCCGAGATAAAAATGTCTATCTAAAAATCGCTGACTAATCGGCCTTATAAGTGGGTAAGTATATGCGGGCTGCTTATGCGGTCCGTGCAGCCTTTTTTTGAAATTTTCAACATTCTTGTATTAGGACTATCTTTCAACTATTCAAGTTTCTAGAAATTTATTTCAAGATTGAGGATTAATTTATTTTGTTACACAAAACACACAATCACCTCAAATCTAGGTTTTTGAGTCGTTTAGCTACAAATATGCATTTTTAAGGGCTTGTCTTGTTTTTAAAGAAATAGGCAACATACACGTGCCCATGTACGTGTAAAGTCAATTTGTTCCAACTTCTGGTGTGTCCTAGTAGTGGTCGTTATCAGGTATAAACCATCGTGGAGTGATGGGATTAGTGCGCGGGTTTTCTGTTGGGTTTATATATAATGTTTTTCTGAGATGATAAGTATCAATGGCGGTAATTGAATCAGTTTAAAACAACAATCCATATGTTGGTTAAATTATTCTGGCAAGGAAATTCCAGTTCAACACGTAACATGTATAATACATACTTTATAAGACTATATGTAGTGGTCGGCGGCAGTTACCTAGTTTGAAGGAAAACTAATTTAGTTGTTTTGTTGCAACGACGGTGAAATAGAACCTAATAAAGCATTAAAAGATCTAACAAAATTTTACAAAAACTAAGTTTCCGTGATTCAAGCGTCTTTGACGGAGCAGTTGACATAATAGCGGAAAACACAATCGTCTGCTAAATTGATTTGAAAACTGAATACTCGCACAATCGTGCTCCTCTTTTTAATGCCAACAAAAAAAAGATGTTGTTACACAAAACACACAATCACCTCAAATCTAGGTTTTTGAGTCGTTTAGCTACAAATATGCATTCTCAAGGGGTTGTCTTGTTTTTAAAGAAATAGGCAACATACACGTGCCCATGTACGTGTAAAGTCAATTTGTTCTAACTTCTGGTGTGTCCTAGTAATGGTGGTTATCAAGTAAAAAACATCATGGAGGGATGTGAGTAGTGCGTGATTTTTTTGTTAGGTTTATACATAATATTTCTGAGATAATAAGTATCAATGGCGGTAATTGAATCAGTTTAAAACTACAATCCATATATTGGTAAATTAATCTGACAAGGAAATTCCGATTCAACACGTAACATGTATAATGCATACTTTATAAGACTCTGTGTAGTAGTAGGCGGCAATTACCTAGTTTGAAGAAAAATAATTTAGATGTTTTATTGCAACGACGGTGAATTAAAATCTAATAAAGTATTAAAAGATCTAACAAAATTTTACAAAAACTAACTTCCATGATTCAAGCGTTTTTGACGGAGCAGTTGACATAATGGCAGAAAACACAATCGTCTGCTAAATTGGTTTGTAAACTGAATACTCCCACGATCGTGCTCGTCTTATTAATGCCAACAAAAAAAAGATGTTTAAGAAAGAGATGGGATTGGAGAACGTGAAGAAGTTGTGGAGCGAAGAGTTTGGGGGACGTGTCTAGAGTTGAAGGTGATTACCGTGGTTTTGAAAGGAGAGAGAAATTAGGAGAAAAAAAGAAGAAAAAAATTAGAGAAAAAATGTGAAAAGAGAACGGGTTAAGGAGGATGCAAGGATTTTGAATCCTTGTTTCTAATTGGTTGGATCATTTTTCCAAAAAAGAAAATGGCATAGAATGTAATTTAAACAACAAACTCCCTCTTTTTACAGTAGTATAGATAAACCACAATGGAATGGTTTTATTTTACTCTAATTCCCTCTCCTCATTCACATGACATAATTTAGTCCCTAAAATTTGTTTATGCCTACTATCTTTTTCAGATGTATGTCATGATGGGAGGGTGGGGGGAGGTCATTATTGTTGTGGATTAAATGGTAATCATGCTCCACCTTGCCTCAAGTATAATAAGGGTTTTAGACGTGGATTAATGTCAGGAAAATATATGAAGAATTCCTACTTATTTCACTAATTTTGACTTATTGTTGGTGGGGGGGATGTTGAAATGTCCAATTGTAATGCAATTGATACAAGTTGATATAAGTATGCCTCCGCCCCCATCATGGTAGCAAAGTCAGATCTAATAAAGAGACATCGCTGTGGGTACCAATACCATGGGGATAAATCTAGGAAGATAGTCCACATACTCGTCTTGGACATGCATCGAAAAATAATGGTTACTCTTGGTTACATATTGCATACGTACTAGCCGTATCTAAGACCCCCCTTTTTGGATGTTGGATACAAAAAGTGCACTTCTTGAATTGTGTTCCTATTTTGCTTCCTCCTAATGTGAAGGTCATGAGACATAGAGGCAACTAGGTAGGGACTCGAAAGGAAATTAGTTGGCTCTTCTTATACCCCTATTAGGCCAAATAAGTGGATTTTTTTCCTACTGCATGTACACTAACAATTTTCTCCTCCCCTCCTGTTGCACTTTGCCCCCCCCCCCCCCCCCCCCCCCAGATGGTTTATGAGGCCTTGAGGGGAGATGCAACTTGGAGGAGGTGCATCTTAGAATGTCTACTATATAGGTGGTAATGTCATATACTTCAAGGGAAGGTGCAACTCTGAAGCAAGTGTGACTCTAATGTAGGACAACTTGTGTAATCATCATTAGGCTTGGTAGCTCCTATGAGGGCCTAAGTCCGATGATCAAGTTAAATTGGGTGTTTCTTTTTATTTTAGTTGCTTTCGTAATTTCAAGGGTCTAGTTAATATTCCAAGGACTTATTTGCAAGTTGAATTTCTTTTAGTTCATATAAGTTTTATTTGGTTGTTATTTGGTGATTAGTAGCAATTATTGCGATAATTAGATTTTAGTATTTTCTCATAAATACTAGCCTCGAGTTATGTGTTTATGCAAACAATTATTGTTGAAATGTGCCTTTTAGGAATCCATTTCCCATCAGTTTGTATTAGATAATGAGATCTAATCCCTAACGGCATGTTTGGTTCGCAGGAAAGGATTGTAATAGTATGAGCAAGAGGATAGGATAGGGAGGTACAGGTGGAGGATGGGGAGTTGGGTGATCCGATCCTATGTTTGGATGCGAAGCAAGGATTAGTAATGACCTTTTTCAAATTGTTCCTCCAATCATGTGTTGTGTTTTGATGATCATCATGGTCAATGGATACTAATACAAAGTTAATTCTGTTATAAATGCGACCTGTCAAAATGTAAAAATCAGAAATTTACAATCTAAAAAATCACACTAGAATGTGCAATATAAAGTCAAAAGTCATGTAGGAGCTAGTTGCAAGTTTAACAACATTGCAATCTCAAATTATTAGTCAGAAATACACATTGTAGAATCAAATAAAAAACTCGACTTTAACAACTCCATTTGAAGTTGGGCGTCCATGATTTTCATCTTCAAGACAACTACTTTTCGTGAAAGAAAAATAACGTGAATCGATTAGGTTTTGTATTAGAGAACATGCTAATTGCTTCAATCGTTGTCTATTACTGAATCAATATGAAACAAAAGTACCAATTTTATTGTTCAATCATGATTGTAGAAACAGTTGATTAGTTTACTAGAGAATAGGGACAAAAACGCACCATACTTGTCCGTGACGTTCCTGATTTCAGCAATGCCGCAGCATATAACTTTTCTGAATCAGCAGCAGCACACACAGTGATGACGGGTGATTCGGTACACGAGCATTGATGAAGGAGACAACAACGCCAAAGCCGTGAAGCTTTTGTTGAAATACGACTGTTTTTTGTTGCCGAGATGGAAACGACGCTTCTATGGCAGACCCCATCAGGCAGAGCTAAATTCATCCACGAAGAATTCCGTCTCTGACGGCGGTGATAGTGAAGGAGCAATTTATGTGTGTGTACGCCGGAGCACGGGCTGGAGGCGTCGTTGCAAAAGTAGTTTGCAGTCAGGGTCGGGGTCGGGGCGGGGGCGGGGGTCGAGAGGTGTGCAAAAGTTAATACCATCTAATACTTAGGGGGAGTGTGGAACTCAAAAGTCCTACCTATATAGGATTGTTGTTACATAAGGATTAGAATCCTTGTGTCATTATTGCACAAACAAACATAGGATTGGGATTACTCATGGGATCCAAATCCTATCCTACTTTTAATACTGCAAACCAAACATGCCGTAAGTGTAGATCCCATGATCCCCACTCGAGAAACAACCAAAACCCTAGGTGTTCCGTAACTCAAGCACCATCAGCCACCGTTGATTAATCCCCATCAATAGTTACAATTAGTCGTATCCATAAAAAATGACGCTTGTCCACTCTACGATACACCGCCATCAATGTATTTCACTTGTTTTTCTGTCGGCCATCTTCCTTAGTTTTCCCTCTCCTCTCTCTAGATTCCGCCACCAACTTCCTAATCCTTCTCTTTTACTCTTATTTCATTTTTGGTGGTATCGTAGTGTTTTGGTTTGGTAATGTCCCTCCTGCACCAATAGACTCTAATGGCGAGCACCCCAACCCAAGCATCATTTCTATAGGGCCTTTGTGGCTTAGAGAGGGGAGAACTTAGGGGGTGGCATCCCCCTAGTGGTAGGGTGCAATCTCCCTTCTCCATCTGTAGCACTAGGGAGTTGCTGTCATGGATGTTTCTCGCCCCCACGTGGATAGGAGAAGGTCCAACAGTCAAAGGACCACACCTACAGGGTATCCATGCGCCCTTCACCCACTACCAGTGCTCCTTGGGTGATCTAGGAGCACAAAAGCTCCTTTTTGTGATGGAAGTACATGCTGTTGCACTGTAGTAAAGTACCACACTTGAAGAGCCGTCCATGCCCCCTCCACTTACTACAAGCGTTGATTGGGGTGATCCAAGGCACTAATGTTCCTTTTTGTGGCAAAAATGCTTGTCGTTGCATTGTTACCCCAAATCCGAATCTTTTTGAAATGTTTCGCCTTCCCTACTCTTCATCTAAGATATTCCTAGTTAGGTGCAACATCTTGTTCTTTCTTGGACCCACATTAGCCACCACAAAAGCCAGAGACCTAGATTTCTAAATTCCAAATTCTGACCCATCTTCACCAACATACCACAATGTCCAACAAGGGCTTTACTGCCAAGATGATTCAAGTAGACACTCCTTTTGTAGTCTAAGAGGCATAAACCATAGAAATCAGGGATATAGTGACTAGCTTACACGAGCAGGTCCAAGTCCTCAAATCGATAAGGGGCAAGCCACGACACAACCAAAGCTTGTCTAATCCTCACTAACAAGCAGATCTATGCCTCTGCCAATAACCAAATTGATCACTGAATATTGAATTGATCCCAATCTCTTTTACAACTAGATACTCGGTATCGAAGCCTTCATCAATTGCACCACTTAACAAAGGAGCAACAATTGTTGTTGGCTGAGGTGAAGCTATGAGGTACCTCATTTGTTAGTGTAAATGACAATGCACCGTTTGTCGCTTACATACTTGGATTGACATGAAGGCATTCAATGAGTCTTTCATTGTGATAAACTATAAGAAAATACTGCGCCTCAAATTTATCTGACCTAGAGTTTGGCGCACATTCAATTTAATGTGTCCTAGCAAGCTCTTTGATTTGGTGTACACATTAGAGTTCAGTGGGGACGATGCATTTATCATCCTCATGTGCCATCTCTACATCCATTGCCAATACGCTTGCATCCTCACACACCAATAGCATGGACGATGCAGTCCACATTGTGAATCGGATTGAACACGAGCATGAGTGTCAATCTATTGGGAGAGAGTCAATTGCGTGAAGCGGCAACTTGCATCTACACCGACTATTGGTAGTATTACATCAACAATATATGCCGTTCCTGTGCCATTTTTGAAGATTGCATTAGTTCCCAACAAGATGCAATGCCTCTTTTTTCCAAGGCTATAATACCGCTCTAACCAATGCCATAGTTTCGTGACAACAATGGCGTCAAACACGAAAAAGATGACAAGGAGTAAGCCGAAGTGCACCCATGCCACAAGTCCAAGAACGAGGTGGATGCCTATGATGATGAGACGCAATGTGTCCTAGCTATCCACACACTTGAGCTTCCACAACTTGATTCTCACCACATTAGCCTCTTTTGCTCTGAGATTGAGAGTGTAGAGCATATGCACATGATCCTCAATTGCCAATGGCAATGCCACTAATATCGCTTCTATTGTTGCCATCCAGTCTATGGGGTTGACCCTAAAACGCTACCCGCTGCCTATTGCTTGTGTTGCATCAACAACAATTGGAGCGTCACATAGAGATGTTGCACCTATGTCGACATCGAGTAGTGTGACGTACTATCTTGTAGCTTAGCACACATCATCTTGGGTTGGCTTTGGCAGCACGACCAAATAGCATAGCACTATGGCTATACCAACACTCATTCCTTCCAAAGTTTGTGGTGATCTCTTTGACCGACACTCACATTCAGTCAATGCTCTTTTTCACACCCTATACTACTTGCCGCTTGCTGCAAGGCGGATCGATGATCACGTTTTGCCACTTATCGATTTGAGGACTTGTATACATCTGTATGCAATATATGTATATATCCTCCGATTTTTGTCCCGACTTTTTTCTGAATAGTTGACTGTACTTTTACCGTGTGTTGACCGCTTTTTATCCGATTTTCCCACATAATTGCCGTATTCCGAACTTCTCATACATCTGTATGCAATATATGTATATATCCTCCGATTTTTGTCCGATTTTTTCTGAATAGTTGACTGTACTTTTACCGTGTGTTGACCGCTTTTATCCTATTTTCCCACATAATTGCCGAATTCCGAAATTCTCAACTCCACCGAACGTATCTCAAATACATAATTTGTGACTATGCTTGGGAGGAGTTCATGCATGACAAGTCGTGAATCTGTTTTGTCATCAGGCTTGGAAGCTCACATGAGGGCCTAAGTCGGCCGCCGATAAATGTAGATTAGGGGTTTTTCTTCTGAGCTAGTTGATTTCGCTATTTCAGGGACAAATTTGGCGTTCTAGGAACTTACAAAAAAAAATCTGATAATTTATGTAGGGTTTGTTTGGTTGTAATTGGGTGATTAGTTGGTGTTGTTGCAACAATCATGGTTCAGTCTTTTCTTACGAATACCAGCCTCAAGATGTGTCATGTAGAGCGCTCTTATTGAAATTTTAACCTTCAGAAGAATTCTGTCCCATTAAATCCATTTTTTGTAGGTATAGCCACTTTTTGACCATGCTTTCTTGATTCCAATTTCCCTGCTATTCAGTCTATTCTCGTATGTTCTTGTTCCTAAATTACTTGAATGTTGCACGGTTTTGTTTCCAATTTAGATATTCTTTGTAAATCATTGATTTAATTATGTGCTCCAAATTCAATATAAATAAAAGAGAATGTAAATACGTGAGATTTGATATAGTTGTTTGAATAATGGATATACGGTGTAATTGTGACCTTCTCTAACTTGTTTTGTTTTCTTTCAACATCTGATAATGGACATCATTGGTTTCAAATTTTTAGTTGATGGTGTTGCATATATATTAGATATTGCACATTTTTAACTATATATTTTTGCTTTGCCAAAGCTGTATTTGTACCCTATGTTTTCAAAAGTTGATGTATCATGTGCCCATGCCCACAAGTGTGTCCATGCTTACTAGGGTAAATATGCCAGTATCCGCAGACAAGCCATTACTAGGGATGGCAGAAATCCCCATAACTTAATGGGTCACACTGACCCAATATAACATGAGCCAAATGAAACGGGTTCCGGTGGGTCTTAATTAGTTACTGGGTCTTAATGGGGACACGGTTATTGTATCTATTTGTCAACGAGATGCCCATTGGGACCCAGTTAAACCCAAAAAAACCTGATCTCCGTCTCTGCAGTCGCCTCACCGCCCGGCCCCAATCCCTCGACACACCTTCCCATCCCCTTTCACTCCAGATCTTGCAACAAACCCGTCGCTTCTCTCCCATCTTTGGTCTCCCTAAGATCTCGTCGTTTGCTCTTGACTCCTCCCGACGGCGGTCTGGCTCTTTACCTTTTGTTGAATGAAGTCCACCATGAGCCAACTTCGCCATCGGGGGAGCAGCCGTCCTCCCACACAACACTGCCTTCAACCTCTTCATTAAGTGCTCCAGTTCCTATGCTTCCGGAAGATCCCACTCGACCTTGCCGCGGCGCGGCCGGGGCAGCTCGTTGACCCAGCGCGCTTCGACTCTGCGCTCTACACGTTCTACATTGGCCATAACGACCTGAACGGTGCCTTCTCGTCGAACACATCTTAGGATCAGACCGTCGAGACCAAGATCCCAGCCGTACTGGCAGAGATCAAGAGCAACGTGCTCAATCTCTACGGCCGAGGGACGAAGGTGCACAGCCACGAGGTACAGTGAAGGTGTGCCACCATGGAGGTGCTGCAAAGGTGCGATGCCATGTACGTGTGGTGCAGGATGCGTTGCAAAGAGGCGACACAATTTTTTCCTGTTGTGGTTTTGTGACCGGCATGATGGCGTCTGTCTTAAGCATTATCTGCGAGAAGAGAAGGCAGGGGGAATGGTCACCTCTCCATCAAGTAGATTACAGGGTTCGTCGATCATAAAATATTCTGTATTGAGTGAACTTTGCTTGAGGAATCACTCAATTACAGACATACTCTTGTCGTCCTCATTGGCCTTCCACTCTTCTTGTTCTACACAGATTTTTTTATGTTCAAGGAAACGAAGAAACAAACATTTCGGCATCTGGCAAGGTGTTCTGTAAATGTGCACATGACATGTTTGGTTCAATGCACGAATGTAAATCTATTTGTTTTTGTAACAACTATTTGCATGAGTACTGTAAACTGTCTATATCATACTATTTGTTTGGTGTAATGCCATAAATCTGATAACATATATGTGAAAAAAATTCTTGTTTCATCTGCCACTAATTTCTGGATGTTGTATGGACTTCTAAAATTCTGAAAGCTACTTTCACTGCAGATTTCATGAGTATTATAGCAGTGTAAATGAGCCGTAGAATAGCAAAACCAATACCGATACGAGAGGATTTCAATATAATTGTTTCAAGTTTAAAAAAGTAAATATTGACTTTTAAGGTTGAAACGAATTGCTTTGCAAATATGAAATATGTAGGGGTCATGTTGCAATTTTTGTGAATACAAATAATATTAAAGGACTTCTTTACAATTTTTACAGGTTTGGGAATTTTTTTTCAGTATCTAAATCTTGGGAATTGAATCATACGGGTTATAATGGGTACCCATTACCAATTGGGGTATGGGTATGTATTATTATGTATATTTTTTAAATAGGGCAGGTATGTGAATGTGTTACGTAAAAATTCAAATGGGTATGGGTATGGGTTGTTCATACCTGCTCATTTGCCATCCCTAGCCATTACTAGAAAATCTGGAGCATCAATTCTGCCTGGAGTGCCTATTGAGCCTCTGTTTCTTGGGACCACGGTCTTTTCATCGTCACCCCTCATAACATACCAGAACACCTGTATTTCTCTACAAGATTTGTTTATCACAATTTATCTCTCTTATTCGTTCCATGTATAAGGTTCACGACGTGGATATGCTAACGTATCCTCTTCTAATAATTTCCCAACAAGTAATCTACTGAACTTTGAAACTTATGTATAGTTGTTGACCACCATGCAAATTCTAGCAGATAAGTATGAAGTGTCTATATCATCATCCTATAAGACTTGGTATGTATCGATATCTATGCTTGTGTAAAAAGGGATACTGATATTAAATCTTATCTTATAAGCATGCCTTCTCTTCCAATGTTCTTACAGTCCTGATGGACACAAAAATGGCCAACTTTTTACATGTTTGGGTTGATGCAGTTTGGCGGCTCTGTGTTGCTGCTGTGTGCTTGAGGAATGTTGCTTCTAATCCAATCTGGACTGCGTTCTGTGCACATTCTGTTTCAGACTTGTCAATTCCGCTTGTCCTGTTTTATAGATGCAAATTAGGCAAATTGATTGCCTTAGAACTTGGTTCCCAGAATCCCTGCCGATGTTGTTATACACATTTCATAGTAATCTCATTCTGTTACTTCAACATGTGTAATATGTGTATGTATACGAGTGCATGTGACTTTAAACAGATGAATGCATGTGAGTTGGTGAACTGCTACATTTCCAGCTCATGGTTTGGTATGTTAATCTTGTGTGTACATTTGGCCTTTCTAGATTTTGTTGTAGCTGAAACTTGGCGTAGGGTGTTCTTTTGATCTTTCTGATGAAGAAAGAACAAGGTGCTATGAAAGGTAGGTGATGTGTTTTTATCGGGGTTACATCTTATCTTTCATAGTATCTAGGATTACATACCGTAGCAAGTCAAACAGTATCTCACACAAAACATAGCATTGAATCAGAAATTTTGATCTGAAATAATTAACAACGGTGGAACCATGCAATTGTCCAAACATAAAATGCACATGTCGTTTCTGCTTTAAGATAAATATAATAAATACATATTGGCAAACAAAAATAAAACTGTAAGACGGTGTCTTATATCTCAAGGGCGATCCTCTAATATGACCAACGAAAGTCACCTACATTTTAATTTGTTAGTCTTGTTTGTCCGTGAGTAGGCATTTCAGTTATATTTGTGAGTATAGATTAATTACTAAGATATGAGTTACTTTTTCAAGCCAACTTTACATCTCGTATGGTCATATGTGGGATCACCTTTACTTGTTGCGGTTGTTGTCCTACTATGTACGGGTTGATGCAGTCACATAGATAAGGTTTGGGAAGAGAACATGAAGCTGTACAAAATGGGTAGTGGAAAATGGAGGACAGTGAGCGGCAAGTTGATGTTCGTGAAGGGGTAGTAGAGGAGGGAAGAGTCCAAAGGGGACGGGGTGATCGTGATCCGTGTCCCAATAAGGGTGTAACAGCAGATAAAAAGGTGGTTCATGATATATGCGAGGAGGTTTTTATGTGTTTGTACTGGACATTAGTAAACCCACCTACATGCATGTTGGTAGTCATGACCTATAATAGTAGATGCAATCTGTTTTATAAAAACGTCTCTCGGATTACTCCTTAAATTTTACCAAATCAGCTAACCTTAAATGTAAAATGGATATGTTTTTTTCCTTTTGAAAATTGGCAATTTGCACCGTCCTCAAAAGCTGAAGTTAACATGTAATTCATGTTGCTTGGGATAAACGATATATGTCTGTCTTTGACTGAAGCTCAAGATCTCCGAGCATTACGATTGCACCTGGTTATTTAGAAATATTTAGGCCTCACTATTGTAAACGGCAATCACGAGAAAAGTGCTGTAGATATAACATGTGTCGAACACAGTTAAATCATTAAGGAATACAACCTCTCTCTCTCTCTCTCTCTCTGACACACACACACTATAGCTATCAGGTGATAAACATGTCAGCGTGAGATCATGGGAGATAACACACCCACAACATAACAATCATGTGAGAAACATTACAGTGAGAGCTTGACATGTGCTTGAAAATCTAAGTGCGAAGGGTAGATATATGGTGAAAAGTAAATTACATAATAGGCATTACAAAACTGGAAGTTAGCTATCAAATAGGACCATATAAGTGGGATGAGCATATATCAATTTACAGACATAGGCGTCAAATCTAAGTACCAAAGCTAGATACATAAATTTTGAAATACAATGGATTATTCTAGAATATCTTTTGCACAACATCAGAACATAGACTATAATAGAAAATCCTAAACATATCACATAGACGCGTGGAATGGAGCTCCGGCCATCGAGGAAGTTACTAAACATTGACGGAGCATGATCGCTACTCAATTTGACATTGCTACCATTATGTACCATTGACGCCAGCCTGAGCAGTGTGACCTTGAGCAGCAGGAATGGAGTGGGTGGTTGCCGCTACAGCCAATGGCAGTTGTCGGTATTGAGCAAAATGGTTGGCCATGGTTCCTGTCGTACTTAATATAGGCGTCTAGGTGATGGAGCAGGCTAAGAGAAGTTTTGACAACCATGGATTGGGATGGCTTGGATGATGACAGTTGCGGAATGCAGCTTGAACAGTGGTTAGCCACGGCGTTGTTTCCACCACCATAAAAATAGAATAATGCTACACAGATAAAAAAATCAGACTCAAAATGAAAATAAAATTTAAATTCTATCCTGTTAAATAACAAAAAGGAAGCAATATACTTGTCTCACTATTTTTGTTATTTAACAAGGTAAAATCTAAAATTCATCACATTTCATGCAGATCTCATAGAAATTTAGAAGGAAAAAGCTCATGATTCAACGTCCTCTTAGGGCATGTTTGGTTACTTGGATTTTGCTGTATTGGATTGTATTTTGGACTCCAGTTCAACAAATTTTACGTTTGGTTTGCAGGATTGGAGAACTGAGGCTAATCCCGGGATTTTCAGATATAATAGGAATCCCGCATTTTGGTCTCCATCAAAATTCTCCCGGACGCCAAAATCCAACATGGCGAACGTCGTGGACACGAAAAAAAATAAATCACGCACTTACAAAATCCAGCAAATCAAACATAAAATTTTATTTTGCGGGATTTTGACAATGCAGCATTTTAATAATGCGGGATGGACAAAATACAGGATTTCTAAAAATCCTGCAAACCAAACGTGCCCTTACTACCAGCGACACACCGGGCAGAGGCCATCGCGTCTGAAGTGAGGGGAAGGTTGTCTTTTTCCATAGCAGTCAAATCAACATGTCCTCATCTGATTCCATTCCACCGAAAGCGGGTAGGTTGCTCTGCCGACTGGATAGGTAGAAAGTGCTAGGCATTGAACACCTTTGGTTCTTTTTAGG
Organism: Alisma plantago-aquatica; assembly: GCA_963693085.1. Taxonomy (NCBI): domain Eukaryota; kingdom Viridiplantae; phylum Streptophyta; class Magnoliopsida; order Alismatales; family Alismataceae; genus Alisma; species Alisma plantago-aquatica. The sequence continues at coordinate 1,030,086,410 of OY856409.1, read as the reverse complement.
AAAATGCTACATGAACAAGAAAATGGATTAGAAATGAGACTTTTTTTGTTCCCACATATACATAATAACAATATAGAGAAAAGAAGTAAGTTGCTTCTCTTCTTTACTTTGTTGTTATACATATGTAGGGGACAAAAAAAATTTCTTTTCTGATGTTATTTCTTATTCATGTAGCAAACTCCTCCTTTTTAACCGGCGAGGGTGAGGGCAAGTACATTGTCATAGCGTTTCTTTTGATAAAAAAATATCAACTAAAAATGCATCGACACACGCCTTAACCTTGTGCACGCTTAAGTAGAGGTTGTAAAGGAGGCAAACCGATCTAGGATGTGCCCAACTATCTAGGACCCCGACTACTTTTAGAAAAAAAATTTAGGACCGTGACTAGTGTTCGGTGGGCGTGGGTGGTACGCATAGCCATGAACGTGGGAATGGGTCATACTGTCATGGCCCACATAACTCAATGTGTGGGCCAAATTAGGAAATATACTATAAATGTATGAGATAGCCTTGAGTTAGGTGGATCGTACCCAAAAACCAGAATTCATTATGTATATACATGCACATATAACAATCAACTTGTAGCGCTGATGGTTCTGTTTGACCTATCCTCCCCCGAATACTGGGGTTTGAAATCTCTTATTGCACATTGTATTTACAAACTTGTTTGAAGAGGGAGACTAATGTCTCTTTTAAGAAATCTGTACATGTCAAAATTCATTATTTCAACTATAAACTAAGAAAATTGGTGTCTATTTTTAGTGACTATCCCCTTTAAGTTGGCTTAGCGACAAAGTTATGAAGGATCATCAAGATATACAAGATAAGCAGATGCAAGAAATACCTACATAGTAGAAAATCAATATCAATGTAATTTGAATGGACATGTGCGCTGACCATAAGATAGTTCATAGAGATTTTGGATATGGAAATGTGAATGGAGAAGGAGAGAGGATACACAATTTTGTAACTACTTATGATATTGATATGCGGAAACACCTATTTCAAGAAAAGAGATCACCATATGATTACTTCTGAGAGTGGGCTAACTTCTTGTTAAATTGGCTACTTGTCTAGTAGATCAAAGTAACTTTTAGATAACAATACCCAACATAGGTGAGTGATTTTGCATATTAAAATGAATATAAACAAAAATAAACATGATCGAAGCCAAGATACAATGATTAGATAGTGAAATCTTAGAGGTCAAAGAAACTGAATTTTTTATAACAACCTTATCAAGGAGGACACTAGGAACGTGGTATCTGATGTTAACTGTAAGGACCCTGTCCCAGGTTCTGGGGTAACCCTATTTTCTTTGGCTTAATCTTGTGCTTAGAACCTTTTTTTAATCTTTTGAGATATAATTAGGGTTTGTGAAGGGGCTAAGTTTAAAGTTTGAGCTTATTTGGAGGCTGTTTGTGCTTTCTGTGGTAGTTTTAGTGTAAATTGCAATTTACCCAATGTAGGGGGGGGGTTGATGTGCAATTTCCACCTATAGAATGTTCCCTCTCTTTCTTTAGAGAAAGAGGAGGGTGCCTTGTTTGAGCCTTAGTCGAGGAGCATCACCCTAGGTGGTGATTAGGGTTGATGTGAGTGTTGAGCACCTTGACCATGTGTGAGTTGGTTGTGTTGTCTCGACCTTGGGTCACGACCAAGGCTGGTTTTGGAGGATGTCACGGTCGAGAGACTTCCTCCAAGTGTTTGGTCCGCAACCTAGGAGGTCTAGGGGTAGCCTTGGGTCGAGATGGATGACCTAGGGTTTGTGGAGGTGTCATGTCTTGGCCTAGTAGTGATGTTGGTTGATGGTGTCGCGACCATGGATGGTCCATCCTAGGATGGTCGTGACGGCGACCATGGGGAGATGCATGATGGTCGAGACACTACCTAGAGTGTATCACCATGTCTTGCATGTCATGCTTAAGTGGTTGCATGTTGGTCTTTTATGAGGACAAGTGTCCCTTGGGTTCCTTAGCATGTTGACACCTCACCTTTGCTTTCTCTCTAATCCCTCATCTATACAACCCCTTATGTCTCCTTGTTTGCAACACTTTCGACCCTCCATCTTCTTCCTTATTCCTTGCTTGTTCTTGGTGCTTGGTGGAGCAAGGAGGTTTGTCCTTGGAAGATTTAGTGACCAGTCTTCTCTTGCATGTGGTGGTAGTGGTGATCCGATCTCATCTTCCATCCTTGGTAAGTGTATGTCTTCTAAGTTGATGTTTCTTTGATCTCCTACCTTCATCTTCCTCTCTTTTCTTGGCCCTAGACCATGGCTCTTCCATGATGGACGTTTTGGGAGAGATACCCATCATCACAAGGGACATAGACCATATGTGAAGAGGATTCCTCCTCTCTTTTCCCCTTTCTCGTTTGGTTCGGCCAAGAACTTCTTTTCTTCTTTCCTTGGGTTATCTTGACCTTGGTGTCTTCTTATTCTTCTTGAGGTGCTCTTGTGGCTGAGTTTGGAGCTTTTGGGTGGATTTTTTCCAACCCTTAGATCGTGTGCTTGGAGCTTTGGTGGTGATCTTCTTAAGGCGGGTTATATATCACTAAACCTCTCTATTATTGCACTTTCTTTATGCATTTTATTACTATCTTCTCTCTCTAGATTGCTCCCTCATCATGCTTGTACTTAATAGTAATCTCTAGAGTTTGTTTGGTGGAAATACCTTGCTTGGTTTGGAAGTAATCCGAAACCCTAATCTTTCTTATGCCCATTTTGATAGAGGTTGTTTCATGGAGTTTCCTTCTTCATGGTTGACTCTTGATCTAGCCTTCATGTTTGGTGTTTGTGCACCTAGAGGTGGAGGAAAAGTTAGTCTCAATTTAAATTATCTTATACATGGTTTAACTTCCTTTGGATATGCTTTTCTTAGACCTTTGCCTTAGGGTTTTTGGAGATCGATTTTCTTGAGGTTTCCTTTCATGGTGATCATGATTCTTCCATAGCTGGGTTCTATTTTGGTGACCTAGATGTTCACCCTTATCGTGGTCGCGACCTAGGTGGCTTAGCAGTCGACACACACACATGAGCGTCGCGGTCGTGACATGGCCCATGGTAGTCGAGTGATCTCTTCCTTGTGGTCGAATGATCTCTTCCTTGTAATGAAGTTGGCCTAGTGATGATGGGTTAGAACCCTTAATGCTTAGAAACCTAATGACCCTTAGTTCCTTTCCTTGACCTAGATGTGACAACCTTGGTGCGTTGGTTCATGACCCAAGAGGCGTTGCAGTCGCGACATGGTGGTGGTTGAGGTCCTGCGATCACAACATATAGTTGGTGGTTGAGATAAAGACCTAACCCTACCCTAATGTCACAGGCGCGACATGAAGGAGATGGGTCGCAATATGATGATGATATTGAGGGTCGAGACACCCATGGTGGATGTCGCGTTCACGACATATCATAGACGGTGGTCGCGACCCATGTGTCTAAATGGTTACATATTGTGACGACAGTCGAACAAATCGTTACTAATTAAGCGGAATTAAACATAAACAATAGATTAACGAAAATCACTAAAAATTAAAACCATTTTTCAAGGAGATCCATTCCAAAGAAAACTCTTACTGAAAGGTCCAAAACCTTATATACATCATTATTCACATTATACATATCTGGTACATCTCATCTCGAGAATAACATATAACAGTTGCTTTACCAAACTACACATGAGCAACATAAAACCTCAAGGCACGTAAGCCAAAATCTTTTATTGATCATAAAACCAATACGAACCAACTCCAAGGACCTGAGAGTACAGAGACAACACATATGACTTCTATTTACAAGACATGACAGACAATACACTCAACCTGAGCTGTCACTGCTGCCTCAGCTATTGTTCCTCCTATGCAAAAAGGTCTTCACCTCCTCGTGCATGTCCACCTAAACATTTGGATCCCACGGGGGTGAGACAATTGTAACTGTCCCAACGAGAGATATAACTCTCCGCCGACCATATTATTATCACAGATTAAACATTTATAAACTGAGCAGAGGTTCTTTTTATATTAATAAGTAGGATAATTCATTATATGAACAAAATGAAGCAATCTCCTTTCATAAGGAGAACATTGCATCTACCCATGGTAGATTATAATTCATCTATCTGCTTTGCGAGGAATGTAAAGAAACATAAATGACATCTATCAACTAGAATGCATAACTATATTGCGCATCAAGTAATGTTTTCCATATTCGATCCTTAAGCAGATATGCTACACGACTGATTATATTTTACAATCAAACTTATGCCCTGAGGAAGTGAGCCGTACCGCTCAAATCCAACCAACCACTGTGAAGTCGAAATCGATACCATACAAGGTCCATGGAAGAGCCGGACTCCATGACCTCACCCGTCTCGGTCAGTGCGAGAAAACAAGTAGGACCACAGTCTCTTTCTTAAGTGACCTCAGTCACACAGGGTCAGGCTACTCTCTGCCTAGCCCACCTTGGTACAGGTGTCAGCGCTAGTGAATCGAGCCACGGGCCAGTTCACCGTGCTTCCTGAGCCATGAACGCATTCATGCTCTATCACACTGAGCCATGGGCCTATTCACCATGCTCTTATCACACTGAGCCACGGGCCTGAAACCGTGTTCTGGAGTCTACAACCGAAGTTGTACTCTAACCTTCCTATTTGTGGCTAGGAGAAACCCCGCATATTCAACAATATGCGCTCCGGATTAACCCGTAGGAGAACCCATTTCACCATTACCAGATGCTGACAATGATGGATCTATGGCCAGGGCACTACATGATAAAATTACACTTGATTAATTAAGTGCATTACCATATTCTTTTAGCATCAGTCAAGTTTTCACACATGAATTATTATGACAAATGCTACAAAGAAAGGTACAATACATCTATCACGTACTTTTCAAATCTTTAAAACGCATGATACTTGGGATCTCAGTCCCTTATCACATTACTGGGAATTCTCATCCCTTCACATAATCATTCTCATGATTGCTGGATATGGGTATTCAAACCCTTAGATCGTCATATAACATTGTTACCTCTATAACAGGTAACCATTACCGCTAGGTCCTCAGACCAAGGTATTCATTTCACTTGTTGTGCAAGTATTCACATGGCGCACTAGGCCATTACAAATCTTGTCACCTCTCACTAGGCAACAACTTATTCACATGGCTCACAAGGCCATTACACATCTTGTCACCTCTCACTAGGCAACAACTTATTCACATGTCTCACAAGGCCATTACACATCTTGTCACCTCTCACTAGGCAACAACTTATTCACATGGCTCACAAGGCCATTACGCATCTTGTCACCTCTCACTAGGCAACAACTTATTCACATAGCTCACAAGGCCATTACACATCTTGTCACCTCTCACTAGGCAACAAATTATTCACATGGATCACAAGGCCATTACACATCTTGTCACCTCTCACTAGGCAACAACTTATTCACATGGCTCACAAGGCCATTACACATCTTGTCACCTCTCACTAGGAAACAACTTATTCACATGGCTCACAAGGCCATTACACATCTTGTCACCTCTCACTAGGCAACAACTTATTCACATGGCTCACAAGGCCATTGATCATCATACTTGTTATACAAGTATTTAACATGCCTTACAAGGCTTATGAAATAAAAGAAATACAACCTTCCCGTCATTAGGGTTAGGGTTTTCCTTTCTTATCGATTAGGGTTTCTCTTACATATCATTACCCTTCATTAGGGTTTTCCATAATTAACCATTTAGGTTTTCAAGGTCATATTATCAATGATAAAACCCTAATTCATTGCTCCAACATCCAGGAGCCAACATTGATATCATAAGTATTCAATCATACTTATTTATTCTCATCATTTATCATTAAATGAATCATCAACATAAGGTATGAGTTCCTCTCTCATCTTATCCAGGGTATAATTACATCATACTTTATTAACTTGGCTTAACCCTTTCTCAAAGTATGTTAGCCCACACTTATCAAAGTGCATTAAACTTATTACATCTCAATGTAACAATTGACATAACACACTTCATGTGTTACTCATCCAAGTATATTGGATTTAAGGTGCATCAAGGTACATCAACCTTGAAGTGCTGGATGTGATATCTATCATGTCTTGATGTATCACTTCCCTCATCACTTTTAGCTTTACTTAAGTTCATCAACTTATCTTGTATTAGGGTACGTCCCATACTAATACTTTATGCACTAGCTCATCACATTTATTATGTAATGTATTGGTCATAAGTCACACAATTGAATTATTCAACCCTCATTAATGATATGGACTCATCTCAGGTTAAGGCATTATTGGTATAAGGTTGTACATTAACAACCACTCTGGGTGCTTCACCTATCAAGGTATTAGCCACACCATTACTTGGTGCTACACAAATCACTCCTAAGAGTGTCTTACTCTCACCTTTACAAGGTATATAGGGTTAAATCATATGCATGTGTTTACCATATCAGGTTGTAGGTGTCTATATACCACTATATCGGGTTGGAGGTGTATGAACATTCACCATATCGGGCATGATGTACCTTATTGACCTCATATCGGACACAAGGTATATGTAAGTGTCTCCCATGATACTTATGAGGTATCAACCCATAACCATGTCGGGCTACAAGTACATTCAATCACCCTATCGGGCTAGTCACCATCTAGGGTTAGCCATGACGGGCTAGGGTTACCATATCGTCTTGGGTTGTGTATCGTGCAACCCTATCATGCAACCATGTCATGCAACTATGTCATGCAACCATGTCGTTCAACCATGTCGTGCAATAGCACTTGTTATACTTCACTTATATCGGGTTACCCAATTTAGGGTTTCTTGTCAATTTACAAGTATACAATTGACCTTGTATCGTGTATGGAGTCTATACTTGACTCCCTATCGTGCAAGAGGTGTATACTACACCCCCATATCGTGCAACAAAGTATTCATTCATATCCATATCGTTCAAGTGAAGTAGGTGCATCATCATATCGGGTTAAAAGTGCTTTCTTGTGTGCTTACACCCGATATCACTTTTATAAGGTGATACCATCATCTTCAAGCTCTAGACCTTTGTTCTAACTGTTATAGTTCATGGAAACAGGTCCAAGAAACTACTAGAACTCATAATTTCATCAACTATTTCAGGAAATTTCGGAATTAAAAGTATTTCACTAATTATAACAATTTAGGTGAAGAATAATAACATGGTTGAGTTCAAGTTATAAAACCCGACTTAAGAACGACTTCAAAGATCCAAGCTCCAAATCTCCACGTTCCTAAGGTTGAATATGGACTTCACAACTCCTCTATACACAAGGAATCACCATGGATAAGAAATTGGTGAAGAAGAAAAGAACGGTAGATCATAACCCTAATTCCATGCTTCAATTCAAGCTTGAAGACAACTACAACTTACCTTAGGGTTAAGTTTTGAGTTCCTTAGCTCCTTGGCCGACACCCTACCACTCTTGGGCTATATGGACTTTCTATTGGCCGACACAACTTTGCTTGTGGCCGATACCCCCTCACTTGTGGCCAAAATCACATCAATTGGATGATATCAACTTGCTATGGACATATCAACATGGTATGGCCGATACACTTGCTATGGCCGATACCCAAGACCTATGCACGATACCCTTGTGCCCTTACACGATATGCCAACCCTATTGCACGATATGGCACTCACTTGCACGATATGGCACTCACTTGCACGATATGTCACTCAACTCTTCACCCTATTGGCCGATATCACCTTATATGGCCAATTTCACCTACTTGGCCGATATGCTTTTGCTATGGGAAATATCAAAGGGCCTATGCACGATACCCTTGCTTTCCTGCATGATACAAGAGCCCCATGCACGATACCACAAGGTAGGAAGGTGGTAAGGGTCGAAAAGTTTCACTTAAGGGTGAAACTAGGGGTATATATACTTGTTGCACATGAAAGAAAGTAAAAATGAGGTGTCAACATTTTGAGCTAGTATGTGCCACGTGTCATGCATGGGTGAAACGTGTACATGCATGCATCAACATTTATCTTGACATGCAAAAAGGTTGAAGATCATATAGAGATGCAAATTCGTCCATTGCTTTTCCATTTGGATAAGTCATCTAGGTTTAATAACTATTTTATGTCAAGCCGATACACTTTCTAAGGAAAATTGTTGGCCGTCACACCTCACCTACTTGAGGTGGTTTGTACGATATGGACTTTTCCAAGATTTCAAAACAACGATATGGGACACCTCCTTGGGCTCCATGGCCGATAGACACTCATATATAAGCTTTTCAACTTGATACAACTCAAGTTAAGCTTCCAAATTCAACCCTTTTTCTTGCTCATTTCATCACCTAGAGTATCATCATTCATTATTGATCCAAACATGGTGTCTCATTCATTCTATCTCCTCTAAAGGATACATAGAGGGAATAGGAACACTCTATAGGTGGTAATTTGCATATCAACCCCACATTTTGGGTAAATTACAATTTGTACCAAAATTGGTGCACAAGGTACTATCATTGTTCAAACAAGTTCAAACTTGGAATTTAGGCTTTACAAAAGCCACCACCTTGCATCATTATCTAAATAATGATGCTAAAAAACATGAGGCATGTTCAACATGTGACATTTTGCATTATAGCCCCTCAATTTGGGTAAATTGCACTTTGGTCCAAAACAAAGGAAAATTGCTCAAACAACATTCAATCGGTACCAAAATTGAAACACAAGTGTGTCACATGATAAAAAAGCACCTTATAGGATTATATTAAAGTTCTAATAAACTTTATTAGCCAAAACAAAAAGGGTTACCTCATTACCCAGGTTAGGGTCATTAAAAGTTATAAACCCCTAACAAGGATTTCGTCCCCGAAATCCCAGGTAAAGGAAGATAGATATTATTCATTCATCATATAATATCTTAATGTCATGGAGATTCCATAGAAATTTCATCAACACAAAGGTCTTCCACACAGGGTTATCATGGAATCTGTTACACATGACACATATTCCACTGTCTTTTTTATTATTGACTGTGTAGTTAATTCTAGGTCAGGTAACACTTTTCTCACTCAGATAGAGGTTGTTTGTTAATCTCATTTGACAAACTTTTATTGTAATATTTTTACAATTATTTCTTCAAGTAAATCATTCTCATCAATGTTATGTTTATGCAGAGCATAAACCTCTAACATATGATGTCCATACTATTTCATGTAACTAGACTGATTTCACAGTTGGCCATCCCAGGAAACCAACATAAATCATCTGATTAGGAGTTATGCTTTTACTTTGCCATATCAATTGATACTTCTTAGATACCAGAATTTCTTATCTTGGTATCCATCACATGTGTCAAAAACACATCACATCCTCATCTTTCTTTCATCTTGGGATATTACTTGTTACACATATCTTTATCTTGGAACCAAAGTCCAAGACAAACTGATACTTTTCTAAGTATCCATCAACTGAACATTTTTAACTTATGCACATCAAGTGTCATGTCCGTGAAGGGAAAGAAAATAAAGGAACATATTCCTTTCTTTGTTATTGTCTAACATGTTCATGAGCATTTTGTGATTTTATCACATTTCCCATTTCCACATCATGGGAAAAGATCTTTACTATTCACACATCCTTTATCTAACATGGATCATCTCCCTTGTTCTCATTCTCTTATCATGAGGATTATACTTTTCATTTCCTCATACATACACATTGATCTGAGATCATCTCAGATTCCACTTTATTGCACTTAGGATGTGATATACATGTCCATACCATATTTCCAGTTTAGTTATACTCACTAGATTGTCTCAGAATGACTACTTGATCAGAGTAATCAGAAAGATAACAATCTAAGAGTTCCATACTCACCTTATCTCCAATAATTATATACCTGGACATGGTATACAAGTACTGAGATTAAGTAGTATGCACTTTTTTTACTATCATATTCCTTACTTTTCGTATAATAACCAACACATGATTTAACATTCCTGGATTTTCTCCAGGCATCTCTTCTATACCACATCCTTTTTCACACAGATAAGAGCAATTATAGAGCATTTAAAAGAATACTGAACAAAATATAAATTCTAGTTCTCATCATTTCTTCCCTATGTCTCCATAGGACAATCAACAGGGAAGTCCATAACAACAATCCTTTTTAGGATTATCAGGTAACATCAAAAGAAGGCATATCAAAATGAAAAATCTCTATCTGATTGTTACTCGTCGCGGTCATCCACTGCTTTAGGTTGACTCAACCCATAGAGTCTAGCTGTTTCATGTTGTTACTCTTGCCTTTTTACACTATTGGGATATAACTTTTGTATGCCCTACCGAGCCTTCCTCGGCTATTGAGTCATTTCCTCCCTTCTTTTCAAAGAAAAGAGTTTAGTATGCTCAACATGTCCATATCCATAACATGTCTTATTCTCATACCATGGTCTTATCAGTCTCATTACCGATGTATAAGCTAAGCCATGAGTTCTTACAGGTGGAAAGTTAGAACCTTTGCCTTTACTTAGTGGCTACTGCCCTGGTACACTAGGCATTTATTGCACTGGTGGCACCAAAAACTTTGTCTTTTTAGAACAACTAGGCACATGTCTCTAGAATTGTAGAGACCTTTCCTTATTCCTCAACTTATTTCCCCATTTTGGGCATTACCATCACAGATATACTATCTGTCTAAACTTATGGCAGAGTCTACTTTCTCGCCATATGTTAATCTTTTCCACATATTCCACTGTTCCAACATGACTATGTCGTTCAAAAACCCTTTCAAACCCAACATTTCTGTATTAAGGACTTGTAACCTAGGTTGTAATGCTAGTATCCAGTCTACTATATGAATCACTGTTATCCTAACCTTCCCAACAAGAGCATACGCATAGGATTCTCTATCCTGATAAGGTCAAGATGGGAATTCTCAGGCACTTATTCTTCTCTTGCCTGATCCCTTGCACCCTCTCCTGGTGCAACAACATTGCTCTTAGCAATGTGTTCCTCGTGTTCCCCAGTCATTTATAAACTTTACCCTATACTCTTACATAAGCAGAAGTCACTATAGGGTATACTGGAGGAATGTAACACAGACTCAACACCTTAGTCCTATGTCTCTGTAGACTCAACGAAACTTAAGCTCTGATACCAAAACTGTGACGAAAGTCGGACAAATCGTTACTAATTAAGCGGAATAAAACATAAACGGCAGATTAACGAAAATCACTAAAAATTAAAACCATTTTTCAAGGAGATCCATTCCAAAGAAAACTCTTACTGAAAGGTCCAAAACCTTATATACATCATTATTCACATTATACATATCTGATACATCTCATCTCGAGAATAACATATAACAGTTGCTTTACCAAACTATACATGAGCAACATAAAACCTCGAGGCACGTAAGCCAAAATCTTTTATTGATCATAAAACCAGTACAAACCAACTCCAAGGACCTGAGAGTACAGAGACAACACATAAGACTTCTATTTACAAGACATGACAGACAGTACACTCAACCTGAGCTGTCACTGCTGCCTCAGCTATTACTCCTCATCTGCAAAAAGGTCTTCACCTCCTCGTGCATGTCCACCTAAAAATTTGGATCCCACGGGGGTGAGACAATTGTAATTGTCCCAGCGAGAGATATAACTCTCTGCTGACCATATTATTATCACTGATTAAACATTTATAAACTGAGAAGAGGTTCTTTTTATATTAATAAGTAGGATAATTCATTATATGAACAAAATGAAGTAATCTCCTTTTATAAGGAGAACATTGCATCTACCCATGGTAGATTATAATTCATCTATCTGCTTTGCGAGGAATGTAAAGAAACATAAATGACATCAATCAACTAGAATGCATAACTGTATTGCGCATCAAGCAATGTTTTCCATATTCGATCCTTAAGCAGATATGCTACACGGTTGATTACATTTTACAATCACACTTATGCCCTGAGGAAATGAGACATACCACTCAAATCCAACTGACCATTACGAATTCGAAATCGGTACCATACAAGGTCCATGGAAGAGCCGGACTCCATGACCTCACCCGTCTCGGTCAGTGTGAGAAAACAAGAAGGACCGCAGTCTCTTACTTAAGTGACCTCAGTCACACAGGGTCAGGCTACCCTCTGCCTAGCCCACCTTGGTACAGGTGTCAGCGCTAGTGAATCGAGCCACGGGCCAGTTCATTGTGCTCCCTGAGCCATGAACGCATTCATGCTCTATCACAGTGAGCCATGGGCCTATTCACCATGCTCTTATCACACTGAGCCACGCGCCTGAAGCCGTGCTCTGGAGTCCACAACCGAAGTTGTACTCTAACCTTCCTATTTGTGGCTAGGAGCAACCCCGCATATTCAACAATATGCACTCTTTATTAACCCGTACGAGAACCCGTTTCACCATCACCAGCTGCTGACAATGAAGGATCTATGGCCACGGCACTACATGATAAAATTCCACTTGATTAATTAAGTGCATTACCATATTCTTTTAGCATCAGTCAAGTTTTCACACATGAATTATTATGACAAATGCTACAAAGAAAGGTATAATACATCTATCACGTACTTTTCAAATCATTAAAATGCATGATACTTGGGATCTCAGTCCCTTATCACATTACTCGGAATTCTCATCCCTTCACATAATCATTATCATGATTGCTGGATATGGGTATTCAAACCCTTAGATCGTCATATAACATTGTTACCTCTATAACAGGTAACCATTACCGCTAGGTCCTTAGACCAAGGTATTCATTTCACTTGTTGTGCAAGTATTCACATGGCTCACTAGGCCATTACACATCTTGTCACCTCTCACTAGGCAACAACTTATTCACATGGCTCACAAGGCCATTACACATCTTGTCACCTCTCACTAGGCAAAAACTTATTCACATGGCTCACAAGACCATTACACATCTTGTCACCTCTCACTAGGCAACAACTTATTCACATGGCTCACAAGGCCATTACACATCTTGTCACCTCTCACTAGGCAACAAATTATTCACATGGCTCACAAGGCCATTACATATCTTGTCACCTCTCACTAGCAACAACTTATTCACATGGATCACAAGGCCATTACACATCTTGTCACCTCTCACTAGGCAACAACTTATTCACATGGCTCACAAGTCCATTACACATCTTGTCACCTCTCACTAGGCAACAACTTATTCACATGGCTCACAAGGCCATTGATCATCATACTTGTTATACAAGTATTTAACATACCTTACAAGGCTTATGAAATAAAAGAAATACAACCTTCCCGTAATTAGGGTTAGGGTCTTCCTTTCTTATCGATTAGGGTTTCTCTTACATATCATTACCCTTCATTAGGGTTTTTCATAATTAACCATTTAGGTTTTCTAGGTCATATTATCAATGATCAAACCCTAATTCATTGCTCCATCATCCAGGAGCCAACATTGATATCATAAGTATTCAATCATACTTATTTATTCACATAATTTATCATTAAATGAATCATCAACATAAGGTATGAGTTCCTCTCTCATCTTAACCAGCGTATAATTACACTAGACTTTATTAACTTGGCTTAACCCTTGCTCAAAGTATGTTAGCCCACACTTATCAAAGTACATTAAACTTATTACATATCAATGTAACAATTGGCATAACACACTTCATGTGTTACTCATCCAAGTATATTGGATTTAAGGTGCATCAAGGTACATCAACCTTGAAGTGCTGGATGTGATATCTATCATGTCTTGATGTATCACTTCCCTCATCACTTTTAGCTTTACTTAAGTTCATCAAATTATCTTGTATTAGGGTACATCCCATACTAATACTTTATGCGCTAGCTCATCACATTTATCATGTAATGTATTGGTCATAAGTCACACAATTGAATTATTCAACCCTCATTAATGATATGGACTCATCTCGGGTTAAGGGATTATTGGTATAAGGTTGTCCATTAACAACCACTCTGGGTGTTTCACCTATCAAGGTATTAGCCACACCATTACTTGGTTCTACTCAAATCACTCCTAAGAGTGTCTTACTCTCACCTTTACAAGGTATATAGGGTTAAATCATATGCATGTGTTCACCATATCAGGTTGTAGGTGTCTAGATACCACTGTATCGGGTTGGAGGTGTATGAACATTCACCATATCGGGTTAGGATTTGCACTTGTCTCCATATCGGGCATGAGGTACCTTATTGACCTCATATCGGACACAAGGTATATGTAAGTGTCTCCCATGATACTTATGAGGTATCAACCCATCACCTTGTCGGGCTAGAAGTACATTCAATCACCCTATCGGGCTAGTCACCATCCAGGGTTAGCCATGATGGGCTAGGGTTACCATATCGTCTTGGGTTGTGTATCGTGAAACCCTATCGCACAACCATGTCATGCAACTATGTCATGCAACCATGTCGTTCAACCATGTTGTGCAATAGCACTTGTTATACTTCACTTATATCGGGTTACCCAATTTAGGGTTTCTTGTCAATTTACAAGTATTCAATTGACCTTGTATCGTGTATGGAGTCTATACTTGACTCCCTATTGTGCAAGAGGTGTATACTACACCCCCATATCATGCAACAAAGTATTCATTCATATCCATATCGTTCAAGTGAAGTAGGTGCATCATCATATCGGGTTAAAAGTGCTTTCTTGTGTGCTTACACCCGATATCACTTTTATAAGGTGATACCATCATCTTCAAGCTCTAGACCTTTGTTATAACTGTTATAGTTCATGGAAACAGGTCCAAGAAACTACCAGAACTCATAATTGCATCAACTATTTCAGGAATTTTCGGAATTAAAAGTATTTCACTAATTATAACAATTTAAGTGAAGAATAATAACATGGTTGAGTTCAAGTTATAAAACCCGCCTTAAGAATGACTTAAAAGCTCCAAGCTCAAAAGCTCCACGTTCCTAAGGTTGAAGATGGACTTCACAACTCTTCTATACACAAGAAATCACCATGGATAAGCAATTGGTGAAGAAGAAAAGAAAGGTAGATCATAACCCTAATTCCATGCTTCAATTCAAGCTTGAAGACAACTACAACTTACCTTAGGGTTAAGTTTTGAGTTCCTTAGCTCCTTGGACGACACCCTACCATTCTTGGGCGATATGGACTTCCTATTGGCCGACAAAACTTTGCTTGTGGCCGATACCCCCTCACTTGTGGCCAAAATCACTTCAATTGGCCGATATCAACTTGCTATGGACAATATCAACATGGTATGGCCGATACACTTGCTATGGCCGATACCCAAGACCTATGCACGATACCCTTGTGCCCTTGCATGATATGCCAACCCTCTTGCACGATATGGCACTCACTTGCACGATATGACACTCACTTGCACGATATGTCACTCAACTCTTCACCCTATTGGCCGATATCACCTTATATGGCCAATTTCACCTACTTGGCCGATATGCTTTTGCTATGGGCAATATCAAAGGGCCTATGCCCGATACCCTTGCTTTCCTGCACGATACAAGAGCCCCATGCACGATACCACAAGTTAGGAGGGTGGTAAGGGTCGAAAAATTTCACTTAAGGGTGAAACTAGGGGTATATATACTTGTTGCACATGAAAGAAGGTAAAAATGAGGTGTCAACATTTTGAGCTAGTAGGTGCCACGTGTCATGCATGGGTGACACGTGTACATGAATGCATCAACATTTATCTTGATATGAAAAAAGGTTGAAGATCATCTAGATATGAAAATTCGTCCATTTATTTTCCATTTGGATAAGTCATCTAGGTTTAATCACTATTTTATGTCAATCCGATACACTTTTTCTTAGGAAACTTGTTGGCCGTCACACCTCACCTCCTTGAGGTGCTTTGAACGATATGGACTTTTCCAAGATTTCACAAAAACTATATGGGACACCTCCTTGGGCTCCATGGCCGATAGGCACTCATATATAAGCTTTTCAACTTGATACAACTCAAGTTAAGCTTCCAAATTCAACCATTTTTCTTGCTCATTTCATCACCTAGAGTATCATCATTCATTATTGATCCAAACATAGTGTCTCATTCATTCTCTATCCTATAAATGATACATAGAGGGAATACGAACACTCTAGAGGTGGTAATTTGCATATCAACCCCACATTTTGGGTAAATTACAATTTGTACCAAAATTGGTGCACAAGGTACCATCATTGTTCAAACAAGTTCAAACTTGGAATTTAGGCTTTCCACAAGCCACCACCTTGCATAATTATCTCAATAATGATGATACAACACATGAGGCATGTTCAACATGTGACATTTTTCATTATAGCCCCTCAATTTGGGTAAATTGCACTTTGGTCCAAAACAAAGGAAAATTGCTCAAACAACATTCAATCGGTACCAAAATTGAAACATAAGTGTGTCACATGATAACAAAGCACCTTATAGGATTATATTAAAGTTCGAATCAAATTTATTAGCCAAAACAAATAGGGTTACATCATAACCCAGGTCAGGGTTGTTACAAGTTATAAACCCCTAATAAGGATTTCGTCCCCAAAATCCCAGGTCAAGGAAAATAGATATTATTCATTCATCATATAACATCTTAATGTCATGGAGAATCCATAGAAATTTCATCAACACAAAGGTCTTCCACACAGGGTTATCATGGAATCTGTCACACATGACACATATTCCACTGTCTTTTTTATTATTGACTGTGTAGTTAATTCTAGGTCAGGTAACACTTTTCTCACTCAGATAGAGGTTGTTTGTTAATCTCATTTGACAAACTTTTATTGTAATATTTTTACAATTATTTATTCAAGTAAATCATTCTCATCAATGTTATGTTTATGCAGAGCATAAACCCCTAACATATGATGTCCATACTATTTCATGTAACTAGACTGATTTCACAGTTGGCCATCCCATGCAACCAACATAAATCATCTGATTAGGAGTTATGATTTTACTTTGCCATATCACTTGATACTTCTTAGATACCAAAATTTCTTATCTTGGTATCCATCATATGTGTCGAAAACACATCACATCCTCATCTTTCTTTCATCTTGGGATATTACTTGTTACACATATCTTTATCTTGGAACCAAAGTCCAAGACAAACTGATACTTTTCTAAGTATCCATCAACTGAACATTTTTAACTTATGCACATCAAGTGTCATGTCCGTGAAGGGAAAGAACATAAAGGAACATATTCCTTTCTTTGTTATTGTCTAACATGTTCATGAGCATTTTGTGATTTTATCACATTTCCCATTTCCACATCATGGGAAAAGATCTTTACTATTCACACATGCTTTATCTAACATGGATCATCTCCCTTGTTCTCATTCTCTTATCATGAGGATTATACTTTTCATTTCCTCATACATACACATTGATCTGAGATCATCTCAGATTCCGCTTTATTGCACTTAGGATGTGATATACATGTCCATACCATATTTCCAGTTTAGTTATACTCACTAGATTGTCTCAGAATGACTACTTGATCAGAGTAATCGGAAAGATAACAATCTAAGAGTTCCATACTCACCTTATATCCAATAATTATATACCTAGCCAGGGTATACAAGTACTGAGATTAAGTAGTATGCACTTTGTTTACTATCATATTCCTTACTTTTCGTATAATAACCAACACATGATTTAACATTTCTGGATTTTCTCCAGGCATCTCTTCTATACCTCATCCTTTTTCACACAGATAAGAGCAATTATAGAGCATTTAAAAGAATACTGAACAGAATATAAATTCTAGTTCTCATCATTTCTTCCCTATGTCTCCATAGGACAATCAATAGGGAAGTCCATAACAACAATCCTTTTTAGGATTATCAGGTAACATCAAAAGAAGGCATATCAAAATGAAAAAGCTCTATCTGATTGTTACCCGTCGCGGTCATCCACCGCTTTAGGTTGACTCAACCCATAGAGTCTAGCTGTTTCATGTTGTTACTCTTGCCTTTTTACACTATTGGGCTATAACTTTTGTATGCCCTACCGAGCCTTCCTCGGCTGTTGAGTCATTTCCTCCCTTCTTTTCAAAGAAAAGAGTTTAGTATGCTCAACATGTCCATATCCATAACATGTCTTGTTCTCATACCATGGTCTTATCAGTCTCATTACCGATGTATAAGATAAGCCATGAGTTCTTACAGGTGGAAAGTTAGAACCTTTGCCTTTACTTAGTGGCTACTGCCCTGGTACACTAGGCATTTATTGCACTGGTGGCACCAAAAACTTTGTCTTTTTAGAACAACTAGGCACATGTCTCTAGAATTGTAGAGACCTTTCCTTATTCCTCAACTTATTTCCCCATTTTGGGCATTACCATCACAGATATACTATCTGTCTAAACTTATGGCAGAGTCTACTTTCTCACCATATGTTAATCTTTTCCACATTTTTCACTATTCCAACATGACTATGTCGTTTAGAAACCCTTTCAAAGCCCAAAATTTCTGTATTAAGGACTGGTAACCTAGGTTGTAATGCTAGTATCCAGTCTACTATATGCATCACTGTTATCCTAACCTGCCCAACAAGAGCATAAGCATAGGATTCTCTATCCTGATCAGGTCAAGATGGGAATTCTTAGGCACTTGTTATTCTCTTGCCTGATCCCTTGCACCATCTCCTTGTGTAATAACATTGCGCTTAGCAATGTGTTCCTCGTGTTCCCCAGTCATTTACAAACTTTACCCTATACTCTTGCATAAGCAGAAGTCACTAAAGGGTATACTGGAGGACACTAACACAGACTCAACACCTTAGTCCTATGTCTCTGTAGACTCAACGAACCTTAAGCTCTGATACCAAAATTGTGATGACAGTCGGACAAATCATTACTATTTAAACGGAATTAAAAATAAACTACAAATTAACAAAAATCACTAAAAATTAAAACCATTTTCAAGGAGATCTATTCTAAAGAAAACTCTTACTGAAAGGTCCAAAACCTTATATACATCATTATTCAAATTGTACATATCTGGTACATCTCATCTCGAGAATAACATATAACAATTGCTTTACCAAACTACACATGAGCAACATAAAACCTCGAGGCACGTAAGCCAAAATATTTTATTGATCATAAAACCAGTACGAACCAACTCCAAGGACCTAAGAGTACATAGACAACACATAGGACTTCTATTTACAAGACATGACAGACAGTACACTCAACCTGAGCTGTCACTGCTGCCTCAGCTATTGTTCCTCCTCTGCAAAAAGGTCTTCACCTCCTCGTGCATGTCCACCTAAAAATTTGGATCCCACGGGGGTGAGACAATTGTAATTGTCCCAGCGAGAGATATAACTCTCTGCCGACCATATTATTATCACAGATTAAACATTTATAAACTGAGCAGTGGTTCTTTTTATATTAATAAGCAGGATAATTCATTACATGAACAAAATGAAGTAATCTCCTTTCATAAGGAGAACATTGCATCTACCCATGGTAGATTATAATTCATCTATCTGCTTTGCAAGGAATGCAAATGTAAGGACCCTGACCTTCGTTTAGGGTTTACCCTGTTTGCTTTTCTTAACCCTGGTGCTTTGGTGCTTGCTAATCACCATTAGTGGTGATTAGGGTTTGGTTGTGCTTTGTTGAGAGTTGGAGGTTCTACTTGCAAATAACCCAAGTCTAGGGTTTGTGGCCAAGTTTGCCACCTTGTGAAGTGTTCCTCTCTCTCTTTGCTTCCTCTAATGTTGAGAGGAAGGCTTGGGCTCGTTGCTTGAGTTCTTTTGGGCCTGGTTGAGCTTGTTTGGGCCTTGAGGTGCCTTATTGTGGCTTGGTTGAGCTTTGTGTCGCCCAAGAGATGGTTGTGTCGCCCAAGATGGAGAGTGTATCAGCCTAGGAGTGTTTGTGTCAGCCAACATGGATGTGTGTCACCCATGGTGCCTTATTGTGTCACCCATGGTGCAAGTGGTTGTGTCGCGCATGATGCTTGACCTAGCCTTGACCTTGTTTAGTGGACAATTGGAACATATCTTGGACATGTGTATGGAGCTTGCTAGAGTGGTGGCTCGTGCACTAGGACAAGTGTCCCTAGGCAAGTGACACCTTTCTTAGACCAACCTTGTTTTCTCCTCCCTTTCCTTCTATATAGGTGGTTCCTTTCCTTTGCTAGGAGTTCCTTTGATCCTTTAGTTTCCTTCTGCACCTTGAGTGCACGACACTCCCTTCTTCCTTGCTTGTGTCAGCCGATACACCCCCTTGAAGGAGCAAGTGGTGGTCGACATCCCTTGGAGTTCTTCTTCTTTGGAGCTTGGAGCTTAAGGCGGGTTGCATAACTTCTAACCCTAGCTACACTATCTCCTTTTTCTTTGTTCTTGCTTATATGTTGTTGTTAGTTTTACATCTTGCTTTAGTATCCTTGTTGGCCGATCACCTATGTGTTTTAGTGTTTCTTGGTGAGCAATACTCCTTTCTCTCTTTGGTTTAGAGGAGTGAGTTTAAGCTTCTAGTATCATGAGCAACACCCCTCTTTCTTGGTCGATTGAGGTGAGCTTGTGTTCTAGTTGCTTGAGCAATACTCTCCTCTCACCATGGACTAGAAGGGTGATCTTGGTTGTAGTGGACCTTGTTTAGGGTTGGTGTTGTGTTGCCCGATGGGTGATAGGTGGTGTGCAAGACCCCTCTTTCTTAGTTGATCGAGGTGAGCCATCTCCTTGATCCTCTAGGGTTTTGAGTACCTTGTGCTTGAGGAAGAAGATGACCTTGTTGGATGATATCTCTTGACTTAGTGTGTTGGGCGATAGGCCAAGTGAGGTGTGCGTTGGCCGACAGGCTTGTGTTGGGCAATAGGTTGTGGTGTCGGGCGACACCCCTTTTCTCTTGTGACGGGCGTCACAACTGTTTTCCTTGTTTTGTGTCGGCCGTTAGGCCTGGATCAGTGGATGAATGACATGTGGGTTGAGTTATCTCTCTTTCTCTTTCTAGGACGTTATGTGTTGATCCTTGGGTGAGGGCAGGCTGCCCGATACACCTCTTTTAGTGAGGGTTTTGGTATCTTTTCTGAGGGATCCTTGTATCATGAAAATAGCCTAGTGGTATATGTCTTTGCTTAATGATGGTGACTCCTTATATAGATGATGATGCACATTATCATAAGCTTGATCATTTATCTTAGCCTGGTGATTATTTGTTAATGCTAAGAGTGGTAATGGTAGTGGTAATGATAACACTTGTTCTGTATATCTAGCATGACTACATGCATGAAGTTAACACCTTGATTAATTGAATAATACTGAGATGAGGATAAGTCTAGATATAGTTGCTTAATGATGTATCTTATGCATATGGTCATCAGTTGAGGTATGATTGACAAGTATAAAACCTTTAATGTCACCCTATGTTGATAACATAGTCCTTATGTTAAAACTATGATTATTGTGTACACTGACCATGCAGGTGATGACTAGCCATGAAAAGGCTATGGGAAATATGTGATGAGTAACATCACTTTGATAATTACTCTTGCTGAAGAAATTACATATGTAATGTGTTTATCCCATGATGATGATGTAAGCCTTGAGAGGCAGTGGCAATACATAATGAGGGATTGAGATCCCATGGTATATGATGATCCTTGAGATGGATTCTGATGGTTGGCAAGAGGCCAAGTGATAACATGTGATGTTGGATCCTTAAGATGGATCAGGTTGATGTGATTACATTGATAACATAATGTTGAGTTTATGTTGTTTACTTTCTGTTATATCTTGCATGTTATATAACTTGGTTGAATCTTTCAATCCATCTAAAAGATACTAAATAATTACAGTGAAATACATCATGTAGTTGCCCTGGCCATAGATCCATCATCGTCAGGAATTTGGTGATGGTGAAATGGGTTCTCCTACGGGTTAACCCGGAGCGCATATTGTTGAATATGCGAGGTTACTCCTAGCCTAAAGTGAGGAGGTAAGAGTGCAACTTCAGTTGTAGACTCCAGGGTGTGGATTCAGGCCCGTAGCCCAATTGTGATGAAGAGCATGGTGAACAGGCCCATGGCTCAGGATATGTGATATGAGGAGCATGAATGCGTTCATGGCTCAGAGCACGGTGAACAGGCCCGTGGCTCAGTTTCACTAGTGCCGAGACCTGTACCAAGGCAGGCTAGGCAGAGGGTAGCCTGACCCTGTGGCTAAGACCACTTCAGCATGAGACTGCGGTCCTGCTTGTGTTGTACTCATGCACTGACTACAAGGGGCGAGGTCGTGGAGTCCGACTCTTCCATTTAACCTTGTATGGCACCGACTTGGGTTTCGCAACCGAAGGTTGGATTTGAGCGGTACAGCTCACTTCCTCAGGGCATAATAATATGTAATTCAGCCGAATAGTATTACTGCTTAAGACAAACACGAAACATTGGTTGAGGTCTTGTTTGTGTAGTCAACTCTTTTATATCTAGCAGTTGCTTATATGTTCTTCATATGTAGTAGAACTTATATATCTTGTCTTGTTAATCATATTTCACAGGTAATATTTGATTACATCTGATAAGTTTCTAGGCATAGACAGCTTTACTTCAAAACTGCTCTTTTATACCTTTTAACAGTTAGCTGATTTATACATATCTGAGGTTTTGTAGTTTCGGCAGGGAGTTATGTTTCTCGCTGGGACAATGTTCGATTGTCTCACTCTGTTGGTTTACACCCCTTTTTAGGTGGTCGAGCTAGACGTGGTGGTGGTCGTGGAGTTGCGGCCGAGCAGCTAGACGAGCAGTAGAAGGCAAGCGATGGATATGATGCTGTTTTGGATGTTTTGTAGTAGAGTCTAGAGTCATCCCTATACTCTCAGGTCCTTGACAGTGCTCTGACGTTGTTTCACGATGTACGATCGTTGATGTTTTGTATATCCTGCGGTTGGCCGAATGTGGGCCTTTATGTATATGAACAGGTGGTGAACTCATGTGATGGATAGACAGCTGTTCCTGTAAGCTGTGGACACATATCAGATCTCGTGTATATATATATATGACCTGTTTCCTTGCAGGATGAGGACTGGAATGTAATAGTTTCCCAGTTTATCAGCTTTCCGCAATCGGTTTTAATTAACCCGTGTTCTCGATAATCTGTGGTTATGGTGAATTCCGCATGTTTTCGCGTAACACCTTGCTGTCTGTGTGATAGTGGGATGTGTTGCCACAGTAAAGAAACATAAATGACATATATCAACTAGAATGCATAACTGTATTGCACATCAAGCAATCTCTTCCATATTCGATCCTTAAGTAGATATGCTACACGGCTGATTACATTTTACAATCACACTTATGCCCTGAGGAAGTGAGCCGTACCACTCAAATCCAACTGACCATTACGAAGTCAAAATCGGTACCATACAAGGTCCATGGAAGAGCCGGACTCCATGACCTCACCCGTCTCAGTCAGTGCGAGAAAACAAGTAGGACCGCAATCTCTTGCTTAAGTGACCTCATTCACACAGGGTCAGGCTACCCTCTGCCTAGCCCACCTTGGTACATGTGTCGGCGCTAGTGAATCGAGCCACGTGCCAGTTCACTGTGCTCCCTGAGCCATGAACGCATTCATGCTCTATCACACTGAGCCATGGGCCTATTCACCATGCTCTTATCACACCAAGCCACGGGCCTGAAACCGTACTCTGGAGTCTACAACTGAAGTTGTACTCTAACCTTCCTATTTGTGGCTAGGAGCAACCCCGCATATTCAACAATATGCACTCTGTATTAACCCGTAGGAGAACCCGTTTCACCATCACCAGCTGCTGACAATGATGGATCTATGGCCAGGGCACTACCTGATAAAATTCCACTTGATTAATTAAGTGCATTACCATATTCTTTTAGCATCAGTCAAGTTTTCACACATGGATTATTATGACAAATGCTACAAAGAAAGGTATAATACATCTATCACGTACTTTTCAAATCTTTAAAACGCATGATACTTGGGATCTCAGTCCCTTATCACATTACTGGGAATTCTCATCCCTTCACATAATCATTATCATAATTGCTGGATATGGGTATTCAAACCCTTAGATCGTCATATAACATTGTTACCTCTATAACAGGTAACCATTACCGCTAGGTCCTCAGACCAAGGTATTCATTTCACTTGTTGTGCAAGTATTCACATGGCTCACTAGGCCATTATACATCTTGTCACCTCTTACTAGGAAACAACTTATTCACATGGCTCACAAGGCCACTACACATCTTGTCACCTCTCACTAGGCAACAACTTATTCACATGGCTCACAAGGCCATTACACATATTTTCACCTCTCACTAGGCAACAACTTATTCACATGGCTCACAAGGCCATTACGCATCTTGTCACCTCTCACTAGGCAACAACTTATTCACATGGCTCACAAGGCCATTACACATCTTGTCACCTCTCACTAGGCAACAACTTATTCACATGGCTCACAAGGCCATTACACATATTGTCACCTCTCACTACGCAACAACTTATTCACATGGCTCACAAGGCCATTAAACATCTTGTCACCTCTCACTAGGAAACAACTTATTCACATGGCTCACAAGGCAATTGATCATCATACTTGTTATATAAGTATTTAACATGCCTTACAAGGCTTATGCAATAAAAGAAATACAACCTTCCCGTCATTAGGGTTAGGGTTTTCCTTTCTTATCGATTAGGGTTTCTCTTACATATCATTACCCTTCATTAGGGTTTTCCATAATTAACCATTTAGGTTTTCAAGGTCATATTATCAATGATCAAACCCTAATTCATTGTTCCAACATACAGGAGCCAACATTGATATCATAAGTATTCAATCATACTTATTTATTCACATCATCTATCATTAAATGAATAATCAACATAAGGTATGAGTTCCTCTCTCATCTTAACCAGGGTATAATTACATCAGACTTTATTAACTTGGCTTAACCCTTTCTCAAAGTATGTTAGCCCACACTTATCAAAGTGCATTAAACTTATTACATCTCAATGTAACAATTGACATAACACACTTCATGTGTTACTCATCCAAGTATATTGGATTTAAGGTGCATCAAGGTACATCAACCTTGAAGTGCTGGATGTGATATCTATCATGTCTTGATGTATCACTTCCCTCATCACTTTTAGCTTTACTTACGTTCATCAAATTATCTTGTATTAGGGTACGCCCCATCCTAATACTTTATGTACTAGATCATCACATTTATCATGTAATGTATTGGTCATAAGTCACACAATTGAATTATTCAACCCTCATTAATGATATGGACTCATCTCGGGTTAAGGCATTATTGGTATAAGGTTGTCCATTAACAACCACTCTGGGTGCTTCACCTATCAAGGTATTAGCCACACCATTACTTGGTGCTACACAAATCACTCCTAAGAGTGTCTTACTCTCACCTTTACAAGGTATATAGGGTTAAATCATATGCATGTGTTCACCATATCGGGTTGTAGGTGTCTAGATACCGCTGTATCGGGTTGGAGGTGTATGGACATTCACCATATCGGGTTAGGATTTGCACTTGTCTCCATATCGGGCATGAGGTACCTTCTTGACCTCATATCGGACACAAGGTATATGTAAGTGTCTCCCATGATACTTATGAGGTATCAACCCATCACCATGTCGGGCTAGAAGTACATTCAATCACCCTATCGTGCTAGTCACCATCTAGGGTTAGCCATGATGGGCTAGGGTTACCATATCGTCTTGGGTTGTGTATTGTACAACCCTATCGTGCAACCATGTCATGCAACTATGTCATGCAACCATGTCGTTCAACCATGTCATGCAATAGCACTTGTTATACTTCACTTATATCGGGTTACCCAATTTAGGGTTTCTTGTCAATTTACAAGTATACAATTGACCTTGTATCGTGTGTGGAGTGTATACTTGATTCCCTATCATGCAAGAGGTGTATACTACACCCCCATATCGTGCAACAAAGTATTCATTCATATACATATCGTTCAAGTGAAGTAGGTGCATCATCATACCTTGGTGCTTTGGTGCTTGCTAATCACCTTTAGTAGTGATTAGGGTTTGGTTGTGCTTTGTTGAGAGTTGGAGGTGCTACTTGCAAATGACCCAAGTCTAGGGTTTTGTAGGCAAGTTTTCCACCTTGTGAGGTGTTCCTCTCTCTCTCTCTTTGCTTCCTCTAGGTTTGAGAGGAAGGCTTGGGCTCATTGTTTGAGTTCTTTTGGGCCTAGTTGAGCTTGTTGGGCCTTGTGGTGCCTTGTTTTTGGCTTGGTTGAACCCTTGTGTCGGGCAAGAAGTGGTTGTGTCACCCTGGATGGAAGTGTATTGGCCAAGGTGTGTGTATCTCCCATGGCAAGAGGTGTGTCGCCCAAGGTGCTAGTTGTTGTGTCGCCCATGATGCTTGACCTAGCCTTGACCTTGTTTGTGTCACCACTAGTGGACACTTGGTGCATATCTTGGACATGTGTATGGAGCTTGCTAGAGTGGTGGCTTGTGCACTAGGACAAGTGTCCCTAGGTAGGCGACACCTTGCTTAGACCAACCTTGTTTTCTCCTCCCTTTCCTTCTATATAGGTGGTTCCTTTCCTTAGCTAGGAGTTCCTTTGGTCCTTTGGTTCCTCTCCACCTTGTTGCACGACACAACCCTCTCCCTTGCTAGTTGGTGGCCGATATCCCCCTCTTCCTTGCTAGTGGTAACCGATACTCCATTGGAAGGAGCAGCTTGTTGGCCGACACCCCTTGAAGGAGCAAGTGGTGGCCGATAGCCTTGGAGCCTCCGTCTTCCTTGCTTGGTGGTGCTTGGAGCTAGGAGCTTGGAGCTTGCTTGAGGCGGGTTGCATAACTTCTAACCCTAATTACATTATCTCTTGCTATGATCTTGTTTACATGTTAGTAGCTAGTTTCTTTCTTAGTATCCATGTTGGCCGATCCTTATGATCTAGGGTTTGTGTGTGAGCAATACTCCTTTCTCCCCTTGGTCTAGAGGAGTGAGTTTGATCTTCTAGTGTTACGAGCAACACCCCTCTTTCTTAGTCGATTGAGGTGAGTTTGTGTTCTAGTTGCTTAAGCAACACTCTCCTCTCACCATGGGCTAGAAGGTGAGCTCGGTTAGTGGTGACTCTTTCTAGGGTTTCTCCTTGTGACCCGTTTGGTGATAGAAGAAGTGCAACACCCCTCTTTCTTAGTTGATTGAGGTGAGCCTCTTCTTGATCCACTAGGGTTTCAGGTGTCCTTGGGCTTGAGGTGGAAGATGACCTTGCGAGTGTACCTTGGACGATATGAGTTTTGGGGAGGTGCTGCCCGACAGCCCTCTTGGGCGTTATGCTATGCTAGTTTTGGACGATATATTGATTCTTGTATCTGTCTGTGGCAGACGACACCTTCCTTTGGTTTGGTCTTGGACGACACACTTGAGGTGGTGACGGGCATCACACCATTACTCTGCCTTGTTTCGGCCGATAGGCCATAAGCTAATAGGTTGGATGATAGGCCCATTTGCTGGTTGCTTGAGTTTAGAACACCTGACCTATACATAGCTGGTGGGCGTGGCTGGTAGACCTGTGACGGGCGTCACTTTAGCCTTGTGTGTCACCCGACATGCTCCGTGTGACGGGCGTTGTAGCTGGTATGCCCGACGCAGCGTCGTGGGTATGGCTGAGTGTGTTGGCCGTCATGAGATGAGCTTTATGGCTGAGCCTTAGGTGAGGGTATGATGCCCGACATAATCTTTTAGTGAGGGCTTATGTTACCTCTAGTGAGGGTTCCGTCAGTCATAGAAACCGAGGTGCTAATCTCATACCACGTTTACCATGATGATGGTCTTTGCTATGCTTAATAACGATGATGGCAACACCAGTTCTTTTATCTTGAACATCATAATCATCTGTATAATACTAAAGACAATAATGAGCATGATATAAGGTTTTCTTATTGATGTGCCTTATATATGTAAGCATAAGATGAGACATGATTAAGAAAATGACATAATCCTTTAGGTCACTTTGTAATGTCGCCTTATGTTATGAGTTTCCAAGTTATTCATGATGATTATTGAATGATGCTAACCATGCAGGTAATGCATAGCCAAATGAAAGGCTATGAAGAATGAATATATGAGAACAATGAGATAACATATATATTATGAATGTTGTTCCAAAAGGATGATGATGATGTAAGCCTTGAGAGGAAATGGCACTATGTGTTGAGGGATTGAAATCCCATGATATGTGATGATCCTTGAGTTGGATCTGGATTTATTGGCAAGAGGCCAAGTGATAACATGTGATGTAGGATCCTTGTGATGGATCAGTGTGATGTGAATTGTGATAAAAGTATGAGGTTGAGTTTATGTTGTTTATTTCCTATTATAATTGCATGTTATACAACTTGGTTGAATCTTGCAATCCATCTAAAAGATACTAATTAATCACAGTGAAATCTATCATGTAGTTGCCCTGGCCATAGATCCATCATCGTCAGGAATTGGTGATGGTGAAATGGGTTCTCCTGCGGGTTAACCCAGAGTGCATATTTTTGAATATGTGAGGTTTCTCCTAGCCTAAAGTTTGGAGGTAAGAGTGCAACTTCGGTTGTAGACTCCAGGGTGCGGATTCAGACCCGTAGCCCAATTGTGATGAAGAGCATGGTGAACAGGCCCATGGCTCATGATATGTGATATGAGGAACATGAATGCGTTCATGGCTCAGAGCACGGTGAACAGGCCCGTGGCTCAGTTTCACTAGTGCCGAGACCTATACCGAGGCGGGTAGGCAGAGGGTAGCCTGACCCTATGGCTAAGACCACTTCAGCATGAGACTGCGGTCCTGCTTGTGTTGTACTCGTGCACTGACCACGAGGGGCGAGGTCGGGGAGTCCGACTCTTCCATTGACCTTGTATGGCACTGGCTTGGGTTTTGCAACCGAAGGTTGGATTTGAGCGGTACGGCTCATTTCCTCATGGCATAACAATACGTAATTCATCCGAATAGTATTACTGCTTAAGACAAACACGAAACATTGGTTAAGGCCTTGTTTGTGTAGTCAACTCTGTTATACCTTGCAGTTGCTTATATGTTCTTCATATGTAGTAGAACTTATATATCTTGTCTTGTTAATCATGTTTCACAAGTAATATTTGATTACATCTGATAAGTTGCTAGGCATAGACAACTTTATTTCATAACTGCTCTTTTATACCTTTTATCAGTTAGCTGCTTTATACATATCTGAGGTTTTGTAGTTTCAACGGGGAGTTATGTTTCTCGCTGGGACAATGCTCGATTGTCTCACCCCGCTGGTTACACCCTTTTTAGGTAGTCGAGCTAGACGTGGAGGTGGTCGCGGAGTTGCGGCCGAGTAGCAAGAAGAGCAGTAGGAGGCAAGCGATGGATATGCTGCTATTTTGGATGTTTTGTGATAGAGTCTAGAGACATCCCTGTACTCTCAGGTCCTTGGCGGTGTTTTGACGTTGTTTCACAAGGTACAACTGTAGATGTTTTGTATATTCTACTGCGGGTCGGATGTGGGCCTTTATGTATGTATAAACAGGTGATGAACTCATGATATGACAGGACAACAGTTGCTCTAAGCTGTGGACATGTATCAAGGCTTGTATATATGTATATAACCTATTCTTTTACAGGATGTGGAATGGAATGTAATAGTTTCTCAGTTTATTAGCTTTCCAAAATCGGTTTTAATTAACCCGTGTTTTCGATAATCTGTGGTTATGGTGATTTCCGCACGTTTTCGCGTAACACCTCGCTGTCTGTGTGATAGTGGGATGTGTTGCCACATTAAGAACGACTTCAAAGCTCCAAGATCCAAAGATCCACGTTCCTAAGGTTGAAGATGGACTTCACAACTCCTCTATACACAAGTAATCACCATGGATAAGCAATTGGTGAAGAAGAAAAGAAAGGTAGATCATAACCCTAATTCCATGCTTTAATTCAAGCTTGAAGACAACTACAGCTTACCTTAGGGTTAAGTTTTGAGTTCCCTAGCTCCTTGGCCGACACCCTACCACTCTTGGGCAATATGGAATTCCTCTTAGCTGACACAACTTTTCTATGGCCGATACCCCCTCACTTGTGGCCAAAATTACTTCAATTGGCCGATATCAACTTGCTATTGCTATGGACGATACCCAAGACCTATGCATGATACCATTGTTCCCTTGCACAATATGCCAATTATCTTGCATGATATGGCACTCACTTGCATGATATGGCACTCAACTCTTCACCCTATTGGCCGATATCACCTTATATGGCCAATTTCACCTACTTGGCCGATATGCTTTTGCTATGGGAAATATCCAAGGGCCTATGCACGATAACCTTGCTTTCCTACACGATACAAGAGCCCCATGCACGATACCACAAGGTAGTAGGGTGGTAAGGGTCGAAAAATTTCACTTAAGGGTGAAACTAGGGGTATATATACTTGTTGCACATGAAAGAAGGTAAAAATGAGGTGTCAACATTTTGAGCTAGTAGGTGCCACGTGTCATGCATGGGTGACACGTGTACATGCATGCATCGACATTTATCTTGACATGCAAAAAGGTTTAAGATCATCTACAGATGCAAATTCTTCCATTTCTTTTCCATTTGGATAAGTCATCTAGGTTTAATAACTATTTTATGTCAAGCCGATACACTTTTTCTAAGGAAACTTGTTGTCCGTCACACCTCACCTCCTTGAGGTGCTTTGCATGATATGGACTTTTCCAAGAGTTCACAAAAACGATATGGGACACCTCCTTGGGCTCCATGGTCGATAGGCATTCATATATAAGCTTTTCAACTTGATACAACTCAAGTTAAGCTTCCAAATTCAACCCTTTTTCTTGCTCATTTCATCACCTAGAGTAACATCATTCATAATTGATCCAAACATGGTGTCTCATTCATTCTATCTACTCTAAATGATACATAGATGTAGCAGGAACACTCTAGAGGTGGTAATTTGCATATCAACCCCACATTTTGGGTAAATTACAATTTGTACCAAAATTGATGCACAAGGTACCATCATTGTTCAATCAAGTTCAAACTTGGAATTTAGGCTTTCCACAAGCCACAAACTTGCATAATTCTCTCAATAATGATGCTAAAACACATGATGAATGTTCAAAATGTGACATTTTGCATTATATCCCCTCAACTTTGGGTAAATTGCACTTTGGTCCAAAACAAAGGAAAATTGCTCAAACAACATTCAATCGGTACCAAAATTGAAACATAAGTGTGTCACATGATAACAAAGCACCTTATAGGATTATATTAAAGTTCTAATCAACTTTATTAGCCAAAACAAGTAGGGTTACCTCATAACCCAGGTCAGGGTCGTTACACATATGGTGATGATAGGTGGTTATGAAGCACATATGAACACCTAATGGTAATCATGTATGTACTTGTATAATGTTGTTTAGGGTATTATATAATCTATTATAATGATGGTATCTAATGCTAATACACTCCAAGATAATGGAGAGTGGTGATTCTAAGATGGTTGGTTGACCATAACCTTGTAAACCATAATCAGCTAAAGAAGGAACCCTAAACCCTAATAGTGAACACATTTTGCTTATTTCCTTATTACAAAATGGTTATGATGTTATGTGATTATATATATTGATTATGATCTTCTAACCATGCATGTGTTATGAATTTGATGACCATAGCTAGTGTGTGCTATGATGGCTATAATGTGATACAGGTTGAATATGCCCTTGTGAGGCATGCTGATTATACATGTGATACACAATGTGGTGATTGGGTCCTATAACCTAATAGTGGTGGTTGCCTATTGTGAGACAATGTTTCCTCTTGATAGAATGAGGGATTAGTATCCCACGACATGTAAATTGATAATGATGATTTTAATGGAAATAATATAGGTATCGTGTGGTGATAGTGTGACAAGTCTTACCATACACATTTTATATCTCATGGAGTGGTGTTATGCCCTTACTTTTGTAGAGCTTGTTTTGATTTAATACGTTGTAATTTGATTGATGCTAAAAGACACTTAATTGACTTAACTAATCAAGTGGAACTTAATCATGTAGTTTTTCTCTATTTCATAGATCCATTCAATGTCAGCACTTGCTGAATGGTGAAACGAGTTTTATTCAGAGCACATATTTTTGAATATGCGGGGTGAAAGTCGAGTATTCCCTTGCATCTTTAATTTTAGGTTGTGTGAGATAACCATGAGTGAGCCGATCTCGTTGTG
This sequence comes from Alisma plantago-aquatica, assembly GCA_963693085.1. Classification (NCBI taxonomy): domain Eukaryota; kingdom Viridiplantae; phylum Streptophyta; class Magnoliopsida; order Alismatales; family Alismataceae; genus Alisma; species Alisma plantago-aquatica. The sequence goes on along the minus strand of OY856409.1, from coordinate 1,030,054,098 downwards.
ATATGGATGGCGACACGTGAGCCACTCCTTCTTGTTAGGATGGCCATGCGTGAGCCTATTCTTCTAGCGCCATTACCTATACTAGGGTGGACTAGGTGTTGATATATGTGGACGACCAAGCATGACTTGATCCTTCTATTGACTATATGTCACATGTTGTAGTTGACTGGTGGTCACTGGAGGTTCACTCGTACTGATCGAGGAGGTGAGGTCGTAGATTCTGACTCTTCCATAGACCTTGTATGGCACCAATTTCAGCTTACTAGTGGTCGATTGGATTTGGGTGGTACAACTCAAATCCTCAGGGTATATTAAAATACGTAATCAACTGTGTAGTGAATTTTCTTAGGATCAAATATGAGAAAATTGGTTCTAGCCTTGACTTGATTTTATAGATGCTAGTTGGTAGAGAATATACATGCTCTTCATATTCCTTTTATGATGATAAGATGTTTCATAATCTAATTGCAAGTGCTTATTCTATTAGTGATGATTACCTACTTATCATAGTTGTTGCCCTACTGTTGTTCTTTAATCATCTTACCTGTGCTAATAATAGTGTTGTTCGAGAGTTATCTCTCCCATTGAAATTTGGAATCTCACCCTGTGGGTTTCCACATATTTTAGGTGTCTGTGCACGACATGATGGTGATGATGCGGCTGAGGAGGAGGAACAACAAGATCAGTAACTAATAAGGTTGAGTCTACTGCTGTTGGTCTTCTAGTGTTCGAGTCCTAGAGTCTTCCCTGTACACTTGGGTCTTGGGGAGAGTTCAGTGTGTTTTGTAGTTGTACTATGGAGATGAGTGTTTGGTTTATCTGCCCTTGTTTTAGTAATTAGTTTATGTACATGTATACGCAAATGGAGCATATATAACATGTGATAGGCAGTCCCTAAGAAAATGTTGTAAATAATGATGCTTATGATATATAATTCAGATGGCAACTTTTTGGACCCTTATGTAATAAGTTCCTTACTGTTGGCTCTTGATGTAATTGGTTTTAATTTCCTGTGTTTTTCGATAATCCGCTTGTTTAGTATTAATTTTGTTGTTTGATTTTGAGTAATCTCTCTATGTGTGACAAGGGGTGTCACATTAACACTACATGACATCATATGAGCTTGTGCATAGAAAAACTCATCAAGGAAGATTTTAGGGGATCAAAATATTTAGGACCTTCCTAGAAAGAGAGCTAATGGTGGAATTATGGAGTACATTAGGCTATCAAATTCAAGTGGACTGGGTTAAACTGATTTAGCCCGCATAACTTAACGTGTGGGCCAAACTAGAATATTGACTCATATGTACATATGAGAAAAACCTTAACTAAGGTGAACTTGACCAAAATTCTGAATTCTTATGTATACACGCATGTGCAACTATCAGCTTACGAAAATCTATGCATTATTGACCATAAATAGTTTTGTATGAACTATAAACTAAGGGAAAAATTTCCACATATTAGTGCTTATAAATCTTTAGCTCTGAAACTAAGAAGGACGTGATGCAAGGAACACCGACATAAGAGAAAACCACAATTGCTAGTGGTTATATGGCCATGTGGGAAGTAACATTGTGACTTTATGAGATTTCATGGTGGTTTGGATATAGCAACATGAAGAGAGAAGGATAGATGCTACAAGATACTACAATTTTTTATGATATGATTTTGAAAAAAAATACTCATTTCAAGAAAAGGGATTGTAATATTATATAGTGAGAGTGATTAGTTTCTTATAGGGAGTGTAGATAAATAATGCATGCAAGGTATCACACCTGGGCCCACTGCCCAAGGCTCTATTACAGTTAAAGCATGTAAGGTGTAACACTTAGGCCCACTACCCAATGCTCTAGTAGAGTTTTAGGAATGACGATGGGCCCCATAGACCACCGCTAACCTTAACAGTACACTTTGTCCTCACTCATGCACAATCCATGATAAAGTTTCAGATTGGTCACTCATTCTAGTACTACTCTAGGATGAGCACGCTTAACCACCAAGTTCTTTAGTGATGGGATTTTTGAAAAGGTGGTGCACCTTGGTGATACGGGTAGTCCAATCATTCCTTTTAAGATCATCTTATCTGAGGCCTCAAAGTCCTAGGATGCTATAGTCTCTCCCACTTAGACTTTTGACGTCTTCTTAAGGATGAACTATATGGCCTCATAGTCAGTCCCCATTTCAATGCAGACCCAAATGGACCATGTACACCCAGCTCCCAACCACGCCTACCAGTACAAGGGTGGATCCGTCACCTAGGACAACCCTTTCCAACATGCCTGGACTGCACAACTCAAAGACTGACATGCCACAAGACCAAGTAGACCCCACCTACTAGAGGGTAATTGGATCTGATACCATTTGTAACACCTGGTCCCACTACCCAAGGCTCTAGTAGAATTTCAGGAATGACGACTGGCTCCACAGACCACCACTAGCTTAACTGCGTGCATTGTCCTCACTCATGTGTAAGCCATGATAAACCAGATGAGATGACATGAAGGCATTAATGTATGAAAGGAGGATTAGCTAGACACTTATTCTCTATGTATAGTTTAATGTAACTCTTTAAAAGAACATTAAGTAAACATTATTTGAATTAATGAAAATTATTTTTTGTTTTATATTTTTTGGTAAAATCTGGATCCTTGAGAAAATTTTAGATAACGACTCTCATCTTTTTGGCCTTCCTTAATTGGGGGCTACTGAAATGTGAGGTCCTTACACAAGGCATGTAAAGTTATTACTAAATAAAAACTTACCACCCAACATAGGTTGGTGTTTTTGGATATTAATAAGAAAATGAACTGAAGACACATCAATGCACACCTTGTTCCCTAAACATGAAAGATGTGACCATGTGAATGGCATAAGAATATTCCATCAAGGTGGTGAAGTAGTTAGGAGGTTCCTACTATTTCGGACTTCGATCAATGTTTGATGGGTATGGGGATGTGGGTGCACATAGCCATGAATGTGAGGTTGTTCTTTTTATCTTACATACATGAATTAATGTGTAGGCCAAATTGAGAAGTTGAGCCATATATACATATGTGCAACCCTTAAACTAAGGTGATTTGGATCCAACAATCTAAATTCCTCCATCTATACATGCATATGTAACTATCCACTTCTATAAATCTATATCTTTAAGAAAGAACTTATTTATATCATCAACAAATTAAGAAAAATATATTTACATTATTAGTGGTTATATCACACCAAGTTGGCCTTAGCAAGGAGGAAAAGAATCATACTTGGGATAATTAGTAAGAGCTATTGTGAGGAACATTGATTTCAAGAAAAAAGTTTCTCATCTGACTATTTTCAAGAATAAATAAAATTATGGCCATTTTTACTGGTCCCTTACTAGGAAAGTAGATCAAAAAGTATGAAAGGATTGTAAAGTGATCCTTGGAGAAAAAACCACCACCCAACATAGTTGGTATTTTTGGATATTATAACATGAAGACAAAGAAGTGAACATAACAAAAACCATGATAAAATAATCAAGCAAAGGAATCTTAGAGGAGGAAGGAAATCAACATTTTATGATAAACTTATCTCAAAGCACACTTGGAACTTGAGTCTAGTAACACCTTAAGTTTTACAAACAATTACATGAGCAGAAGCATCAATTCCTGAGTCATGATATCCATTTGGTGTTGTATACATTGAATAGAATGCATCAAGAACAACTGCAATCTTAACCATCACATGAATTCATTGTACTTGTCCTTCTTAATAGTTTACATAAAAAGGGAAACTTACCACAACTAGTGACACAATCCAAATACCTATACACGAACAAACTAGCCTTAATGCAACAAAGAAAGCTAAGATGGATAATCACACCTCACCAAAGGATTCCTAGTTGTCCATCTAGTCCTTACACTAGACTGATGTCCTAATCCTCCTTTTGTTCACACATATGGACATGTCATATACAACCATGCAAAGCAACATAAAACTAGTGAGGGGCACTGAGTAGTTATAACATGAAAATAACATATAATTGAAATCACATGAAATAACTTGAAAAACTTAAGTACTTAACATGGTTTACATGATTACATTGAAACATAATTCAATTGACATGATTCCATGATAACACATATTTTAACATGAGTTGATATACTCATTCCCTTGATTGCACCAATTGAGCTAATAAGACTGGTTAAGGCTCACGTAATGCTCCCACATAGATCATAAGGCTTGTTAAGGCTCACATAAGGGTAGTTAAAGCTTGCATAAAATGATTGAGAGGAAGATATCAACATCACATGATTTCTTAAACACAACTATGGTTATCATGTTCCCTTAATTATATATTAGCAATGATACATAGTGTCCAATTTGAGAACATATGTGAGCCTTAAACATATTTTTAATCATAAAATGATTTCTATCATCACAATGATAGAAACATGTACTCTTAGCATGTTCATGATTTACCATCAGCATATACTAAATAATAACATAATTGTACCTTGAGTGATTTATCATGATTACATAAGCGAATAATAAAATCTTGAACCCTAAATTAATACTCAACATGAATAACCCATCTCACTTGATCATGAGGAGGTATACTAATAGTAGCTTGAATTTGGGTCAGCCCTAATTTCCTATATATAACATAAACATGTATTAATTACACTTTATTAACATTAATTTATGCTTATTAATTGAAACAAGAGAATTGGGTTGAGATTCAGGGTATAATAATGGGTTAGGGAGGTTCCATGTCTCAACCTTCCTAATGAGTGTTCGTAAAAGATTTCTGACATTAAAATAATGGGTTATGTTTTTGAGCAAATATAAACAAGATAAATATGCACATATGAAGCAGAAAAACATAAAGCTAATGAGGATTCACTAAGGTGGCCCAAAGTGAGTCTAGAGCATGTCTCGGTGTTCACTCAAAGTCAAAGCTTGTACCATAACAAAATTATCATAAATAACCAAATGTTCCATGACAGTGTAACAAATTATTACACACAATGAGGGCAAACAAGTACATCTATTTCCTTAATTGAACCTATAGAAAAACAAAATGCCACCAAGAACCTGATTGAATCTTCCTAATTTTATCTTGAGGAACCCGATTGGACCTTCCTCATTTTAACTTGATTTGGGATGGGATCTCACAAATCCAAGGATTGGAAGTGACTCTATAGTAGTAGGTGTTCTGATATGATGAAGACATTGATGATGGCTTTCTACCCAATGAATCTTCCACCACATTTACCTTACATGGGTGGTACTCTATTGTGTAATCATAACACTTGAATACCTCAAGCCCCCTCTAATTCCTCATTTGAAATTCTTACTTTGTGAAAAGATACTATACATATTCTTATGATCTGTGTAAATCTCACAGTTTATGCCTCCAAACCATTAACTCCAAGACCACTTCTACTAGCTCCAAATTGTGTCTCGGGTAATTCTTGTAGTACCACTTAGGTTGTTTTAAGAAAAAAATTATGTGTTTGTCTTGCATCAAGATGCATCCTAGCTCACCCTTTGACACATCGCAAAAGACTATCTAACCTTTCACACGATCTAGATATACTAGTACTTGAGCATATGTCAAATTATCCTTCAATAGCTAGACACTTCATTTCCATTTCTCTATTCACAAAAAGGGTACATCCTTCTTGGTCAGCCTAGTCAAAGGAAACACTATGGCATGTAAGTCTTTAAAAATACATCCATAGTATCTAGCTTGACCAAGAAAATTATGCAATTCAGTTGATGTCTTTGGTTCCCACATAAATATTGACTCGACCTTCTAGGGATCTACAAAAATTTCTCTTGTGGATATTCTACGACCGAGGAAAGAAACTTATGTCAACAAAAACTTACACTTACTTGACTTTGCAAATATCTGATGTTGTCTCAACAATTGTAATGTGAAGTGAAGAAGTTTCTCATGTTGCTTTCCCTTTGGAGTAAATCAAGATGTCTTTTATGAAGACTACATAAAGTGATCTCAGTAGTGTTTCACCACCATGTTTGTCAAGTCCACAATAGATGCTGGTGCGTTGGTCAACCCAAATGGCATAATCCAAACTCATAGTGACCATACCTAGTTCTGAAGGACGTTTTAGGTATGTCCTCCATTTTGTTCTTGGCTAGTGATATCATGACCTTATGTTATATTAAAAAGCAACATAGATCCTTCCATTTTATAAAACAATCGTCAATCCTTGATAGAGGACACTTGTTGTTTACCATAGCCTTGTTCAACTAAAGGTAGTCTATGCATAACCTCATGGAACCATCCTTGTTATTGACAAACAATTGGAGAAAATGATTGGTTGTATGGAACCCTTATCGAATAATTCATAAAGCTGCTTCTTCAAATTCTTCATCTCTATAGGATCCATCCTATATGGTTCTTGTACTATGGGTTGTGTGCCAGAGATTAAATTGATCTTGTGAGGCCCCTGGCATAGTTTAATGGTTAAACATACATGTTTGATTTAATTGGGTTTTTTTTGCTTAATTAAACCTTAGATTATGTTTTGATATTAGTTGAAAAAGCTATGTTTCAATTTTGGTCCAAATCAGATTTTGTTTTCTTAAGTTTTACAAATTTATGTACTTGTGTGGACCTTTATGAAATTTTCCCTTTTCTAGGGTTCTAACTACAATTTTAACACATGCATACTTTACTTGATGGTATTCTTTATAATATTATTTGGAACTATGTTGCATAAAGGTATCAACCCTTGATGCTCATTTTGTGTGGAGGTGAAGGCATTTGCACCTTCAAATGCTGTTTGGGTTCATCATCCGATGGTTTTTCTTGGGGGATGCAACATTCGATGGTTGTTATGCACTCAACACTAGATAGTTGTTCTGCACTCTCAACACTAGATGGTTTTCCTCGGGGGATGCAACACTCAATGGTTGTTATATACTCGACACTAGATGGTTGTTCTCCACTCTCATCACTAGATGGTTTTCCTTGGGGAATACAACACTAGATGGTTTTAATGCACTCTCAACACTATATGGTTTTCCTTGGGGGATGCAGCACTCGATAGTTGTTATACACTCAATAATAGATGATTGTTCTACACTCTCAACACTAGATGGTTTTCCTTGGGGGATGCAACACTCACTGGTTGTTCTACACTCAATACTAGATGGTTGCTCTGCACGCTCAACACTAGATGATTTTCCTTGGGGGATGCAACACTCGATGGTTGTATATCACTCAACACTAGATAGTTGTTCTGCACTCTCAATAGGAGATGGTTTTCCTTGGGGGATGCAATACTAGATGGTTGTTGTGACACACAAATCATAGTAAAATGAGATAAGTCAAAACAAAGCACAAAACTAACACTAATCATCCAGACTACCAGAAAACATGGTAAGCTAAAACCAAATCCATAAAACCACAAAAGCAGAAACATATCACATCTGAGTCCATAAACAACACCACATGTATAACATATCATGCCACAAGATCATACATACCACAATTCATTGTCCATCATGCCACAAACCTATTACATATAACAACCTATCGACATATACAAGCCATATTTTGTACAACCATAGCATACTGCCAAACACCTTGTATCAATGTACAACATCTACAAAACACCCCAAGGACATGAGAGTACAAGGACAACACATATGACTCTACTAGAAAACACTAGTAGCATATCCAACCTTCAACAACTACTTCTCCTCTTACTGCTTAGCCTCAACTGCACGATCTCTACCTCGTCGTGCACAATTACCTAAAAGATGTGGTAATACACGAGATGAGACCAACATCCCACTGAGAGATATAACTCTCCACCATCAACTATTATTAATAGAAATAGATTAAAGTAGTAAGATAAAATTATTATCAAGATGAGCATATTCAACTAGATGATATGAGCAAAGCAATTAACACTGTTTAAGCAGTTCAACTATCTACAACTGAGCAGTAGAACATCTTATTTTTTTAGAAGGAATATGAAGAATACGTATAACAATTGATTTCTCTTACGAAATTATAAATCAACTAAACAGTACAAGAAACAAGGCAAACGATCATCTAGTGTCAGTCATCTTTAACCCTAAGCAAATATACTACATGACTGGTTACACCTTTCAATATGTCCCGAGGAGATGAGGTATACCACTCATGCTGTAACTGAACACTATTAAGTCAGAATCAGTTCCATATAAGATTTAGGAGGATCTAGACTGCTATGATCTCCCACACCCTCAGTCAGTCTGAGTTTGCCATAGTGACATATAAAGTCCAACTACAAAATAGCCTAGTCCTCCTTGGTGTTTAGGCACAACACTAGTAAAAATGGAGTTATGACTGTAGCCGCACTCATGCTGAGGTATGACCACACCATCCTCAAAATATATCATATACATACTGAATCACATCACTGAGATACAGTCTCGAATGTTCTCCTTCTAGGGTATGACCGCAACCATTCCTGCGAAAATGCATATACTCAACAGTATACGACTCTGAGCTTCCACTGAGGGAGAACCGTTTCACCATCAAAAAAATATTGACGTTGAAGATGTACTATGGCAAATGAAAAATACATGGATAGGGTTTCACTTGATTAGTTAAGCCAATTGAGTATCTTTTAGCATCAATCAAGTTACAACGTACAAACCCTAAACAAATTCTAAAAAATAGGGGTAAAGGTACAACTCTAAAAGATATAAAACGTATGAGGTATGCATTTGTCACATCATGTCTTGATATCACTACCATATAAGACATTCAACATTATCACATCACTAGGGGGTAAAAATCCCTCATCTCATCACTAGAGGATATCACCTCACATTAGGCATAAAGCCTCTTCCAAGTCATAAGAATCAAATCACATAGTTCCAACACACTATCAGTATCTCATCATGCCTCATAAAATCTCACAATCATTACCCTCTGTCATGTCAAATACACCATAGAAATCACTAGATATGATACTTATTCCACCTTTAAGGCTAGGATTACACATGTAGGAGAGAGAAAACATTATCTCATGCTAACACTTCAAGCAAGATAAACATCAAAACATGTATTCTTGATTAGGGTTAGGGTTTCCATATAGTTCTTAGCATAACACATCATAATACACCATTCCCACATTCTTGGAATTCATTAGGATTTAGCATTCATATCATTATTACTCAAACATGCACATAACAACATGTTTTGACTATAGAGGTAAAGGACTGCAGCGAACATTTCACACTCCATGTATTGCGACCATCATGGTTAACCCACTATGGATAGTGACCACAACACATGGGTCAAGGTAGAGATCACCATCATGTTTCGACCAACTAAGAAGAGTCATAAGTATCGACCAAACCAACTGAAGGAAGTGTTGTGACCACAAAAAAACCATGGGTAGCAACCAAACCAAAATCAAGCAACTATAGTGACCACCCTCTAGGTTTAGGGTTTGTTGTGCCCACAACACTCCACAACCATGTAGCGACCTCAAGCACCAAGGTGATGTGTAGTGACCCAAATGTCAAGCCACACCAAATGGCTCATAAGAAACTCTAAAACAGAATAAACCATGGTCAAAACAGATGATAACATCAAGGAAACCAAGCATCATTAAGGATAAAATCTTCATGCAAAGATGGTCATCACAAACCCTAAACAAATTCACCAGGGTAAATATGGAAAACTACAATGATAGAAGGAAAACCATGCATCAAACTCTGACAACCAAGATCAAAATTTTCAATATCACATGATGGTCAAAACATAACATGGTGATAAACCAAAGATCATGTTGCATGTAGAAACAACAACTCCACCATCACTTAGAAATTGGGTACATAAAATTAGGGTTTAGGAGAAAGAGTAATCTATACAAGAAAACATTAAAATCATAAACCATAGATCATGATACTATCATATAGAATATTAGGATCATATTCTAGGGATTAAAACAACAACATGCAAGCAAGAATATGGTGCAATAATAGTAGAGGGAAAAGTTATATAGCCCACCTTAAAAATAAGATCAAGCTCCAAAGCCACGAGCTCCATGAGATAAGAGAAACTCCAACTTGGATCAATCCCGTAGCCATAAGATCACCTCAAGAAGAAGAAAATATAGCAAGGTCAAAGGTAAATTCAAGGTGAAGAAAATTCAAACCCTAGGCCGATCAAAGAAGAAGAAAGGAGGAAGCTTCGTCTCACTTAGGTGCTACCATGGTCAAACCATAGTCTTTGATCTTTGTGAAGAGAAGATCCTCAAGATAGCCACCATGGTGATTTATAGTCTCATGACCAAGAGGAGAATGGAAGAGGTAGGGTTTAAAGGAAAACCAAAATCAAAGGTGTAGAACCACTTACCAAGAAGGAAGATCACCAAGGATCACCACAAAGAAGATGATCAGGCTCAAGATCACCACATGCAAGGGAAGATCATCGACCAAATCACCAAGGCCACCACCTTCTCTTACTCCACAAGATATAGGCTGAACATAAGGGAAATGAGAGTAAATAGAGCTAAAAAAGATACTTGCATGTGAAAGAGAGGGCTTATATACCCAAGGGGGTAGGAAAGAAGTATGATCATGAGGTGTTAATGTATTATAGTAACATAGAGACACTTGTCCACCAAAGGATCAGCCATGAAAACACACTTGCAATAGGGTCATTAAAAACTATGTGATATAGTAACGACTTTCGTCCTCACCTCATCATGGTCCTAGCAAAAAAACTAGACAAGGTCACAACACCACCTACCAACATCGCAACACATCTCCACAAGAGTAGCCCTAACGACCAACACTAGGAAAAACATCAAGGTCACAACAAACATCCCCACAAGGAAGTGTTGCGGTCACACCACTTCAAAAACCAACTCACAAGGTCGATACACCAACAAACTCAAGCATCCATGTAAGGCCATGCAAACCCTAACATCATCTCATGATGCCACCTCATCAACCAAGGTCCAACAAGGCACCCCAAAGAATCACCCTATCTCTTATGATGCTAAGGTACAAAAGGAGCAACCTACATGTGACAAACTACAATATAAACCCTCAACATGGGTAAATTGCAACTTGGTCCAAAACACGCATAATTGGTTCAAACATCAACCAAACATGACCAAACTAAAAATATAAACTTATCACACATTATTAAGGCATCTCAAGAGATTAGATTAAGGTTTAAGCATCTTATTAAGCAAGGCAAACACAAAGCTAGGTCAGGGGTCTTACAATTATTCTACATTCAATACTAGATGGTTGTTATGCACTCTGAACACTAGATGGTTTTCCTTGGGAGATGAAAACTAATGGTTGTTTTGGTTGTACAAATAGAAGGAAAACTTGACTGTTGATGGATGGTAAAGTAGTTTTTGACCTTTGACCTCCTTTCTCTCTCATCCTTCTATATATACCCCTCCACTCTTTCCTCAAATGAACCTTTTCACTTCAAACACATTCTTGCTAGTGAAGCTCATCCTAAACCATCGATTGACAAAGGAGGAGATTATCAAGGATGAAGCCTTGCTAGATCATGGTGGGATGCTAGGGTAGGACTTGAATCTAACTCTTCTAGGACAGATCAAAGCTGTTACACCCCGATCTCACAATTACCATTAATCATGAGATTAGGGCATAAAATTGAGGATTTAACGTAATACAAAGATCACCCTTAATTTTTTATTCTTTTTCAAACTCTTTGTTTTCTCGCATTGAACCACATAAACTAACTTTACAAGGGAATCTAAACATTGATTTCTCGAATCTGATTTCAATAGTAAAAATGCATGTATGAACATTCATCATGTTTCTCATACTTTTAAGCACATAAGATTTGCTGATTCACATATATTGATAAAAGAGGAATAATGTTATACATCATCATTTAAAACTCTCTCTTACTTCTTTACAAGGACCTAGAGTGACAAGGACCGACCGAACTTAACTATACTCAGGCTTAACTCTTGTGGTAGATCTACTATGATACAATGATATCTTCAATCCCCATGGTTTCTCAAATTTTTTTGAGTAGAGGGGTGAGCCTACTCGCTCAGTGAATGAGTACTTCAAAGAAATAGTCTAAAGCACTGATATAATTATAGATATACTTTTGAGCAAATGATATCAATTATAACAGTAGTAAGCTTTAAAGATATTGATCATTGACAATCATAAATATGACAGGATACTCTAGATATCAACAAGAGAAAATCAATATATGAGCATGCTTGATTAATTTAAAAGAGAACTAATAATTCAGAAACATGCAAAGAATAATTGTTGGGAAACTGTACTCGAATGTTTCTTAGCCTTTCTTACTTATGAGAAACTCTTTAAACCTATATGAACATATTTTATCTTATGCCCTGATCATATGCAATGTACTCTACACATGAAGACTCGTAGCGAACTATGATCTCACTGTATAAGACTTATATTAAAACTCGGGAAGCTAAACCTAGAACTGAATCTGGGTCTGCTTGACTCAAACCGTCATGTCTGACTAAGGTGGCTAAAATCTGGCATTTAATTGGACCTCTCCTTCTAGGATGAGTACACATGAAGAGGGTCTAAGATGCTCTGTGGGCCTCATCTTGGTACGCTCTATGGGTACCTATGGGTTACCACCAGGATCTCTGGTTCATGTTGGGTAACCTATCTTCTCTTAGGAGACTTCTTCAAGGGCTTCGTCTCCCTGCACGCTCTGTGGGTGCGATCCAATCCCTGTATACTGGTCGCTGCCAGGGTGGATTGTTTCCTCCCTACAGTGTAGACATCCATAGGGAATCTACGGTGTTCAGGGCACCTATGCCTATTATTTTATTATTCTTGGAAAGCTCTTTCTACATTGTACCTTTCTCTTACTTATACTTGACTCTGATATATCTATGGTACTGCGTCTATTTATTTTAAGTTTACAACACAACATGTATATCATCCTTAACTTGGCAGAGCAGTATATTCAAACACTGTAATATACAGAGAAATCAACATACTATACATGCAGACAGGCTGAAATACTTAAATAAACATAATTCATGTCCATTTGGCACTTATACACTAGAATCATGCAATTAAACATCTTAATATATTGATAAGAGCTAATTACCTGGCATACGAGTAATAGTCATTTGCACCCATAAATTATTTGCACTTTCTTGGAAAATGTGCACATCGACCCAAATCCTGGGTTGTGCATCTCATACTGATAACATGGTAATAAAAATGCTTAATTCATTGAACACCCTATCCTTAGGGTTTCATTTACCTCATTCACTTATCACGTAGCTCTCATAAGGATTTCATGCGACATAAACATCCACTGAATAAAGACTACTATCAACAAATCATATAAAATCAATATATGTATGAAACTTTGGAACTGAGATGAATTTGGGTTTCCATGCCATTCACGGAGATAACATGCATCAATAATGAAATTGAATAAATAAAGTCTATCATGTTAAGAAAATCCGTTCAAATGGATTTCACGATATCTATTCACAAATATCCAACTTTCCTCGCATCTAGGGTTTCACCCTCTTTACTGAGATATCAAACAAACACTATTCACCTTAAATGAAATCCAAGATAGTATCTGACATATATGTACTATGAATTCAGATAAACAATCATTCATAACCAAGGGATTCCAGATAAACAAATTTCTCTATTTAATTATACAACAAATTTCAGTCATAGACAAATTCCCTATATTTCAGTTTACTCTTATAACCTCTGCGAATACTTAGGGAATTCTCATTAGGATGTATTGCATACATTTATAATATGATTTTATCATCTGAAATTCATCCAAACAGAGGAATAATCCATTTCATATCATTTAGCAACAACTTAGATCAAACACACAATTCAGGGTTTGTAGTCGCATACTAAGAAATTAAAGATTATGGATGATTTAACCAATTTTCGTGCAATATACTATTTAAAGGAAGTTCCCACTCACCCTAAGGTGTGAAAACACCTTAAAAACATAGGTCATCCCTAAAAATCTCGATCTCATATCAAATCTCTAGCAATTCACCTGATTCTTCTTCCTTTCAACTCGAAAACCCTAAAAATGAGGGATTATGAAGAAAGAGTGAGAAAAGGGGAGGTTTTGACACCATTTCTGATCAAATTAGAGGAGGGATGGAATCTTGACATGTGAGAGAAGATTCACCATGAAAGGCTATGCAAAGAAGCTAAACTTACATGATTTCATCATTCCTCGGACTGCAAAACCCTAGGTCAACATCTCCATCAATTTCTCCTCTCAAACCCTAACTCTCCCTCTCTATCTAGGATTTCATTTCTCTAGTTTGAATCACGAATTATGAGAGCTCCTTGTGTCTTAGGCTGACCATATAGAGCAATTGAGCTGCTTAGGTCAATTGCACATTGACCCCTCACTATACTTTCTCTTATTTTAGTTGAATTTTCTATCATAAAAATATTACTGTAATTTGTCTACTGATAAGGTCTAAACACATCCAAAAATTAAGAAAATTGTACTTGTTTATGATTTAATTTCAGATCTCCAGCTAAAATTTCAAATTATTTGGAGTTACCAATAAATAATTAAAAATGAAACACTACACTGCTAAAAAGCACTCTATTAGCATTTTGGTCGAAGTATAGTTCTACCGAGAACCACATTCAATGAACACTCAAATATTCTGAAATTTTTCTCCAATATGCATGATTGAGTTATCCATATCATATCCAAAATTCAATTAAATAAAAAATTGTAAAAAATATGAAAAATCATTTACCACACTGCTATCCTGATCAAATTCCATATTCATGTACTATAAAAACCCTAATTTTTGCCGATTAGGATTTACATTTCTCAAACCCTAATTCTTCAAACTAAAGTAATAGTTAGAGTTTCTTCTTAGATTTGAAACATCACAATTGGTCTACTATCATTAATCAAATCTAAATGATGTTCAATCTAATCAAACATGTAACCATTCAGGTAAACCCTAGTTTACCAATTAAGCACAAATGTGGTCATTACAATTCTCACCCCCTTAAAAAGTTTCGGCCCCAAAACATAAATACGCAAACAAAGTATATTCAAAGTTTATTTTAAGCTTCTAAAATCTTACGTGTCATTACATTCTTGTATTTTATACTTGAATGTAGTTTTCAACATTAAGTCCTTTATTTCTTTTCTAATCACAACATGTTAAAATAGTTCTCAATGATAACAAACAAATTCTTTATGCCACAATCAATCATAGAGAAGATAGAGAAGAAACCATTTCAATATTTTCACACTCTTGAGGTGTTACCTCAACATTGATAATCTGATCCAACTATCTCAATTCATACGGCTCAATATGTACTAATTTTATGTATTGCCTCTAAGTCAGAAAAGAGAGTTCACCATGTTGTTTTGAATTTTAATATTGTGCTACTCAAATAGCAAAATAGTCTTGAGTTGGAAGACTAGATTCAACAAAAATTGTACAATACTACTCACGACATCCCCATTGCATCATGGATGCATAAGGTGAAGCATTACCATCACATTCCATATTATTCTCAAGTATGAACCCACACATAATTCAAGGTGTAACCATCGGGTTATAGCATACTAGGGTTTCAACAAAAGTAACAAAGTACTCCATGATTGTATTAGTCATTCAAGGACTATTCATACCCAATTACCATCACTTAGTTATATTAAAGCTATGTATAACAAGATATACCTTGTTAGGGTTACATATCAATACAATATGGTTATCATCCCTTCTATTCATATGAGTGAATAGGTAAGACTACCTTATTTAGGGTAACCCTTCATTTATTCCATCATTATTCAACCCATATCACCATACCACAATTGTACAATACTAAGACGGATTACTGGTATGAATGACTACAACTATCAGACACCTTTAATTAACATATTGCTTGCACATGTACACTGAAATCATACGTAGAACCAATTTACATCCCTTAACATACCTTCAACAAATTATACTTCTAAAAACAAAATCACATATCACTAAAAGCCATTGTTTTCTCTTATCTCTCTCCTCATTCACTACTACTTACTTTTTGCTACTTATCCTTCTCATTTTAATCATGTAGATTAAACATTCCTAAAATTAGTTGAAACAAAGAGAAATGTTGGAAACAATAAGTTTGATTAAGGAATGAGGGTTATGATATAATTGACAACATGGAATGTATACCTTTATTAATAAGTTTAATACATTCATCCTTACTGCCTTTTGATTCTAAGTCTCTATAGAACAACAAACTAGTTTCTAAAAGAAGAACAAAAGTGTAGCTAAATAAATGAATAAGTCATACAAAGGTAGACTATATTCAGGAAGGAAAATTTTGAATGAAATAGATACTAAGTTTGATCCATGCATGAGTCGTTCGATTTAAAATGAAGGATATGTAATGTATTAAACATGAGGTGATACTAGTAGAGATATTATTGATTTAGAATTTTAACTTCACATTAGTAGAAGGATAAAAGGAAATATATGCAGCATGGTATACATGATCATACACATAAAAGAAGCAACATGATCATAAGAAAAAACTAGAAGTTAAAGATGACATGTGGAATAGTAGTATATGGTAAGGGGATTATGGAAAGTAAAGAAGGATTTGAAACATAATGGAGTAATATAGATTATAAAAGAAAGAGGTTGCGATATTCAAGAAAGTGCTAATTAGTCAAGTATCCTTGTTGATAATTAATTAAACCTACATATGTGAAATGTATTATTGAATGTTTTAAGATAAGAATTCTAAGTCTCAAAATCATCTTCTCTTTCATATTTTCCTTAATGAGAGCAATGTGGGAATGAAGTGATAAGAAAATGAATCATATATGATGCATAACCACCATGGTAGAGACATCTAGTGAATTTAATAATGACACACAATATGATGATGAAACCCTAGTAGGGTAATTGAGAATGTAATCTATCTGAATGGCCAAGTAAGAGAAAGGAAATTCATTCGATAAGATAAAGAAGACTTTAGTAAAACTTGTGAGATCCAAAGTTTGAATTTCAAATTAAGGGAGCAAAGTCACATCACAATAACATCATGCTACTGGTAAGGACCAAACCATAGAATGTTTATAGTTGTAGTAGTTCAAGGGATGTCACTAGTGATTTGACCTTGAATACTAGCATCTCTATAAAACAAGATCATGAGATTTTCACTATGAGAAGTAAACTAGCACTGATAGTAATCCAGGGTTTAAAGATAGCTAATCTGAAAGGTAGATAAACAATATGGAAATTATTCGGAGTAAAGAGTAAGATATAAATTTGAAATGTAACAAGTGTGTTTTGAAAAAAAGGAGAAATACAATATGAGTGAAGTGCAATATGAAATAAATCTTAAATGTGACTTATAGGTGAAGTTTCATCAAATATGGATAATATTAGAGTCATTAATGGATGAAGAAAGAGAAAATATGATTTGGTTAATTTAATGAATCAAAAGTCTTCAAAAGGGAAATATAATTGCATATTCAAATTCTACATGCCTTAATTAACCTAGATGCAAAATTTCACTAAATTTGGGAATTGTTTGCACCCTCAAACAAATAGAGAGGAAAAGAGAAATTAATGCATCCACACTATATTCTAATTTGTTTTAGGATTTCATTTAACACGTCACACATCATTTTCATTTTTTTTACATAAACGGATGGACTAGATTTGAGAGGACCATCTAATGCACGATCCTATGGCCCATGGGTCATCTTCCTCGTGCGACCAACTGGCTACAACATTGCCAAATTTTGTGTCCGGTTTTCTCACTTTTTCTCCCTCAATCCTCCACATTTTTAGTAATTTTTTGTTCGTTGAGTCGGATAGAGAATTCTGCACACATAAACCCTCTATTCATTTTGTTTTGGCGAGTGTGTGAGAAACCCCCAATTCGTGGTCTACAAGTCTTGGCGGCCACCCCCTCCTCCCTACTTCTCACTTCTTCACCTATATATATAAATAAATAAATAAATAAATAAATAAATATAAATATAAATATATATATATATATATATATATATATATATATATATACACCACCCAGACCTCCATCTCCCTTCACCTAGCATTCCTCTCCTCTCAATTTCTCTGCACATCCCCATTTTGGTCATCAACGAGTGGGTTTTCGAGCTAAGTTTGTGGCTGTCCGCCTTAGATCTTGGCAACATTGGCAATCAAATTGAGACCAGGGGTGAGTTTATAGTCCATTGTTCTTCATTTCCATGGCTTTAGTTCATCATTTGGTTCTTGTTTGCGGATTTGCCCAAATTCAAAGAAAGCATTTACTTGCTATTTGACCCCATGGCGAGGTGTGACCTAGGGGATGATTCCCTGATACAATACTCCGTTATGCTCTCCTATTTTCCTATTCTGTTCTTTTCCTCACAAAGGGAAAAATGGTCTTTTCACCAAACCTCTTTTATTTGGAGTTTTGACACATTGGAGAGGGTTGACTGTGGACCCGGGATTGCTTGTCCACCCGTGATTGGGCCAAGTAAGTGGATTAATCCTCTGATCGCTGACATGGAATTTTAGAGATTTTTGATTAGCTGATTTTGCAAAAATCATATCTTTGGATCATCTTATGCAAAAGTAATAAATAAATATGTTTTAGAATTAGAAAAATATTCTCCATCTAATAAAAATAATTTCAGAGCCTTATTTCAATTTTTTTGATGAATTATTTTTATAGAATGAAATATACGTATAAAATTCATAATAATTGTAACTTAATGATATAAACTCCAAATAGGAAAAAAAGACATGTTATCGTAATTAGGAGAATCTAACTAATTGATTGGTGAAGTTTTCAGGGTCTAAATCGAACTTAATAAAAGGTGATATTTTTAGGGTTTTAATATACTCATTAATAAATGATTTACATCTAATGTGATATTAGGTGAAGATAAACTATGATTGGATCTAAAGTGTGAATCCTAACCTGATATACACATCAATAAGGTATGTTTCATCCTATTATGAATCATATTAGAAAATTAATTATTTCCTCTCTCTCTTGAATTTGGTGGTGACACATTAGCTTAGATGTCACATGTTTACATATAGTTGAACCAATTGTTTCTAATTCCTAAAATTGGTTTTATACAATGTGATGTTATCAAATTGGATCCTATCATTGTATCTTGTTGGTGTTGTTAATCTATATTTAATAGAAACCCTAATTTTCCATGTGTTAGCCTTGAAAGTAAATTTGACTATGCCTATACTTCTTTTTGATGACTTTGGATGTTAGACACCTTTATGGTGATGTGACTATACCTTTGCTTGCCTCTATCTATTTATAATTCATGTTTGGTTTGGGTAACTTATTTATTTGCACATTGGATGATGTATCCCTATTGTGTGTAATACCAACATAGGGTGCAAATGGTGATTCATGTCCTTGGGTAATTGTGTTGTGATGCCATTACTCCCTCAAAAATTATGGTGGTGATGCCATATACCCAAAAATGTTATTATGTGGATTATTGTTTAGTTTACCCACATGCATAATTCTTATTATTAATTGTTGTTCCCTTCTTGGGATTTTAAAGGAAAGATTTGATTAATGTGAGCTTTATTATTTTCTTCATATATTCTCTTTTATATTATTATATGGAGAATTCCTTTTTGATATCCAATTAGATGTTTCTCCCATATTATATGGGAAGCCTTGTGATTTGTTGTCCCTGTTTCCTTTATTTTATCCAATCCCTATTATATGCACATACTGACTTTGATAGCGGAAAATTTCCATCTTTTTCTTCTTTTTGGGGTATGCTTCTAACCCCTAGGTGGTGAGAAAGGAGAAGCTACCTAAAGTTGACCAATGATATCTGGGAGTTACCTTGTCATGATTTGGAGGTAGTTTGAGATAGTGGGATGACCCTCTGCTTAATAGTTCCTTTTGTTTCCTTCTTTGTTCACCTTGTGTGGTGAAGAACTTTTGTAGACACTCAATTGTAATAGTTAGATATATTTCTCTTCCGCTGCTACATTAATGGTTTTATGATACATACATGTGAATGAATTGGTTATCATCCCTTAAAAAAATTATGATGGTTTTGGTTATAAGGGTTGTTGCCTTTTTATTTTATTAGGGGGTGGTTCCCCTATGGGATCCCACTCCTTACAACATGGTATCAGAGCCAAGGTAGTCAGTCAATCTAACTATTTCAATTTATCTCCCAAAGGTTGTTTGCCTTTTTACATAGGTTGCTTATACCCTACCCCTTGCCATGTGCATGCACACACATATGGCTGGTGAAAAGTCATTTGTTGATAACCTAGAAGGTTTTGTGACACAAAAAATTCCAAAACTCCCTATAACTTTTTCCTATTTTCCACCTTATCCGTTCCATCCCACCACGGGCATGCTCACCCCTACCCAATATGGCCGTGCTACATACGACCCTAGCAACAGTTTCACACTACATTTCCTATTCTACCACCACTTAACCTTGTGCTTCCCCACCACCTACATATACTTGGATGACAGATCTAGCACGAAAGTTAGCTACCCTAAGCCACTCTATCTCCCCTATTTTTTCCTCCCATCCATTCCTACTTCATTCGACCTCCATTTCACCATTTCCACCACTGAAACCCTAGTTTCTAGTGCTTTGGCCACTGTCCACCATACATCCATGCCATTCACTTACTTTGGAGGAAGGAGCTCGAGTTGCTGCTTCTAGGAGGTGGAGAAGGCGTCTTCACTGAGCTCATCATGGATCTTCACTCCTCTACTCATTCTTCTCCCCTTATTATATTTTGTTGTTCTATGAGTAGCTAGGCCCCTTAGGTTGACTTTTTAGGGCTCAAAATGTTACTTTGATACCATGTTGGGGGAAAATGATATGTAAACATTATGATTTCATTTTCTAATGATTATGTTCTATTTCTATCTTATTCCTCATGAATTGCTTTATGGTTTGTGCTTGAAATCACCTAGGGTTCTAGGAAAATTGCTTATATGTCGCACTTTTTTTGAATTGCTCCTAAGTCCAATTAATGGATCCCTAGTTAACTATTCATCTTCCTACATCTTAATCGATTCTCCTATACCTAGGTGAGAGATCTAACTAGATAGTACATGAGCATTTAGTGTATTTTCTTGGAGCCTTCTCAAGGCTAGAATGTGGGTGATGTGAGGTCTAAAACCTCACCTCCACCTTACATTACTACCCTCGACCCCTAATACCCTAATAATTCCTATCCTAGAAACCTAGACTTGACTACACCCTAATTGAATTCCACCTAAACCCTAACCCAATTGAGACTCATAAGGGTGGTAGGCGGTGATAGGGACTAGTTCCTCCAGATACACCCTATCTTACCCACGACCACTTAGTAGCTTAGGGCAATTCATCAACCTCTAGCTTGTTTTCTAGTTAGATAATCTAAATGAGAGAACGATGCTTACATGTTACCACCCAAACCTAATTGATAAGTGCACCCCAAATAACCCACACATCTCTTTATAGCATTAAAACCCTAATTCCCTTCTTGCTTAGCTAGTGTTAGCTTAGTTATCTCTTAACTTTCATAGTTAGCTTCTTGTCTTGTCCTTTTCATGTTCTTTCTAGTTTAGGTCTTTAATTTCTCTTGTGCTTAGTTTACTAGCTTAGTGTAGTGTAGATCTTCTCTTACTTGCCTTAGTGTAGTTTGCTTCTTTCCTGCCTATCTTGTCTTTCCTTGCTCATAACAATTAACTGTCTAGGGTTAACTTAGGTTTTGATCTTATTTTTTCTCCATTAATTACATGATTGTTCACCGTTAGCGTAATCAGCAAATCAACCATCAAACCCTTAAATCCTAGACTCTGCAGTACGAACCTAGTCTAAAAATAACCTAGCTCTAGTGCCCCTTTGCTCCCTGTGGATAGACCCTATTCTTACTACTTACTTGTACTATAGCACAACCCCGTTTGCTTGTTATTTAGTGTGTTAGTAAAAGTAGGTGTGTTAGTTTAGGTCTTTATAAATTTTGAAAGATACCAGTGTGTTTGAAAACCCTCCCATGGTTGCATCTAGTCACCATTAAGTTGATTAGTGTGTGACCTAGGGAGAAACATACCAATCTTTCTGGCACCATTTTTGGGAAGAAAGGAACTTGACCTAGCTAGTTAGTTTGCTTTGTTCTTTTCCTACTACCCTCATCATTGATATTCTTTATTCTTTGTATTCTTTGTGCATATTGGTTTGCTAACTTGTTTTATTTTGTTTGGTTGTGCCTTGTGTATGTGACAAGCCACTCAGGGAAGACAAGATGGAAGGCCAAAATGCACCTCACAAGCCACTTCAAGATTACTTCATGCCTAGCAACTACAAATCTCCAATTTCTAGTAGAGTTGATGAAATGCCAGGGGAGAAAATCTCCATCCCTCTAGGTCTTCTTAGGATCCTACCCACCTTATACAAATGAGAGAGTGAGAACTCCTACAAGCACTTGAACTCCTTTCTTCAAGTATGCTCCACCTTCAGGATGCCAAAATCTAGTGATGATGCCATCAGGTTGACCTTGTTCTCATTCTCCCTCAAGGACAAAGCAAAAGATTGGTATGATTCGAGAAGGGATATCATGAGTTGGGAAAAGATGAAGAATGCCTTCTTAAGAAAATTCTACTCCTTTGCAAGGTTGAAACAAACACTACATGCCATGGTGAGTTTTAGTCAAATTCCCAATGAGCAGTTTCATGATGCTTGGGAGAGATTTCAGAAGATGTTGAGAGAGTGCCCGCACCATGAGATCCCTTTGTGACAGATAGTTCAGTCCTTTTACTCCGGTCTATTTCCAATGGGTCAAGCTATAGTAGATTCTTCTTGTAAAGGAGCTTTTGTGGCTAGGCCACCTGAGGAGACATGGCCATTATTTAAGCAACTGGAAGATAGTTCAAGGATCCAATCTTCTAGCATGATGAATGATGGTGATCGCACCTTAGGTGTGACATCTCCAACTCATAATGATTCAAGCCCACACATAATAAAGATTCTTAGAGAAATGGTGAGTTGCATGAAGAACCAAGAGAAAAGTGTTCCTTGCCACTTGGTCAATTCTATTGAGTTCTTTGGTGAAGAAATGAAGAAACCTCACTCCTATAGCTACCAGGATCAATAAAGTCCAAGATATAGCTCAAGGTTTGAGGAAGATGTTCTATCTAGATTGAAAAGCTTTGATGATGTACAAAAGAATGTTATAAGGCTTGAGTAAAGGATAGAGCAGCTATCTTCCATACTTGCTCTCCAAGAGGAAAAATTGTCGTCAAAGCCCATAATGAGTTTCAATGAAGCAAGTGTACCTATGCATTCCACTCAAGTTCTCTATACTCCACCTCCCATGCAAGCGCAACCCATATAACACTTCCAAGGCACCAACCCTTACACACCTTCTCCTCCTCCATCACCACTACTTTCCTACCAATTCACCTTTCAACCTCAATTCTCCCCTCCATCTCAATTAGTACCAAGTTCTGCCTCCACCTCCTCCACATCCACAACACGCCCCCCTCTCCACCAAGAGCAAGGTAGTGTTGTGACAGTTCTAAGGAGTGGGAAATCTCTTGAGCAAGCCGTGAGTCAAAGAAAGTTTGATAAAGCAAAGCAAAGCAAAGCAAAGGCATCACAAGGATGATACTGTGACTGAAATTTCTGAAGATGATACTGTGACACCGCATGTTCAGTTTGTGATACCATGTGCTCCACCTCACACTCCATTTGTAGGTTCCACCATCCCTAGTGTTCCACTTCATGACATGCCCCAAGAGAATCATGTTGATGAAAGTAAGGCCAAAGCAAGTGACCCACCATTTCATGAAGCATTGGATGAGCCACCAGAAGTAAAAAGAAGTCAGAAGCACAATGTTGGCACTCTAGATGTGTTTCACCAAGTGAAGATGAACATTCCATTTTTGGATGTTATCAAGAATATTCCATCCTATGTTAATATTCTCAAGAACATGTGTACTGTGAAGAGAAGGTCAATAGGAAGAATACCAAAGAGAGTCAATCTAATCGAACAAGTGAGCACTATCATCCAACATTCACTTCCAGTAAAGAGGAAAGACCCATGAGCCCCACTCATACCTAGCTACATAAGGGGACATCACATAGACCAATCTTTATGGACTTGGGATCTAGTGTGAATCTGATGCCATATACTATTCACTACTACAGAAATAGCTTATAACATCACATTTAGAGGCGTCAGTTATTACTGAAAACCGACGCCTAAACCCTACAACGCCGGCTAATTACAGAGACCGACATCTATATTTGAAGACTGGCCAGACACGAGTATCACTTTTTATTAAGCGTCGGCTCCCTAAGATGAACCAACGCCTAAAATAGCCTGCCAAATCCAAATTTTTGAGTAAAAAAAATTACCTCCCAAAGTTTCACATACGGCGTCAGTTTTGTACCTAATAAACAACGCCTAACGACGAAAAAAATTACCTCCTAAGGTCATCGGTTTTTGTGGAAAAACTGACGCTAAAAAGGTTTCGCGCGTCATCCCCACGAAATTTTTTAGGGTTAAGATTGTCCAATGGACGTCTGTTTTTCCTGGAAACCGACGCCTATTGTTATAATTCGAGAACATTTATTTTTTGTCGGTATATGTAGATAGACATCAGTTTTTCTATTTAGAACATAAGTGTCAGTGTGCTGGTGGTAACCGACGCTTAAAGTTTGAAGTGTCAGTTTATGGTAATAACCGACGCCTATTGTTAACTTAATAACACCCGCGCTAGCTAGGCTCTTCCCCTTTCTCTATTTCATCAATTTCACTAGGGTCTGGCGATAAGAGATTCCACCACCGTCTGCTGCTCTTCTACCTTCCCTGCCGTAGTTTGCCTTCCCTATTGTTGCCTCTGCTGCCGCCGCTCCTGCCTGCCACTCCTACTACTACTGCTGCTATCGCCACCTGCTCCTCTGCTTCCTCTTGTTGTTGCTGCCGCCTGCTCCTCTGCTCCTCCACCTTTTCTTCCTCTGCTCCTGCTCCTGTTTCGGCTGCCGCCCGCTCGCCGCCGTCGCCCGCTCACTGCCGCCGCCCGCTCGCCGCCGCCACCCACTCTCCTACTTACTACTCCGGCCACCCACTTGCTGCTCCTGGTACCCTTATTCATCCTCTTCTTGCATCTTGCTCCTTCTCCTGGCCCCCTACCCTTAGGGTGCGGGCAATGGGTTGGATCTTATACATGTTTGAGTACATTAGGGTTCTAATCTACCCTTTTGTTTATCAACTGAGTTGTACTTTTTTTATCTATTGCTTTGTATTTATTTATCTACTGATTATATTTATTTATCTAATGCTTT
Source organism: Alisma plantago-aquatica (assembly GCA_963693085.1). NCBI lineage: Eukaryota > Viridiplantae > Streptophyta > Magnoliopsida > Alismatales > Alismataceae > Alisma > Alisma plantago-aquatica. The sequence continues at coordinate 1,030,028,729 of OY856409.1, read as the reverse complement.
GAGTTTACTTATTTAGATGTTGATATTGTAAATCAACCTAGGATATGAACAAATCTTGTGCTTGCATATATTTGTGCTTCTAATCCTCATGCTTGACCTAATTCAGTAAATTTTGATGCATGTTGAAATAAGATTCAAACTTGTCCATTCTAGCATCGTAATTTGATTTGATTATGTGCTTTGAACCTTGAAACATGTGTATTAAAGATACATTGATGTCTCAAACTTAACTCACATGTGGGTCTTCTATTTCTAAAATGATTATATCTTCAATCTACTTTTTTTTACCTTTATACTATATGTATTGCCTCTAAAATAGAAGATCTATTTGGTAGAACTATCGACCTTTGTCCAGACCCTAAAGTGGACTCTATGAACACATCCAATTAAAGTATCATATTAATATATAATAGTTTATTTATGGAGGTTACATAGAGACATGCAATTTTTAGTAACAAAATGATCAAAATAACCCCTATTATATTTTATTACTGTAAAAAAGTAAACCCTAGGAATTGATAGTATCAATGCATTTAAACATTCATAAGCTATTAATGTGTCACTTGGAGAGAAATGGACATATTCCTATTTAAGTAAAAATTACATATGACATAATATGAAGTAATGATTAGTAACATAATGCAGTGGTTATCTATATGAAATTGATTATATATGCAATTCAAGTAGAAATACTAGAAAGAAAGATAATGAAACAAGCATGAAATTGCAAATAACCTTAGATGGGAAAGAAAACTTCAAATCAATGCATGGTGTTTCATGGTCTCTCTTCCTAATGAGTTATGTTATAAATATTTGTATATTAGGTTAAGGACATGTTTCTGTTGTAACATGTTGAGTTTTTTGCTATGTTATACCCACCAGATTTGCTTTATATATAAAATAATACATTGATTAATTTAGGAAGCATTGATATGTTGTTATGGCTTTCCACAAGTGTTTTTATAAGAAAATTGTGTGTTGAATGGGGTTGTGAACAAGGGATTGGTGTTGTATTTTTTGGCCTAGAAACCCGTCCAAGATTTACTCATTAGGAGTAAATCTTGGATAGTCCCCGGTTTGGGACCGTTCTTGAACACCTAATCTCACTTAGGATGTAAGTGTATAATGTGTGTTGGGTTTTCAAGAAAATATCGGTAACATTTTCCCGTTTGTTCTCTAAGTACATATGTACTTGGAGAACAATGGGGAAATGCTGCCGAAATTTTCTTGAATACCCAATACACATTATACAGTTACTAGTGAGATTAGGTGTTCAAGAATGGGATAGGTGGTACACATTTATTATATATAAGAATGACAACACATGTATTTGTTGGCCTAGAAACCCGTCCAAGATTTACTCAATAGGAGTAAATCTTGGATAGTCCCCGGTTTGGGACTATTCTTGAACACCTAATCTCACTTAGTATGTAAGTGTATAATGTGTATTGGGTTTTCAAGAAAATTTTGGTAGAATTTCCCCGTTTGTTCTCTAAATACATATGTACTTGGTGAATTGGGTTGATAACACCAAAGGAGTTATAGTGGATGAATTGGGTCTCACTTTAGTGAACTTTGAAAAGATTGGCAAGAAGGGTGAACCATTCATATTGGCATGACATGCGAAACAAGTATTTTATATCGATGATCCTACAAATGATAAATGGTTGGTTGTTCTTCATGGTAAAAGATAGTTCATTGAAGATCCTATAGATTAAGAATAGTACTATGATAAGTATGATGACTCTAGTCCATTCTCAGTTGGGTTGCCAACACCACAAAATATTGAAGCTAATGATGACTTGTATGTGCGCGGAGATCACAATAAAGGATTGTTAATTGATAAATAATCGCAATATTATAGGCATGCATGTTTATATTTTTTATATGTTTCATTTGTATATATGAACTATACAATGTTTCATTTTTCAATGTTTCATTATCTTCTAGTTATGTCAAATGCTAAATGTTTGATTTTTTAATGAAATTTTCAGATGGCTGAGCATGGGCATGATGACCATGATATCCATGACGAGCATGGTGAGGATACCAATGCGCCGCCTCACAATGTAAGTTTTAAAAATATATCATATATTTCTATCTATATGTCCATTTATAGTTATATCCTGTAAGTGTGTTTATTTTGTCAAATTTTAGGTTGATGATGCACATGTACCCTATGAAGCACTTGAGGCACTTGATGAGTAGTACCAAAAAGTTGACAAGAGAAGGGGCATCACTATGATGAAGAAGTTAACAACACTAAGGGGAAATGGACCCAAACTGGTTGTGGATTTTGATAATGTAGGAAATGCAATTGGAGTGAACGGCAATTCGTTTGTTTCATATCTTAGGTATGTTACTCGTAGCCATTGTGGTTGTAAGATAGATTCTTGGCATAAAGTTCCTAAGGGTAAGAAAGACTTAATATGGAAGGATTTATGCGTGAGTTATTATTATTTGCAATTATATTTTGTAGATTACTAATTTTTTGGATACTAGTTAATAGCAATTCTTTTTTTGTAGAGTATATTTGTGTTGGATGAAAATCTGCATCGTAAATGCGTGATGCAATGCTGTGGGAGGATCCTAAGGAACTATAGGACAAATCTCACTCGAGAATACATAAAAGATGGTGAGAAGAGGAAGAAGTCAGTCACTGAATAGTGGAACTTCCTGGAACCAAAAGAATGGGACGCGTTCGTTAATTCAAGAAACACTGATGAATTCAAGGTATTAGGTGTTACTCCCTATTTAATTAATATACATTGTATTCACCTATTCAAGATTAACCTTTAGTGTTACTAACCAAATCAATGTGCATACTAACTAGGCTATTAGTGAGGCACAAAGAGCAAGGCGTGCACTAAATGTGCATGACCACACAATGGGTCCAAAGGGCTATGCAGGCGTTCACCAAAGACTACAGGCTGAGTGTACTGCTCAGTCTATTGCTACTCAGGAGTCCTCTACTATAGGTACCACACCTCTGCATCTCCATGATGTCTAGATAGCTGGGAGGCAAAACAAGAAGGGAGAAATAAAGAAGCCCACAACTGATAAGGCAGCTGCAAAAATTGTGAAATACAACTCTTAGAGTAATCGTTCGAATATTGATTATTTGTGGTGTTTACTTACTTACCGATTTCTATTGACGGCGATTAGCGGGAGCTACATGAGCTGAGGAAACAAGGCAAGTTCATCCCTGAGGGCACAAGGGATGAATTGACAGTTGCTTTTGGGTAATCCAGAGCATCCTGGATGTGTTAGGGGTGCAGGCATTGGTGTGGGCATCAAAGCATTCTTTGGGCCATCCCAACACAAACATGCCCCAAAAGTGGGAATTTCACAAGAAGAGGTAACCTATTCTTTTCTTAGAATGCTACTGTAGAAGGGAATTAAATAATCAGAAGCTAACATTTCTTTTATCCATGTATAGGTAGATAAGATAGTTGAAAGGAGAGTCAATGAAGTAGTTGAAAAGAGAGTCAAGGAAGAAGTTGATACGACACTCCATGAAGCAATTAGCAAGTGGCAGGCATCTCTGACTACCACTCAGACAGTACCTATGGCATCTCGTTCTACTCCTACTGCAGAGGTTGGGAGTAATCATGTAGACCCACCACCTAGCACATTCACTGTAAGTATTTTTATGACATAGTAGCTAGTCTTTTCAAGATGATATGTTTTCAAGATGATATATATATATGTATGTATGTATGTATATAACATTCTTTACGTAAATTTTTAGGGGTTGAAACCATGCCGTCTAAAAAGTAATGAATACATCGTTGCAGAGGCGTCAACATACCCATCCCTTCCAGGGGAAATGTTTCATGGGTCTCCATTACCAAATGGTTGGGTTCATGTGAGCCCGCTACGTATATTCCCCAATTAGATAGATCTTATATTGCCATATACCCACCCAAATTGTGAAACGCTTGGTGAGGCAGAAGGCAGAGTGATATTGTGGCCCAAAGAGGATTTCGTCTATACTGAAATTTTATGGTAAATTTACATTACGTTAAATTGTTAGTGTGTATATATGAGGTCAATTGATTTGAAATTATATATACAGGTTAAAACGAAGACACCCAAAGAATCTAGGCCTCCACCTCCACTTCCTACATTACCAAGTTGGGTTCCACAAGACCTACCTACCTCGTTAGGTCTTAATTGTAGGGGTATGATAGTATGGTTAGGCGAACATGATATAAATTTCTCTATAAATGTTTCTATAGATGCGGATGCTACATGTCAATCATACGAAAACAAACTATTTATACAAGATATTTTGGAGTTGTTTCGCTATGATTGGCTGAATATATCTGTGATAGAGCTATAGATAAGGTGAGACATTATTTATACATCCATATACCTTGTGTAGGATCTGGTGATCTGGTTTCTTATATATGAATGCATACGTAATACATGTTTTGCAGCTACTTAGACAAGATATGTGCAGATTTTTCATTTGAACATGTAGGATTTTTGATTCTATCTTTGATTAGTCTAGTTGCTAAAGACCCTTCATCAGTTCAACAATACTACTGTGATGTTTTTACAAATTTTGGTCAAAATAAGAAGATGGTGATAATAGCTCCATTCAATGTGGAGTAAGTTTACTTTGCTTATGATTTGGACTTAAGAAAATTAAACTTTTATTGTGGATTTTGAATTTAACTTTTTTACCTCTAGGGGTACACATTGGGAGTTACTAGTTATTGTCCCCGAGACGTTCACTGTCTATTATCTAGATCCTAAGGGGACTAAATTGAATCCAAAATATGGACATGTAATGAAAATGATATTATTCCGGTGAGAAATATTCATTTTTATATCCGTTAACATCTATTATTACATTACTATTTAATTATGCAATTGACTGTGTTACATTAACATTTAGGGGTTTACATGAGTTCAAAAAGGTTGGAGGAAAGGTCCCCAGGAAAAAGAACCAACGAATAATTTGGGAGAACGTGGCGGTAAGTTCTTGACTCCAATGTATACATTATTTATGTGAAATGTGCTTAGTTGTATTTTTTAATATTTTGTATGTTTCAATTTATAGTGTGCTACACAAGACAACGGATGGGCATGTGCATACTATGTGATGCGATTTATGCACATGATTATCAAATATTCCGCAGTGGACATTGATACCATACATGAGGTATTATATATAGTATCATTAGATAATATGAAATATATCAATCTTATTTATATATTATTAATTACATATATACATCATTCTCTTATACATCATTCTTTTTGCAGGTGTTTAAAACTAACCCCACTACAGGTAAGGCCTTATCAGATGTACATGCTTCCTATATGACAGAAGAATTATATGATGTAAGAGAAGAATGGGCAAAAGCCTTACAAGTAGTGGGGGTTTTAAAACAATAATTGGGATGTTGATAGCGATAATGACTAAAGAATGATATTTTGTAAATGAATTTATCTGAATTGTCATATGTGTGAATGTTTCTACATGTGTCTGAATGTTTATACATGTGTGAATGTGAAAATGAATAGAACTGCATGTTGCTACATGAATGTTTCTACATGTGTCTAAATGTTTTTACATGTGTGAATGTGAAAATGAAAGGAACTGCAAGTTGCTACATGAATTTTCTACATGTGTATGAATGTTTCTACATGTGTGAATGTGAAAATGAAAGGAACTGTAGGTTGCTACATGAATGTTTCTACATGTGTCTGAATGTTTCTACATGTGTGAAAATTGAATGGAACTGTAGGTTGCTAAATGTGTGAAAATGAATCTTGTTAAATTTGCAGGTTTGTGGCCTGTTGTTGGCTGATATCAATGGATGTCATAAATTTGTAGTTCAGTTCCACTGAACTACAGGTTTCTACATCCTATGACTAGCCACAACAAGCCTGCAAACTGATAAGAAAAAAAAAATCAAAACATAGGGGTCGGTTATTAGTTGAAAACCGACAACAAAGGTTTACAGCGTTGGTTAATAGTAAAAAATTGCCATCTAATGTAGCCAGACAACACGGCCGTGCTGGCCAACACGGCCGTGGTGGAAGGTGATATGGCGTCGATTATTACTAAGAAACCGACGTCGATGGTGTCCTAGATGGTGCCCTTTTGTGGCACGAAGGGTTTGGGCGTCAGTTTCCCTACTAATAACCGACGCCTATAGTGCCCCTACTGGCACCCTTTTTGTGGCGCGAAGGGTTTGGGTGTTGGTTTCCCTACTAATAACCGACGCCTGTAGTGCCCCTGATGGCACCCTTTTTATGGCGTGAAGGGTTCTGGCGTCGGTTTCCCCACTAATAACCGATGCCTATAGTGCCCTTGCTGGCTCATTTTGGGTGGTGTGAAGAGTTTTGGCGTCAGTTTTCAAACCGACACCTAAGGGTTCACCTTTTAGTGTCGCCCACATATGTGTCACTTTTTAACCGTCGCCAAAGGCCTTAAATAACCAACACTAAAGGTCGGTTCTGTAGTAGTGATTTATGTGTAGCTGGGGTTAGGCAAGTTGAAATTGGCTCATTACACTCTCCAATTAGAGGATCTCTCCATCAAAGTGCTTAGAGGAAGATTGGATGATGTTTTGGTGATAATATATAAGGAAAGGAGAGCAGTATTCTCAGTAGATTTCATTGTTGTTGACATGGAGCCAGAGGATAGGAAGATTACCTTCATCTTGGGAAGACCATTCTTATCTACAGCTGATGTCGAGATACATGTGCATAGTGACACAATGATGGTCTCCTTCATGGACATGAAGATAAAGATCAACATGTACAAGACCCCAACCCGATGAGACCGAGATGAGGATTTTGGGCATGGTCATGTGAAGAGTCTGGATGATCATTTAAAAGGAGGTTTGGATGAAAGACTTTTTGATAGATTTTGTGTTCAATGGGGCACAACACACATTATGAATGCAAATGAGAGATGCAACTATTGTAAGAGTGGACACATGATAATGCCAATTGGATGAATGATGTAAGAATAAAAAAGCTTGACGAAAGGTTCAAAATTTAGCACTTTTGGCAGGCAAACCACCTAGGTTTGGATATTTTTTTCACCCAACCTTCCAGTTTTGGTACTTATTTTTGATATTTTGAAACTTTTCCAAGAAAACACGCACACACACTTTATACTTGATGATTTTTGTTGTTTGTGAATAATGTTAGGACAAGTACATTGTAAGGAGAAGGATGCATGTATGATATCGCCAGGAGAAGATCAAAATTGAAGAAAAAACTGCAAATGAGTAGAAAAGCTACAAGAAGGAGATCAACATGGTTGTGCCACACAACACGGCCATGGTGTAGGTAATACAAAGAACACCACAGCTGTAGTCACTATCCCCAACTCAACGGAGAACTTGACATCTATCTCCCCTCTTGGCGTTTGTCTACCATGACTCCATGCCCTCTACCCTATCATCCTAGACTTCTATTCCATGTTTAGAACAACATGGTTTAAAAGTTTGGGGTGGTAAGGCGGTAAGCCCTTTCTTTACCTCACTTTCCTCTATGTTCATAGTTCTAAATTTTTGCTCAAGATGATCAAACAGTATAACCATCTCTCATACTTGTGTATTCATACTTTGTGTGCTTGATTTACATACATGCAAATCATATAAGGTTCATTTCATGCAATTTTTTGTGTATTTTTTGAAATTTTTGTGATTGAAGAAAATTTGGCACTGTTTTGGCCAATTTTTCCCAAATTTAGAAGTTCTTACCGAAAAGTGTGCTTTGACCCAATCTCTACTTATTGGATTGAAAATGATGATTTTGACAGATGCAAGTGAATTATCATGGTTTATTGCTAAATGACCTCAATCTTGACTTTTTACATGTAAACCACATCTCCCATGCTTGTGAACAACCTCGTTGAATTGTGATTTAAGCTAGCTACAAATAGTTAGAGTTTTGTAGAATCTCATGATAGAAGTGTCGTTTCAATATTGATCATTCATTTGGTGTGTCATTGCTTGATGAATTTGTTGAATTAACTTCCATGCTGGAGATCTCATGTTGAATTCCACACTAATAACCCCTCTTTGGATCACTTTTCTTCTACCATATTCTTACATCTCCGCCTCATGAAAGGATGACAAAGTGCACTACATATTCATCCTTAGCCACCTCCAAAAGTTTGGGGGGCCATATCGAACCCCTCGCTTCATTCTTACCACCATGTGCCCTAGATACACCAAGGGCAAAGAAATAGAAAAAGAAAAAAATTATGCAAAAAGAAAATAAAAGATGCTCCTGTGTAAGAGCATCTAACATAGAAAAGATGAGTGTACCTATGTAAAAGAACTTCAAACTCTTACACTACCCCTTTGTCCATTTGCATGCCCATTGAGCTAGGAGACATCAAACCTAGCTCATGTTGCCCCTTTTTACAGCCACATGAGTAACTTAGCGTGGATTGACACATGGGATTGAATGCATGAATGTAAAATAGTAAAATTTATCATTGTTGATCTCTACCACCATGAAAATGTTTACCCGGAGTTATATGACAACCACATTGATTGATTGTGTTTTCTGTACTTTATATTTCAAGTTTACATGCTCAACTCTTTAATCATTATCGCTTTGTGAAAGAGGAGAGCAGAGAGGTGGAGTGCATGTACCTACTCATCTTTTATCCCATTTAGTCAATATTCATCTATTATAAGAATTTTTCATTTATTGATTGTGGAAAAATTGTAGAGAGTTGGTGTTGGAGCATACTTAAGGACAAGTATGTTTTAAGTTTGGGTGGTGACACAACCCCATTTTAGGGCTCCATCTTGTGTCTTTTTACACTCCAATCACATATATACCTGTTAGATTACATGGCCTATCCCTTAATAAGTGCATTCATGTAAAATGAACTTGTGGACACTATTTGCATTTTTTAGGTACTTGGACCATGCTTGGATGGAAGAGAGAGAGAATGATCCTAGGGTTTCTTTACCTTTACGGAGACCCAAAGTGAATTCCAAGGATTACTCAACCTACCCCTAGTGGACAGGGGTAAATTGAAGCAAAGAGGTCCAAGGATGAATAAAGAACAAGCTAAAAGTGTAAGCAAATCCCCCAACACTGATGTGGTGTCATGGAACGGCCATGTTGCAGATGAAGAATTCACATTAGAAATACCAATTTTAAGACAACTGTAGAAAACTCTCAACTATGGCCGTGATGCATAGCACGGCCAAGTTGGTACCCTCCAACACAATCACATTGGATCCCATGGCCGTGCTACATAGCAAAACCATGCTGCCACCCTCCAATACGGTCATGCTATCCAACACGACTGTGTGATTCCACTAACCCAACATGTGCATTTTTTTTTGGTTAAGCCAGGGGTCGCTCTTATTCATCCCACACCCCTCTTATGGGCTAAATCATCAAAAAAATACATCTCCCGATCTAAAACCTCGGGTATCTTCCCCAAACCCACAAGAAAAGGAAAATAAAACAGAACACCACAGAACAAAGATAACAGAGGATCAACCATCAACCAGAGTGTGCTCGACAATGACGTAGGGGGTCTTTCTCTTCTCTAAGCTGATCATCCTGCGAATCTTGTTAGGGAATATACCAGAGTCCGTAGCCACAAAGATGCTAGAAGATCTTCTTCCCATCCTTCCTATCTCCCTCGGAATGGCATTAACCATCTTATGCACATAGATACCACTGATACTAGCCATCTACAGCTCATCTCTAAGCTCCTTAACGTAGGTTCTTGATCTCCAAGGCACCGGAGCATCCTTCCAAAGGATGTTATAGACAGCTCTATCATCCACCTCAATAGAAGAAATATGAATCATCTGATCACCCGCCAATTTCAAACCGATGATGCAGGCCTGTATATATGCCAGCTTGAAATCGTCATTCTTGAGCCAAACACGGAAAATCAAGCAAGTGTCAGCGTTGTGATTGCGAATAATGCCCGCTGCCCATCTGCGCTTAGCTCCATGCTCATCCAAATCCCTCCCTATAGTCACGTTGAGCTTCAGATTAAACAGGTCCGGGGTTGTCCATCTAATAAGACACACCTTCTTCATCTTCAATCTTGGTTCCAGAATTCTAGCGTCGTGCATCCTGGAGAAAAGGCTAGGGTCATTTGTAACTGGGAACACCTTCTTCTTAATCATCATGTTTATTCCGCTAATCAATATGCCCCACTCGTGCTCCACCGGTCTACTAACCCCATCAAAATGATTCGAGCACCTCACTCTCCAAATGCATAAAGGGATATTAAGAGCAATATAACCAGCTATCCATGAGGAAATATCATCCACCAGGCCTCCTACACACGTCAATGAAAGATTGGACGTCATGAGGAGTCATCTTATCAGTAATATCTCTGAACTTCTTCCAGAAGAACTGCGCCGTTTGTCCAAGGAAAAACAAATGATGTACGTCTTCCTCATTCGATTCATCACAACAGTCACACCGAGAGGCAAACTGAATGCAGCACCTCCTACGAACCACATCATCAGTAGAGATGGCCCCTCTGGCCATCTTCCATACAATAGCACAAGCCCTGGGGGAGTCAAGCTTCCAGATCTTACCCAAGTTATTAGGACCTTCTTGTTGCACATTCATCAGTATCTTCTTGACCGATCTAATGGTGAACCTGCCACATTCATCAGCATCCCAAATCCTCTTGTCGTCCAAATCAGAAATCCATACATCAGCTTTCTTAATCATGTCTTGGCCCCTATCATTTACCACTAGGCTAAGCGTGTTCCAATCCCAACCATAATCGGAGTCCCAGAAATCCTTCACGAGGAATGGGTGTCTTCTGTCACTCGCATACCTCGCATGATCAGCCATCCTTTCCTCACACCACCAATCATCCCAAAAAAGAATATCACCCTGGCCTATAGCCCATTTGCATCGCCAATAAATCTTTGGGAAGGTGTCCCAAAGCTTCTTCCAGAACGGGGATAGAGTGCAGCTCAGCTTCAAATGTCCAGGATAAGATTCCGATATCCCAGTAGCATGGTTTGAGTATTTCTCCCTAACGAACCTCACCCAAAGGGAGTCCTTGGTGAGGACTTCCCAGCACGCTTTGGATAAGAAGGCCTCATTAATAACCTGCAGCTGTTGTAGCCCCAAACCACCTTTGTCCAACGGTGTGGCCACACGATGCCATCCAAGCCACGCCTTCCTATGTCGATCATCTCTTCCAGCCCATAAAAAATCCGATAGTTTCTTCTCAATCCTATGAACAATACCAGCAGGTAACCCAATCGCCTCCGCCGCATGAACCATGATAGAGGAAAGCACATGCGCAATCAGAAGCCGCCTCCCTACAAACGAAAGAAGCTTAGCCTTCCATCCCGCCACTTTGGAATTTATCTTCTTGAGGAGGAACTCATAATCAGCAAGCTTATATCTTCCTTTGGTTATTGGAACACCCAGATAAAGAAAAGAATCAGATGCATTATCAACTCCGAAAATCGCAACAATCTCAGACGCCTTGTCTAAGTGAGACCCACCTACTATACACACAGATTTGTTGCGGTTAACTCTTTGACCGGTAGCTGCCTCATAAGAATTAAGGGTGCCTACGACCGCTTGCAGGGATGCTTGATCAGCCTCAAACAGAACAACCATATCATCCGCATACAGGATCATAAGCGGTGCCATCACATTCCCTCTCATTTTGAACCTAGAAATAGAACGCTCATCTTCCAAATGGTAGAAACGCCTACAAATGATTTCTTCAAAGATGATAAACAAGAATGGTGATAAGGCATTTCCTTGTTTGAGGCCTCTAGCAAAAGGAAAAAAACCCGCCGTGTGTTCTCCAACAGTGACCGTAGCCCAGGAATGCACAAAAAAGCTCAGACAAAGATCGATCACCTCTTGAATGAAACCAAAGGCCTTTAGAATCCTCTGCAGCACCTTCCAGTCCACTCTGTCATAAGCTTTCGACATGTCGATCTTGATCATCACGTTGGGGGCCTGTTGTCCTTGGTTAATATCATGCATGATCTCGTTCGCAAGACGGATATGGTGCGTAATGTCATTGCCTTTCAGGAAAGCTCCTTGAGATCTAGAAATGAAAGCCGGCATCAAGGGCGTCAACCTTTTATTCAGAATTCTAGCCAGAATATGTAGAGCCAAGTTCTCAATCGAAATTGGTCTAAAATCAGACGAGAGGTGTTTTGGGTTCTCCTTATTCGGAATTAAAAGGATGCGGCAGCAGAAAAGAGCTCTATGACACGTTTGTCCTCTAAAAAACACACTCGCCATATCGAGAAAATCCACGCTGATAGTAGGCCAAGCTGCTCTATAGAAATGAAGGGTGAAACCATCCGGACCTGGGGCCGACGAGTGGTCCATCTCCTGGATCGTCTTAGTAACTTCCTCTTCTCGTGGGACAGTAGAAAGACCGCAATTATCATCAATGGAGAAAACCTCCAGAATATGCTCCAGCATCTAATCAAGTTCTGAGTCATCAGTATGCACCTCCTCCCTAAACATCTTCTCCATATGCGCCGCCGCCTCCTGCGCCATCAACTCGGGGTCCAACACCACCGATCCATCAATAAGAACAAGAGAGATGATTCTTCTATGTCTCCGCCTAGATTTTACCACCGCGTGATAAAAGGGTGTGTTCCTCCCCCCTCATGTAGCCAATCAATTCTAGCCTTATCTTTCCACATAAATTCCTCCAAATCAAGCAGCTGTTGAAGCTCCATCTCGGCAGTATGCAGATTCGCTTCATTCTTCATGATGGGGTTCTCATCAAAAGCCTTCTGGGTAGTAAACACGACGTCCTCCAAGTCTTTAATCTTCTGACTTGTGTCCCCAAACACCTCTCTACTCCAAGATCTTAGAGCAACTCTAACCTTTTTTAGCTTGCAATAGAACACATAGGACGGATGTCCCACCACCGGCTCGCTCCAAACCTGCTCAATGATTCTAAAACAATCCTCATTAAGTAACCATCTGGACTGGAAGGAGAAGAAGCTTTTCCTTGGACCATCAACAATTCTATCACCCGGGATCATAATAATCAGACAATGATCAGAAACCCTCGACCTCGTGAGGTGTATAGATCTGGTTGCCGGTCTACTCACTAGCCAGGCTTCATTGATAAAAGCTCTATCCAGGCGTTCCCAAATAGTAGGAGTCAAAATCTACTTGTTTACCCACATAAACTGGCTTCCCTCAAAAGGTACCTCTTTAAGACGAGCATCAGCAATCAAGGAACTGAAGTTAAAAACATCTTGAAATCTGGGGGGATCACCTCCTCTCTTCTCCTGTGGCTCTCTAATGACATTGAAATCACCGGTGATCAACCAACTGCTATCACCAATAATTCCTGACATAACAAGAATCTCATCCCAAAGCACTCTCTGTTCATCCCCTTCACAGCTCGCATAAACAGCAGTAACGAAACAACATGTGTCATCTCCATTGTCAATCTTCACAGTGATATGCTGTTTGTGGCTCCTAACGACAATCGGGTTCATATTCCCCTCCACATAGAACCAGACCTTGCCCCCCTCATCAGAATTTTCAGCGGCCTAGTCCAAACGGACAATATCTAACAGCTCCTCAGCAACCTCAGCATGAAGGAAAGGCTCAAAAAGACATACAATCCCAGGTTTGAATCTTCTACAAATCCTTCCCAAAACTCTTCATGTAGGGTTATTGGCAGCCCCTCTAATATTCCAAAATAAGGACTTACAGTTCATTAAAAACAAGAGTACCACTATCTCAAAAGAAAACCACCTTGAGGGAGCATCACCTATCTGATATATCTCCATTCATCTTCATCATAGACATCCTCAAAGAATTCACTGTCATCCTGGAAAAAATTCCTTCTGGATTGCTCTCTCGTAACCCCAGATCTGTACCTGAAAGGGCGATGCTCGGGTCTTCTAGATACCGACCTCCTCCTTGATCTGCTATGTCTGCTGTGTGCTCTGTAACGGTCAGAATTACCCACAAAGAACTCCTCCAATCTCATCTGCGGGAGATGTCTCCTATATCCGTCCCCATCTATAATCATTCTCCTTGGAGATCTATCATATCTCACCTGTTGTTGCCTGGATGGTGAAGCATCTCGAGACCTGTGCGTCTCCCTCACCAGAGCCACCACTAAGGACTATGATGCCGATGCCTTCTCATTCACGACCATCACTTCCTTTGGAACCCCATAATCCACCCCCACCTCTGTCATAGTGAAAGAGTTACTGCCAATCGTTCCTCTAGCTAGCATATTGAGTTGCACCACCGTTCTTCTATCACCATAAGTAACCGAAATGAATTGTGGGATATCTTCACTGAAAGCTTCAACTAGAATGAGGATGCCTGAAACGTCGTCATCTTCTCTCTGCCAGTCAGAAATATGAACAAGATTCCCAAAGGGTCGAATAAGCCTGGAAATTGATTCATCATCCCTACAAACTATAGGTAACCCCGACATCCAGAACCAGAAAGCTTCTATGCACTGGTGCTGTTCCCCATCAACCATGTGTCTGATCGTAAGCCTGCATCTGCTATCTGGCGGTAAACCCTTCTCGATCATCTCCTTTGCTTCTTCCCTACAGGAGAAAAAAGCAATTGCTTTTCTTGTCTCGAACCTGTATAGGTCAGCTGCGCTAGGCCATGCCCTTCTCAAAATAGGAAGAACCTCCACCCAAGATGAGTCGCTCTCCCACGATATCTCAACATCTCTCTGCAACACTTCCATCTTCTGCTTTCTTCTGTCATCTGCTGGTCCAATGTCCACCGAAAGTCTCTGCGGAGGGAAATCCACCGACGATTGCAGGTTAGGCGGTCGAACCTGCTGGACGTGCTGCGTATGCTTATGCATGCATCTTGCTGCAACGTGACCCGGTTATCTGCACACATAACATACCTTGTTTCCCTTACACTGTGCTTGCCAGTGTCCTCTTCCCAAGCATTGAAAGCAAGAGTCATGTGGGACTCCATAAAGCGGTGTCTTTCTTGGCTGCTGCGTCGGCCTCACACCGTTCTGTTCCCCTGACCCCGACGGCATCAGTGAAGTGCCATTCGACGGCGCCCCCTACGATGGCACCGATGGCACAGACTGCTGCTGCTTCATGCTACCCTCTTTGTCCGGCACGGGATTCTCCCCCCGTATAGATTCAGATAGAGCGCCTCCCCCTCCGTCCTGTGCTTCCTCAGTCGGAACCCTAGGTTCCTCAGTAGAAACCCTAGGGGTATCGTTCGGTCTTCCATGAATCTGACCTTCCTCAGATGCAACCCTAGGTGGCGACGAGTTGATATTTCCTTTGTCTTCAAGATTTCCCAGCACCATCCTCACGTCCGGCATCACTTCCTCCGTTGGGACGGCAGTCGCCAACAGGTAGTTCCTCCTCTCCGCAATAGCCTTTTGCGCGGTCGCACCCCTCAAACTTTGTTGCGTCACCCTACGTAGCAGCGGCGACGACAACATCTTCCTCTCCAGGGCTAACCAGCGAAGAAAAGGGGGTGGCCCCCGGTAGGCGGGATGCCAAGCTGGGGTGTGTGGGCGGCGGCGCCGCCGATGGCACGCGCACCCAAGCGGTCTATCCCGATCGCCTCTCAACCCAACATGTGCGTGCTACCCAGCACAATTGTGCCATATATCACCCATCATGGGTTGGATATCTAGCACGATTGTGCTATCTAGCTCCCAACACAACCGTGCTGCCCAGCACGGCCATGCTACCCAGCACAACTGTGCTACCAAGTAGCCAAAAATCCCAAAACTCCCAGTAACATTTTCCCATTTTCCACCTATCCTGTTCCATCCCACTACGGGCATGCTCATCCCTACCCAACACAGTTGTGTTGACCAAGACGACCATGCTACATACAACCCTAGCAAAAATTTTGCACTACCTTTCCTATTCTAGCCCCACTTAACCTATTTCTTCCTCACCACCCATATATACTTGGGTGGTAGATCTAGCACAAAGGTTGGCTACCCTACAACAACTTTTTCTCCCAAATTTTCACCTCCCATCCATTCCAACCTCATTCCACCTCCATTTCACCATTTCCACCACTAAAACCCTTATTTCTAGTGTTTTGACCACTTTCCACCATACATCCATGCCATTCACCTACTTTGGAGGAAGGATCTCGAGTTGCTGCTTCTAGAAGGTGGAGAAAGAGGAGTCTTCACTGAGGTCATCATGGGTTTTCACTCTTCTACTCATTCTTCTTCCATTTTTCTTATATTTTCTTGTTATATGGGTAGCTAGGCTCCTTAGGTGAGTAGTTTGGGGCTCAAATTGTTACTTTGATACCATGTTGGGAAAAAATGATATGTAAACATTATTATTTCATTTGATAATGATTATGTTCTATTTCTATCTCATTCCTCATAAATTTCTTTGTTGTTTATTCTTGAAATCACCTAGGATTCTAGGAATGTTGCTTATATGTGGCTCTTTTTGTGAATTTCTCCTAAGTCCAATCAATGGATCCCAGTTAACTATTCACCTTAATACATCTTAATCAATTTTCCTATGCCTAGGTGAGAGGTATAAGTAGCTAGTATAGGAGCATTTAGTGTAATTAGCTTCGAGCCTTCTCAAGGCTAGAATGTGGGTGATGTGAGGTCTAAAACCTCACCTCCACCTTACCCTCTAATTACCCTAATAATTCCTATCCTAGAAACCTAGACTAGAATATATACTAATTGAATTCCACCTAAACCCTAACCCAATTGAGCCCCATAAAGGTGGTAGTAGGTGATAAGAACTAGTTACCCTAGACACACCCTGTCATACCCATGGTAGGTAGTAGTTTAGGGCAATTCATTAGCCTCTATCTTGTTGTTTGGTTTGATAATCTAAATGAGATAATGATATTTACATTTTATCAACTCCAACCTAATTGATAAGTGCATCCCCCAAACAGTTGGGTGAATGGAGGAGATGACACATGCTGTTTCGTTACTGCGGTTTATGCGAGATGTGAAGGGCAATTCATTAGCCTCTATCTTGTTGTTTGGTTTGATAATCTAAATGCGATAATGATTTTTACATTTTATCAACTCCAACCTAATTGATAAGTGCATCCCCCAAATAGCCCACACATCTCTTTATTGCATTAAAACCCTAATCCCCTTCTTGCTTAGCTAGTGTTAGCTCAGTTAGCTCTTTACTTGCTTAGTTAGCTTCTTGTCTTGTCCTTGCCTTGTTGTTTCTAGTTTAGGTCTTTAATTTCTCTTGTGCTTAGTTTTCTAACTTAATGTAGTGTAGATCTTCTATTACTTGCCTTAGTGTAGTTTACTTCTTTCCTTGCAAGGCTTGTTTTTCCTTGCTCATTAGAATTAACCATCTAGAGTTAACTTAGGTTTTGATCTTATTTGTTCTACTTTAATTACTTGCTTGTTCACCATTAGTGTAATCAACAAATAAACCATTAAACCCTTAAACCCTATAATCTATAGTAGGAACCTAGCCTAAAACTAACCTATCTCTAGTGCTCCCTTTTCTCCATGTGGATTAACCCTATTCTTTCCGCTTGCCACTTTCCTATACTATAGATGACATGCACAACTCCTTGTCATATTATATTTGTATGCTTTTAGGCACTTAATCACAAAAAGGTCACCTAGTTAAGCTTGACCCAAAAGTCAACACGATAGTAATGCACACTACTTGGAAGATCCACATAACCACCATCACACTTCCACGATATAGACAATGCACCACACTTAGCTTGCTCATGCTTGGTCGGTCAATATTTTCATAAATGATTCTTATGGAAAGAACCCAAGACTTAATATTTTATTGAGGGATTTTATTTATATATAAATATGTATACATATCCAATAACCATATACTTATAATATGTATCATATACATACTATATCCACAAAAAAGGCATGCAATCATACAATATGAGTGATGTTTATGGACACACTAATGCAATTCTTCAAAGCCACAAAGAATTGCTATCTACCTAAGGTCAAACATTACATGTTACAACTTGTAAAGAAAAAGTGGTGCTTGAAATAATATAGTCAGTCAATTAGACTCTTCTAGTCGATTGATTCATCTTCCTGTCAGTTGTTTAACATTCATCAATGGGTTCACTGGCACCTAGATCAAGTAGCTATCTAGACTCCTCCAGTCAGTTAGTTGGACCTTTAGTCGATGAATTCTCTCCTTTGAACTAAATCCTCTTCGATTCTCTAATCAATCTACTTGACTCCCAATCGATTGACCCACCTAATGTAGAACATCTCCTCTTTCACCAAAATAGAAATTAGAACTATTATATTATGTATTACATTATAAAAAAATTAAACCTTGAGTTACATTCGAGAGGAGTATAGGGAGAAAAGCATTAACTTACTTATGGATAAATAGAGAGAGGCTTGGTATGCAAACTAAATTTAAAATACATGAATTAAACCATTCAAACAAGCACACATATCCAAGGGGTATTGACCATAACCACACATACATCCACCATTAAAATGATTTTAAGGAAATACATATAGATTGCATATATATCATATCATCTATATATGATCTATGTTGCATTCCCTAACATATGTGGTATTTAATCATATATGCACATTAATCATTTAAATATTCACATCGTGTGTAATAAAATAAATGATAAAAAATAGATGGTATTGATTAAATCCCAAAACATAGTAAATTGATGTGGATATGATAGCAGTGTAGGAAAATATGGCGACATAGATGGCAATGGAAACAAAAATACTTTGCCATAGTCCCCATAAAATAGTGGATTGCATCAAGAAATTTGAATGGGAAGAAAGGTTGTAAGGTGTATACCTGGTCTTGGAACAAGTTCAATGACAACCCTTGCAACATTGTCCTTCTTTCTCAAGCAGTGCCTGGATAATAGTCAATGGCAGCCTCCTGGTGTAGCACCATGAATGATGATTGATGACATCCTCGTGGTGTAGCACCATGAATGAGGATTGATGACATCCTCCTAGTGTGATGAAAACGACCTCCATGCCTCTATGCAGTGCACAAGGACCACTAGAAACTCCATTTCATTCTTCTAAAATCCACATGAAGGATTTTCCCTTTGTGTTGTCAACATGCTAGCATCGAGTTTTCTCCCTTTGGCCATATATCCAATTTACAGGTAAGATGCCTTTGGCTCTTATTTTACCACAATGTTGAGATGAGGAGTATCTGTACTAAGAGCCTTATCCACCCTCCTTTATATAGGAGTGGGTGGGTTAGGGTTTCCACAAACCTAGGGATACGATGGGACAAATGTCATGAAGTTTTGGCTACTACAAATCACTAGTCAGTCGAACAAGCTCCTAGTCTATTGAATGGCATGCATGTTGGTTGATTGGAACATCTAGTCGGTCAATTGGAATGTTTTCCTATTTGAAAACATACTGGATTTCAATGCGGTGATTAATGAACATCATGTCATTGGAATGAATTCCTTGATCCAGTCCTATTGATCATCTAGTCAGTCGACTAGACTCTGCATTCAGTTGACTAGAGACTCCAGTCGGTCAAATGGCATTCCCAAATTAGTCAACTAAACACTCCAGTTAGCCAACTATCAATCAACATTGTTACCTTGATTATCCAAACACTTCAGTAACCAAGTTAAACCTTATGTATGAGTGAACTCCTATTTTAGGTGCATCCTAAGTGTGTGATGCTATAGGTCCCAAATTACATTGGCAGTGAATTTCCATAAATAGATTATGACATCACAAGCAATGAGTGGTATCTAGAAACACATCATTTCTACCCAAGTAATTGAAAAGTTGGAGAATAACTTCAACCTACATATATGATTAGTGTTATCATTATGATATGGTTCCTTTGTCATTGATATCCAAATTGAACTCAAGGCATGGAATTGTCATCCACTTAGTATTCAACTATGTTCCTTGAACTAGAGAAGACTGTTTGAGATGCATGTGAGATCACATATGACATATTGATTCACATGAGTATGGCTATATGTTTCTCTGTCTTTCTTATCAAGTGGCCAGGATATCAACTTTGGTGGGAGAGACAAATCCCATCTACATCACTCACAATCAATCTCCATGTGTCATCATATCTGAGAACCACCTTTGTGGTAACCTTTATTGAAGCTCATGTTAGATTATGTCAAAGTACATTGAATGACAAGCGACGAGTGTAGTTATTCAAGTCTAAGACTCACAATCACTACTATCACTATGAGAACTGATTTCAATTGTCATTCAATGGTTTCCATGTATCACTCTCAAGGTGGGTCTGTCTAGTACACTATTCTCTGACAAGTACCTATGCCTTTGTCTTGCTATCATATATCATGACAAATGAGATTCCATCATTAATCAACACACATTCTAATCTTATGTATTATTGTTGTCTATATTGTTTCCACAATAATATCCGACTAGGTACATAACAAGAATGTATATACTCCTATCATACATATGATTTCATTGTTCATGTCCTCAACCTAAAAACATATGTCATCGCGTAATACCATTGTCTTAGACATCTATCATGTTATACCATCATCTCATCATCAAACAAACATATAGACAAAAATAGCCTATATTATTAATCAAATGAAGTACATGATGCCTCATTACAATCATCATATGACTAGATCTCGGGGATACATACCAACATCCTTAAACCCTCATACTCTAGCAACAAACTCCAAGATCCTCACATAGACACTACCAGCTGATAAGACATTTCTTGTACTATGATGCATACCTCCAAAAGGAATCTATGATGTTCAAGGCATCTAGTGTCTAATTCACATTTTAATTTCAATAAACAACCATCTAATCAACATTTCTTAACTTAACCTTGTATTAAGTACTTTTTATAGATTTTATACAATCTATATTTTAAAATTATTTATTGAGTTACTCCACTTCTCATATTAAGGATCAATGGAATGAAAATACTTTAGTGAAGACCATATTATTAGGGTTTCATTGTTTGATTCACATATAACATGTCTCTCATATATAATTTTATTGCATCATAAATTTTAACTTGTAAAAGACTATTTCTACTAGCTCAGACACAACTAAACCTACATATAAATATCGTGGTATACAACTAAACTAGGATTTCCACACCATTCAATGAAGTATCGTGCATTAAGAATAATTGATTTACTAAAATGAAAATCTTCAAATTAATCATTTTTATTGACTTCCATTATGTCTATTCACAAACTCCCCAAATTTCACTCGTCTAGGATTTCACCCTATTTATTTAGACATACAGAAACATTGATAAGTTCAATTACATCCCTAACTAATATCTAAAATATCTATGCTAAATGTTTAGATAAAACAATCAACAATATATAATAAGATTCTGACCGCAAATGTTCATTCAATCCAAATTCAAATATAACTAGAAATTCTAGGATTCAACATTTTCATCAAACTTTTATAATAACTTTATGAATTCTCTTGTAGATGATTTATAACCTTCTCTATTATGATTCCATCATCTGAAATTTAACACATTAGGAAACAATCAACTTCTAGTGGACTGAATCCATTTTAGTGCAATCTACTATGCAAGATGAAATAACCCACTCACCTAAGGTGTGAAATACCTTAAAGTCGTAGCCTAAGAACTAATCTTATTGAATCCATATCAAACTTCAATAAATCCATAATTTTTTTCTTCCTTCCAACTCAGACGCCCTAAGAGTAGAAAATTGTAGACAAAGAATGATAAAAGAGGGTGATTTGCTAACATCTTGAAACCAATCATAGGAGAGAGGGAATCTTGATATAAAATAGAAAATTCACCATGAAAATCAATCTAAAGAAGGTAAACTTACTTTCTTTCAATACTCCTTGGAAGATAAATTGCTAGATCGACATCTCCACCTTCTTTCTCACTAAAACTCTAATACTCCATCTCTCTCTAGGATTTTTTTTGTTTAGAATGAATAATGAAATATGGGAGATACTAGTGTGTCAGGTTACTCATATAGATCAATTTTTCTACTTGGGACAATTGTAAAGTAACCATACCTTACATTTTCTTTATTATAGTAGAATTTTTTTTCATAAAATGTTACTAGAAAGTGTTATATAAATCATTCAAATATCCTCCAAAAGGTACAGAAATTAGTATGTTGTCTAAGAGAAAGTTTTAGAGGTCTAGTAAAACTCTTAGGTCATTCTGAGCTATGAAAATAACTAAAAATCAGATACTATATTACAGTATGCATCATGGTCAGTCAAATTGCAATTTGATCGACCAATAGATTCAAAGAACATCCAAATATTCTAAAAATTTTGAAACAACATGAATAATTGAGTTATATAATAATATACAAAATTCATTTAAACCTAAGTTACCTATAGAATACAAAAAATAAATCCATTTATCAAATTTGGTGTTCATTGTTCGTAAAGGGTTTGCACTTCTCAAACCATAGTTATTCAATAGAAAAGAATCGTTAAAGTGTCTAATTAGGCTTGAAACATCATAAATAGACTCTCATTGTGAATCAATCCTAAACTATGATTTCTAGTTAAGAATGTAATCATCCAAGTGAATTGTTATTAGATGGCTAAGTCAAAATAGGTCATTAAACCAATAGTACCATGAGTCCTTATCAGCCCTAATTTCCTATATATAACGTAATCATGTATTAACTATATTTGATTAACATTGGTTTATGCTTCATAACTAAAATAGGATAACTGGATTTAGATTCGAGGTCTAGTCACTGGTTAGAGAGGTTCCATGTCTCTTCCAATGAGTATTCATAAGAAATTTCTAACATTTAAATAATTAGGTATGTGTGTTTCTAAGTTTTGACCACTCATAAAGTAAGATAAATTCATGTATGTAAACCAAAAAAACAAAAGACCGATGAGGACCCATTGACGTGGCCAAAGTGAGTCTAACACCTATCTTGAGGCTCACTCAAAACAAAAGAGCGTACCATAACAAAAGTATAATAAATGACCAAATGGCCCATGATAGTGTGACCAATCAATACACCCGATGAGGGAAAATAATACATCTATTTTCTTTATTGATCGTACTTCAAAACAAAATGAAAGTAGAAACATGATCAAATATCCCTCACTTAACTTGATTAGGATGAAATCTCACAAAACCAAGGATTAGGAGTGACTCTTTAGAGTGCTCTGATCATAATGATCCCTAGTTGGGAGTCCCAAATGGTCCAAAGGATAACAACTACCCACCATATATAGGAAGTAGTTTGAGGTTTGGATAAGACAAACCCCAAAAAATAGCAAGGAAGGAAGCCTAAGAATTATTCATGGGGCCAAAATGGACATAACCAAAAGGTTTGTAGTAACCAAAAGTCATTCAAACCTTAAAAATGACTTTTTTGATCATAGGAAATAGGACACGAGATAAAAATTGGAAACCATGTATGTAGCACATTTATAAAGAAATTAAATGTATCTGGAGTTGAATATGATCTTAGAAAGGCATTATGGATGGTTTCTATAAGGAAACCATCATCCAAAGGACCAAACTGACCTCACTTGTAAGGCCCCTGAACTTGTTTAATGCGTTGAATAAGCTTAATTACCATAAGTTAATTCTTATAACCCTAATATAACCATTTTATATGTTTTGAAATCATAAGACAAGCTTAAGTTTCAAATTTGGTCCAATTTGGGCACTGTTTGAGCAAGTTATGCAATTTTCTGTACATTTTGGACTTTTTTACAATTTACCCAATTGAGGGGTTTTATTTGCAATTTATCACTTAAATTATGTTCCTTAGATATTATATTACATTCTTGAGTGTTTTGAGCCATTAGGATCCTAGTTTAGCCATTGTTTGAAGGTGTTTTCCTCAAGGGTATTTTAGGGTTTACCCCTTCATGGATGAGCTACCTTTAGTAGCTATCAACTAATGAATTATGCAATTGGCTGGGAAATTAGACAAAGGAAATCTAGGCAGGTATATATGGACGGTGGGGGAGCTGCTTGTGTGTGTGCTTGTATATTCTTAATAGTTTAAAGCCACAGACACATGGGGAAGCTACTTTTACTCCTCATGCTTACTTCCATCCTTATCCATGGGCTATATTTACCTCTTCCTTGCCCAAGTACAAAACTATGCTTGATTTCTCTTTCCTTTAACATGGAGAAACGACTTCACTCTGTTTTTATATGGAACCAAGTGCTCTAAGGTAGAAGACAACCTCGTTTTGGAGAAGAAGGTCTTCTAGAGCTCCATCTAACCCTACCTAGGGTTTCCAAGGCCATCTTCTAGGGATTTCGACCAAGGCAAGTTGTTTTCTTCCTTCCTTCTCCGTTTCTCATGCTCTTCTCCTTCCTTAGACCTTCCTCCAGGTTGGAACCATGCTATTCCATGGTGAAAGTGGCTCTAGAACTCAATAATCTATCCTTCTTGTTTCTTTTTCTAGGATTTTGCTTCTTTGTGGAGAGACATACCTATTTGGCCAAGTTCAGATCTGATTCCAAGGTTTTATTGCACTATTGCTCGTGATTCTTGATATTTGGGATCTTACCTACTCTATAGAGGCGAGTTATATAACATCTTCACTTATATTGCTTACTAGAAGCTTGTTAGTTCATATTTATGCTTTAATGTGATGATCTGAGCATAAAGAAACCATGCATGTTTAGAATTACAAATTTTTGTGGTGTTCCTTGTTTTTTTCATGATCTATATGAACTTGTAAACATGTGTACGACCTTTCTAAGGTGTAACATGATCTGGGACAGGTTGATAGCATCAACCTATGGTGCTAAGCACAAAATAATTGATTGTTCAAATTAGGGTTTTCAAGCTATTTCCTTCCCTATCACACCACCGATGGTCATACCATTCAATAGCCAATGGTGTTGCTATCTTGGCAACTGATCTTCGTGATCAAGGGTGTCAAATTTATGGTGAAAACCTATGGTCACCCCCTTAGGTCAGGTTTTGGCTCAATTATATGTTTAATTATCATCTACTAAGTATTCTAATGATGTTATCAATCGATGGTGACATTAGCTTAATATTTGATGGTGTTAACTGAATGTATTACTGATCTAACAACCAATGGTGATCTAATGATCACAATTAGTGGTGTATCAGGTCATCATCATATATGATTAGTTAAGAATGTAATTGTATATTTGACTAAACCTTAAACTAATGGTTCCTTGGTTCAATTGATCTAATGGTTAGATCTATACTTAAATTGATAACCTTGAACAATGAACCTGATTCAATGAATAATATTGGATGATTCCACATCAAATGGATTAGAATAAATCACATGGTATTATATGTGGGTCCTAGTGATGATAATTTGATGGTCCAATTCCATTAATTTTTAGTCTTAGCTTTGCCATCATATAGTTATATTTGATAAATCACTATAATAAGTGGATGTGCAACTCCCATGTGATCTAGCTTGTTATACCTAACCTTAATGTAATTATATGATGTTGATTGGTTATAATCAGACCTCTTGAATGATTAATGTGATAAGGAATTACAATCTTCTTGTGTTGAAACCACAATGTAGTACTATTTGAATATCATAGTGCCTCACCATGTTAATATCTATGGACACATATGTGCTAATGATCTTTTGAGCCTTGTTCAAGGCAAGGAATGATGATGATAACCTTACTATGAATAATATGATGGTCTTAACGACCTTTGGGTATGTTTGAAGCCATGATTGAGGTGAAATCCTCTTCATGTTCCAATAAGGGTTAAAACCCTAGAACTTGCGATAAGATATTGGTTTCTTGTAAAAGTATGATGATAAGTGTGGTCCATTAATTTGCAATGAATGATAGCATGTGGTAATGTGATTAAGATTTATATCTCAAATGTTTTATATCTTTTGAAGTTGTTATACATATACTCTTGTTAGAAAAGAATTAGGGTTTGAATGTCCATTTGTATGATTTAGCCTTAATTCACCCAATTGGCATAACTAATTAAGTGAAACTCTAATCATGTAGTGCCCTATGCCATAGATCTATCTGAGTGTCAGAAATTGCCAGATAGTGAAACAAATATTCCTAAGGGATACTCGGAGTGCATACTGATGAGTATGCGGGGTGCTTTTCATCCTGAACTCAAGCGTTAGGGAGGATGAAAGTGGTCATACCTAGCCCTCAATTTGAGAATGGCTGTGATTGTGTCTCGGTGATTATATATATATATGATGAGATTGGAGAACAACTATGGTTGTACCTCAGATGGTAGGGTATGTGTACTCATCTCCTTTTACTAGTGTCGTGACCTGTACCAAGGAAGGACTAGGCTGTTAGCAGCTTGACCTTATGTGTCACTGTGGTGAACCCGTACTGATCAGGGGTGGAGAAGATATTAGGAGTTTGGCTCTTCCTAGATCTTGTATGGCACTGATTTCGACTTAGTAGTGGTCAGTTGGGATTTGAGTGATATTTCTCAAATTCCTCAGGGCAATGTAATAAAAGAAGTGATACCAACTGTGTGGTATAATTTCTAGGGTTTAATACGTATCACATTGGTTGATTAACCCTTGTCTTGTTTTTACACTACATAGTTCTTACATGATGCAGACTTATGAAAATTGTGTAATTCTACTTGATGTTATAACTTATTTGCTTAACTGCTTACTATGCTTAAATTGTTCAATCTGTTCATATTGCTTATTCAATACCCTAAGTGCTTAATGTATTTGATGTTAATTAATATGTTATAATCAATATATGTTGGAGAGAGTTATATCTCTCGCTGGGACTGGGTTTCACCAGTGGGTCACCACATTTTTTTAGGTGGTTGCAGGCAACGAGGTCGAGGTTGTGTTGTGGAAGAGAACCAACCTGGTGATCAATAGATTTAGAAGGTTGGTTAGTTGTAGATTTTAGTAGTAGAGTCCTAGTGTCGTCCTTGTACTCTCAGGTCTGAGTATGGGATGTGTTTTCTAGATGATATACTCGTACCAACACGAGATTTTGGTAGTATGCCAATTCTTGTAAATATATGACATGTACATGTGAAGTATCTTTTGTATGCAGGATGTGACTGAGGTCTTTGGACCCATATGTAAATACTTGTTACAGTATATGAGAATGGAATGATGGACCTTTTATAAATGTTTTAGAGTTTATTTACATTGTTGGAATTGGTTTTAATTATCCCACATTTTTGACTATGTGATTAATTAGTAGTTGATCGTGTTTTGTGTTTTGAGTAATCTCATTTAGTGTGATGATGTGTCACAGTTTAGTTGGTATCATAGCTCTAGGTTTACTGAGTCTACAGGGACATATGACTTAGGTTTGAGTCTATTCTTATGTATCCAACATATCTGATCATAGTTTATGCTTATACAAATATGTCTGGAGTACATGAAGAACACATTGAGAGTAGCTATGTTGCACCAGGAGGAGGTGCTAGGAGGTAGGAATGTGATGAGAGAGTGCCAGAAGAAGGGCCAGAGTAGCCCACAATGCCTCATCTAGACCTGAAAATGATGGCCAATCTTGAGTTTCAATCTATGTTTAGACAGATGATGGCCACAATTACACATATTGCTGACAGAGCGCCAACACCTCAAGCTAGGGAAAACACCTCTAATGTGGAGTCCCAAGGTGTTGGGAAGACATTTGAACATCTTAAACGTGTTGGGGTGATTGAATATGCATGTACTTTTGATCCAGCAGACGTTGACATGTGGTTGACTGAGCTGGAAAAGGCATTCAAAATCCTAAACATCGCTGAAGAAGACAAAGTTAAGCATGCAATATACTTATTGAAGGGTAGTGCTGGTCACTAGTGGGCCATCAAAGAGGAGAAAAGGCTAGGAGTTGTGATAGGATGGGAGGAGTTTTGGAGGGAATTTGTTAGCTGATATTTTCTAGAGACCTACCTAGATGAGAAAATCTCTCAGTTCGAGAAGATTCGTTAGGGAGCTATGACTATCAATGTGTATGAATCAAAGTTTATGGAACTTCCGAGGTTATGCCCACACATGGAAGAAACAGACAAGGAAAGGATCTGGAGATTTGAGAAGGGTCTAAGTACTGAGTTGACTACTACAACATCAACATCAACATTGGATAATAGGGAAAGGTTTTCCACCTTTGTGGAATCTATTAGGAGGATTGAGAGGTCTGCCATAGAGAAGCATGAAGCTAATGTGACATGATTTTATCGTGCGTATAACGCAAGTGCACGCGTCAATGTAGTATAGGCCTCTGTGAGGCCCGAGTCGAACTCAGGGACACTGAACTGTCGGTGGACTACTACTAAATGTTTGCAATCAGCTAGACCAGTTAAAAAGGTTTTAGGAGTTGATTTCCAAGGAAAATAAAAATAAAAGGAAACAAAGCAACCGATTAAATGTTGAGTTTAATCAATTTAGATGGGAATCTTTAGGATCGCAGTTTCACCACAGGTTCTCGTTGTATGACTTTCTATATAGTTACACACGTTCATCTCACAATCCGGGTAGTGGCCTATAGTCAGAATTGTTCACTGTAGTGATACAATTCACTACCTAAATCTAGGTCGGTTCCACCGTTGTAGTAACCTATACCCTAAACTAGGTGCATTAGAATCGACCTCTGGGTTCCACCATTAACCGTACATCACCTTGTTCAAGGAATTTATGAGTTAATGTGAGTTTCGTCTCTTTTCAACCATTAATTCTTCTTTCAAAGCAATTAAAGGCATTAGATTATCATTAAGGTGATCAAGCATAATGATATAATGGAGAAAACAAAATCATACCACGGATTTAAGAGATAAATTATGAATTACTATGATAAAAGCGTCATACAATGATTGCCCGGGCTACTCCCGGTCCTAAAGATAAAGGGGATTAGCCCCACATGTTCATCTTAGAGCAAGACATGATTGAAGAAAGGGGAAACATGGAGAAAAACATAGATGAAGTAATGTAAACCCCTGAACGGAGAAGATCTGAGTGTTCCTTGGCGTAGAGTGTTCAATCTACAGCCTTTCGGCAGTGGAAAACATCTTCTTCGGCTCTCAACACGGTCGGGGTGTGCTTCTGGGCTCTGTTCTCTTCTTCTCCTCTCATCGTGATGTGTGCAGTGGCTAATGACATCATA
Source organism: Alisma plantago-aquatica (assembly GCA_963693085.1). Lineage (NCBI taxonomy): Eukaryota > Viridiplantae > Streptophyta > Magnoliopsida > Alismatales > Alismataceae > Alisma > Alisma plantago-aquatica. The sequence continues at coordinate 1,029,999,648 of OY856409.1, read as the reverse complement.
GATGACCCCTAGCCGCCGTCCTTAGGTATAAACACCAAGTTAGGTTGTCAAAATATCACCACCGTTGGATTCGGGCCGATCTAGAACAAACAATAATCTGATGACGTCGATACCATCGACGCGAGTCGATGGTATCGACCCCTCGTGATATCGGCAAGCCTTCCTTCTTTTCTGTCATCCCGCCTGATGCTGACTCGATACCCTCGACGTGGGTTGATGGTATCGACTCCCTTGGGCGTCGATTTTGTCACCTTTCCGTCACTAAATCTGGGGCGCGTCAATAGTATCGACTTTGATCGACTTTGATGTCGATAGTATCGACTGGTTGATCGTGATCTGTCTTTAGGTATCTCGCTACCATTGACTTCCCAGTCGATGGTATCGACTCTGCATGGCTCCTTGTGGCTGTCTTCCTGTGACTGTGTCGATACTATCGACGGATGTCAATGGTATCGACAACTGTAAATATTCGTTTTTCCTGAAATTGCAAGACAAAGCTAAATCAACCGAAATAAAATTCATTATTATAATCATTTATGATCAAAAAGATAAAATACGGGAGATTTGATATTGTAAAGGATTATAGACTAGAGTAAGTGAATTATGCAATATTAACCACCAGAGTGACCAATAAACCCATAAAACGCAAGTAAAACAAGTCTATAAATGCGACTCAAAATCATCGCATCAAACTCCCCTAAGCTTGAACATTGCTCATCCTCAAGCAACAAAACTCTAGAATAGAATTGTGAGGGTCAACTAAAGAATAGATTATCACAATAGACTTTGCCATATGATCCCCACCATACATTCACAATCTGGCCCTTACTAACCACAGAATGATAATTACCCTCAAGGCGACAATAATCATCCATAAAAGATATCTACCTCAAAATTCATGAACACTATCACATAAGGTAGTTAACATAATAAAATACTCTGGTCCAGACTCAGTGCATCTTGTGATCTTCTATCCACGTTGCTCGTCCTAACTACCATCTAAATGGAAGCAACTCTCCTAGTATTAACGAGTGAAGAGATGATCACGATGGCCTACCAATTCGAGCAACGGGTAGATGGAATAGGTGGCTGTGAAAGAAATGGAAGAACAATACAGTTTTAACATGCACAAAAAACAATAATGACCTAAATGATGCATATGCAAATGAAAATGCCCTAATGCCTACATTTGGGTGGAATGATGCATGCACTATCATTCCGTCTCAAGGTGAGATGGAATATCTAAGAAAACTACACCATGCACTTATTCTTCTTAGTATGCAAGTGAGAACATGTTCCTTTCTCCCTCTCATTCCTACTTACTTCTCAAACCTTTTTTTTCAATTTTTTTTCAAGCCCTTATTTTCATAGGCGATAATGAATTATTTGTCGGGCTCACTTCTCATTACATACTTGTGCATCTAAATCATTCTATTTGGAGGGTATGGAACAAGTTCACCACCTTTAATGTTTCAGAATACATAAGATGCATGATGTAATATATGCACAAAAGATGTGAATGCAACTACACAATGATAGTTATGCAATTAAATGACACACACATAAGGATAATGTGCATGTATAACTACTCTATCTTTTTTTTTCATGCAAGAATATGTAAGAATAGTTGTAATGCAAGACCTATCTACATGGGATGCAATCAAAGAGATGAAAACCGTAATGTGCTTCCAGTTCTTATGGTGGAGTATGAAAACAATGGGGTGGATAGATCACAAGAATAATTGACTGAACCTTTAGAAAATATTATGTGTCCCTCCTTACTGACCTGTGTAATAATTAAGAAGTTTCTCTCTCTTATTTCAAATTAAGGTCTCATTATCATTTGGTTAGTTTAGGCTCAAACAACCAATTCTGTCCACTCTTCGTGAATCATAGGAATGTATAGTTGTGGTTTCCTATTTTAGAGTTGACAAACCCAATTATTTTCTTAAATCATGTGCTCAAGGTTGAACAACACAAGCTTGCAAAAGCACTAAAAATTTCAAATTCACCCTTGATTCCCATGTACAAATGCAGAGATGACACATGACATTAGACATCCACAATTACACTAGATAGAGTGTGGATCCTACAGAAAACGAAGAACTAAGAAAAATAAATGACAAAAGACAAAGCAATAAATGATAAAACTAAGAAAAATAAAGGATAGAAGCTGTTCCAACTCCCCCCCAAGCTTGAATTCGACTATGGCCTCATAGTAAAAAACAACCTTAAATGGTGGAATAGTGATACCGATCATTCTGCAGGTGGGGGTGGGTACTACGGAGCTGTGGGGTCCCAAGATGGGTATTGGCCCTAGAAACTCGGATCATACTGGGGCATCAGCGGAGGTTGAGGATACCCCCGAAATAATTCTGGCTCCAGTAGTTGTCGTAGACGGGCTGTTGCTGCATCTCCATCCTATGCAACCTGTCATGGATGTTCAGTTGGTTGGCGAAGAGGAGACACTCATTCTCGTAAATAGCCTGCTGGTTTTTGAAAAGCCAGTTTGTGGTATCCTGAATACCGGAGAATGAAGTTGTATGCTGCTACTAGGTCTGATGAATCTCCTGCAGCATTGAGTACATTCCTTGCATTGAATAGACATCCTCTCCTTGATGAGAGGGCTGAGGTGGCGGAGGCTGTGAAGAGGATGATGCACCCGGATGCATGCGGGGATGCTTCCGTGGTGCTACTCGTGCCCGAAGAGGAGTGAAAGTCTCCTCTTCCTCTTCATGCTCATCACCGTCATCATCATTACCGCCGTCTTCATCAGAGTCGTCGATGGCGATGATAGGCCACCGGAAATGTTGAGCTCCCTCGATGTTGAAAACGGGGTCAGGAAGCGCACATTCTAGATATTCATGATTAACATGACAATGTGCATAAGCCAAGCCATCACAGAGCAGAAGGAGGTTGGAGCGGAGTAGATGCTACAAGTTGACCTTGTTCCTATTGAAAAGTAGAGCGAGTTGGGAGAAATCCAACCCAAGGTAGAGATCCAACGGTGTGATGAGCCCTCCAAAGTGGATATGAGCCTTCCGTGTGCTCCTCTGCACAGCCAACACGAGCGTAAAGAAGAACACGCCCCAATTGCACTCCTCGCGCTTCAATAGTTTATACAAAAAGAACAAATCTGTCTCCTAAAATTTACTCAGTGAGAGATCACCGTGAGAAAATAGCATCGTGCAAAGCATACGATGTAGAACCCTCACAAACGGATGCTCGAAGTCGGTGACAGCTGTGTTCTGGTAACTGACAGATTTGCCTAGAGGTGCGGTCACCAGTTGAGCGAAGATGTCGTCATAATCAGTCCGGTTGTTCGGCCTCCTGTGCTGGTAGTCATGATGAGCCCAATTATATATAGAATTGAATTGGTCAAGAGTGAGGGTTTAATTGTTGTTGTAGAGTTTGAAAGACACGTGCCCTTTCTTCCACTCCCGATCGGTGGCGATCAAGTCATTGGGCACGACATTGATATCAAGTGACGCCATAAACTCCGCCACGAGCTCTTTGTAAGTTGGCCACTCGCCGAAAAATGGATGGCCCTCGGCATAGTATTGGACTTCATCTAGCGTCCTGTTGGTTTGGTGCACCAGACCTTGGAGAACATAATTGAGATTAGCCTCGAACCCAAGGTTGCAGACCATGGTCCGATCAACGTAGCGGGTCGGCTCGATCTTTCTCTTCATCAGCTCTCGTATACCTTCCGCACTTCTGCCGAAGGGTGAACGATCCTCGGACGCAGAATAGATTCGGGTCATGGAGGAATGAAGGTTGGGATCTCCATTGGAACCGCCCGTGAAGAAGATGCTCCATCTGTCCGCACCATTGTTGTAGAGAAAAGAAAAGGATAGGAGATGGCACTCGGTGAAGTTCGAAGAAGATAATCTCCACTCAGTGTAGGGCTCGGTGAAGAGATCACAATCTTTTGATGCTCGTAACAGGCCTCCGGTCGCACAACAATGCTCAATGCACAAGTAGAGGGAAGAAGCTCTGAAGGTGTGAAGAGAATTGACAATCGATCCCTCCTTTTATAACCTTATCCGTCACTGCTGTAGACCTGTCGATACCATTGAAGGAGTGTCGATGGTATCGACACCTGTAGCACAATCTGGGTTTCACGAGTATCAATGGCTTTCGATAGCCGGATGTGGGGGCCTGGATCGATGACGCGTCGATACCATCGACGGGTGTCGATGGTATCGACCCATCCCACAGATCAACTTCCTTGATGTAGCGATCACTGTTGATTTCCTCTCGTGGACCGGAGACATGTTGCGTCGATACCATCGACGCAGGTCGATGGTATCGACCCTTTGTGGGTCAAACACCCTCGCAAGGCCCGACCACCGCTTTCTCACTGTTACCAGGTCGATACCATCGATACGCCCGTCGATGGTATCAACTTCACTGAGATAAAATTGTCTGTAAATATTCAGGGATCTCATGAGTATCGACACCCATGTCGATACTATCGACCCTGATCTGGCGATTTCCTCAACGTTACTGATGGTAGGTGGATACCATCGACAAGGCCGTCGATGGTATCGACTCAGAAAAATTTCTACAGTCGCCTAACTGTACCCATGTCGCTACCATCGACACAAAGGCGATGGTATCGACTCTGCCTCAGACCTGCACATTGAACAAACAATCAAGGTACCTTTTTTACACTAAAAATGAAATTAAACCAAACTAATTTGTAAAAGCAAATGAAAATAGACGAAACTATCAATGGCTGGGTTGCCTCCCAACAAGCACCCTTATTTAACATCTTAGGCTTGACAGAACCAAGCTTATCATGCATCTTTAAGTGCTATGAGTTTGACCTCATGCACTTTCCTCGTGTAATCCTCACCAAAATACAACTTCAACCTCTCTCCATTAACCAAGAATGTCGTCTTTCCATCACGCACCATGATGGCACCATGTGGCCGTACCTCCTCCACGATGAAAGGTCCACTCCACCGGGACTTCAATTTCTCGGGATGCAATTTCAACCTCGAGTTGAACAACAACACACGATCTCCCTTCTTGAAAACATGCAATTGAATGTGTCGATCGTGAATAAGCTTTGTTCTTTCCTTGTAAATCCTTGAACTTTCATAGGCATTCATCCTCAGCTCATCTAGCTCATTTAGCTCCAGCAAGCGTTTCTTCCCTGCCTCATCATAATTCAACTTTAGCTTCCTTAGCACCCAATGCACCTTATGTTCCAACTCGATCGGAAAATGGCAGGCCCACCCATAAGCCAACCTAAAAGGCGTAGTGCCTATAGGTGTCTTATACACCGTCCTATACGTCCATAAAGCGTTCGACAACAAAGTACTCCAGTTCTTTCTTGTCAAAGCCACTGTGCGCTCCCAGATTTTCTTAATTTCTCTATTGGAGACTTCAACTTGCCCATGTGTCTGCGGGTGGTACGGGGTACCGATATTGTGCTTTACCCCATACTTTCTCAACAATGTAGCGAACTTTTGATTTCTGAAATGGGTACCTCCATCACTGATAATCATCCTCAGTACACCAAATCTGCAGAAAATGTAGTCTTTTATGAACGTGCACACTACAGAAGCATCATTAGTCCTAGTGGGTATTTCCTCTACCCACTTAGATACATAATCAACAACTAATAAAATGTACAAATTAGAGTTTGAGGACACAAAGGGTCCCATGAAATCAATACCCCATAGATCAAACACCTCAACTTCTTGAAACACGTTGAGGGGCATCTCCTGTCACTTTGAAATATTACTTGCCCTTTGACAGGAATCGCAGCGTCGCACATAATCATATGCGTCCCGGAACAGTGTAGGCCAATAAAGGACGCTCTCAAGCACCTTGGTCGGCATTCTGGAACTAGCATGGTAGCCACCATTCGGTAGGGTATGGCAATGATGGAGTACACTATCATGTTCAATCTCCGATACACACCTATGCAAAACGCCGCCCCTGCATTGCTTCAACAAAATTGGGCCATCCCAGAAATAATATCTCAAAGAATGGAAAAATTTCTTTTTCTCTTGATATGTCCAATCATCCGGGATAATTTTGCAGGCAAGATAATTAACAATATAAGAAAACCATGGATCTTTAGATTTTATAGAAAAAAGTTGTTCATCAGGGAACATCTCGGTAATGGGTATATGAATGTCCTTCTCATCTACCCGTTCCAACCTAGACAAATGGTCCGCAACCACATTATCTATTCTCGCCTTATCTTTAATTTCGATATCAAATTCTTGTAACAGTAAGATCCATCTAATCAATCTAGGTTTGGCATCTTTCTTTTCCATCAAATATTTTATGGCGGCGTGATCCGTCCATACCACAACTTTTGACCCTACAAGATATTGCCGAAAATTTTCAAATGCAAAAACAACGGCGAGAAGCTCTTTTTAAGTTGTAGTGTAATTAAGTTGTGCTTCATTTAAAGTTTTGGATGCATAGAAAATCACAGCGGGTTTGTTATTAACACGTTGTCCTAGAACTACCCCTATTGTGAAATTCGAAGCATCGCACATAAACTCAAATGACTTTGTCCAATCTGGCATTTGAACAAGCGGTGCAGAAATTAATTTATCTTTGAGGACATTAAAAGCATTCAAACACTTTTCATTAAAATCAAACACCGCATCTTTCTCAAGCAGTTCAGATAATGGTTTAGCGATTTTTGAGAAATCTTTGATAAAGCGGCGATAAAATCCCGCATGACCGAGAAAACTCCTTACCCCTTTTACAGTATTCGGTGGGGGTAATTTGGAAATCACCTCAATCTTTACCGGATCTACCTCCAACCCCTTGCTAGACACTTTATGTCCAAGAACAATCCCTTCACTAACCATCATATGACTTTTTTCCCAGTTGAATACTAAATGTGTATCCTCACATCGTTGTAAAACTTTATCCAAATTATATAAACATTCATCGAACGATGCACCATAGACGGAAAAATCATCCATGAAGACCTCCAAATAGCGCTCGACCATATCAGAGAAAATGGCAAGCATGCAACGCTGAAAGGCTGCTTACGCGTTACACAAACCAAAGGGCATACGGTGATATGCAAATGTTCCATAAGGAAAAGTGAAGGTGGACTTCTCTTGATCCTTAGGATCAGTGGAAATCTGATTATAGCCCGAATAACCATCTAGAAAATAAAAGTGAGATCGACCTGCTAATCGCTCTAAAATTTGATCAATGAACGGAAGAGGGAAATGATCTTTTAACATAGCAAAATTCAATCTATGGTAATCGATACACACACGCCACCCGGTTACCAAACGGGTCATGACCGACTCATTTAACAAATTGTGAGTAACAGTTATTCCCCCCCCCTTAGGGACTACATGTGTGAGGCTTACCCATGTCGAATTGGAGATCGCGTAAATGATGCCTGCAGAAAGGGGCTTGATTACCTCCTTCTGGATGACCTCCATCATGCTTGGATTGAGTCTGTGTTGTGGATGTATTATCGGTTTGGCTCCCTCCTTGAGCTGGATCTTGTGCTGGCAAAGTGTAGGGGAGATCCCCTTGATATCTGCGACTGACCACCCGAATGCACCACAGTGGTTCTTCAACACGATCATCAATTGATCCTCTTCCTCGGCACTCAGATATGCCGAGATAATCACTGGTATCTTTTCACCCTCAGCTAGAAATACATATTTCAAATGAGGTGGTAGTGGCTTCAATTCTAATTCTGGTGGACTGATCAAGGATGACTGAAGCGGTGGTGGGAGTTCCCCAAGATCTTCATAGTACCTAGCATAAAAACACGGCATCACCTGAAACATCTTGGAAAATTCTTGTAGTGACTTACTTCTCATCCAGTCATGTGTTATATTGACAAGGCAAGCTTCCAGAGGCAGTTCTGGATATGCATCGAGGACAAAACTTGCTATGGGCTCATCTTCAGTAGAAGGAGGGATTTCCTCCTCTTCAACATTCAGAAAACCCACAGCCTTGCGAAGAGAAATGACTTTGGTCTGTTCCATAATGTCTACAGCCAGTGTCCCCTTCTCTACTTTGGTCATTACATGAGCCATATCTAGAAACGGCTTCCCTAGACAAAGAGAAATATTCTGATCAAAATGTTTCACCATGCGGCACTGCTCCTTTGTTTTTTATGGTGTTGTGCTTGGGGGCATAACCATTTCAAACCGGTCATCAGCGATACCCAATGTCAAACGACCTCTTCCCATCTCGAGTATCATATCTGCAGTAGCTTGGAAGGGTCTTCCAAGGAGTAGCTCATTTCCTTGTTCGTCCTGCATTTCCATTACCACAAAGTCTACTGGAAATGCAAACCGGTCAACTTTAACTAAAACATCCTCGCAAATACTGTGCGGCTTCACCACAGAATTGTCCGCCAACTGAATCGTCATATTGCTATGTCTTGATTGTTTCAGTCCCAACTTCTTGAACGTAGAGAGAGGCATCAAATTTATACTTGCTCCTGAATCACACAATGCTTCGCCGAATTTCACTTTACCAATGTAACATGAAATATTGAAGCAACCCGGATCCTGTCTTTTAGGTGGAAATGTACCCAAGATGAAAGCACTCACCTGCTCCTTAAGAACTACGACCTCAGTATCAGGAATCTTCCTCTTCTTTGTGATTATGTCTTTCAAAAACTTTCCGTAAGAGGGTATCTGCTCTATCACTTCTAATAGTGGAATGTTGACAGAAAGCTTCCTAAAGCTATCTAGGAACTTCTTGAACTGAGCGTCCCTTTTCTTGGCTTTTATGCTATTTGGATATGGGACCAGGACAGTCTATGCCCTTTGATGTGGTGGCACATATGGTTTCCTCTTCTACGTCTCCTCCTGAGCAACGGGTTCTGATGTGACATCCTCTACCACATCCTTTACTGGCTCTGTGATTGGAATTAGAACCTCCTCTGTGGCCTCACCTGTGGTTTCTGGCAGGGGTGTGCTCGGTTCATCGGCCCAGGGGTTTAAAATCTTCTTACCACTCCGTAGCAAGATTGCATTAACTCATTGATTTCCTCCTGGAATGATTATATTTCCCAGAAAACCTTACTGCGCTGGCTTTTTTAGATTTGCTATCTCAGCTGCCATATGCGCCAAAGATGTCTCTATAGTCCTCATCTGAGCCCCATGGCTTTGTAAAGTCTGCCCAAATTGATTCATAAATTCTTCTTGTTGCTTAATCTGCTGACCAAATGTGCTCGTGAGTTCTTGATTCTGCTTGATTACTTGGTTGAGCAACTCATTGCTCTTATCCTCTGGCGACGGTTGGGGTTTTGCGTCAGGGTCCTGCAAGAAATTATTTTGGTCCTTTCATGAAAATTTCTTATCTTTCCTCCAAGAATAGTCGTTGTTTCTGTACCCCTGCCGCTAGCGCATAAATTTCACTTGAGCTTCATCCTCAGATTCTACGTCTTCTTTTGCAAGTAGTTTCTTGGCTAGAAGGTCCATCTTCTCATTCAGCTCCTTGATGGCCTTTGACTCACCTATAGCTCGAACCTGCTCCACTGCGTCTCCGTCACCCCAAGATTGCTTTTTGGCCATGTTCTTCAAAATTTCCCAACACCTTGTGCCTATGTTGTTTAGGAAGAACCCTGAACCTACAGAATCTAGGTTACTTGTATCATGCTCAGAAAAAGCAAAATAGAAAATTCTGACTTGTTTCTCCTTGTCAAGCCCATGATGTGGGCACCTCCTCAACATTATCTGGAAACGTTCCCAGGTCTCAGAATAAGTCTCCCCGGCCTTCTGGATGAAATTTTGGATCTTCCGTACCAGATCATTGGTCTTCTCGGGCGGAAAGAACCTCTCGAAGAACACCTCGATCATCTGGTCCCATGTTTCAACGGTCTCAACGTCCAGGTTATGCAGCCATTCACGTGCATTACCTACCAGCGAGCTGGGGAACAACTTCAGGTAAAGTGTCTCCTGTGGAAACCTATCAATCTTGATCATATCGTAATTTTTCACAAATGTGCTGATGTGTGCGACAGGGTCCTCATTCTTCAGCCCGTGGAATGCTTGAGACTTGACCAACTTGATCAGTGCCGGATCAATCTTATAGGTTGGAATGTTGATGGCTTGCTTCTTTATTGGCCCTTTTGATGCTGACGAGAAAGAAGCCTTTATCTTCTCCCATATTGTCTATTCTTCTGCCATCGCTTCTGGTTCAGAATCCGAATCTCTATCTTCAAGTTGGGTTTGAACGTTGTTCTCCTCGTCGTCTGGTCCCAACAATGGAACTCCTGGTGATGGCTACGTGTAGTCTATGCTACACATCCTCACCATGCACTAGTACCTACAAGATAATAAATTGGATTCAGTACAATGCTAGACGATTTCTAAATATATAAAAAAATAAGCGTTGAATTTCAAAATTAATAATAAAATAAAAAGTGGCCTAGAGTGGCTGCTTGCATCACTCGTAGTGCCGACAATTGCCGTGTCCCCGACAACAGCACCAAAAACTTAGACACAATTTTACCGTGCGTATAACGCAAGTGCACGCGTCAATGTAGTATAGGCCTCTGTGAGGCTCGAGTCGAACTCAGGGACACTGAACTGTCGGTGGACTACTACTAACTGTTCGCAATCAGCTAGACCGGTTAAAAAGGTTTTAGGAGTTGATTTCCAGGGAAAATAAAAATAAAAGGAAACAAAGCAACCGATTAAATGTTGAGTTTAATCAATTTAGATGGGAATCTTTAGGATTGCTGTTTCACCATGGGTTCTCGTTGTATGACTTTCTATATAGTTACACACGTTCATCTCCCAATCCGGGTAGTGGCCTGTAGTCAGAATTGTTCACTGTCGTGATACAATTCACTACCTAAATCTAGATCGGTTCCACCGTCGTAGTAACCTATACCCTAAACTAGGTGCATTAGAATCGACCTCTGGGTTTCCACCATTAACCGTACATCACCTTGTTCAAGGAATTTATGAGTTAATGTGAGTTTCGTCTCTTTTCAACCATTAATTCTTCTTTCAAAGAAATTAAAGGCATTAGATTATCATTAAGGTGATCAAGCATAATGATATAATGGAGAAAATGAAATCATACCATGGATTTAAGAGATAAATAATGAATTACTATGATAAAAGCATCATACAATAATTGCCCGGGCTACTCCCGGTCCTAAAGATAAAGGGGATTAGCCCCACATGTTCATCTCAGAGCAAGACATGATTGAAGAAAGGGGAAACATGGAGAAAAACGTGGATGAAGTAATGTAAACCCCTGAACGGAGAAGATCCAAGCGTTCCTCGGCGTAGAGTGTGCGATCTACAACCTTTCAGCGATGGAAAACGTCTTCTACGGCTCTCAGAACGGTCGGGGCATGCTTCTGGACTCCGTTCTCTTCTTCTCCTCTACTCGTAATGTGTGCAACGGCTAATGACATCATAGATGACCCCTAGCCACTGTCCTAAGGTATAAACACCAAGTTAGGTCGCCAAAATATCACCACCGTTGGATTTGGGCCGATCTGGAACAAACAATAATCTGAGTCGATGGTATCGACCCCTCGTGATATCGGCAAGCCTTCCTTCTTTTCTGTCATCCCGCCTGATGTTGACTCGATACCATCGACGCGGGTCGATGGTATCGACTCCCTTGGGCGTCGGTTTTGTCACCTTTCCGTCACTAAATCTGGGGCGCGTCGATAGTTTCAACCGATAGATCGCCATCTGTCTGAAGGTATCTCGCTACCATTGACTTCCCAGTCGATTGTATCGACTCTGTGTGGCTCCTTGCGGCTGTCTTCCTGTGACTGTGTCGATACTATCGATGGATGTCGATGGTATCGACAGCTGTAAATATTCATTTTTCCTGAAATTGCATGACAAAGCCAAATCATCCTAAATTAAATTCATTATTATAGTCATTTATGATAAAAAAGATAAAATACAGGAGATTTGATATTGAAAAGGATTATAGACTAGAGTAAGTGAATTATGCAATATTAACCACCACAATGACCAATAAACCCATAAAATGCAAGTAAAACAAGTCTATAAATGCGACTCAAAATCATCACATCATAATGCTAAGAAGCGACCTATGGAGTTTCAAGGGCAATCATCTGGAGTCTTTAAGAAGCCAATGTTTTTCCCACCACCATCGCAACCAATGTCAACCTTCACTGAACCAAGATCACATGCACCGTCACAGTGGACCCCGAGTAGGGGTAGAGGTCACCGTTTTCCACCAACAGGAGCTCACAGTTCATCATCAGTCTCAGTTACAGGGTTCTTTAGAGCACAGAGTGATAACCGAGTGTGTCATCAATGTAGATAGACATGGCATATTAGATGGAATTTCCCTATGAAGGTTGAGGAGGTGACTCAGCAGCCAAGGTAGAATCAACAGGGATCACAACAGTGACTGTTTGATACTGGTAGTGGAAGAGGACATGGTCAGACATCCTATGCAAGATCCTCGGGATAGGCGAGCAGAGGACATGGATGGCAACAGGGGACAACAAGGTTCAATGCCATGACCCAACCGGAAGTAGCGGTGAATCCATGAGTCGTGACAGGTCAGATGGAATTATTTCATTCTGATTTGTCTACTTCTTGTTTCGTATCTGTGTGAGTAGATCCGAGAGCAACACACTCTTTTATCACCAGAGAGGTGATAGGTAGCTGTTATCTACCAATTAGTCTTAGATCTAATAGCCTGTGGCTAGAGACTCCTTTGGTTGATTCCACCGAGTTGTGGGAAGTGTGCCCTTCTTGTGTTCTTTCTTTTTCTGAACACAACATTCAAGTGGACCTTTTGCCACTTGACATGCATGGTTTTGATGTAATCCTAGGAATGGATACCTTGTAAAAATACAAGGTAGTTTTGGACTGTAGTACTAAGGTGGTGACGTTCCATGATGGAGATGTATAGTGGATTTTCCAGGGTGATAGGAAGATTCTTCCTACATGTTTGATGTCATCTATGACAACTGAGCAGTTGATGAGACAAGGATGTGAGGCTTTCTCAGCTCATGTTGTGGATACCAATGCGGGAGTTCCTAGTATACAAAAGGTACTAGTGGTGTGAGAATTAGAGGATGCCTTTCTTGAGGAATTTCCTAGCATTCCCCCTCCTAGAGAGATTGAGTTTGAGATCAATTTTATTACCAGAACATAACCCATAACACAGTCAACATACAAAATGGCACCAACAGAGATGGAAGAGTTAAAGAAACAGTTACAAAAACAGTTAGAGAAGGGTTTTATCAATCCAAGCACTTCCCCCTGGGGTGCTTCTGTGAGTTTTTTAAAAAGAGGGATGGTTCAATGAGGCTGTGTATAGACTACTGACAGTTGAACAAGGTGACAATAAAGAATAAGTATCCTTTGCTGAGGATTGATGATCTTTTTTATCAGTTGAGAGGTGCCACTATGTTTTCAAAGATAGACCCGAGGTCAGGTTACCATCAGTTGAGAATTAAGGCTGATGACATACCCAAGTCAGCTTTTAGGACTAGGTATGGCCATTATGAGTTTGTGGTTATGCCATTTGGGCTAACCAATGCACCTGCATCTTTTATGGATCTAATGAATAGGGTGTTTAGACCTTATCTTGATCAGTGTGTGGTTGTGTTCATATATGATATACTGATATACTCCAATGATAGTCAACAACATGAGCAACACCTTCGCCAGACATTGACTTTGTTGAGGCAACATCAACTATATGTTAAGTTCAGCAAGTGTGAATTCTGGTTATCTGAAGTGTCTTTTATGGTCCATGTTATATCTACAAAAGGCATTTGTTTTGATCCTAAGAAAGTGGAATCTGTACTATAATGGGAACAACCAAAGACACTGACAGACATTCGTAGTTTCCCAGGTTTGGCAGGTTACTACATGAGGTTCATCAAAGGCTTTAGTTCTGTATCATTACCCCTAACTAGGTTAACTAAGAACGATGTTCCTTTTGCTTGGAATGACAAGTGTCAACGTTCTTTCCAACTTTCGAAAGAAAAGTTGACTAGTGCACGCCAGAACAAGGAAAAAGCTATATTTTTTTTGTGATGATTCAAAGAATGGGTTGGGATGCGTGTTGATGTAGGATAAAAATGTGATTTCTTTTGCTTCACGACAACTTAAGAAACATGAGGAGAATTACCTAACACATGATCTAGAGTTTGCAGCGGTGGTCCATGCCTTAAAGATCTGGAGACACTATATTTATAGAGAAAAGTGTCAGATCTTCACTAACCACAAGAATCTACAACATATCTTCTCAAAATAGGAGCTGAATATGAGGCATAGGAGATGGATGGAGCCGATTAAGGATTATGATTACACAATAAACTACCATCCAAGGAAAGAAAATGTGGTAGCTGATGCATTGAGTAGAAAGCCATCTTCATTATCAATGATAGATAATGCACAATTAAATTCCTTGATGTGCCATAAGAGAGATATGCTAGTGTTTCTTTGCCAAATGAATGTACATCTAGAAGTTTCCTTGTTGACAGGATTATTGGCATAGTTACAAGTGAAACCTACCTTGAGACAGGAGATTCATGATGCACAACAGAATGATATTGTAATATAGAATATCCAATTAGGGATTGGCAATGAAAAGTATGATGGCTTTCATGAGGCATATGATGGTATAGTTTGTTACCACAATAGGATAGTAGTTCCTGATGTTGATGGGTTGAGGAAGATGGTACTTGAGGAGGCTCACTCCTCCATGTATGCAATGCATCTTGGAAGCACCAAGATGTACTAACACTTGAAAGACATGTATTGGGGGCCAGGTCTAAAGCGTGATGTGGCAGAGTTCATTTCCAAATGTCTAGTTTGTCAGCAGGTAAAGGATGAGCACCAGAAGCCTATAGGGACAGTACAACCCTTGACAATACCACAATGGAAATGAGATCGTATTACTATGGACTTTGTGGTTGGTCATCCTAGGACAACCAAGGGTCATGATTCCATATGGGTGATAGTAGACAGATTGACTAAGTCAGCTCATTTTCTTCCAGTTAAGACGACATTTAGAGTAGAGAAATTGGCACAAATATATGTTGATGAGATAGTCCATCTGCATGGCATTCCAATGACTATAGTTTCTGACAGAGGTCCATAGTTTACAAGTCATTTTTGGGAGCATCTTCATTCATCAATGGCAACACAGCTGAGATTCAACATAGCTTTTCATCTGTAGACTGATGGCCAGTCTAAAAGGACTATTTAGATTTTAGAGGATCTCTTGAGGGCATGTGTGCTGCAATTTCTTGGTAGTTGGGATGTACATGTATCTATGATAGAGTTTGCGTACAACAATAGCTATCAAATAAGCATAGATATGACTTCTTATGAGGCTCTATATGGGAGATGATGTCGGTCTCCTCTTTGCTGGTATGAGATAGGTGATTATCAACTTTTGGGTCCTGAGCTAGTACAACAAACTACAGAAAAGATTAAAGTGATACAAAAACAGTTGAAAGCATCCCAAGATGGACATAAATCTTATACAGATAACTGATGCAGACCACTTGAGTTCCAAGAGGGAGATAGAGTATATCTTAAGGTTTCTCCTTGGAAAGGTGTGCTGAGGTTTGGAAAGAAGGGTAAGTTGGCTCCTAGATTTATGGGACCATACCCTATCATAGCTCGTGTTGGAAAGGTAGTATATAAGTTGAAGCTACCACCAGAGCTACATAGATTGCACAAT
The DNA here is from genome assembly GCA_963693085.1 of Alisma plantago-aquatica. Classification (NCBI taxonomy): domain Eukaryota; kingdom Viridiplantae; phylum Streptophyta; class Magnoliopsida; order Alismatales; family Alismataceae; genus Alisma; species Alisma plantago-aquatica. The sequence continues at coordinate 1,029,983,961 of OY856409.1, read as the reverse complement.
GTCTTTCACATCTCTATGTTAAGGAAATGCCATTTAAATACTAACCAGACAATCCAACCAGTAGAGGTTGAGTTAGATGAGGATATCTCCTATGTTGAGGGTCTTGGGTTGATCCTAGATAGAAGGGTGAAAAAGTTGAAGAGAAAAGATGTAATACTAGTGAAAGTTTTGTGGCATCACCATGGAACAGAGGAAGCCACATGGGAACTAGAGAATGAGATGCGTATAAAATACCCATCTCTTTTTGCGTAGGATTTCGAGGTGAAATCCTTGTTAGGGGTTTATAGTTGTAAGGCCCCTGAACATGCTTAATGATTTCAATAAGCTTAATTACTATATTTAATGCTTATAAACCTAATATAACATTTTTATATTTTTTGAAATCATAAGACAAGCTTAAGTTTCAAATTTGGTCCAAGTTGGACACTGTTTGAGCAAGTTATGCAATTTTCTGTACATTTTGGCCTTTTCTACAATTTACCCAATTGAGGGGTTTTATTTGCAATTTGTCACATACATTATGTTCCTTGGATGTTATATTATCATTCTTGAGTGTTTTGAGCCATGGGTCTCCTAGCTGAGCCATGGTTTGAAGGTGTTTTCCTCAAGGGTATTTTACGATTTACCCCTTCATGGATGAGTTACCTTTAGTAGCTATCAACTAATAAATTATGTGATTGGCTGGGAAATTCAACAAAGGAAAGCTAAGCCGGTCTATATGGACGGTGGGGGAGCTTCTTGTTTGTCTTCTTGTATATTCTTAATAGTTTAAGGCCATAGACACATGGGCAAGGTACTTTTACACCTCATGCTTGCTTCCATCCTTATCCATGGGCTATATTTACCTCTTCCTTGCCCAAATATGAAACTTTGCTTGCCTTATCTTTCCTATAACCTAGAGAAACTACTCCACTCTGTTTTTCTATGTAACCAAGTGCTATAAGGTAGAAGATATAAGGTAGAAGACAACCTCTTTTTGGAGAAGAAGGTCTCCTAGAGCTCCATCTAGCCCTACCTAGGGTTTCCAAGGTCATCTGCTAGGGATTTTGACCAAGGAAAGTTGTTTTGTTCCTTCCTTCTCTATTTCTATTGCTCTTCTCCTTCCTCAGACCTTCCTCCTGACCGGAACCTTGTTGTTCCATGGTGAAAGTGGATCTAGAACTCAAAAATCTATCCTTCTTATTTCTTTTTCTAGGATTTTGCTTCTTTGTGGAGAGAAGTACCTATTTGGCCAAGTTCGGGTCTGAATGCAAGGTTTTCTTGCCCTATTTGCTCGAGTTTCTTTCTTTTTGGGATCTTACCTACTCTACAGAGTCAAGTTATATAACATTCTTCACTTATATTGCTTACTAGAAGCTTGTTAGTTCATGGTTATGCTTTAATGTGATGATCTAAGCATAAAGAAATCATGCTTGTTTAGAATTACGAATTTTTGTGGTGTTCCCTATTTTTTTCCAATTCTATATGAACTTGTAAACATGTGTACGACCTTTCTAAGGTGTAACATGATCTATAACAGGTTGATAACATCAACGTATGGTGCTAAGCACAAAATAATTGATAGTTCAAATTAGGGTTTTCAAGCTATTTCCTTTCCTATCACACCATCGATGGTCATACCATTCAATAGCCAATGGTGTTGCTATCTATGCAACTGATGTTCGTGATCAAGGGTGTCAAATTTATGGTGAAAACCTATGGTCACCCCCTTAGGTCAAGTTTTGGCTCAATTAGACGTTTAATTATCATCTACTAAGTATTCTAATGATGTTATCAATCGATGATGACATTAGCTTAATATTTGATGGTGTTAACTGAATCTATTACTGATCTAACAACCAATGGTGACCTAATGATCACAATTAATGGTGTATCAGGTCATCATCATATATGATGATCTAATAATGTAATTGTAGATTTGACTAAACCTTAAACTAATGGTTCCTTGGTTGAATTGATCTAATGGTTAGACCTATACTTCAATTGATAACCTTGAACAATGAACCTGATCTAATGAATAATATTAGATTCTTCCACATACAATATATTAGAATAAATCACTTGGTATTATATGTGGGTCCTAGTGATGATAATTCAATGGTACAATGCCATTAATTTTTAGTCTTACCTTTGCCATCATATAGTTATATTTGATAAATCACTATAATACATGGATGCATAACTCCCATGTGATCTAGCTTATTATACCTAACCTTAATGTAATTATATGATGTTGATTGGTTATAATAAGACCTCTTGAATGATTAATGTGATAATGAATTACACTCTTCTTGTTTTGAAACCACAATGTAGTACTATTTGAATATCATAATGCCTCGCCATGTTAATATCTATGGACACATATGTGCTAATGATCTTTTGAGCCTTGTTTACGGCATGGAATGATGATGATAACCTTACTATGAATAATGTGATGGTCTTAACGATGTTTGGGCATGTTTGAAGCCATGATTGAGGTGAAATCCTCTTCATGTTCCAATAAGGGTTTAAACCCTAGAATTTGTGATAAGATATTGGTATCTTGTAAAAGTATGATGATAAGTGTGGTCCAATAATTTGCACTGAATGATAGCATGTGGTAATGTGATTAAGATTTATATTTCAAATGTTTTATATCTTTTGAAGTTGTTATACATATACTCTTTTTAGAAAAGAATTAGGGTTTGAATGTCCATTTGTATGATTTAGCCTTAATTCACCCAATTGGCATAACTAATTAAGTGAAACTCTAATCATGTAGTGCCATGTGCCATAGATCTATTTGAGTGTCAGAAATTGCCAGATAGTGACGTGAGTATTCCTAAGGGATACTCGAAGCGCATACTGATGAGTATGCAGGGTGTTTTTCATCCTGAATTCAAGTGTTAGGGAGGATGACAGTGATCACACCTAGCCCTCAATTTGAGAACAGATGCGATCATGTCTCAGTGATTATATATATATGATGAGATTACATGACAACTGTGGTTGTCCCTCGGATGGTAGGATATGCGTACCCTCCTCCTTTCACTAGTGTCGTGACCTATACCAAGGACGGACTAGGCTATTAGCATCTTAACCTTATGTGTCATTGTGGCGGACCTATACTGACCGGGGGCGGAGAAGGTCTTAGGAGTCCGACTCTTCCTACATCTTATATGGCACTGATTTTGACTTAGTAGTGGTCAATTGGGATTTGAGTGGTATTTCTCAAATCCCTCAGGGCAATGTAATAAAAGAAGTGATACCAGCCATGTAGTATAATTGCTAGGGTTTAATACATATCACTTTGGTTGATTGACCCTTGTCTTGTCTTTACACTACATAGTTCTTAAATGATGCAGACTTGTGAAAATTGTGTAATTCTACTTAATGTTACAACTTATTTGCTTAACTGCTTAGTATGCTTAAACTATTCAATCTGTTCATATTGCTTATTCAATACCCTAAGTTCTCAATGTATTTACTGTTAATTAATATGTTATAATCAATATATGTTGGAGAGTGTTATATCTCTTACTGGGACTGGGTCTCACCCGTGGATCACCACATTTTTTTACGTGGTCAAGGGCAATGAGGCTGAGGTCGTGCTGTGGAAGAGAACCAACCTGGTGATAAATAGATTCAGAAGGTTGGTTAGTTGTAGATGTTAGTAGTAGAGTCCTAGTGTCATCCCTATACTCTTAGGTACGGGCATGGGATGTGTTTTCTAGATGATATACTCATATCGACACGAGATTTTTGTAGTATGCCAATGTTTGTAAATATATGGCATGTACATGTGAAATATATTTTGTATGCAAGATGTGACTGAGGTCTTTGGACCCATATGTAAATACTTGTTACAGTATATGAGAACGGAATGATGGACCTTTTGTAAATTTTCCATAGTTTATTTACATTGTTGGAATTGGTTTTAATTATCCCGCATTTTGACTATGTGATTAATTAATAGTTGATAGTGTTTTGAATAATCTCGTTTAGCATAACGATGTGTCACATCACTATTGAGGATCCCAAAGCTCCATGTTGGAAAGTGTATTAGGGCTAGGAGGCAGCTAAGCATTAGAGAAGGATAGACCATGGAATAAATAATCTTACTAAACTTTAATTGAAGAGAGATGGCTAGAGTCACCAAGTCTAGTTTGTCACTACCTTGAGAGAAAGTGAATATCTATGATGGAGTGGAATTTTGGAATACATAAGTGATTTCAATCATGTTGAATCATTTTGAGAGTACCAAGTATTTTGTCAAAGTTTGGATGTATTTATATCATGATTATCATCCATATGTTCATACCTTTTGTAGTATATAATTGACAAGTCAAATAATTGATTTTTTACACCAAAATGGATAGAGCTATGACTAAAATTTGGGGGCCATTGGAGGACCCTAGAGGAAGTTATTCAAGTTTGAAGATGATGAAATAATGTGCATTGTGATGATTCTTGGACCTAAGTTTAATAATTATACCCTAAGGTTGATCAAAGAATTGGTCACACGCCTAAAATGCTTAAGGAACCACAGAGTGTTAATGTGGCCACGTTCTGACCATAGGATGGACCAGATCTGACAACTGTTAGTCATCTCCTACCCTACAATTAGAACAAGGGAGGGGAGCCAGTTGACCCACATTTCCCCATGATCCCACACCATGATTGAGGTGGGTATTAATGAGGCTGACTAAATAGTTGCATCCTACTCATCGTAAGGAGTTCCCTAAACCCTCACTCATCATCTTTAGTTCAGTATACTGTCAGAACGAGCTCTCCATCCCCGCAGGGTCTCCATTACATTTTGGAGGAGGTAGGTAGAAGAAGGGAGAACAAATATAAAGGGGCTTTGGAGGAAGACAAAGAAGTCTACAGCAAACTCAAGTTCAAGGGAGTCCAACCCCGTTGTTCCCATAGACTCTTGATGTGCCTTTGTTACTACACCAAGCCCTTCTAGCTGGAGAAGAAGACAAAGTTTGGATGCTTGATGCGGAGCTTCTCCACTGCAATCAGAGGGTCTCACAGTGTTCGTGGAGCCTAGGCAAACATTTTGGAAGCCTTCAACCAACACAATGAAGATCAGAGGTGTTTTCCCCATATCTCTATCGTAACGACACCCCACGACGGTGGCCTACTTTATCCGCAAGTAGGAGCCACTGAAGGTGAGGCTGAGAGACCGGCGGTGTAGTTGCTGACCCAGTGAATCCCATGGAAGCATTTTCTTGTGGTGAGGAGGCTTGAGGAACGTAGGGTTCCTTGCCATTCTTTCTACCTGTGGTGGCAGTGTGGGATAGATAACCGCAGCCGCATCACGAACGGGAAAAAGAAGGAATGCGAGAAAAAGATGGAGAAGCGAACGGTCCAAATCCCAGAGCAGACCGGGTCCAACTAACACGAACCAAAGAACCACTATTGAACCTGACCAGACAACTCATAGTTGAACCAAGCGAGTCCAAGTGAGAAGCTGCACCCATCCCTATGCCAAGTGGCACACCACAATTGGTCGCTTAAGGTAAATATCTCAGAAAATCTCAAATCTTAGAAAATGTATTGTAATTAGCTTGTTTATCAAAAATTATAAATAATATACCAAAATTCTTAGAAAAATTGAGTAGAATAATATGAGACTATAATATTAGCCTTTTTGTACTTAAATATCATAGTTATCATGTAAGATGTATAATGGTCTTTTGACATCAAATGATGGCCTAAATTCATGATAATATGTCAGTAAATCCATAATCATGTTTGTAATCTATCTGATGTCAGTAATGATGATGTTGATGCACTAATTCATGTAATTTTCTCTATATGGCTAATTAGGGCTAATAACCCTAATTGATATGCAATAATTACAAACATGCTCAAGAAATCCTAGAAATTATAATATAAGCTCATATATATATGTAACCTCATATATAATTTTGAGATCATAATTATGCATATAAATCATGTTTTTAAGTACCTTAAAGTGATGAGAAAACCCTAGCTTGGGTTAATGTATGCAATCTAGCGTTAATATGTGCACATAATCATATGTAATCAAATAATCAAATTATTGATCCTAATCTGGAATACAACATCAGTAACATGAATGCCACATAATGATGATGCTAGGAGAAGTAATGATGCACATATCTAAATGAGTAAGTTAAACCCTAATGAACATAACTAGGGTTGAGATGATGAGAACCTGATCGTGATACGTATGTGGTCTTGTCTTTATCAGGGTTGAACAAAGGTTAGAATTGATATCAAGAATGTGATGATTAGAATATCTCTTGATCAAGGTACACCATTACCTCTTACTTGGCTTATTATACAGTATGCTTGCGTTATATGTGTAGTAAACATTTGGCATATGATATTGGTTGAAATGATTGTTCTTGTATGATATCTTGCTTGATTTTCTATACTAATGGCTATGAACACATGAAACATAATATATTTGTTCCATTATATCCAAGCACTTCAACTCTTTGGTAGTAAAGTGTTGGAAAGTAAAGTACTTCAACTCTTTGGTAGTAAAGTACTTGGAAGTGATCTCAAATTGTTTGGTAGTAGATCACATGTATAATGATATCACACTCTTTGGTAGTAGATCATAAAAGCCTTAATTCATTCAAATCTCAAGTAGTAAATGCATGGACGATATAATGGAAAATGAGCTTAAAATATGTGTTCTCTTTTGTTAATGAATATCTTTGTGCAAGTATATGCCTTTTCTTATATTTCTTTATACCTACCAAATATAAGTTTTATCTTATTGCCAAGCTAATGAGAGGTATATAAAAAGACACGTAGGCATACTTAGTATAATATTCTTGAATATTGTGCTGATGTGTACCACATGTAATCTTTTATTTAGGTTGTGGACATGTGTTCTTAAAGATCCAGGATAGTTGAGGGTTGTGTGACGAGCTGATGTACAGGTGGACCTATTATCTTAAAATCCTATAGCTTAGTGGTAGTACATGTATATGTAAAGTTTGTTGTTTAATATGTAATATCAAATGTTGTAACAATTCATAATGTAATTATATGTTGAATGGTGAAGATGTGTTGTATGGTGTTATTATTGTTCATGTGCATGTGTTGTTGATTGTTTCCTTCTGGCTCCCTTGATTTTCTTCTTCTTAGCCTAGTGTGGGGTGTTTAAATTGGGATTCTCACTGAGGTGAGGTTTCAATTTGGATGTCACACATCAGATTAATTTTAGAAAATCTGGGGACATCACAATATCCAGATGAGACTTTAGGGATTTCCAACCAGAATTGGTTGTCGAGGATAGTCTCTTTTATTTTTTTGAAGCTTTTAACACCATTGGGTGTTGGCTCCATGACTGGATACTTCGTATGTAACTCACCTCATAAAAGAGGGAGAATGATATTTCGGGCATTTTGTGAAAAAGGGCAAGCTAGGATTTGAGCTAGGGGTTAAAATTATAGCCTCATGCTCACAAAGCTTATGGTGGTGAGACAAGGGAAAACAATTTAGGGATGAGAGAGAGAGGAAAAATAAAAAGTATTTTGGGTTGTTTCCTCTAGTTGTGAGGAATGTGATGGAAGAAGATGAACAAGTCTAGAGCATTTGGTCATGATCCTATGACTATACAAGAAGCTGGCCCAGCAAGACGAGATCATCCAATGCATGGCACACTCTAACTTAGGTACATGGGAAATTTTTTGGCATATCAATTTAATTGACTGCATTATGAAAATTACTTTGACAAATCTTGATTAATATACATTTAGTTAATCCCTTTTCTTATAACATTAGTTGTCATAGATAGGATTATCCAATCATAAGGTAATAAGGTATTCTAGCTAATTTGAGCATGAGGAATTCAAATATCCAATTATATTCAAGGTTAGTTCTGCAGAATCATGTAATTTATAATATTGTGTACCTAGGGTACATAATAAATTGATAATTATTAAAGAAGAGTTATGTTATCAAAACTTGAGGGAAGCTCTAGTATCTTATTATATACTCATATATCAAAGAAGGAAACACATTTTGTACATATATGTGGTTATTTTTTATTTATATCCTAACACGTCATCATTATATAATTAGGGTTAGATTTTGTGTATTTACTATGATGCAAACCAATATAGAATTTTATTTTTCATGGGTTTTATAGGGTTATTGATATCTTGGAACCATACTAAATCATGTCAGATGTAACAAGTATTCATACCTCAACTGAATAAATGAACATATGAAGGTCATAACATGTCAACTTAAGGTTCCACGTGATTAAACATACATGAATTTGGGGACACGGTCTAATTACAAATAAATTCTAGTATGAAACTTTTAAAGATGTCATAAGTTTGATGTTAACTATGTGGCATATTATTAGTTAATGATGAAAGACTTTGAGGATGTTTTGGAGGAGTCCAAATGTCACGCCCGCATCCCACAATTACCACCAATCATGAGATTAGGGCATGACTATGAAGATTATACTTAATATAAAGTTCACTCCCAACTTTTGTTTTTCAGACTCTTTGTTTTCTCGCATTGAATCACATAAACAAAATTTACAAGAGAATTAAACCTTGATTACTCTAATATGATCTCAAATTAAATTATACACATCCATACATTCATTTTGTTTGTCACACTTCCATGTACATACGACATGATAATCAAATGCATTCTCTCTTATTAAGGAAATGAAGATACAAACATCATTTACAACTCTCTCACGTCTATACAAGGACCTAGAGTGACAGGAACTGACTGAACTTAACTAATCTCATACTTAACTCATGTGATAGATCTACTTTGATGCTTTGACCTTCTTCAAGTCCACATGGTTTCCCTAAAAAAATTGTGAGTAGAGGGGTGAGCCTACTCGCTCAGTGAATGAGTACTTCAAAGAAATAGTCTAAAGCACTGATATAATTATAGATATACTTTTGAGCAACTGATATCAATTATAGCAGTTGTAAGCTTTAAAGAGGCTAATCATTCACAATAATAAATATGGTAGGATACTCTAGATATCTACAAGAGTGAATCAATATATGAACATGCTTGATTAATCTCAAAGAGAACTAATAACTCGGAAACATACAAAGAATAATTGAATAACTATACACAATTGTTTAAGCTCTCATTCATCTTATTATGCCCTGAACCCACATGAGGTGTACCACAACATGTGAAAGAATTGCAGCAAGCTACGATCTCACTGTACAAGGCTTAGAAGCATGCCCGGGTTCCTAAGCCTATGTCTTGAGTAAGACCCCGTCTGCAGTGGGCCTCGACACTTCTGCCTCTCAGCGGCTAATGCAAGCGGCTAGATATCGCAGACTCCACCTATCAACCTGGGTACTCAGGCTGTGAGTTAAAGCCCTCAAGCTTATTGTGTATTAGTGGAACTACTGACCACTGATCACTCTACATGTAACACAGGTACCACCGACATCCCCGGTTGGTGTTGGTACCACACAACTATAAGGAGTCTACCCTATTGGTCAAGACCCCCACACCCTATTGGTGCACTTCGGCTTACCTCGATCTGGACTACCTCCAGTCGGGAAACTATTTCCTCCTCATAGCACAAGCCTCACCCTGTGAGGATTCTACAGTGTTCAAGGCATCTACATGTCTAATTCACTCTTTAAATTCACAATTCAATCATTACATCAACTTATCTTTATTCAACTTTGTAAACTATTCATTTCATAAACCATCTAATAACATATACCACAACTGAACTGTTAAGCATCACCACACCTCAAGCTGAAAAACACTGAAATCACAATACTTGTTTCACTGAACACCCTATCATTAGGGTTTCATTTACCTCATTCACTTATCACTTATCTCGCATAAGGATTGAATACATCATAACATCATTCAATAAGGATTGCTCTCAGCAGTTCACATATAATCAAATATATATATGAAACCATGTAATGAACTGAACTAGGGTTTCCACCCTCCTTACTGATATATCAAGAAAACATTGATATCATTGAATGGAATGCAAGATATTATCTGACATATATGTAATACACATAAAAATAAAACATTCATTCGTAAGAAAGGAGATTCAACTAGGCAAACTTCTTTATTCAATTGTACAACAATTTCAGTCATAGCCGAAAATCCTTCTTTTCAGTATAATCATGTAACCTCTACAATTAATTTTAGAATTCTCATGTAGATGGGTTGTGCTCATTTCTAATCTGATTTCATAATCTAAAAATTCATCACAACAGAGGAATAATCCACAACAAATCATCTTGCAAAAGCTAGATCAAATCGACCATTTAGGGTTGTACTTGCATACTAATCAATTGAAAATTATTAATGATTTAATTGATTTTCGTGCAATCTATTGTTTAAATGAAGTACCCACTCACCCTAAGGTGTGAAAACACCTTAAAAACGTAGCCCATCTATGAAGATCTCGAATCCATATCCAAATACTAGCAAAATTTGCGGTTTTTTATTCCTTTTAACCCTAAATGGGATATGCTGTTGGTAGAAATGAGATTAGAGGTTAAACCAAACCTCCAAATTGCTGGATCAAGGGTTTTGATCAAGGAGAAGTGAAGAGAAGAAGGAATCCAAGGTTAAAACTACTTACCAAATTGAATTTATAGCAACTCCTTTTGATTTCTGTTGTTCTTCACATTCTTCCCCAAATATTTCCCTCCAAGTTGCCTCATCATAGAGGAAGATATTTGGGATGATTGAGGATCGAATTGTGGTTCCAACACACTTCATTTCGTTGAAAATGGATAAGTATTGCTTGAGATAAGATCATTTTATGATTGGTTGTTCTTGGCGGCGTCGACCGCGATCGCAGTGTCGACGCAACGTTGGTCGCGGTTTACACTGCGGTCACTGTTTCGATGCAGCGTCGGTCATGGTTTTTAGTATATGCTTACTAAAAATGGCATAACTCACTAATAAAAATTTCGTCTCGAAATTTCTAAAAGAAAAAAAAGATACTTGTTAAACATATGCAATTCTACCTTCCATGTAACTTCTTCTACACCATGATTCCTCCAAAGGATCTTTACTAAGGGTATCTCTCTCTTTTTAAGCTTTCGAATACTACAGTCTAGAGTTTTATTTTCAACATGGAGTCATTTGTTCCTCTTCAAATCACAACTTTTAAAAGATATAAAATGTGTGAAACATAATTTCTCATCTCATCATCACATGGTACTATTCACTTGCCACCCATGAGACCACACTAGTCATCACACTATCACAAGTATAAATCCTTTTCACAATATCATAGGATATCAACCCTTATCAAAACAAGAGGATTACACCTCATCTAGGGCTCAACCATGCCCAAAGGTCATTAAGACCATCATACTATTCCCTTCAAGATTATCATTATCTTTGCATGCCTTATAACAAGGCTCAACAACATTACTTACATATAATACACCAGATCAACACAATATTGCATTAATGAGCTAGGAAATATTCATAAATAATCACAGAAGTGCTATATTATCATTAAGAACATTCCTTTATTACATCAACATGCAAGGAATATAGATATGATTAACCCTCATCATATTCATAATGCACATGTTTAGTATAAAGTATCAACCATGTGGCTATGATAACCATCAAATAATATATTAAGGAGGTTATTCCACAATCATTCCATCATATAAGAATGTTAAACATGAATACTCATCTTTATCTATTTGTATTAGAGTTAGGTTCAACAAGATAAATTATATTAATGTTACTATTCAACACTTATACTCAAACCCTTACTCATGGCATCCCCATTGGATCATGGATGCTTGAGGTGAGCATCACCATCACATTCCATACTATTCTCAAGTATGAACCCACACATAATTCAAGGTGTAATCATAGGGTTATAGCATACTAGGGTTTCAATCACAGTAACAAAGTACTCCATGATTGTATTAGTCATTGAAGGACTATTCATACCCAATTACCATTACTTAGTTATATTTATGTTAGATATAACAAGATATACCTTATTAGGGTTACATATCAATACAATATGGTTATTATCCATTCTATTCATATGAGTGAATAGGTAAGACTACCTTATTCAGGGTAACCCTCCATTTGTTTTATCATCACTTAACCCATATCACCATACCACAATTGTATAATACTAAGATGGGTTACTGGTATGAATAACTTCAACTATCAAACACCTTTAATTAACATATTGCTTGCACATGTACACTAAAATCATACGTAGAACCAATTTACATCCCTCATTATACCTTCAACAAATTACACTTCTAAAAATAAATTCACATATTATTGAAAGCCATTATTTTTTCTTATCTCTCTCCTAATTCATTACTACTTACTTTTTTCTACTTATCCTTCTCATTTTAATCATGTAGATTAAACATCCCTAAAATGGAAACATACAAGGTAAGAATAGATTATTCATCATTCTTGACATCACTACAAGAATTTATTTCTTATCACACTTTACTCATGTTGTATTTCTCCTTTTGTTTCAAGCACACTTGTTACATTTCAAATTTATTTCTTACCCTTTTCTCTGAATCATTTTCATATTGTTCGTCAACCTTTCATATTAGCTACCTTTAAACCCTGGATTACTATCAGTTCTAGTTTACTTTTCATAGTGCAAATCTCATGATCTTGTTTTATAGAGATGCTAGTATTCAAGGTCAAACCACTAGTGACATTCCTTGAACTACTACAACTCTAAACATTCTAGGGTTTGGTCATTATCAGTAGCATGACATTATTGTGATGTGACTTTGATCCTTAATTTGAAATTCAAACTTTGGATCTCACAAGTTTTACTAATGTCTTCCTTATCTTATCAATTGAATTTCCTTTCTCTTACTTGGCCATTCAGATATATTACATTCTCAATTTACCCTTCTAGGGTTTCATCATCATATTGTGTGTCATTATTACATTCACTAAATGTCTCTACCATGGTGGTTATGCATCATATATGATTCATTTTCTTATCACTTCATTCCCACATTGCTTTCATTAAGGAAGATATGAAAGAGAAGATGATTCTAAGACTTAGAATTCTTATCTTCAAACAATTCCTTAATACATTTCTCGTATGTAGGTTTAGTTAGTTATCAACAAGGATACTTGACTAATTAGAACTTGCTTGAATCTCCTAACTTCTTTCTTTTATAATTTATATTACTCCCTCATGTTTCAAACCCTTCCTTACTTTCCATAATCCTCTTACCATATACTACTCTTCCACCTGTCATCTTTAACTTCTAATTTTTTTTCTTATGATCATGTTGCTTATTCATGTGTATGATCATGTATACCATTTTGCACATATATTTTTTTTATCTTTCTACTAATGTGAAGTTGAAACTCTAAATAAATAATCTCTCTACTAGTTTCACCTCATGTTTAATACATTACATATCCTTCATTTTAAATCAAGCAGCTCATGCATGGGTCAAACTTAGTTTCTCTTTCAATCAAGTTTTTCCTTCCTAAATATAGTCTTCCTTTGTATGACTTATTCATTGGTTAAGCTACACTTTTGTTATTCTTTTAGAAACTAATTTGTTGTTCTATAGAGACTTCGAATCCAAAGATAGTAAGGATGAATGTATTAAACTTATTAATAAAGGTATACATTCCATGCTCTCAATTATATCATAACCCTCATTCCTTAATCAAGCTCATTATTTCTAACATTTTTCTTTGTTTCAACTAAGTTTCTTATTCTAGTCTTATGATTTACATGTTCATCCAATTCTCTTTACTTTAACTCTTCTGAAGACTCTTGACTTCTATGTACTTATCGTATACTTAACTCTTTCTTGTATTTTCCCTTTGCTTTGGAGTACATAAAAAATTGTACTCGGTTATATAATCCATTCCTCATGATTGATTCTTACTATCTTGGACCTTACATACTTTTCTCATATCTTTTCCATATTTCATATTTAGTGTTCATATAATACTAATAATTAAACTTAATCTGAACCTTATGTCATGTTCCTTTATTCCCAATTAAGGGTTTCTCATATGAGGCCCCAAAGTTGGATTTCATATATCAGTTCTAACTAATTCTTAGCTAATCTAATCTTTCCCATATGTTTCAACATCATAGTGTATGAACATTCTCACTATGATGTCGTTCTAATTTATCCATAGTCTACTCTTATTATATTTTGAATAGGAGTCATTAGATCCCAGTAACACATCCTGTCAGTCAGACCAGGCCAAACCTGCAGTCTTGAAGCCAAGAGATACTCAAGATTTACCCACTCCTATTAATCTCAAACATGTGGAAAGAATATCCACTTAGGACAAACTTATTTAAACATAACTTCTGGACTACTTGATACAAAGAATATAAACAATAACTGAATCACTTCATGATACACAACAATATAAAAAAACCATATATATTCAAAAAACTGATAATCTAAATTCATACATATAAGAGCATTTCTATTGATATCCAATCAAAGAAGCAATACAAAGCAATATTTGTATCACATTATGTCTTTAAGATCTTACTCTTTCATTACTTTCGTTATCCTAACCCTAATATTTTTAGGGTTTCTCTCTAGCCCATCCTTCCTCTACATACCTGGCCAAGGCATTCAGAGAAGAATAGACAGAGTAGCTTGATACTGGTTGGCCTAAGTACTCAGATATTGGGCGAGGGTATCTAAATACTCAGACCTCCCAGAGCTATTAACACATCAACTCCTAATTGCCACACTTATAACTCTAGCTTTCTATCCTAATGGTCCCTGACGACTCAGCCTAAGCACTGATACCAAAAACTTTGTCACGCACGCACCCCACGATTACCACCAATCATGAGATTAGGGCATGACTATGAAGATTATACTTAATACAATGTTCACTCCCAACTTTTTTCTTCTTCTTTTCAAACTCTTTGTTTTCTCGCATTGAATTACATAAACAAACTTTATAAGAGAGTTAAGCCTTAATTACTCTAATATGATCTCAACATTAATGATACACATCCATACATTCATTCTATTTCTCACACTTCTATGTACATACGACATGATAATCAAATGCATTCTCTCTTATTAAGGAAATGAAGATACAAACATCATTTACAACTCTCTCACGTCTATACAAGGACCTAGAGTTATAGGTATCGACTGAACTTAACTAATCTCATACTTAAATCATGTGGTAGATCTACTTTGATGCTTTGTCCTTCTTCAAGTCCACATGGTTTCCCTAAAACAAATGTGAGTAGAGGGGTGAGACTACTTGCTCAGTGAATGAGTACTTCAAATAAAAGGTCTAAAGCACTGATATAATTACGGATATACTTTTGAGCAATTGATATCAATTATAGCAGTAGTAAGCTTTAAAGAGATTAATCATTCACAATAATAAATATGGCAGGATACTCTAGATATCTACAAGAGTGAATCAATGTATGAACATGCTTGATTAATCTCAAAGAGAACTAATAACTCAGAAACATACAAAGAATAATTGAATAACTATGCACACTTGTTTAACCTCTCATTCATCTTATTATGCCCTGAACCCACATGAGGTGTACCACAACATGTGAAAGAATCGTAGCAAGCTACAATCTCACTGTACAAGGCTTAGAAGCATGCTCGGGTCCTAAGACTATGTCTTGAGTAAGACCTCATCTACAGCGGGCCTCGACACGTCTGCCTCTCGACGACTAATGCAAGCGGCCAGATATCTCAGACTCCACCTATCAACCTGGGTACTCAGGCAGTGAGTCAAAGCCCTCAGGCTTATTGTGCATCAGTGGACCTACTAACCACTGATCACTCAACATGTAACATAGGTACCATCGGCATCCCCGATTGGTGTTGGGTACCACACAACTATAAGGAGTCTGCCCTACTGGTCAAGATCCTCGCACCCTACTGGTGTTCTCTGGCTTACCCCGATCTGGACTACCTCCAGTCGAGAAACTATTTCCTCCTCACATCGCAGACCTCATCCTGTGAGGATTCTACAGTGTTCAGGGCATCTACATGTCTAATTCACTCTTTAAATTCACAATTCAATCATCACATCAACTTATCTTTATTGATCTTTATAAAATGTTCATTTCATAAACCATCTGAAAACATATACCACAACTGAATTGTTAAGCATCACCACATCTCAAGCTGAGAAACACTGAAATCACAATACTTGTTTCACTGAACACCCTATCATTAGGGTTTCATTTACCTCATTAACTTATCACATATCTCACATAAGGATTGAATACATCATAACATCATTCAATAAGGATTGCTCTCAGTAGTTCACATATAATCAAGTATATATATGAAACCATGTAATGAACTGAACTAGGATTTCCACCCTCCTTACTGATATATCAAGAAAACATTGATATCATCGAATGGAATGTAAGATCTTATCTGACATATATGTAATACACATACAAATAAAACATTCATTCGTAAGTAAGGAGATTTAACTAGGAAAACTTCTTTTTTCAATTGTACAACAATTTCAGTCATAGCCAAAAATCCTACTTTTCAGTATAATCATGTAACCTCTACAATTAATTTAAGAATTCTCATTTAGATGGGTTGTGCTCATTTCTAATCTGATTTCATAATCTGAAATTCATCAAAATAGTGGAATAATCCATATCAAACCATCTTGCAAAAGCTAGATCAAATTGACCATTTAGGGTTGTACTTGCATACTAATCAAATGAAAAATATTAATGATTTAGCTTATTTTCATACAATCTACTGTTTAAAGGAAGTACCCACTCACCCTAAGGTGTGAAAACACCTTAAAAACATAGCCTATCTCTGAAGATCTCGAATCCATATCCAAATCCTAGCAAAATATGCAGTTTCTTCTTCCTTTTAACCCTAAACGGGATCTGTTGTTGGTAGAAGACGAGATTAGAGATTAAACCAAACCTCCAAATCGCTGAATCAAGGGTTTCAATCAAGGGGATGTGAAGAGAAGAAGGAATCCACGGTTAAAACTACTTACCACGTCAAATTTATAGCAACTCCTTTTGATTTATGCTGTTCTTCACGTTCTTCCCCAAAAATTGCCCCAGAAATTATACTCCATATTTCTCCCTCACAGAGCAAGATGTTTGGGATGATAGAGGATCGAATCGCGGTTCTAACACACTTTGTTTCATTGAAAATGGATTATTATTGATCGAGATAAGATCATTTTATGATTGACTGTTCTTGGCGGCGTCGACCACGGTCACGGTGTCGACGCATCGTCGGTTGCGGTTTACACCGCGGTCGACGTTGCGTTTTACACCGCGGTCCAGTATATGCTTACTAAAAATGACACAACTGACTCATTTTAACTCTGATTTTGTTCATTCTTTTTTTTTGGATTCATAATTGAAATATCTACAATTATACCATATTATTTTGATAATATAATCAATTAAAAATCATTTATAATTATTTCCTCTAATGACATTAACTCTCTTCTTGAATACATGTATGGATCAATGCTATATTAACCCCAACTCGAATCTTTATAGTATGCTCAAGTCATGATTATGAGTTGCCCAAATAAGTATTTTAAGGTCACTAAGGTTAATATAAAGCACAACATAGAATATTACTAGTAAAAACATGAAAAGCATTAAGATTATCTTAAATCTCTAAGATTACCAGCAAAGTTAGGAATGGGTTGTAGCACCAAAAGTTTTGGGTCTTGTAGAAAAAGAATTGGGGGTGGAATGGTAAACTACATAAGATTGTTAAACTCAAGAGGAAAATTCACAATAATATAAGAAAAGAACTATAATAGAAGGAAGTTAAGACAAATGTGTAAGATAGATAAGTGAATAATTAAAAACATTCATAACAATTTAGATATGAGAGCAAGAAAAAGATAAGAAACATGGGCCAAGCAAAATGCACAGAAAATAAAGATAGTAGAGTTTTTCTACTGGATGGGGATATATGGAACCGTTTAAATAACAAATTTTATAATCCTTATGATAGATTACTTTTACATGAATACAATAATCACTTAACACAATGTGTTATATAATTCAAGGACAAAAAGTTTCTAGAATAGGTGAAAATGGGAATTGTTACATGCATGTCATACAACATCGATTGAGTGTCTGGAAGAATATGGGGATTAAGGATCATTGTAGTAATGATTCCTTCAAGATGATTATGAAGACCAATAAAATATAGATAGTACATATACAACATCATACTTTTGATCTACAAGAATACAAATATTAGAGTAGTTGCAAAAGCTACAAAAGTGTCAAGTTGAAAAATAAGATTATGAATCTTTAGGGAAGGCTATTGTTTAAAGACTAAAATAACTACAAGGAGGTATCAAACAACCATTTGGTTTCATGTTGTGAAGATCCATCACATATGTCAATATTCTAATAAGGAACCTATAGAGAGGTACGAAGAAAACAAAAGAGCGATTCATATGATTAATGTTGATTTGATAATGGCTTACAATTGAGTATATAAGACCATTTTGTGGTGAGTTTGAGAAAAAAAGCATTATGATACTATATGAAATGTATGGGCTCACAAAGAACATTCAAGATGACATCCTTGGTGTAAGATACACATTGATGATATTGTGCTGATTTGACAAAGTTGAACTTGGAAGAAATGCATTGTATATAATGAATTTAAAACCAGTAGAACAAAAATAAAGTACATGCATTGTAATTTTATCAAACATAGAATTGGTATGGTAGTTATAGGTTAGTTGAATAAGATATACTAATATAGATAAATTTCATTTGATAGCTTCTATTATCTAAAGGAATGGCAATGTGTGAGATCATGTTTGAACTAAATCACAATGTGATGGTTGAAATGTACCAGTGGAACAGTAGTAGTATGTGACTAGAAGATCTCGCTATGATCAAGAGTAACTTTTAGAAAAACAAGTAAATGACCAACTACTCTACAAGAGTGTTGTTAACACATGACATGTGTATTCCCAAATTGGTTGTTGAATTCATCAAAAGTCATGTCAAATGTCAATTAGGTGATAATGAATTAAATCAACATATGCAAACATATTGAAAAAAAATACATTTATCTCCAAAGTATACATGTAAGTATAGTCATTGAAATATGATCATAAGGAACTAATGGCTGTGTTGGAGTTAGATAAAGAAATATGAACATATCAAGTCCACAAGTTATGTTTAGAGGGACAATAAGACACACATATATGACTATGTGTTGTTCTATAAATTCAGACCATGGAACTTCTGATTACATACGTAATCAATTATCATATATGGTTCAACAATCACATCAATTGTCAATCACCAAATGACTATACTGAATAATGATCCTAATTTATTTATGATTATAGGTTTAGCTGATCAAACAATAACTTCCAGAATGGGAAGGCTACCAAATGAAAGGACATAAACTAAAATGATGCTTCAATTTGGACTACTTTGGTTGAAAGCCATCCCTATGATTCTAACCATTGGATTATATGGCATATATTTAACTCAATGCAGATCACCCAAATGAGCTACCTGACGTATGATACTGATTTTTAATGCCAGATGGGTGCACTAATCACCCACTCTGATCTCCTTCTCACATTCAAATTAATTTGATACATTCGCCCAATAGAGAACTCATGGATATTGAAGTCAGGTGGGGCACACTGGAAGAGCACCACCACTTTGGAGTGCTCATCTCCATCAAGAAATCATCAATGACATTGCATTATACCACTATTTTTGAGGACTCAGGAAGTAGGGCGCACCGTGGGTACACACTTTACGTGGAACTAAGCCTCTAAAAAGTGCCTCAGACTCTACTCTATCCACGTAGATGAGGGATAATGTGGTACACAACTTTAGGCACCAAGTTGAAGCAGAATATGAATTTTTGATGTGCTAGTCGTCCTAGAACTCCCTTTCTTCTCCTTAATGTAAAGATTATGAGTAGGGTTTCACAATAGAATTGTACACTCTCAAGGGGGCATGTGCATCTATTGTGCGCCCTTACTTAAAGCCACAATATTAACATCTAAGCAAGGCATCTCAAAATGAAACATCTATTGGTCAAATGTTCATCTATGTTGGATGAACTTCTCATTACATAAGTTGTTGTTTGAATTAAAATAATCTGATCATTAATCATGGAAGCGGTTAGGGTGGTTCTTTGACATATCATTTGATCACAATCAACTATAGTGATTTTTGAACTAGGATATTTGAACATGTATTAGTCCGAAGTCATGTGGTTTGTTGGATTTATTGAGAATTATCCTGACGCCCCTAGGGATGTAACTCATTAAACTTAAGATGTTCCCATTATTTTTCTCATTCTAATGTAAATTTTAGTGTTACGGCTAGAATTTTCTTTTGAAGTTCCACTCATAGTATGTTGTTGAATCTATTTTGTTTTGAATATATTCTTATAATTAGATCTGGTTCGTTATCACGTAATCAATAATTGTCACGATTTTAGATTTGTTTGGATCTTGGCTTCGGACGAACTAAGAATAGCGTCAACGTGCAAATTTTCATTATGTTGTACCCCCCCCCCCCCCCCCCCCCACCCACCCACCCACACACACACACACACACATCTCAGCACCAATTTCTAGGGAAGAGTTGTGAGATAGTTGATTAAGTAGTGTTGTTGGTCTTTCTTAAAATAAAAAAGTGTTGTGGCTTCAGGAATAAGGACATGATTTTATTTAGTTGTAATGTGGGAATAAACGCGAGTTTTTTTATACTTGTACCTTTTCCTTTTGCTGAAAAGTGTTCGGTTTACAACTATTAACAATCCCCAAACGTGGATCCAAAGCCATAGTCATTAGTCAGCATATGTGGGTGGGCCTGGCACTTTGGGCCGTCATATAGACGCAACCTATGTACACCTCGTGCTTATACCGCAATGCATTGACATATGCTGCAAGCACAATATACCTACGAGACCAACGAGCTACTGGGACAACATATTATTATATAGAGTTTCATTACGCAAAGAACAGCAGATGGGAATGGGATTGCTATTACAGCAGACAAACTCGGCCGCATGTTATATCTAGTGCATAGATCACACAAGGATTAAGAGATAGAGACGTAGAGGAGATGCACCACCATTACCCCCGTGATTAAACCGCATGTGTTGGTTGGTTGTAATCTCTACTAAGCTTTTAGATTCACTGAAAACCCCACGCCCACGTTTTAGATTAAGCAACACAAAGAGACGAAAAAATATTATCTTTATAACTAGCACTGTGTCGTAGGACTCTGTCTAAGCATGATTTAAGGTTTTAAAAATTACGATTCAACGTGAGGCCCTTTTTAGCATTAGGATGTCATCAAGTTGTATGAATCATGTCAATTCTAAAACTTAGAATAAACATAAGAGAAATTAGAGATATAAATTGGAGCCGACTTATAGCATTTAGATTAGCAATAAATATCATAGATGGGTTCATGCTTGGGTTAGACCTAAGTATAAGCAAAACACGAATTTGTATGAACATCGGGAATAGTGATAGCTCTAGTTGTAAGAGTGGTAAATATAATTATATTGAGAGCCTAATAATTGATTACAAGCCTTGTATAAATAGTAGTCTAGATATGATAACACTTCTATACTCAGCAATATGAGACTAAACACAACTAATCAGTACATACTGTAATACTCCCCCTCAAGCCGATATATGTGTGAAACATATGTCCGACTTGACAAACTCAAAATATAAAAAAAAGAAATACACTAAGATCATACAAAAGACTGTTTCTTCAGTTTTCTTCCTATGCTATCTTGTTCTGTCTCTGCTGGTCCTGCGAGTTGGGGCATGTGCCATGGTAACGACAATGTATTTGGAGTTGCTGCATCCGAGCATCAACAACAAGACTTTCTTGCTGAAAGATGACATAAGAGGATGAGAAGTCTCAATACCTTCTTGGTGGAGGTGATGTGGACACCGAGGAGGAAGAGGATGGGAATTCTTGATCTTAATTATGACCTGCATCTGATCTTCCACTTTTGTCCCGAAACATGAGGAACTCACAGATGAGTAGAAAGTGGTTGACGATCATGGTCATGTAGCACATGACATTGTACGTCTTCTTGCACTGCTCGATGAAGACATGAGTGCAATGCCTGAGGAAGGATGAGAGGAATTCAGAGGTAGAGCTGATCCCATTAAATATGAGGGGCGGACTACAGAGTAGGAGATGGCAGTTGTGCTCGAAAGGTGAGGAGGCTAGGAGGAGGGTGAAGGGGACATGGGGAAGAGGGGTAAGGGAAAGACAAATCTTTGTCAGTCAAAATGCCCGACAAGATGGCCTGAGAAAGTAAGGGAAAGAAAGAGAGACGTTTGGGGTTGTTGATAGAAAAAGAGGAAAAGAAGATAGATGATTGAAAAAAGACAAATTCAATTGGATGACAAAATAGAAGTTCAAAGATTAAAGAGGGGATTTTCTTTAGAAGAAGACAGATAGCTTGTTCAGAGAAAAAGGCATGCGGGTGACTCGGAGAAGAAGGTGGACAACTAGTTTGAATAAGAAGGATGTGTGAAGATGTTCTATGGATGGGGAAGAGGGACGATGTAAGCAATGTGTGTTCTTAGACTAGCGAAACAAAAAGAAAAAGAGGGTATGAGAGGAAAGAAAAGGAAGAAAATAAGAGTTTGAGAAGGAAACATATTAAGAGTACAAAAGAAAGAGAGGAATATTAAAGAAGGAAAAGAAAATGACAGTTTGACTAGAAGAAAAGAAAGAGAAAAGAAAACTAACAATGCTATAAGAAAAAGAAATGTTATTAAATATGAAAAAAAGGTCTACAGGAAGCATACCAAGAGAGGAGTCGCTATCCTCCAAATATGAATGTCTTCATTCCCCCCTTATAGGATCTTGGCTCTGATACCATGTAAGTGTTGGGTTTTAGGGGAGGCAGAGAAGGCAGCGGAAACAAAAAAATTTCTCCCCCAAACCTAGAACAAGGAAACGTGTCAACATCTATACAATAGGAAAGGATGGTTTGTGGAATCATACCTTGTCCCAAGGCTTGCTCGGCGACAATACCTCACGCCTTGCGCGGTCTTCACCTCCGGTCTTGGACGGTGTCTGTGCAACTCCTGGTCGCACCGGGACTAACGACTCCTGGTCTCACCGGGACTGTCGGGATTGACATCTATCCTTCGAGCAGAAGAAATCTCCCGCCTCTGAAGTAGTCCACATGGACCACTTGGAACTCCAATCTCCTTGTCTCACAAGGAATTGGAAGGAGTCACACCCTCCTGTCAGTGTACTAGTCACTGACACACTCTCCTGCCACCAATTGCTTTCTGCAGTTGTCTTTCCCTTGTTGTGCCTCCCTTATCGGGTAGCACTTGCTCGGGCTCTCTCTTGGTTACCAAAACCAGAGAGAACGACAACTTCATAGAGCAACTGGTTGCACTGGGTTATCCTTTGAGAAGCCCCCAATACCCCTATATATATAGGAGGGTCATGGGACAGGGTTCTCCATCCCGGGCAATACGGGACTAAAAGCAGGAGTAGAAGGGTTTGAGATTTTCCAAAAAACAACCAACTCGCAACCTGAAATGATCGTTTCACAACTGAAACGGTCAGTTGGGGACCTGAATCGGTCGGTTGACACCTCAACCGATCGGTTGGGATACCTCAACTGGTCCGTTCACTTCTGAACCGCTCGGTTGGTGGTCCTGGTCAGTTCCCGATTGACTTTCCATCTTTTGTTTCTAATTGGTATCAAATACCAATCCTTGTTCCAATCAAATTGGGCAAGTGAAACGAAAGGAAAATTCTCACCAATCCTACTTTCCCAACTTGCTCGGTTGCATCAGTTGAACCGATTGTTTCAACACTTGAAGCAATCGTTTCACCCTGACCATGGGCCGATCGACTCACAACCTGAGCCGATCGGTTCACCAAGATAAGCCAATCAGTTCATCACATGAGCCGATCGGTTGGGAGTGCAGATTGTGCAGAATCAGTCAATTGCGGTTTCAATCAATCCGATACTCTAATCAATCTATCCAACACCTTGAACACTATGATTTTGAGCTATCAATCAATTGAGTGTTTAATTGAACTACTAAACTCCTTTCGTAATCAATCTAAACATTGTTTGTGGAAAAAACTCCTCTTCTAGGTTAAATCCTATGTGTGTGACCCTGCATGTCCTTTTTCACGTTGGCAGTGAAAGTCCATAACACTTATGACTTCACAAGCAAAGAGCGGTGCCTAGTCACACATCAGTGCTACCCAAGTGAAATAGAAAGTTGGAGAACAACTTTCAATCCTACAATCCGTGAATGGTGTTATAGTGAATGTATAATTCCTTTGTCAGTGATATCCCAAATGAACTCGAGGCATGGAACCATCATCCTGTCAACGTTCATTCACTTTCTTGATCTCAGAGCAGATTGGAAGAGATATGTATGACATCAATATCACATACTGATTCACACATGCATGCACACACCTATTTCAATCCTACTCATCAAGTGGCCTTGGATATCAAACTCCCTCAGGAGGGACAAATCCCATATCTATCACTCACCCCCTCAAAAGCCCCATGCGTCAAAGCCATCCAATCATCACCTTTATAACAACCCATGTTTTAGGACTGCGTTTGATGATGTCAAAGTGTACCCAACGACATGTGTTGAGTGTAGTGATTTCAGGTCAAAGAATCACACTTACCACCATCACTGTGAGTACTGACTGTGACTACCATATCATGGTTCCATGTGTCAAACTCACGGTGGGTCTGTCCGGTACACTTGTTCTCTAACAAGTACCTATGTGTTTGGTTTGATATCTCTATATCATGACTAATGAGATTTTGTCATCAACCAACACCACAATCTAGTCTTGTGTGTCATTGCTGTCTATCTACCTTCCACAATGACATCCGACTAGGGACATAACAAGAATGTACAAACTCTTAGCATCTGTATGATCTCATCGTTTAGGTCCTGAACCTAAAGGCATACGTCATTGAGTACTGTCATTCTCTAGAAATTCAATCTATTCTGTCACTATCTCATATGACTAAACCAGAAAGAATTGGAAGCTTGCCTTTGATGTTTATCAAATCAATCTTTAATGTATCCCACCGATCATCCCATGATTGGCTCTCAGGGCATACATACCAACGGACTCCCACTTGCACTGTGAGCCAATCACCCTTGAATCATATTCATAGTGATCTTCAAACATGTCTCACATGTTACTATGCTCTAGTGCAAACATAGTGAGTAATGGCATCACCTTGCCAAAGTCAGTATAAATTGCATATCTCACATCTCATCGCTGTACGTCACACGTATGGGATTAAGAGAGAAAGATTTCTCCCCCCTCTCCCACGCACGTGGTGGAGGCCGAGCGCCCGGGAGGGTTGTAAATCAAGGCGAACATATGAGATGGAGTTGCCGTAATATGTAGTATTCCTTTGCTAACCTTTAGCCACATTGCATGATCAAGGATTCCATACTTGTCATCAATGAGAGGAATATCTATAAGTTCATCTCATGAACTTCTAGATCCATATAGTATCCAATACTGTTCTCTAACACATAGATACTCGGCATTTCCTTTTAAATGGTTTTATTGGAACACTTCCAATTATCAACAAACATTCACTTTTATATATCCTATATATATTTTGCGATTAATTTTCTGTCCTTTTGAAAGTTCGCATCAATGTAACTCTTTACATTGAACACTTCCTTATATCCATAGAACTAGTACTTCTCAAGTACTAATCAAGTTCTCATGGTATTCCAGTAACCCTTACTGGAAGTAGATAGACATCCACTCGTCATGTCTCACATAAGAGTTATCAAGATGAGCACATCATATTGCCATGTCATACATACAAGATGATGAATGCATTTTGTTCTTGTCGTGTCGATACATGCAAGATAATGGGATGATTACATACATGATAGATCCATATCTATTCTTAGTGTTCACATTCTTCATAAGAATTGGACACTTGGCCTTGGGATACTAACTCCATGTATCATGGACAATTTTTCTCCCACTGAATCTGTGCATACTGAACCCTTCAGTACAGATTGCCAATGTATGCTTTCTCTTTTTAGGTCAAGAGGTTTTCGATAACTATCTCTATAGATCTCTATTCCTATCACATAGGAAACATCTCTATCTTCCTTAAAGATAATTTCCACTTTTGGATTTCCATTCCAGAACATTTCCATTTCACATCAACATGTGGAATGTAAACACGCTCCCACTAAATCACAGATCCCTTCTTTATCTTTGGCATATCAGTCAAACCCTTTGACTATATCATCAAAGTAAAGATCCAATTCTGAGTTGCTTGTACTCAATCAATCACATTGATTAGTCCACTGTAACTTATAGACTTCATTTGATTTAATGGATTCATAAACCTTATAGATTGTGTCACGTACACATCTTTGTTTTATTTCTCATAGGAATGCGGATTTAGTATCCATATGCCAAATGTCTTAGTCATTAAGTTACAATCAACAAGCGTCATCCTTCTCAAAATGTTATCCATGTGTCTTAACGCTTAAGACTTATTTGCACTTATGGATTTCCATCCAATGGGTGCTACCATCAAGGTCATACCTTATGGTTCACATGGAAGTTATTTAGGATGTAATGGTCATATACCATAACTCAAAATCCAGTTCCTCATATTCATCTGGATAGTTGACTCATCACATAGATAATTGAGGTGTATCTATCAAGAATATAGAAACTCACAACTCCTTGTGATTCTTATTGTCCTTTATTAGTGTGGGGTATTCTTTTATTAAGAAGAATTCAGTCATTTGATAATCATTCTCTAACTCCTTAGAGTATGATTCCTTCTTGATTTAGACATCACCATGCCTTAATCATGAGTTCACTATGATACATTATCATAATCACTCATAAGGATCTCAAACATTTGGTCCAAGTATTTCATTCATTGATCTCATCAAGAATTAACACTTTACCAAATTTGCACTTCATCTATGATATTCTTGAACCCTTCAAGATATTCATATTGGTATTTCTCTAAACATCATCTGAAGTATTAGCATTTGTTCCAATAGGTATGTAAATACATCACATGTATCATACCCAATAGGATAATCATTCTCCCACTACCATTAGTGAAGATTGATTAATCATGTCCAAGATATTCATGTCTCTTACTGGTTCTCTAACCAAAAGAGTCTAGATTTATCCATCGCATGGAAACTAGAAATGAATTTCTCATTTTTGATGCTAATTTGATTGTTTGAGTTATCTATAACTTTAGGTATCATTTTATCTTATGCATACCATGTATCACAAGATAAACAAGGCATTGCCACAAAGATCATATCTTTAAGATTGAAACATCAACTTTATTAATTGCCATCATTGTCATACAATATGCAAAAATAAAGTGTTTCTATCTATTGGCAATATATGAAATAGCAGTTCTCAACTCTATTTCGTGCCCTTTAGGCTGAAATAAACTGAAAGATACTCCTATCTATGGCAGAAACACTTCCTCCAATGATGGGTACTTCTTTCTTGGTCCTTTCACAAAGGCCATCACTTCTTTGCGGATCTTGCATATCATATATGATAGATCCATATCTTGGTATCATATACCTCATATAAAGAAGCGGTTCATTTCATGATACCTTAGGTGGAGATCTCCATCCCCTCCTTCATCTTCTTTTGTTCTTCCAGATATAGAGGGCAATTCCCTCATACACCCTTTCCCCATGTGCCTTGAGACTGAAGACGGCTTGGATTGCTGGCTAGCATCAGAACACTTCTTTGCTTTTCCCTTGTCCTTTCCCTTAAGAATTACCTTTTCTTTGATCACATCAAAAATTATGGTTTGTCTTTCTTCATCTTTGCCTCTACTATCCTCAACATGTCCAATAACTCTATCAATGCTTGTCAAAGTTGTTCTTGTTGTAGCTTACCATGAATTGTATGATTCTCGTAACATTTGCATTATCATACCAATAGCCAACTCTTGGCTCAGAGGGAATACTTCTTAATCAGGTTTTCCACATACCCAATCATATTGAGTGCGTGAATACCTTACTGGATCTCCTTCTGTCATGACATACTAGGACAGTGTCCTTGAGACATCATATGTCTCATGTTGTCTCTGCAACTCATAGTTCAAAGAACACAACATCAAGCACTCCCAAGGTTTTGGAAAGCGCGAAGTGTGCGGAATGCCCCCCATGAAGCGGAAAGCGGGAAGCGGGTTTTGAAGCGGATTAAAGCGGGCGCTTTTTGAAAAAGCGGTCCAAATTGTTTTAAAGAACTTAGCAAAATTTAGACAAATTTGCATTTCACTTTCTCCCTTCACACTGGATCTGGAATAGTGCATTACTTCCACCTTGGATCACTTGTCTTAGCCAAACTTTATTCACCCTCATCCATACTAATTGTGATATAAAATAGAATAATTAGTAGATTAATTTCCAAATTGAGTAAGTATATTTTAGAGTCATAGAATCATAATGCATACAATTAAAATTTAAATATAACAATGTAGGCTAAGTCTTGATGAATGATACATTGCAGCAATTACTACTGAATTTACAATAAATAAATTAATCATAATATTAGTTTTTAATGTGATTAATATGTGACATTGCAACATATTTTATTCATTATGGAATCATGCAATCATATACAAGTGTCATGATGGTATGTATCGATTCTTCCGACATGATGAAATTGTACAACAACCAACAACAAAAGCAATTGTATATATGTAATGGGATGATGTGCTTTCCTATAGGAGGTTACCTTATGAGATTGTGCAATATCAAAAAAATCATGCAAATTCAACCACAGTTGAAACATGATGTATTACTAATATTATATGATGTAAATTAAAATATAGAAGGAACAGGGATGAAACATCAAAGAAATCCTACAACTATTACTAATATTATATTACAGACTCTATAAATGGCAGATGAAGTACATAGTTTATATATAGACGTACATAATGTACAAACAGAAGTAATTAATTAGAGATACTAATTACCAAAGTGATTGTTACACCTATTACAATACATAGTTTTCATTCTTTTTAAATTTAGAAGGAAATTGGACAAGTCCAGGAAAACATGTTGTGAAGCGCCCTGAAGCGGCCACTTAAGCGGACCCAGAAAAGCGGCCTGAAGTGGGAAAAAGCGGAAAAGTGGCCGCTTCAGTGCAAAACGCCTCACAGGCCGCTTCAATGAAAATACAATGGCATATGTGCTTGGGTGCTTAAGCGGCTGCTTAAGCGGCCGCTTCATCCGCTTTTTTATTCACTGAGCACTCCTCATCAATGTCATCCTCGGTATGCTTCCATAAGCATACTTTCAGCCATTGATGTGGTGGGATTGAGTTCATCTGGTCTTGGTATAACTAGGACTTGGAGCTTTCGCTCTTTGAGAACACTTCTCATCATCCTAATCAGTCGTGGAATTATTCCCATTTAATTTGTTGGTCTCAAAGACCGATCACAAATAAAGTGATTATTAACCATTTATTTTAACAAAAGGAAATATATGCAATTTTAGTCCAAAACTCTTTTGACTTATTTGATTGATTTGAAAAGTTGACGATATAATTAGGCCTTTAATTAATTATCGCTCCCACTATTTTACTTCAAATTGATAGCCCTCACCATCAATTCGGAAGATTACATCGTACAACCTTCTAGTGGGCAAGATCCTGAAATCCTCTAAGTCATGGACCAGCTAGGGCTGTCACCCACAACTTAGATATCTCAGGGAGGCAACTCTTACCAATTGCATCATATGAAACTCTTGATAAGATGTCATATGCAACTCCTTGCCATGATCATCTCCATGCCTCAAGGTACTAGATCCCATCTAGATCACCTTGTTAAGTCCCACCCAAAGCAAACACAATGAATATGCACCCTGCTAGGGCAGACCCACACATTCATCCTTCACGTTTCCATGAGATAGACGGTGCACCACGCTAGGGCGTGCCCACACTTGGTCGATCAAGATTTTCACATGTGTTGCATTTGGAAGGCATCTAAAACTTAATATTTAATGAGTGATTTGGTTTTTATATACATATACATATACATATCCAATCACCACAATACATAGTATGTATCATATACATGCTATATCCCACAGAAAACATGCAAAACGATAAAAGCGATGATTATGGCCATCCTAATGTGATTCCTCGAGCCAAGAGGAATCACGGTCATCTAGGTCTACATCACATGCAACCTGTACAAGATGAACTTTGTGCTTTGCCTTTCTGGGTTTGATCAACTCATCACATGACTGATCGACTCGCCATCAGGCCGGTCGGCTGGGTGCCACCAGCCGATCGATTGGCTCCTCCAACCGATCGGTTCGCCTGGTCGTCGTGCATCTCATCATGGCCACCACCTGCTCATCTCATTCCTCGAACCAATAATCAACCGATCGGCTCACTCCTTGAACTGATTGTCTCGAACGTCAACCGATCGATTCACGCCTTGAACTGATCATCTCAGCTGTCGTCAGGATGTCCGCCGTTCTTTGACATATCAGGAAATACAATTCTATCCTATTTTACATTGTAAAAAGAGAAACCTCGAGTTACATTCGAGGGGAGAAAAGGTAGGAAAGAAATCTCGAATTATTTTGAGTTACATCAGGAATAGGAGAAGGAAGATCGGTGTGCAGACCGAGATGCAAGCAACCTCATACAACCATACATAGATAGGGTTTATTGGCCATAACCACGCTATACATCCACCACAAAACTCGTTTAAGGGCGACGCGTATCGAGTGCATTAATAATACATATCATATATGTAAATTGGGATTTGTGGATTTAGGATTGGACATGCATAAAGCCAATTTTATTCGCATCGTATGCAATAAATAAAGGCGACAAACCAAAATCGATCATATCGATAATCCCTAAAGTATAGAGCAGTTGACGTGGCTATGATACCACTGTTGGGTTTTAGGGGAGGCAGAGAAGGCAGCAGAAATAAAAAAAAAATTCTCCCCCAAACCCAAAACAAGGAAATGCGTCAACGTCTATACAATAGGAAAGGATGGTTTGTGGAATCATACCTTGTCCTGAGGCTTGCTCGGCGACAATACCTTACGCATTGCACAGTCTTCACCTCCGGTCTTAGATGGTATCTGTGCAGCTCCTGGTCGCACCGGGACTGACGACTCCTGGTCTCACCGGGACTGTCGGGATTGACAGTTGTCCTCCGAGCGGCAGAAATCTCCCGCCTCTGAAGTAGTCCACACGGACCACCTGGAACTCCAATCTCCTTGTCCTACAAGAAATTGGAAGGAGTCACAACCTCTTGTTAGCATACTAGTCACTGACACACTCTCCTGCCACAAATTGCTTTCTGTAGTTGTCTTTCCCTTGTTGTGCCTCCCTTATCGGGTTGCACTTGCTCGGGCTCTCTCTTGGTTACCAAAACTAGAGAGAACGACAACTTCACAGAGCAACTGGTTGCACTGGGTTGTCCTTTGAGAAGCCCCCAATACCCATATATATATAGGAGGGTCATGGGACAGGGTTCTCCATCCCGAACAATGCGGGACTAAAAGAATGAGTAGAAGGGTTCGAGATTTTCCACAAAACAACCAACTCACAAACTGAACTGATCGTTTCACAACTGAAACGGTCGGTTGGGGACCTGAACTGGTCGGTTGACACCTCAACCGATCGGTTGGGACACCTCAACCGGTCGGTTGGTGGTCCTGGTCAGTTCTCGATTGACTTTCCATCTTTTGTTTCTAATTGGTATCAAATACCAATCCTTGTTCCAATCAAATTGGGCAAGTGAAACGAAAGGAAAATTCTCACCAATCCTACTTTCCCAACTTGCTCAGTTGCATCAGTTGAACCGATCATTTCAACACTTGAAGTAATCGTTTCACCCTGACCATGGGCCGATCAACTCACAACCTGAGTCGTTCAGTTCACGAAGCTGAGCCGATCAGTTCATCACATGAGCTGATCAGTTGGTAGTGCAGATTGTGCAGAATTAGTCAACTGTAGTTTCAATCAATCTGATACTCTAATCAATCTATCCAACACCTTGAACACTATGATTTTGAGCTATCAATCAATTGAGTGTTTAATTGAACTACTAAACTCCTTTAGTAATCAATCTAAACATTATTTGTGGAAAAAAATCCTCTTCCAGTTTAAATCCTATGTGTGTGACCCTGCAAGTCCTTTTTCACATTGGCAGTGAAAGTCCATAACACTTATGACTTCACAAGCAAAGAGCGGTGCCTAGTCACACATCAGTGCTACCCAAGTGAAATAGAAAGTTGGAGAACAACTTTCAATCCTACAATCCATGAATGGTGTTACAGTGAATGTATAATTCCTTTGTCACTGATATCCCGAATGAACTCGAGGCATGGAACAGTCATCCTGTCAACATTCATTCACTTTCTTGATCTCAGAGCAGATTGGAAGACATATGTATGACATCAATATCACATACTAATTCACACATGCATGCTCACGCCTATTTCAATCCTACTCATCAAGTGGCCTTGGATATCAAACTCCCTCAGGAGGGACAAATCCCATATCTATCACTCACCCCTCAAAAGCCCCATGTGTCAAAGCCACCCAATCATCACCTTTATAACAACCCATGTTTTAGGACTGCGTTTGATGATGTCAAAGTGTGCCCAACGACATGTTTGAGTGTAGTGATTTCAGGTCAAAGAATCACACTCACCACCATCACTGTGAGTACTGACTGTGACTACCATGTCATGGTTCCATGTATCAAACTCACGGTGGGTCTGTCCGGTACACTTGTTCTCTAACAAGTACCTATGTGTTTGGCTTGATATCTCTATATCATGACTAATGAGATTCTGTCATCAACCAACACCACAATCTAGTCTTGTGTGTCATTGCTGTCTATCTTCCTTCCACAATGACATCCAACTAGGGACATAACAAGAATGTACAAACTCTTAGCATCTATATGATCTCATCAGTCAGGTCCTGAACCTGAAGGCATACGTCATTGAGTACTGTCATTCTCTAGACATTCAATCTATTATGTCACTGTCTCATATGACTGAACCAGAAAGAATTGGAAGCTTGCCTTTGATGTTTATCAAATAAATATTTAATGTATCCCACCAATCATCCCATGATTGGCTCTCAGGGCATACATACCAACAGTAAGAATGGTAAATATAATTATATTGAGATGCCTTACAACTAGGGGGTGACCAAAATACGATTAATAACCCCAAATGGTCAAAACTGAATGGTTAATTCATTTTGGACAATTTAGTTAATTTTGTTAGTTTGATTAACTTGTTACAGTGAATTGGTTAAATAGTTAATTTGATGATTAAAATTATTTTCTATTTGGTTAGCAAAATTAATCAAGTAGTAAAAATTTATTATTTAAAAAATATTATACACATCTATACCTGCATACTTGTACTTGTATTTCAAAAAACCTCTATATTTACATACTTATCATGTTTTGATGAAATGTGCACCTCTAAATCTATATGAAATATTACTATAGTATAACAATTGTTCAAAGTTTTATGAGTATTTTCATATAATAGTATTATAAGAGTGTTATTTGGTTAATCAAATTAATCGACCGAACTAGCAGTAAACCAGTTAACCATAACCAAATTAACTGAGACTAATATGGTTAGGTTAATGGTTAAAATCTCACAATACAAATTAACAAATTAATTGAACCAAATTAACTAAAACCAACCAAATTAACCGAATGCTCATCCCTACTTACAACTGATTACACGCCTTGTATAAATAAGAGTCTAGACATGGTAGCACTCCTGTACTCAACAATATGAGAGTACACACATGTAACAAGTACATACTCTAATCGAACAGAGCAAGCAAATCTTCAATATATCTATCGATAGGTCTATCAAGGTCTTTACCATCTCCGTCTCCCCGCCGGTCACAGAGGGGGAGAGCTCCAACTCCCTTTTCTTTGCCTTGGGCTCAATGAAGATCTGCCGCATCTGTCACCTCTAATTGTCAGAACAGTCTAGATTGGGGGTGCGTGCACTGTGAGCTTTGTTTGACTAACACATGATTGACAATATGAAGATAACTTTTATGATGACAAGTTGATCCCTTGTCTGTTTCAATAAATTGTTTTCTTGTTCTCAAATTTTGTCATGCACAATGAACCTAAATAATAGTCGTTGAACATTTCTGGCTACACGTCCTGCAACAGTTACAATTTCATTGACTATTCTCCATATAGCCTATCAAATTTTGACGTTTATAAATGTGTTTCTATCTCTGAATTGTGTAAGGAGAAAAAAAGACATGCGGGCATCATACTAAGAGAGAAGGGTTGCCACCTGTCGGTTAGGAATGTCTTTGTTTTTCCTCTCTTATAGAATCTTGGCTCTGATACCATGTAAGAATGGTAAATATAATTATATTGGGATGTGTTAAGACTGATTATGAGCCTTGTATAAATAGGAGTTTTGACATGGTAGCACTTATGTACTTAACAATATGGGACTAAGCGCATGTAACCAATGTATACTCTAATACTAGTACCAATGATGCATAATTGCTATTATCAAGGTGTGGATCATAGATCATGATGATCAAACAATCAAGTAAATACTAAACAAGGTAAGTAGTTTCCCTTCTTTGTATTTACTAACTTATTTGGATGATTTCTTTGTACACATTTCTTTGCTTGTATTATATTATCTTTCATATAAATAGTGGTTTTCATGTGATGTTTATTGCTTGGAGTCTTCAAATTTGTGAGTTATTTTTGTCTTTATTTTCATTACCATGCAATATTGTAATTTAACAAACATGAGCTTGATGAACATAAACCAAATGTTACTTAGATGTGTTCAAAAGGTGAATAACACACCTAGCCTAGAGTGCATATGTAAGGGAGTCCCCATAACACTAGATGCAACTGTGAACCCACTAGTTCACATTTGTACAAGTGCACCCCGAATAGTCTTTTGTAATGGAACTAGATTAAAGGTGTGCTTCACTTGTTAAGATAGAAAATTGAAAATGTATGCATGTTTTTATACATATTTTGACTGCCAATCTTATAATGTACATGCTACATATTCTGTGTTCACATCCTGAATTTTATTTTCCATTAATTATTATGCTTTTATGATTTTAGGTTTCGAGCTAGCATGCGAGCAGAGTTGGTATGTGAGCAAGTGTTTCGTTGGGCCCACTGCCATAAGGTCCTATAGTTAGTATACATGTTGTAATGATGTAGATTATTTAGTTTCTAGTACATAAATGTCAGTTTTTATGTTAATTTGTGATAAAATAATGTTACTTATTAACTATTGAGCGTGTTATTATCAGTCACATTCATGAATCTCTTGCTTCTATATTGCAACTGTGGTATAATAGTCGGACAACACTTCCTGCATTTTCATTAACCCATCTAGCATGTGGAATTTTAAATTGGGATTATTACTATTGTAAGTGTCTCAATTCAAACTGGAAGGCATGATTGGAGTGTTGAAAATCCTGAGACATTATATTCTCCACCCAGGTCCTGAAAACCAAAAGCTTTGTTCCAACTCCCATCAAGTTGCCTACTAGTCAACACAAACCAAGCACATTATCCATTGTTTGGGGCTTTGTGTTCCCTTCTTATCCTCCTATATCAACAGTAGTGAGATTGTTGGTTGAGCAGTGTGGTTGCCGCTCCAAGAACAAGAATGTGATTTTATTTAGTTAGAGAATTGTAATAAAAGAGATGGGGTGCAACAATATTCTCGATAAAAGTATCAACATTTTCTTTACAATTCTTTTTGCTGAAACTGTTCGACATATAACAATTAACTATCCTGATATGTGGTTTCATAGCCACAATTAGTAGTCAGTCAAAGTGGATGGGCCTGGCCCTTTGGGCCATCATTTAGATGCAACCTATACACCCCTTGTGCTTAATATTCTCGATGGGGGTGCAACAATATTCTCGATAAAAGATGCAACACATTGACATTGAATAATGATACACAAATTTGGTTTCAAAACCTTAACTATATCCATCGTCCACTCTTTCTAAAAAATAGGGATGATGTGCCATGTGGCAAGAAATATAAAGAAAAGTAGGACAGAGAAAAAGTCCAAAAAATAGAAAAAACATGAGAGATAAACTTATTCTATTTATAACTTTAAAATCAAAATGAGTTTTTTATATGAAATAAAAAGTATTGGAACTTTTATAAAAATAGAATCCAATAACACTGTGATGGACTAGATTTCTGGCTTAATTTTGAGGACAAAATATCTTTTAAGGTGTGTAGGATGTGATGGAGTGGACTTTTATAACCTTTTGAATGCTTAATGACATATCAAAATTCATATGTTGAGTTATCTTGAGAGTTCCAATTGTTTTGCGAAGTTGAGTGTTGATTGATGTTGATATCAAGGTTAATATCCTAAAGTTTATGTCATTTTGAGGAATTTAATTGACAAGTCAAATAGTCAAGTTTTGGCACCAAAATGAAATGGAATGTAGGATGAGTGATGATATAACTATGGTTAAAATTTGTTGGCAATTGGAAGTTTTTAGAAGTTATATAGGTTTGAATGTAGCTTAATTATGGATTTTTGATGTATTAATGACTTAGGTAATCAATTTTTTTAGCTAAGTCCTCATATGAAGCGTCCACACAACCACTGAATTGAGCTAGCCACAGATTGATAGCGTGGCCTTTTCCTGACCATAGGATGGATAGGATCAGATGACTCTTAGTCGGTCGTATCCTACCTAGCAGTTATAACTAGGTAGCTCATTGAGCCACACTCTCCCACAATCCTACGCCATGACTGAGGGAGGGTATGAACATGGCTGGCCGAACGGTTGTTCTCTCCTTGTCATAAGGAGTACATTCACCCTTCACTTGTAGGCATCAGTCTAGTCTACCGATGGAACGAGCTCTCCATCCCCGCAACTTCTCGATTGCAGACCAACATGTTAGATGAGGAAGAAGGACGCAGAGAAGGAAGGGACCTTGAGGGTCTTTGAGTAGGATAAAATGAAGGTGAGGATTAGAGAATTTGATGTCAGACTCTCACAGACCCCTACAAATTTGGTACCTTTGTCGATGACATTAGGTTTACAGGAGGAGAAGGTGAAGCTCGGAAGCTTCTAGGCAGAGCTGCTCGCTATGAATGAAGGACAAAGATGAGTTCTAAGAGGTGTTGCGAAGGTTTCAAGAGCTTCAGGTCGGCACAAGAAGGAGCAGAGGCAGATCTCCTTTTTTCTCCGCCACATCCAGGCCCTGGCGGTGGTGACCTCAAGGAGATAGAAATCCAAATCACCAACCGCAGAGCTATTCAGCCATGGAGATCTATACAAATCTGCCGAAGATGATGGGGTCCTTAGGAGCCAGAGCCGAGGATCTCGGCCATGGTAATTGCTCACCAGAGTAGTTTCCAGGCGGCGGCACCTCGTGAAACAGAGCCCCGCTGGTTCCATGACTATGTCGAACGTGTGAACGAGAGACAATGGAGACCTTATCTGGTAAATATAGTTCAGACCGGGTCCAGGTAGCAAAGAACCCAGAGCAGTGTTGAACTATGTGAACCGACCACTGAACCAGAACCAAGAAGAGACAGGAGCCGTGGCCTTCAGTGGCCACATGGCGACACACAATTCGTCCAAAAAGATAAATAATTAGAAATGCTCAGTTCTTGGATAATCCATAGAAATTAGCATAATTATCAGAAAAATGCAAATAAGGTATAAAAATTCTCAAAAAAATGCATAGAACAACATGGAACCATGATATTAGTCTTTTGATTCTTAAATGCCAGTGATATCATGTAATATGTATAATGCTTATTTCATGGATAATAAATATCAAACATTGGCCTAAAATTATGATAATGTGCTAGTAACTCCTAAATGGTATGTGTAATCCATTTAAGGTCAGTTATTATGATGTTGATACACGAAATCATGTAATTTGCTCCATATGTCTAATTAGGGATTTTAACTCTAAATGAAATGCAATAAATACATGCATGCTCAATAAATGATGAAATTTACAGAGTAAGCTCATATCATTATGTGGAACCTCAAATTTAATTATGATATCATGATGATGCATAGAATTCATGTTATGTGAAGATGACCCTTAATACATGGGTTGTATCCCTAATTTGAATAATGTATATAAACTAGGGTTAATATGTGCAAAAAAAGAATATGGAACCTAATGTTCAGATAATGAACCATAATCCGGAAAATGGCATCAGTAAGATAATTCTAAGAAAAGAATGTAAGTAATGATGCACACATCCTAATAAACTAAGCAAACCCTAATGGACATAACTAGGGTTAATGATGATGTGAATTTGATGATAGTATATGGTCTTGTCTTTATCAGGGTTTGACCAAGAGGTTAGGGTTGACAAGCATATAGTTGATATCAGGAATGTATGGATTAGATTTGTCTTTCTTGATCTATGGTATGGCATTACCTCTTACTTGGCTTATTATACAATATGATTGTGTTATATGTGTAGTAAAATACTTGGCATATGATATTGGATGAAATGATTGTTCTTATACAATATATTGCATCATTTTCCATACTTATTGCTATGAATACATGAAACATAATATATCTGATCCATCATATGATAGCACTAAACTCTTTAGTAGTATAGTGCATTGAGGTGATCTAACTCTTTGGTAGGAGATCACATTGTATACATGATCTAACTCTTTGGTAGGAGATCATAAGGCCTAAAAGTATCTATCCCTTTGGGGGCAGATGTATGAGAAATATGATGGAAATTGTGCTTAAAATATGTGTTCTCTTTTGTTAATGAACATCTTTGTGCAAGTATATGCTTTTTCTTATATTTCTTTATAACTGTCAAGTATTAGTTTTATCTTATTGCCAAGATATAATGAGAGGTATATAAAAGACACAGAGGCGTACTCAGTATAATATTCTTGAATATTGTGTTGACGTGTACCACATGTAATCTTTTGTTTTGGTTGTGGACATATGATCTTGAAGAACTAGTATAGTTGAGAGTTGTGTGGCGAGCTGATGTACAGGTGGACTTGTTGTCTTAAGATTGTGTTGTTTAGTGGTAGTACATGTATATGTAGAAGTTTTCTATTTAATATGTAATATCAAATGTTGTAACAATTCATGTTGTAATTATATGTTGAATGGTGAACAAATGAAGGTGAGGATTAGAGAATTTGATGTCGCACTCTCACAGACCCCTACAAAATTGGTACCTTGGCCGACGACCTTGGGTTTACCGAAGGAGAAGGTGAAGCTTATAGGCAGATCTGCTCGCTGTGAATGAAGGGCAGAGACGAGTTCTAAGAAGTGTTGTTAAGCTTTCGAGAGCTTCAGGTCGGCGCAAGAAGGAGCAAAGGTAGGTTGCCTCTTTTCTCTACCACATCCAGGCCCCGACGACGGTGACCTCACAGAGATAGAAATCCAAATCACCATCTATGGAGTTGTTCAGCTGTGGAGATCTATACGAATCCGGTGAAGATGATGGGGTCCTTAGGAGCTAAAGTTGAGGATCTCGACCGTGGTAATTGCTCACCAGAGTAGTTGCCAGGCGGCGGCGCCTCGTGAAATAGAGCCCCATGGGCTCTGTGACCCCGTCGAATGCGAGAATGAGAGACAGTGAATACATAACCTGGCAAATATTGTTCAGACGGGGTCCAGGTAGCAAAGAACCCAGACCAACATTGAACTGCGTGAACTGGCCACTGAACTGGAACCAAGAAGAGCCAGGAGCTGCGACCTTCAGTGGCCACATGGCAACAGATCAAAAAGGTAAATAATAAGATAATGCTCAATTCTTGGATAATCCGTAGAAATTAGTATGCTTATCTGAAAAATGCAAATAAGGTATATAAATTCTCAAAAAAATGCATAGAACAACATGGAACCATGATATTAGTCTTTTGATGCTTAAATGTCAGTGATATCATGTAATATGTATAATGCTTATTTCATGGATAATAAATATCAAACGTTGGACTAAAATTATGATAATGTGCTAGTAACTCCTAAATGGTATGTGTAATCCATTTAAGGTCAGTTATTATGATGTTGGTGCACGAAATCATGTAATTTGCTCCATATGTCTAATTAGGGCTTTTAACTCTAAATAAAACACAATAATTACATACATGCTCAATAAATGATGAAATTTATAGAGTAAGCTCTTACCATTATGAGGAACCTTAGATTTAATTATGGGATCATGATGATGTATAGAATTCATGCTATATGAAGATGACCCTTAATACATGAGTTGTAACCCTAATTTGAATAATGTATATAAAATAGGGTTAATATGTGCACAAACAGAATATGGAACCTAATGTTCAGATAATGAACCATAATTTAAAAAATAACATCAATAAGATAATTCTAAGATAAGAATGTAAGTAATGATGCACACATCCTAATGAACTAAGCAAACCCTAATGGACATAACTGGGGTTAATGATGATGTGAACTTGATGATAGTATATGGTCTTGTCTTTATCAGGGGGTTGACAAGGATATAGTTGATATCAGGAATGTGTGGATTAAATTTGTCTTTCTTGATCTAAGGTACACCGTTACCTCTTACTTGGCTTATTATACAATATGCTTGTGTTATATGTGTAGTAAAATACTTGGCATATGATATTGGATGAAATGATTGTTCTTATATAATATGTTGCATGATTTTCCATACTTATTGCTATGAACACATGAAACATAATATATCTGATCCATCATATGATAGCACTAAACTCATTGGTAGTACAGTGCATTGAGGTGATCTAACTCTTTGGTAGGAGATTACATTGTATACATGATCTAACTCTTTGGTAGGAGATCATTAGGCCTGAAAGCATCTATCCCTTTGGTGGCTGATGTATGAGAAATATGATGGAAATTGTGCTTAAAATATGTGTTCTCTTTTGTTAATGAACATCTTTGTGCAAGTATATGATTTTTCTTATATTTCTTTATTACTGACAAGTATTAGTTTTATCTTATTGCCAAGATATGATGAGAGGTATATGAAAGACACATAGGCGTACTCAGTACAATATTCTTGAATATTGTGCTGACGTGTACCACATGTAATATTTTGTTTAGGAAGTGGACATATGTTCTTGAAGAACCAATATTGTTGAGAGTTGTGTGGTGATGTGATGTATAGGTGGACCTGTTGACTTAATATCCTGTTGTTTAGTGGTAGTCATGTATATGTAGAAGTTTTCTATTCAATATGTAATATCAAATGTTGTAACAATTCATGTTGTATTATATGTTGAATGATGAACAAGTGTTATATGGTTTTATTATTGTTCATGTGCATGTGCTACTATTGTTTCCTTCTGACTTCCTCTGATTTTCTTCTTCTTAGCGTAATGTGTAGTGTTTAAATTGGGACTCTCGCTGAGGTGAGGTTTCAATTTGGACGTCTCACATTAGATTAAGTTTTAGAAAATCCGAGGACGTCACAAACACCATTGTTGACATATTTTTGATAAATTAATATGGAATATAAAATGAGTATTGCATATTGAAGTAGTACTCATTTTCTAGATAACCACTTAGTTAAAAGTAATTATTGCATGTCCGTATTCGTGCTACAATGCTAATTTTGGTACTCATTTTTATGCCATTATATTTATAACAAGTATTGAAATGAATACTGCAATATAGTTGATAGTACTCATTTTAATTATTTATATTTTAAAATAAGCACTTTTCTCATAAAATAAAACACAATACAAATTTTAAAGACATTGACACAAAAATGAGTATAAAACAAAAACAATGCAATATTCTTTTTTGAGTTACTTTGAAAATGAGTATTATCCCTCAATCAATATTGATTTTAGAACAACAACAGTTTTAATGAGATTGTACACATTTTTCAATATTTTTATACAAAAATAGTAACGTGTATATATATATATATATTTGAATAGAACTCATCTTTTGTAGATTTGTATAGATATATACATAACAATACTCATTTTTTGTATTTTTATATGTTAAATTTTATAATGAGATAGTACACATTTTTTATTTTTTTATTTAAAAATATGTAATATATATATGTTTTTGTGAATAATTCTCATTTTTTGCATGTATATAACAAAGCTCATTTTCATATTTTTCTTAATTTTTTTCTTTCAAATATATGTCAACATCAGTTTTGTAGAAATGTATTTTTTATAAGAAATCTAATAGTTTTTATTTTGTCAAAATATTAATTATGGTTTGCAAGTTATAAGCGAAATAATTTTCTTTCTCTTCTTTTTCTTTTTTCAGTCTTTTATCCACTCCTCTCTCTCTGTTGTCTTTATTGTTTAGTGCCATCACTGAAAATGGTGTGTTTCTATTGGGTCCAGTTATTTGGGAGTGGAAACCAAATTTGAAATCAGGTACATATGGAGTTACACTTAGTATTTTCCATTGACATATGTCTGCGACCACGAGACACCTTCAAAACCATCGAACGACTGCCAATTTTTTTTATAATATGTATTTGCATTATATTATGTAAACAACAACAAACAATTTTGTTATGATTCTTATTCCAAGATCTCCACTCTTTTTCTAAAATACCATAAATTGACTTAGGTTTTACAAATCATACACAAACCCCTCCTCTAATCTGTCAGCTTGTAGTAGGCCTGACGATGGGCTGGGTTTTGCTGGATACAGTCTGAACTAACCCAATCCAAAATGCACCCATATCTACATAGACCAGACTCAAAATGGATCCAAAATACAAAAAGACCCAATCAGACTCATACAGAAATTGACCTGACTGGACCCAAAATTATAAAAAATACTTCACTAAAATATAAGTAAAAATAATATGGCAAACCTAAAGCCCAACCTAAACTAGACAAGTCCCCACCCAATCTGACCTCATTTAAAATGGACCCAACTCAATCAACCTGAGAACAAACTAGACCCATTAAAACCTGAATTTTTAAACCAGACTAGGCCAGATCGGGTTGGGTCTGGTACAGTAGGGTCAAGTTTTCTTTTCCACCCCTAGCTTTTCATCCTAGTGACTTAGCTTTTTCTCTTCTTCTTACCATTTCTTAGTTTTTATTCTTACTATGTCTTTTCCATGATAATACACTATTTTTTTTTTGGTTAAGCCAGGGGACCATCTATTCACCCCACTCCCCTCGTGTGGGCACAATCAAAAGCAAACATACATCTCCTGCTGAATCGCAGGTAAAACCCCACATAACACACCAAACACACAACACACATCAAACTAGGCCGCACAAACCGACCCAAAACCCCTCTTACCTCTCTCTCCGCAACACAACATAAGGCGTCTTGTGTTTCTCAAGAAACACCATGCCCCTAATCCTACTAGGAACAAACCTCATGTCAGAAACAACAAGCGGCTCAGTCAAATGCAAACCCCATCTCCCTATCTCTTTCGGGATCGAATTGATAACTTTATGCACTAACGATCCAGTAATGTCCCTCTCCGCAATGATCTCCTTCACCTCTTTGATCAAATTAACGATCTTCCAAGGCGCAACATCAGCTCCCCACAACATACCATAGACCGAACGATCATCAATCTCCACACTAGAAACATGTAAAAACTGATCTTCCGCAAACTTAACACCAACAGCGCACACTTGAACAAGCGCCATCTGGTAACAATCAGCCGTCAACCAAGCTCTAGAAATCTAACAAACAACAGCATGATGGTTCCTAACAATCCCAGCCATCCACCATCTATTACGGCCATAGATATCACGGTTCTGCCCAACCGCAATGTTCAGCTTCAGATTATAAATGTCAGGATTCATCCACCTCACCAAACTAATCTCCTTCAACATGTACATAGGATCCTCCACCCCATAGGCCTTAATCCTGTTATGAAAAGAAGAATCAGCTACGCGGGTGAATCTTTTTTGCTTCATCAAGGCGTTAATCTGGTATATCAACCAATCCACCTCCCTGTTCCAGAGAATCTTCCTATTATCATATCTAGC
The DNA here is from genome assembly GCA_963693085.1 of Alisma plantago-aquatica. Taxonomy (NCBI): domain Eukaryota; kingdom Viridiplantae; phylum Streptophyta; class Magnoliopsida; order Alismatales; family Alismataceae; genus Alisma; species Alisma plantago-aquatica. The sequence goes on along the minus strand of OY856409.1, from coordinate 1,029,939,853 downwards.
CGCACACCTCATCCACCAAATACAGTAAGGAATAATGGTGGCCATGCACGCCACAAGCCACAGCTGCAAATCGCCAGAACTACCCAAGGAACAAGCATCAATCAAAGACATCCGATCCGCAGGAGCAGGATAATCTGTGATCTCAGTGAACCTGGTCCAGAAAGATGTGGCAATCTGACTATGAAACATAAGATGGTCAATGTCTTCCACACTTGGCTCATCACAACAATCACATCGGGACGCTAGAGCAATACAACAACTGGCCACGTTCTCATCAGTAGGGACATCATTCTTCATCATCTTCCAAATGAAAGCACACACCTTAGGTGAGTTGACGTGCCAAATACGGTGAAGCCCATGCGGTCCATCATAACCTGCACTTCCCAAGATCATCTTGACAGAGCGAACGGAGAACTGACCTCTCAAATCCGGTATCCAAATGGGATAATCATCCGTGTCTGAAATTTGTTGACCCGCCTTCCTAATAAGCTCCACCCCATGCTCGTCGAGGACCTGCTGTAAGGATGGCCAATCCCAACCACTCCCATGAATCCAGAAATCACGCACCAAAAAAGGTTGGTTGCGATCACTGTTAAACCGTGCGTGATCAAACAATCTCTCATCACACCACAAGAAATCCCAAAACAAAAAATCACCCTTTCCAACAATCCAGCGGCAGTGAGGATATATGCTCGGGAACATATTCCAAACTTTCTTCTAGTAAGGAGACGCATTCGACCTATATTTCAGATGGTGGGGATATAAAGCAGAATGACCAACCGCTCTATTTGCATACTTGGCGCTGCAGAACTTGGCCCATAAAGTGTCTCCAACAATCATCTCCCAACACGCCTTTGCCACAAAGGCGTTGTTTATGCTGCGAGTAGTAGACAACCCAAGACCACCTTGCTTCATATTAACCGCCACTCTGTCCCAGCTAACCCAAGCCTTCCTATGGACGTTGGCACGGTCCGCCCAAAGGAATTTAGAAAACATGGCATCAAGACGAGAAGCAATACCATCCGGAATACCAATAGAAGTCGCTGTATACACCATAGTAGAAGATAACACATGTGCAATCAAAAGCTTCCTGCCTGCAAAAGATAACAACCTGGACTTCCATGACGCAGTCTTATGAGAAACCTTCTGAATAAGATAATCAAAGTCAGAAATCAAATTCCTTCCAGCTCTAATCGGCACACCCAAGTACACAAAATGATCAACCACATTATCCATCTGAATAGTTGCGCCAATATCCATCTTAGTAGCTAGGTCTTTGCTTCCCACAACACAAGAAGACTTAAACCTGTTAATCCTCTGGGCCGATGCAGTCTCATACATAGAAAGAAGCACCTGAATCTCATCCATCGTGTTAGGAGTAGCATTCACACAGATCATAATATCATCAGCATAACTCAGAAAGAGAGGAGGGATCCCATTTCCCCTAGTATGAAATCTCGCCACTCTCCTCAAGTCCCCCATAAGCGCAATCCTTCTGCATAGTATTTCTTCAAACAAAATGAACAGAAATGGAGAAATGGCATTACCTTGTTTCAGCCCCCTAAGCAAAGGAAAAAAACCAGAGGACTCTTCCCCAATCGTAACCGTTGCCCAGGAATTAGAGAAGAAACTGATACATAACTCAATGAACTCCTTGACAAAACCGAACCTCGCCATGATCTGCTCCAGGACATCCCATTTAATCCGATCATACGCCTTAGACATATCAAGCTTTATTATGATGTTCGGCCTATCACCCCCATAGTATATGTCATGCATCAACTCCTTCACCAAACGGACATGGTGAGTTATCTCCCTCCCTCTAATAAACGCCGCCTGCTCCTCAGAAATCAAAGCCGACATCAAAGAAACCATCCTGTTACTAATAACACGTGCAAGAATTCTCAGCGCCATGATAATACACTATTATCCAGTTTGGTATTTTTATTTAGTTTTCTTTTATCTACAACTCTTGCTCTAATTTTAGAGAGAAAATAGAGAATACATATGTCAAACAGGGGTGAGTAGATACCATTCGTGACTGTTAGACTGGATCGGTCAATGGGTCCATTCTGGTCTAATCTTGGTCCATTAATGTTTGGTCCGAGCCGATATTTGTATAGTCTTAAAAGTATGGTCATTAGTGAGGTCAGGTCTGTGGTCAATAAATTTTAAAAATAGAGTCTTCATTTTGTTTTGATATAAGATTAGTTAGACTATGGACAGATAAAAGATCAATTTATCTATAAAATTTATTTATAATAGCTACTATATCAAGTCCAAAATAAAAACAGTTCACATATAAAAATGTTGTTAGTGTAATATTGAATATTGAATATTTAATATTCATGTAGAGACAAATATAAAAGTTATTTTATTAAATAAGAGTCTATACATATGAGAAGTCTACTAGGGTTCAAATGTCTCCATCATGCTTTGAAACAATAGGGGCTGGTTTGGTCCAATCCTAATAAACAATAATCCGATCCACAACCCATCATTTTTTTTCTAATTTGCTTTCAGTGAGAAAAGATCAGGTTTGACCCATTAAAAATTCAAACAACACCGTGCAAATATGAAATTCGATGTGCATTGATAAAATCTAAAATTGAAATTGACTCTTTTCAAATTAAATAGAGTTGACATCTTAGTTCATATTGATAGATGACTTCCTACACGATACTCGTCTGACCCTAAGTTGTTGCCAGTACAGTTGGAATATGTCATTGATAACACCAAATTTTGTGATGTTTTTGGCCCTTATTTCATTGTCAAATCTGCCCTTTTAAACTGTTTTCCTCCCATTTTTGTCATGTTTTTGAATAAATAGGCCACGCTACACCCTTAACTCAATTCTATCATCTTTTGCAGGTTTTTCCTCAAATTTCGACTCATTTATTAGCAAAAAGGCCCGTCCTGGCCCACAAACGCGTTCCTCTTGCATCAGCCTTCCTACCAGCCGGCCGACACACTCGCTGCCCGATATAGGGCAGCACGATACTTCTGTGCGACACGAGGGTGCCACACAAGATGGAGCTGACGAGCGATACGCCATTTACCCGACAGGGAGCTAGACTCGCCACAACTACTGAAGCGTGTCGCGCGATACAAGCCACCCACCGGCAGATGCCCACTCATCATGACACCTGACACACTTACTACCCGATACCCCCTGTGCCGCACGACATGCATATTGGGCATCCATGAAGCCGTTATGATGGAACTAATGGAGGACATGTGGCGCTCGGAAAACCACAATTTTCCCCAACCACTGCCTATAAATAGCAGCTACATGACTCCGATGGGACGGGTCAGAATCTCATGAAAGCTAACTTGGGAAAAAACCTGGAGCTAGCGTGTCACGTCCCAGAGGTGTACCGGGCGATACTAGGTGAGAATTTCCCCGACCCGAGAGGGCGGGAATGGTTCACATAGAATCCGTCCCGGTCACCACATTCTGATATCAACCGACAAGGACACCCGATATGAGTAACCCGACACCCTAAGCGATCTCTAGCCCGACAAGATACCGAGCCCGATACGATACCGAGCCCGATACAAATCACCCGTCATGGTGTGTCACCCGAGAGGGTGGCGTCCCGACACGACGATATCGGGCAAGGGAGCTTTGGTCGATATGTCTGCCCGTCATGACCTATCGCCCGACAGGGAGTGCTGCCCGACATGGGTGTATCGGGCAGAATCCCAACCGGTATCGGGCTAGAGAGCTCTTAGGGATCTGTTGCTGCATGTCACTCTTCTACATCAAGGAGGTGATACTTATCTTTATTTCTCAGTCATTTACTTTCTTTACTTACGTAATGTAACTAAATCTCTTTTATATAATGACTATGCTAATTGAATTAGAGAAGTTTTAAATATCTATTGCTTTATGCTTGGTTCCTTTTGTTGGATGGTTACTTTGTTTAGCATCCGAACTCTAGATTGCATGCTTGGATCATGTTTTGACTAGCTATCGAATCGTGTTTCCTGCTACAGCAGCCTCGAGAGAGGTGTTGTAGCTCTAGTGTTTGGTCCGATCGGGGAGTATGAGAGTACCCAGGATCAGAGTTGCTTCAGTTTTCTTTCCACTCTAACCCAAGGTCCAACAACCTCGAGAGAGGTGTTGGTGCTTAGTTATAGGTACCTTCTTTGAGAGAAGGGGTACTGGATGTTCCTGCTGCCGCTTGTTTTACCAAAGTTTCCTCCTTCGTTCCTTGCCAAAGCAATAGTTTTATCTCCTTTGGTTCTATTGTGCAAAACCCCCTAAAAAAGATAAATGCTTAAAACCTTAATTTACCTAGTAACTCCAGTTGGAGATAGTTTTCTTTTATTTTATCGATCTTATCCTGTTGTTCCCTCTGGGAACTTTATCCTCATCTTACCCTTGTCAAAGTGTAATGTGTTGATTCCGTGTTATTGCCCTGTGGTTCGACCCCGATCGCTACTTCGTACCCCGTCATTGTTGCGGGGGCCTAAGAGTCGGTACTACTATAGAAATAGCATTCAGTGTCGCTTTTCTGGGCGTCAGTTATTAAGGAAACCGACGCCTATAATATCAGGCATCGGTTATTTAGGCTTTGTATTCAACGTCGGCTTACTATTACCAACCGACACCTAAAAGCGCCCGTGAAATCCAATTTTTGAGCAAAAAAAAATTGGGCCACATACAACGTCGATTTTTTAACTATTTACCGACGCCTATTTAAAATGAAAATTTGCACGAAAAGTTCCACTTTAGGTGTCGGTTATCCTTGGATAACCGACGCTGATAGTAGTTCCCGCCAACTAATTTGGGGTCGGTTTTTTACTATCAACCGACGCTGAAGATAATAGGCATAGGTTATCTTATATAATAGGTGTCGGTTATCTTATATAACCGACGCCGTTGCCCAACTTAATAGAGGCCCGATCACCCGACTCTTCCCCCTTTCTTCCTGTTTCATCGATTCTGTGCGCTAGCTCGTCGTCGGTCTCCCAATATCGCCGCCTGCTGCTTCTCGCTCGCTGCCGACGATCCGTGCTGCTGCTCTGCGTCGCCGCCGCCGCCCGCCGTCTTCCTCCTTGCGTCGCCGCCCGCTCCTTGCGCCACCGCCACTTCCTCCCTGCCTGGGCGCCGCCGCCGGTTTTCTTCTTCCTTGGCTCCGGCCGCTGCCGCTGTCTTCTTCCTGGAGCTCACCACGCCTGCCCTGTGCCGCCGTCTTCTTCCTTGCCTCCAGCCTTGTTCTCAAGTAGGTACCTGCCGACCTACCCAGGTGGCACCTAGGCACCTAGGCGGCCAGACGTTCACCTAGGGTTTGCCCAGGCGCCCAGCCTAGTTAGGCCTCTGGGATGCCTGGGCGATGCTTGGGCTACGCCAAGGCACAATGCTGCTGTGTATTTTTTTAAAAAATTAAGTTATTTACTGATTTGTGTTTATTTATGTACTGATTTGTATTTATTTATGTATTGTTTCAGGAATTAATTGATCATTTGCTGCTGCCCGCCGTCTCCCTGACTGTCGCTTGCTCACCTGCCTGCTTGCCTGCCTACTCGCCTACCCTCCGTCTCGCCCAAACAGAGGTAAATCCTATTTTATTACACTCCTTGATCTTTAATCACATAGACTTAATCAACATTGCTACTTGTATGATCCTAGTGATTATTATACTATTTTTATGATCCTAGAAAGTGAACAATCATTGTTCTTTATATTACTTATACATTGGTATAAATTAGAATGAACAATCACTAAATTATATACTGTTTGTATGGAGTCCGGCTTCGTTGTAGATATCTATTATTGTGTTTGTTGGCCTAGAAACCCATCCAAGATTTACTCATTAGGAGTAAATCTTGGATAGTCCCCGGTTTGGGACTGTTCTTGAACACCTAATCTCACTTAGGATGTAAGTGTATAATGTGTATTGGGTTATCGAGAAAATTTCAGTAGCATTTCCCCGTTTGTTCTCTAAGTACATATGTACTTAGAGAACAGCGGGGAAATGCTGCCGAAATTTTCTTGAAAACCCAATACACATTATACACTTACTAGTGAGATTAGGTGTTTAAGGATGGGATAGGTGGCACACATTTATTATATATAAGAATGTCATCACATTATACACTTAGGATGTAAGTGTATACCCTAATCTTTTCCTAATATATACTTGTTTCCTAATATATACTTGTTTTCTCTTTGATCATAGAATGGATAGATCATGGATGTCCATTCGTAATCGTTGCACCCCAGAGTTTATATCTAGTCTTGATCAGTTTATTATATTTGCCGAGGAACATAGGAAAAAACCTACAGATAGGTTCTACTGTCAATGTAGGCATTGCGGTAACAACTTGAAAGTCAACACTGGTGAGGAAATCAAAAGTCATGTCATGTGCAACGGGATTGTACAAGGCTATATAGAATGGCACTGGCATGGAGAGATTTCAAAATCAAAACCAGTAGATGTCGATAGCAGTGCTTGGGTGGAAGAAGAAATTGCCTCCGATGACGTAAATGTGAACGAACCCGTTCCAACAGACATCGTTGATGCGATGCTGGATAGTTGTAGGGTAGAGCACACCGATCCACCTCCTATCTTTAGAAACATTGTGCATGATGCTAAGATACCGTTATACACAGGCTGTGCTAAGTTTATGAAGCTTAGCACTGTGTTGAGATTGTATAAGTTGAAAGCTAACAATAGATGGAGCGACAAAAGCTTCACTTCATTGTTGACTTTGTTGAAAGAAATGCTTCCTGAAGGAAACAAGCTGCCAATCTCAACATACCAGGTAAAGAAAATATTGTGCCCATTGGGAATGGAGGCCAAGAAGATACACGCATGCCCGAATGATTGTGTATTATTTCAAAAGGACTATGTAGATTTAAAAGATTGTCCAAAATGTGGTGCGTCACGGTATAAATTGACGACTTCGGGGGAGTCCAAAACTGGTTCTCCTGCCAAGGTGTTGTGGTATCTACCTATAATATCACAGTTTCAATGCTTGTTTGCAAATCCGAAAGATGCGAAGAATTTGAGGTGGCATGAATATGTTAAGAAAAATAATGATGGGATCCTACGACATGCACTGGTGTGGGCATTAAAGCATTCTTTGGGCCATCCCAGCGCAAACCCAGAGCGGGACTTTCACAAGAAGAGGTAACCTATACTTTTTTTAGAATGTTAATGCAAAAGGAAATTCAATAATAAGAAGCTAATGTTTCTTTTATCCATGTATAGGAGAATAAGAGAGTCGAGGATATAGTTGCTAAGAAGGTCAATGATGTAGTTGCTGAGAAGGTCAAGGAAGAATTGCTGCGGTGGCAGCCATCTCAGGCTTCCAATCAGCCTATGGCGACCCACTCTTCTCCTGATACACAGACTGCGAGTAATCCTGGAGACCCATCACCTAACACGTCTGCTGTAAGTATTGTTTATGACATTGTAGCTAGTCTTTTCAAGATGATATGTTTTCAAGATGATATGTATATATGTGTAACATTCTTTACGTAAATTTGTAGGCATTGAAGCCATGCCGCTTAAGAATGCAAGACTATGTTGTTGTAGAGGCGCAGGCTTACCAGTCCCTTCCTGGGGCAACGTTTCATGGGACTCCAATGCCGCAGGGCTACGTTCGTGTGGGCCCGATATGTGTATTACCCGATTGGAGGGAAGCTGCATTGCCATATGCCCACCCAGATATTGATACACTTGGTGAGGCAGAAGGCGGGGTGATATTGTGGCCCAAAGCAGATGTCGTCTACACTACTGAAATTGTAAGATAAATTTACATTACTTTAGATTGTTAATGTGTATATATGAGGTCAACTGATCTGAAATTATATATACAGGTTAAAAAGAAGATACCAGGAGCACCTAGGCCTCCACCTCCACTTCCCGCATTACCAAGTTGGGTTCCAACTGACCTAACATACCCGTTAGGTCCTGCTTGTAGGGGAATGGCATGTTGGCTATGGGGACATAATATACATTTCCCTATAATTGTTTCTTTAGATGCAGATTATGCAGGTCAATCATACGATAGCTCTTTATTTATACAAGATATTATTGAGCTGTTTATGTATGCTTGGCTGAATACATAAATGATAGAGACATGGATAAGGTGAGATCTTGTTTATACATCCATATACCTTGTGTAAGATCCAGTGATATGGTTTCTTATATATTAATGCATACGTAATACATGTAATGCAGCTACTTAGTCGAAGATCATTGCAAACAATTTGCATTTGATCATGTGGGATTTTTGATTCCATCATTGATTAGTATGGTAGATAAAGACCCTGATAGTGTTCAACAATACTGTATCGATGCTTTTACAATTTTTGGTCAGTAAAAGAAGACGATAATAATAGCTCCATTCAATGTCAAGTAAGTTTACTTTATTTATAATTTGGACTTAAGAAAACTCCATTTTTATTGTGCATTTTGAGTTATTAATTGTTAACTTTTTACCTCTAGCGGTAGACATTGGGAGTTACTAGTTATTGTCCCCGGGACGTTCACTGTTTATTATCTAGATCCTGCGGGAAGTACATTAAACACTAAAATTGGACACGTAATGAGAATGTCATTATTATGGTGAGAAATATTTCATTTTTGTATCTGTTAACATATGTTATTACATTACTATTTACTTATGCAATTTACTGTGTTATATGAACAATATAGGGGTTTAGATGCATTCAAAAAGGATGGAGGAGCGGTCCCAAGGAAAAAGAACCAGCCAATAAATTGGCAGAACGTACAAGTAAGTTCCTGACTCCAATGTATATATTATTGATGTGAATTGTGCTTAGTTGTATTATTTTGAATGTTTCAATTTATAGTGCGTTACACAAGACAATGGTTGGGCTTGCGCATACTATGTGATGCGATTTATGCAGATGATTATCAAACATGCCGCATTGGACATCGATACCATACATGAGGTATTATATATAGTCTCATTAGTTAGTATGAAATATATCAATCTTATTTTTATATTATTACTTATATATATACATCATTCTCTTTGTAGGTGTTTAAAACTGACCACACTATAGGTAAATGCTTAAAAAATATACATGCCCCATATACGATGGAAGCATTAAATGAAATAAGAGAAGAATGGGCAAAAGCCATACAAGCAGTGGCAATTGTAAGATATAATTGGGATGTTGATAGCGATACTGAATGATACTTTGTAAATGAATATTTCTGAATGTGAATACATGTATTTGAATGTTTCTATATGTGTGAATGTGAGAATTGAATTGATGTCTGAATGTATCTACTTGTGTGAAATTTGTTTTGTTAATTTGCATGTTTGTGGCATGTTTGTAGGCTGATATCAATGGATGTCGTAAACCTGTAGTTCAGAAAACTGAACTGCAGGTTCTCATCCTGCTGACCAGCCACAGCAGGCCTGCAAACTGATATGAAAAAAAAATAGATATAGGCGTCGGTTATTTACAGAAAACCGTCAGCAAAGACCTACAACGTCAGTTTTTTGAACCAAACTGACGCCTAATGTGGCCACGGCCGTACTGGAAATGGCGTCGACTGTTAGTTGATCACCGACGCCAAAAGGGTTCGCGCCACAGAAAACGGCATCATCTAGGACACTTTTTGCGTCGGTTACCAATTAAACACTGACGCTATATTCCATATAGGCGTCGGTCTTTTAGTAGATAACCGACGCAGAATGTGTCCTAGATGACGCCGTTTTCTGTGGCGCGAACCCTTTTGGTGTCAGTTTTCTATAAACAACCGACGCTTGTACGTTAAATAGGCGTCGGTTAAAAAACCGACGCCGAAGTGTTCGACCTTTAGCGGCGCCCACATAGGCGTCGCTCGGAAACCGACGCCAAAGGGGGTTAAACAACCGACGCTAAAAGGCATTTCTGTAGTAGTGCGGGTAATTTAAAAGTACGACTACTTCAAATCCACTCCTTTTGGGATGCGCAATTTAGGCCGATCAACTATTTGGCACCGTTGTTGGGGGCAAGGGAAAATGGTACTATTGACGAACCCGAATCCATTAACTACACTCCCGTGCCTCAAGCTTAGAAATGAGCTTGACAACATTTTTTTTCCTTTTTGATCTTCTAACCTGAAATGAGTATAGAGTAGTTCGTCTTATTAATACAAGTTTTCTAACTTGATTATACGTTCTATTCAGGTACTCAGGAAAGAAGTTTTCTGCTCATCTGAGCAACAACATCACTAGACATGCCACCTCACGTCGAACCATCTCTTTCAAAGGGTGAGCAACACGTGAGAGTTAGACCTCACTCACCTCCGCCTGAAGACAATGACCGTTATGACGGTAACCATCAACATGGAGATCCTGGAACAGAACAATTTGAGGATGACCATCGCCATGAGAGACGCCGTCATCACCGAAGACGCAGAAGAAATCAACATGACCAGGAACAGAACCAGCAAGACAGTGACAGTGAAGACTCTAGAGAAGAAGAAAAGACCCTCAGAGAGTTGGCTGCTACGAAGGCCAACAACTCAAGGTGTCCTGTTGTCATCCCAAGGTTCAATGCCGTAAACTTTGAGTTGAAACCTTACGTCATATCCATGATCTAGAATAAGAGTTTCCCAGGAAGTTCAAAGAATGATAATCCTTACCATCATCTATATGCCTTCAAGAACATCTGTGATACGATTAAGATGTGGGGAGTCCCAGAGGAGGTCATTTACTGTAGGGGATTCATCTTATCTTTATAGGACAATGCTTTATCTTGGTACCTCGGGCTGCCGCATCAAGCTCTGAATGGATGGAGTGCACTTGCAGATGCTTTTGTGAATAAGTTTTACCCTACGGAGAAAACTGTCAGGAATAGGCAAAGGATAACGTCATTCATGCAGAAGCCAAATGAGAATCTACATGAAGCATGGGAACAGTATCAAGAATATCAGAGGGACTGCCCTCATCACAACTACAAAAAGGGTTTCTTGATAACAACCTTCTACAACGGTCTGACCCCTGAGGAAATGGTTTCGCTTAATGCAGCTGCAGGCAGCGAATTTCTGGGGAAGAAGCCAAGTAGCTCCAAAAAGATCATCGAGAACATGGACGAATTACAAGCCGGCACCGACTACGACAGATCTGATAGAGGACATGCTAAGAAGGCTGCTAGAGAAGGGCCCTCCGTTGAATCCAAAGCTCTCGAAGCTATCACTTCTCAGATCCAGAAGATAGCCACCGACGTCAGACAATTGAAAGAATCAGGTGGAAAGGGAAAGAAATAAGTTGAGAAAGGTATGAAATGTGTCACCTGCAGAGAGGGTGGAAACAAGGTTGATAACTGTGTTTACACTCGACCTGAAGGGTCGGGCGAAAGTGAATTCGAGACAGAGGACGCTGAGAATGTCTCTTTTGTGAACTTCAAGAGGCCAGATCATCTTGGTTTTAATTATGGCAATGAGGATGCGGCTGAAAATTTGCATCAGCTAAATAACCCCACCAAGCAACCCTAAGGTTTTGAGAAAAGAGGGGGAAAATGTCAGTTCACTAGAACTACCACTTTTCAATCGAACAAGGCAAATTTCCAAGGACAGGGTAAGTACCAAAGTTGGCAAGCAGCTAACCCTAGTCACAGCCTAGGTCAAGCCAAAGAGCAAAGTCAAGATAAGAGCCCGAACCAACCAGATTTGGTGGGGCAATTGTTTGATTTTGTAAAAAGACAAGATACTATCAATAACCAGCTGGCGCAAAGTGCGCTGTCAAATTTAGGAGTTCTGAACACGATGTAGGTTCAGATGGCGGACATGCAAACTCACCAACACCAAATCGATAAGCAATTGGCCCAGATGGCCGAGTTGATAAAGAACCCCTCGGGTAAGATACCCTCCAACACTGAATCTGCTAAAATGGAGGTGCTACGATCAGGGAAGGCAGTAGAAAGTCCTGAAGAGGCCAATCTCGTGGAACCTGAACCAAAGATTTCGGAAGAGATTCTAGCAGAGGAAGAGAATCAACAAGCCCATGATAGGGAGCCCGAAACAAGATATGTTGAGGAACTTTTTGGTAAAAGGAATCCTTACTCTCCCAAGTTTCCTTTCCCTTACAGATTAATAAAGGCACATCTTAAAAGGCGTTATGAGAAGCTTATGGAGTCAGTAAAGAAACTTCACCTCGAAGTACCCTTCTTGGATGCTTTGGAGGAGATGTCAACATATGTAAAGTTTTTCAAAGACTTGATCACGAAGAAGAAAAGAGGAGGAAGAATCGAGATAGTGCACCTAGCTAGCATGTCTTCTACTTTTGTCAAAGTAGATTTACCAGCTAAGAAGAAGGATCCTGGGGCTTTCTCCATTCCCTTTGCTGTTGGAGACAATATTGAGCGAAAAGGTCTTGCCGGTTTAGGGGCTAGCATCAGCCTTATGCCACTAAGCCTCGTGAAACGTTTGGGTCTGTCTGATATGGTTAAGACCAACATGAGGATTGAATTGGTGGACCATACGTTCAAGAGGTCCGTTGGTGTTGTTGAGGATGTACCGATCTGTGTTGGAAGTTTCTTCATTGCCTGCGATATCGTGGTCATTGACACGGTGGAGGACCCTGGCTGTCCTATCATCTTTGGATGCCTCTTCTTGGCTACAGGAAGGGCGTTGATTGATGTTGTCGAGGGGATCATTACTCTAAGGGTCGGAAACGACCACTTAGATGTCAAAGTAAAGGATGCTATGAAGGGACCTTCCCTTCTAGAATCTGCTTACTTTGTTGAAAGCTACAACCAGCTTTGTGAAGAGATGGAATAGGATATCGTAATAGTAGACCCGCTTGTGAAAGCATTAAGCAATCAAGATTCTGATGCTGAAGATTATGAAAATCCAGAAGTTGTCGAGTTTCTTAATTATCTTAATCAGTCTGATGAAGACCTGAGCGACGAGGAAGAGGTAATAGAAACAGTTAAGTTTACCTCTCTAGAGGAGGCACCAGAAGAAAAGGCACCCAAGGCTAAGCCTGAGTTGAAGCAGCTACCTGAAGGGTTAAAGTATGAATTTCTAGATCAGGAGGAGAGAAATCCTATCATCGTTAATGCTTATCTTATGAAGGATCAATTGGACAAACTTCTTGGGGAGTTGAGACTCCACAGGAAGGCTATAGGATACTCGGTAGAGGATATCAAAGGCCTTAGCCATGTGTTATGTATGCATCACATCAATTTGGAGGAATCTACTAAACCTCTGGCTCAACCCCAGAGAAAACTGAACCAGATGCTGAAAGAAGTTGTGAAGAAAGAAGTAATCAAACGGAGAGATGCTGGGATCATTTACCCGATCAGTGACAGTAACTGGGTGAGCCCGATCCATGTAGTACCAAAGAAAGGAGGTATTACAGTAGTTGAAGGGGATAAAGGTGATGAAGTGGCAGTTCAGACCATCACAGGATGGAGAATGTGTACTGACTACCGAAAACTGAACCAAGCCACTAAAAAAGATCATTATCCGCTTCCTTTCATTGATCAAGTTCTTGAAAGATTAGCACCTCATGACTATTTCTATTTCTTGGATGGTTTTTCAGGGTTTTATCAAGTTCCCATCTTGCCAGACGACCAAGAGAAAACTACTTTTACATGTCTCTATGGCACCTACGCCTTCAGGAGGATGCCTTTCGGCCTATGCAATGCTCCCGCAACGTTTTAGCGTTGCATGATATCGATGTTTTCAGATTTCTGGAAGACATCGTGGAAGTTTTCATGGATGACTTTTCTGTCTATGGAAAAGACTTCGATGCCTGCATGAAGAACCTATGTATGGTCTCGCAACCCTGCGAGGAAAAGAGTTTGGTTTTGAACTGGGAGAAGTGCCACTTTATGGTCCGAGAAGGCATCGTGCAAGGGCATAAAGTTTTGAGGCGTGGCATCGAGGTAGACGTTAGCAAGGTTGAAGCCATATCTAAGCTCCCTCCACTGAAGTCTGTAATGGGAGTGAGGAGTTTCCTTGGGCATGCCAGCTACTACCGAAGATTTATAAAAGACTTCTCAAAGATCTCGAAATCGTTGTCCAACCTTCTAGTAAAAGATGTTGAATTCAATTTCTCTGACGATTGTATAATTGCTTTTCAGGCCTTAAAGGATGCCCTTGTCTCACCGCCTATCCTTCAAGCTCCAGACTGGGAGCTACTTTTCGAGCTTATGTGTGACACCAGTGACTATGTTGTAGGAGCAGTACTGGGTCAGAAAAAGGACAAAAAGCACCACATCATTTGGTACGCCAGTCATACTCTGGATGAAGCTCAGGTGAATTATACGACTATAGAAAAGGAAATTCTCACGATAGTCTTCACTTTCGACAAGTTTAGATCCTATCTTATCGATACGAAGGTGAAGGTCTACACAGACCATGGAGCAATAAGTTATCTCATGCAAAAGAAGGATACCAAGCCAAGGTTGTTAATGTGGGCTTTGTTACTACAAGAGTTCGACCAAGAAATTGTTGATAAGAAGGGTGCGGAGAATGTGGTCACCGACCACTTATCAAGGATCATGGTGGAAAGACAGAAGGAACCACCTATTAATGACGACTATGCTGACGAAGCCTTACTGATGGTTGAAACCAAAGATGAGAATTTACCTTGGTTCGCAGATATTTGTAATTATCTCGCCTGCGGAGAGTTGCCTCCTGATATAACCTATAATCAAAAGAAGAATATCTTTTCAGACGTAAAGAACTATTACTGGGACGATCCTCTCCTCTTCAGAAGATGTGCTGATAACTTGTACAGAAGATGTATCCCCGAAGAAGAGGTCCCAAACATCCTGAAAGAATGTCATGCCTCTCCACATGGAGGACACCTGGGGAGCGAAAGGATCGCCGCCAAGGTGCTACAATCGGGATTTTACTGGTCCTCTTTGTTCAAAGATGCTGCAAACTATGTTAAGGTTTGTAAGGAATGCCAATCGACGGGAAACATTAGAAGAAGAAATGAGATGCCAATGGACAATTGGGTGGAGGTTGAGATTTTTGATGTCTGGGGAATTGATTACATGGGTCCTTTTCCCCCATCAAGGGGATACCAATATATTCTAGTTGCGGTAGACTATGTGTCTAAATGGGTAGAAGCGGTTACAACCCTGATGTGTGACTCGAAATCTGTGATCAAGTTGTTTGAAAAGACTATTTTCACTTGCTTCGGAGTACCTTGTACTGTGATAAGTGACGGTGGATCACATTTTGGGAAAAAGTAGTTTGAAGCGCTCCTGCAAAAGTATGGAGTCAGGCACAAGGTTGCTACACCATATCATCCTCAAACTTTAGGATAAGTAGAGGTCTCGAACAGATAGATTAAGCAGATTCTAGAGAAAACTGTCAGCCGCACACGAAAGGACTGGTCCATGAAACTCGATGACGCCCTTTGGGCCTATAGGACAACATATAAAGCACCCCTTGGAACTACTCCTTACAAATTAATCTATGGGAAATCCTATCATCTACCCTTAGAGCTGGAACACAAGGCTCTTTGGGTGATTAAATTCCTGAATATGGATCTAGAGAAGGTAGGAGAGAAAAGATATCTCTTGTTATAGGAACTAGAAGAGTTGAGACTACATGCCTTTGAGAATGCAAGGATCTATAAGCAAAGAACCAAGGTGTGGCATGATGCCCACCTGAGGAAGAAATATGTAAATGAAGGTGACAAAGTTTTATTATTTTAATCATCTATTCGTCTTTTTCCAGGGAAACTACAGACAAGGTGATCCGGGCCCTTCATAGTAGCGAAGATATACCCATCAGGCATGATGGAGTTGCATGATAAAGACGATCCATCCAAAGTTTTCCAAGTGAATGGGCATAGAGTGAAGAGATACTACGAAGATGCAACATTCGTAAGAAGAACAGAGATCAGTCTCCAAGATATGGAAATTGCTAAAGGCACAAAGTAAAGGATATGAAGATGTCGAGCTGACGACGTTAACTACAACGCTCCTCGGGAGGCAGCTCGAGCTTTACTTTTCTTAGAATAGGATGTTATTTCCTTTCCAGCATGAACAACATTATGAACATTACTATTGTAATAAGGCCCGAGTCAATGTATGCGTCACATGCTCTAACTCTTCTATTTTATGGGCCACCGCTCCGTTTTATGTGCATTGATGAGTAATACTATTTGAGGCTGGGAGCTTCACCTTAGGCCAATGATGTTTTACCCATCAATCGCTTTTTCCTTCACTTTGATTTTGGTTTTTCATCAAATATCCTATTCTAAGGCCTTATATCGGGTAAGGATACCTCCTCCAGTGGACCATATCGGGCAAAGACTCAAGCGGTGCGCAAGTACACCCTTATCGGCCTGGGGTATCGGGCGACACACTTTAGCAATGAACCGTGTCAGATGATACACCCGAGCAGTGAGCACCCGTGTCGGGCGGTAGGAGTAATAACCCTTGATTTGACGGATGGGACTGCTAGTCTCAGGAATGACTTGTCTGCTCGCCTGACACGTACCCCTATTTTACCCAATTTGCCCCCGACTTGAATTGCTATATATAGTACGGAGGTTTTACCGTATCGGGCTACTGCTTTTACTCTTCCAACTACCCGTATCGTGCAATAGTTTCTCCCTTTTGCTCGTGTGTCGTCCAACTAACTTTTGCTCTCGTGTAACACAAGATAGCTTCAGATAGCAAAGGTATAGCCCGACAGCTGTGTCATCCTGCTTTCCCGACACGAACTTCATATCACACACTTTCGTATCAGACTCACGACTTTAATTAATTTATTTGTATCGCCTGACACACCTTTGCGTCGGCTGCATGACTTTTGCCCATGTTGCGTGACACATCTTTAATGCGCGCTTGCCCGATACCCTATATCGGGCGATGCCCGTGTCGCCCAACCTCGCATCACTTCATTTGTTTTTGATGTCGGGCGACATGTTTTCTGTCAGGACAACCCTATCGGGCGATCAACATCACGTGGTTGTGTCTCCTGACATTCTTTGAATTTGCAGCATACCGAGCAATGGCTATATCGTTCGGTTTCCTCCCGTGTCGCCCAATTTTGTATCGCCTAACATGTTCTTTCTGACGGGTGACACCTTTCTTAAGGGCGATCATATCGGGCATGAGATCCGTTTGATGACGCCCGGTATCTCACGATGAACTTATGCCATTTTTAGACGAACTCCGTATCGCCTGACACAAGCGTATTGGGCAAGCATCATGTCGCCCAGTTTTGAGGCCCGATACGATGGTGTCGGGTAGCTTTTGTATTGAGCCGAACTTTTCTTATCAGACACTGATATCAACTTTAAAACATTTATATACTTAATAAACTTATCTGATGATAACAGAAATGGCCCGCACCAAGCAAACTGTGGTTCGAGATGACGAACACAGTCGGATGATCGACATCGAGGCCGCAGCTGAAGCAACAACAGTTGGGCAGAAATGCCCGAATCCTGAGGCAGTTGGGCCATCAACGGCTGAGAAGAGAGCAAGGATGGAAGAAGTAACGACTCCAACAACAGCTTCAACCACAGAGGCATAACCCCTGGATCACACACTAGGAGGGTTCGTGCCAAGAGATAACGAGCACGAGCACCGGTACTCAGAACTGGAAATAAAAATCTATAGGCCGAGCAGATTCTGCCACCATTCGTCCTTCCTTCAACTAGGTATCTTTGAAAGACTGGAGAGTGTCCTAGTTGCAGCGGGACTGAGGAAGATCTGCCTCAGCCGCTCTGCCTCCTACACCGAACTCACCGGGGAGTTCATGTCGTCTCTCCGTCGGGGGAAGAATACACTTGAGGACGATGAATAATATGGCAGAGCAGACAAACTGCATGGGCGGCTATACAACTCAGAGCACATGATCTCTGAAAAGCTGCTCAATGAGATCTTCTCCTCCAGTGAGGAGGAGAAGAAACTGCTGAATAACGGTGCAAGGATCACTGAAGGAGATGCGTTCAACCCTGTGGAGCTCTGGAGGAGGCTGACTGACGAGTCATCATTCAATCCGAGAAGCAAGGTGGCAGCGGTACACTCCTGCTTTTGGAGAATAGTGCACAAGCTGGTGGCGTGCCTGCTCTTTAGCAAGAATGAATCAAGCAACATCTACACCGAAGAACTCCATCTCATGTGGCACATGATGGAGGGCAAGGTGATCAATCTGGGGCGCTTCTTGCTGAATAGGCTGCACCCAAAAAAGGATGCCACCAAGGAATACTGCATGGGTGGCATCATCAATCTGATCGCGGTTGGGTTAGGGTACCTAAGGGAACCACACAGTCTTTCGAGGACAATGGGCGACGAGTTGATCGACCTCAAGTTCCTCATGAGGGCCAACATCATAAAGAGGGGGGGGGCAAAGCTACTTCTAAAAGTTTGCAAGGACAAACACCCTCCTTCCACTCCCTCACTGCGCCGCCTACGACGCAGAAAAGCTGGTCTTGACCACAGTAGAAATCGAAGATGTGGCAGTAGAAGCAGCTTATGTTGCCACCACCAGTATTCAAGAGAGGGTGGCTGCGAGAGGAGAATCAATTCCTCTCGACCCAAGGCAGGACAAAACTTCAACAACCCCTGTCGAGCCAGCCACCACTCCAGAGCCACCGACGATGGCAGTTGATAGAGCTGTCGTCACTCCTACCATACCAGCCACAATCACGACAACACCTACCGTGGCTGAAGAAGAATCAGCGATCGTTGAGGTCGCCAAGACAACCGAGGGAAAGACAACAACGCCAACCCTGACGGGAGCTGCCGCGGAAGAGACATCCACCGCCCCCGAAACTTCTGTGGTGCCCATGCTGCAGAAGAAGAACTGTAGACGGATGCCAGTAATAGGATGTTCGTCCTAGAGATGGAGCTCAGAGATGCATAGCTTAGGCCAACACCGCTGCGGGTGTCTCCTGTGATAGCTGCAGAGGAGGTCACCGAAAGTAGAGAGGTGGAGCAGCGCCCACCCACATTGCATCCTTCTCCACCACCACAAGAAGGTGAGGCAGAGACAGTCGTAAAAGCACTAATGCCTCACCCAGCAGCATCCACCTCGCAGACGATCGAGATAGGTTCTACCTCGTCGGGTAGACCCTCACGCAAAAGGAGTATCGCGAGGACGAGAGGGAGATCTGTAGGAGCCCCTCCGTCGCTCAGGAAAATGCTGGGGCACAAACTCGATCACTTGCGGGAGGTAACAGAAAGCCACTCGGCTACATTTAGTTCTCTAACCCGCAAGTTTTCATTTTTCCACCAGAGGCTGAATAGCCAGGAATGAGAACTGCTGACTCTAGTTGGCCTGTCCGGCCAACTAGAGGCACTCAATGCCATGCTGCAGCAGGCCCTCCAGTGCCTCGACATGATCGAGGAGAGGATGGACAGGAGGAACGATCACTCGCGCCAAAGGCAGCCGAGGAGGTCTCTGTCACCTCCCGGCTTAGGCTCTCAACCCTCCACATCTGCATCTTCTTCAAGATCATCGTCCACTTCCTCCTCCAGCGGGCCATCTCCAATGCCCGAGGAAGGGACGCCCAAAGATTAGCCAACGGAGCTCCAGTAGGATAGGCGAGCTCCCACAGTCTGGAAGATGCTGCTCCCTCAGTCCCCCTAGACGAAGCTGAGGATAACAACGAAGCATTCAACGTCGAGGAGGACTATTCTAATGAATCTGAGGGAGAGGGGGGGGGGGACATCTGCACCACCAATGAAAGACACCCCCCATAGGAAGACACTCGACGACAAATGAATTATCTACGCCGTCGGAGATACCTTCCTTCGAGATGGCCGACTTTGACATAAGGGTCATCAGCTACCTATCGATCAGGGACCAGAAATTGTTGAACAAGGTCCTAAGGTCGCAGGAAGATGAAGAAGACGTCGTCTGGAGTGACAGCTACTTCTCAGAAGCATTTTGTGCTTGCCAGCCGTTGTCGGAAAGAAGTTTTTCAGGGTCCTAGAAGGTGCTATAATAGAGAATATCAGCACCGGGACAGGTCGGAGAACAATATACAACGCCAACCCGACCTTGGCAAGAAGATTGATGATGGGAGTGCCAGACTCCATCACGGTGGCCAACATGCTGCGACACATCGAAGAGCACAACACGAACATTGTGTTGGCCCCGTACAAGCACCACAATATGTGGTTCCTGTGTGTGGTAGACCTCCAGAACCATGACGTCCAACTCCTCAACTGCTGCAACAAGGAGGTGCCACACTCATGACTCATTTTCAGTCACCCAGAGGATAAACATCTCAAGCTCCTACCGCTGCGTCTTCTCTGAGCAATCAAGCAAGGAGTCCAATGTCACAGTGGCATTTGGAACTTCTTCACTATCAGAGATTTCCCCATCCAAGCAGAAGAGGGGAGTGGGAACAACACCTTTATCATCTTACGCGCCATGGAGTTGCTCAACATATTCAGATACATAAGGCATCTCCATGGCAAAAATATCTACCAGCTCAGAAGCACATATGCACTGGTGTTGATCAAAGACAAGCGCTACTTCCAAGACGTAGGGGTACCAGGGAGGCTGCTGGACAGCGATCAAGTAGACGAATCTTCGCAACCTAGCAACACTCCAGAGAAAGAAGCTGAGACAGAAGCAGAAGTCTACGGGGTAGGAAAGCAGTTGGAAATCCTGTGGGAAGTACACAGAATCGAAGACCCCGCTTTGCCTAAAACATCAGAAGAAATGATCAACAACTTTAACCGCTTCTCGTGCTCTACACTCACGCAGGAGTAGGTCAATGAAGTTATTCTGAAGTTAGCTGACTCTACCCCGGTAGATGTTATCTATGAGGCAGGTAGTGTCATAGTCCCGGTTGACGACTTGAGGGACATGGTAAAAGAAGGAGGATGTCTGGCAATATATGTGGTGGCCGCCTACATCTAGACACTGCAAAAGAAGTTTGAACACGCATGCATAGCTCATCCAGTGTTGTTCAATGACATCCGCCTTGCCGACAAATCAGGAGCGAAGCAATCATTTCTGGCAGAGTTGCAGCACAGGGTTCCGCGCACCATCTTCCTTCCCATCCTGCATTACAACCACTGGACGCTCCTGACGATGTACACACGCCAATGAGCAGGAATCTTCTACAACAGCTCAGACAGCAACAAAGATCATCCAGTGCAGTGTACATCGACAATGTTGACACCCCTCGAGCGCTTAGTACGAAAATACTACGAGGACGTGGCGACGCTGATACAACCATTCCTAGACACAACAGATAGAAAATGGCACGAGCTTCAGTTCTACCACTGTAGTCCACAATAGATTCCCTTATCCAACGACTATGACATCTTCATGCTAGAATGGATATCAAATGAAGTGACACCTGACCAGCTCCACCACATCGACTACTACAGCAAACGAGGAGAATAAGTGTGGGAGCTTCTATCTAGCACAGGCATGCTCACCAGCTAACCCTCACTGGGTTAACATTACCCTACCTTATCTACTTTACAACTCTGGGACAGAGTGTGGAGTAAGTTTGGGGGGGGGGGATACTATGTACCAATGAGGGAGGTACTAAAAGCACTTCAAACTTCACCCCTTTTGTTCTTTCTGCTCTTTTTCTATATAACATGTGTACATATACTTATACATGCTCATACAAATATTTTGCAAAAATTTTGCTTATTTGTCTCCATACATATGTACAAAGACACTGTATAGTAAAAACATGATACGACTTCTTGCCAGTTTGTTTTCAATATGTCCAAAGAGGTACAGGTTTTGCTATGTCTTTTTGAAAATGCAGCCTCAAACAACAAAAAACTACGACTTTTCATGCCAAAAATTTCGAAAAATAATCTCGCGAAAGCTAAGAGACGTGTATACAGAAGGAAAAAGCTGCCCAAACAACAAAAAGTTTCTCTTGTTTTCCCTTACCCAACAAAAATCCCAAAAAGAGAGAATAGCCTTATGAGAGTGAATAAAAGCATGAGAGTTGTGCCAAAAAAATATACACACTTGTGCTCCAAAAGTACCCATCTTTAGGCATGGTAGATCCGGGACAGTGGTTCGTAGGATGTGAAATCACTGCTCTAAAGCCAACTGGCTTGAACTGCAGGTACCACTCGCCCACTAACGGACCCATACCTGGATGGACTGATGGGAAACAAGAAAAACCCCAAAAGCCTCAAACCTACCCAAACACAACTTTCTGTTCCCAAAATCTATTTGGTGTGAAAGCTAACTTCGAAATCATGCACCAAAATGTCGCCGAAGCTGTGGAGAAAATTTTTCTTAAACAAGGCAGGAAAAGCAAAGTCTGTTGTTCATGGACGGACATCGTTCTCTTTAAGACATTTCAAATACCCACTCAAACTCATGGTCTGAAAACCATACCGGTCAAGAAGAAGAATCACAAAACAAAGTTTTAAAGATTGATTGAGGACAATCAAAATGCTAAGATTGGGGGCGTTGATAACACCAAATTTTGTGATATTTTTGGCCCTTATTTTTTTTGTCAAATCTGTCCTTTTAAACTGTTTTCCTCCCCTTTTTGTCATGTTTTTGAATAAACAGGCCACGCTACGCCCTTAACTCAATTCTATCATCTTTTGTAGGTTTTTCCTCGAATTTCGACTCATTTATCAGAAAAAGGCCCGTCCCGGCCCACAAATGCGTTCCTCCTGCATCAACTTTCCTACCAGCCGGCCGACATGCTCGCTTCCCGACATAGGGTTAGCACGATACACTACCACACGACACAGGGGTGCCGCGCAAGATGGAACTGACGAGCGATACGCCATTTACCTGACAGGGAGCTGGACTCGCCATGACTACTGAAGCGTGTCACGCGATACAAGCCACCCACCGGCAGGGGCCCACTTGTCACGACACCCGACACACTTACAGCCCGATAACCCCTGTGTCACGCGACACACATATCGGGCATCCCCGAAGCCATAATGATGAAACTAATGGAGGACACGTGGCGCCCGGAAAACCACAATTTCCCCCAACCACTACCTATAAATAGCAGCTACAGGACTCCTATGGGACGGGTCAGAATCTCACGAAAGCTAACTTGGTAAAGAACCTGGAGCTAGCGTGTCGCGTCCCAGAGGTGTACGGGGCGATACTAGGTGAGCACTTCCCCGACCCGAGAGGGCGGGAATGGTTCACTTAGAATCCGTCCCGGTCACCACAGCAACCTGATATCAACCAACAAGGACACTCGATATGAGTAACCCGACACCCTAAGCGATCTTTAGCCCGACATGATATCGAGCCCGATACGAATCACCCGTCACGGTGTGTCGCCCGAGAGGGTGGTGTCCCGACACGATCGTATCGGGAAAGGGAGCTTTGTTCGATACGTCTGACCATACTTTATCCTCATCTTACCCTTGTTAGAGTGTAATGTGTTGATTCTATGTTCTTGACACTACCCCCCTTATCCCTGTGGTTTGACCCCGATCGCTACTTCGGACCCCGTCATCGTTGCGGGGGACTAAGAGTTCTGGTAATTTAAAAGTCCAAATACTTCAAATCCGCTCCTTTTGTGATGCGCAATTTAGGCCGATCAGTCATTCAAGTAATGGACATATGATAGAATCAGTGAATTGCTATTACGTACCTTCCAATAATAAAAAACACCATGTATCTTGTATGGACAGGAATATTATGAATATATTTGATATTTTGCTTTCAAAGATAATATCTCTTATGGAAGTGACCCCAATGTCTCATAGTTTATATTTCATAGTTCTAGAGGCAGTTATGTAAATATCGAATGAGTCGATGACTCAAACACTGAATACCTATAGAATTCTCATTTGGAGAGCATAAATGAGAAATGTATTTCTAGAATCCAAATGATGGTTGTCTACACTCATTTTGGTTATTGAACTAATAAAGACATGCAAATCTCATTTGTTGAGCAATACGACAAAATCTCCTTTCACTAAAAATAATGGGAGAGTGAGTACTCCATTAGGGCTCATACATATTGATATATGTAGACTTATTAGAATAAATGCTAGAGGTGGTTACTAGTGCCTAATTCTATTTGTTGATATTCTCAATAGACATAATAGATTATATTTAATGAAATACAAGTCTATATCTTATGAAGTGTACAAGGAGGTAAAAATGAAGTACACAACCCACTTGGTATAAGTATTAAAACACTTCAATTTGATCGATGTGGGAATATTTTAACCAAGAGTTTGAGGAGTTTCTAAGAGACCATGATAGTGTATCATGATGAACTCTACTTGAAACACATTGATTGTGTATCAGGAAGAAGGAATCACATATGTTATTAATGGTGCAATTATCTACAAATCTAGCTAATCTTACAATTTCCTTTTTGGCACATGCTTTACACTAAACAATGTACTGTTTGAAATGGTTCATAAGACACCATATGAGATATGGCACGAGAGATGTATCGATATGTCTTTATAAAGATTACAATTCAAAGCTTTATATTTTTAAAGACTTTGACATGTAGGAGCATTGGAGTATGCGGGTACATCCAACCCAACTGATGCAAATGTGTAACTGACTGAGCTAGAAAAGGTCTTTAAGATCCTCAACATCCTTGAGGAAGATAAGGTGAAACATGTTGTGTATCTTCTGAAAGGAAGTGCTGGTCACAGGTGGACCATTGAAGAAGAGAAAAGGTGAGTGTCGTGATTACTTGGAAAGAATTCTGACGGGAGTTTGTAAGTCAGTACTTTCTCGAGACTTACTTAGATGAAAATATTGTACAGTTTGAGAACATCATACAAGGAACCATATCAATCAATGCTTACAAAGCTAAGTTTATGGAGCTTCTTAGGTTTTGTATGCATATGGAAACAATATATAAGGAGAGGATCATATTCTTTGAGAAAGGATTGAGTACTAAACTATCAACCCTAGTATCATCCTTAGAGAACAAAGAAAAGTTTTCAACTTTTGTTGAGTCAGTTAGGAGAGTGGAGAGATCAATTAAAGTGAAGCATGTGTCAAAGGCCAAGAAGAGGCTTATGCAGTACCAAGGACAATCTTTTGGAGGCTTGAAGAAGCCCATGTACTCAACACCTTAGTCTCAACAGAGGTCGGTGACTCACTCACAGTGGACACAAAGAAGAGGCAGAGGCCATAGTTTTCCATGTACATGAGCTCATAGTGCAACGTCAATATCTATGACGGATAGGGCTGTAAATGGGTACGGGTAGACCCGCAGACCCAGAAATCCGGACCCTTAAAAACCCCATCACAGGTCTAATTTTTTATACCAGCATACCCTTGGACCCGTATACCCTTGGACCCACATATAAGTGGGTCCAATAATGGGTATGCTTGGACCTAGACCCGCTAGACCCGTGTACCCGCTATACATAAGTAACTACTTAAATAACATGTTATATATATCATACTTTACTAGTCTAACTAATATAATTATTGAGATTATATCCTAATCTAACCACAATAAGGTTGAGACTAGTCATATAATTAAGAATTAAGTATTCTAGTTACAACAATGAGCATCACATGTAAACTTAAAATCAAAATGTCTACTAATTTACATTACTTTCTACATAAGTTAAACATTATGATCATGACTACAAATATGTAAGCAATTACTCAATTAATGTTAATGTATAAAATATAGCATTGTCTAATATAAGTACTACATGTTAATATACTATATAATAACAATAGCTTGTTATATGAAATATATATAATATAGCCATTTCACTTATATAAACAATATGATGTTTTATAGAACCGCTTACCCGCATACCCACACCACATACCCACTATTATTGTGGGTACGGGTATGGTGCGGGTCCAAGTTTTGTATTATGCAGGTCTAGAACCGGAACCTGACCCGTTAAATTAGATGGATATGGGTATGGGTTTGGCCAAACCCACACCGTTTACACCCCTAATGACGGAGCCGTCTAGGCTATGGTATGAGAGTAAGACTTGTTTTAAGTGTGGATAGATGGGGCATACGAAGTGGTACTGCCCTGTGAAAGATGAAGAGGTGACACAGCAGATGAGACAAAGTCAGCAAGGGTCACAATAGCAACAACAGAATAGTGGCAGAGGATGCGGTCAAGCATCACAAGCCAGATCTTCAGGGCAAGTAGGTAGAGGAAGGGGACGACAACATGAGACAACTATATGTTATGTGATGAGTTAGTCAAAGGGAGTCATCAACCCAAGGGTTGCGGAAAGTCAGATGGAATTTTGAACACACTATCCCATCATCATATTCATGGAAACCATCATGCTTCTCACTACCCAACACTGCCTGAATGTGTCATGTCAAATTATCATTCTATTATGCATCTTTACTCTGTTCATTTAGCATATTCTTTACTTGTAACTATCCTAATAAACTTGTTAACATGGAATCTTCCAATTGTAAATTCATTCATCATAAGGAGACCAACATGTCTCTATTGTGGCACACCAAAACATTCAACTATGCTTTATCAGAGGATGATGGTGTAGAAGATTTTCTACTTAAGTCATTTTCCACTACATTCACTTTTCCTAGATGATAATCTATTATGCAATCATAGTCTTTAATTAGCTCCGTCCAACATCATTATCACATGTTTAATTCCTACTTGTATAAGATATATTGTAGGTTGTTGTGGTCTGTGAAGATCTAACACTGATCGCCATACAAGTAGTGTCTCCATATCTTCAAATCATGAACCACAGATGCTAAGTCCAGATCATGTGTCGGATAATTATCCTCGTGTTTCTTAAGCTTTCGTGAGGAAAAAGAAATCACTTTCTTATCTTTCATCAACACACTACCCAGACCATTCTTAAAAGCATCACAAAAGATAATGTAACCTTTTCCTTGTTATAACAACACTAACATTGATGCACTGGTCAATCTCTCCTTCAGAATCATAAAGAATGTTGACATCTATCATCCCAATCAAACAGTACATCTTTTCAGGTAAGATTTATTAGGGGTAAAGCGACTGTACAGACGTTCTTAATGAACCTCCTACAATATCCAGCTAAAACTTGAAAGTTGTGAACCTCTGTAGGTGTCTTTGGTTGATCCCATTCCATCACTGACTCTACCTTCTTTGGAAATACACAGACTCTTGTATTAGATATTACATGTCCTAGGAAAGCTACTTCCTTTAACCAGAACTTGCACTTACTGAACTTTGCATACAATTGGTGTTAACTTAATATAATAAAAGTCTGACGTAAGTGTTTCTCATGTTGTTGACCATATTTTGATTAGATAAGGATGTCATCTATAAACATATGAAGTCTGAACACTCTGTTCATTAGATCCATAAATGTTGTTGGTGCATTGGTTAGCTCGAATGGCATAACCACAAACTCATAATGACCATACCTTATCCTAAAGGCTGACTTAGGTATGTCATCTACTTTACTCCATAACTAATGGTAACTCGAGCTCAGATCTATCTTAGACAAGACTGTGACACCTCATAATGGGTCAAACAAATCATCTATACGTGGCAACAACTACTTATTCTTATTCTTCATCTTATTAAACTGTCAGTAATCAATACATAGCCTCATTGATCTATCTTTCTTATTAACAAACAGAATAGGAGCACCCCAAGGAGATGTGCTCGGACTAATGAAACCTCTCTTGAACAATTTTTGCAACTTTTTTTAAGTTCGTTCATTTCTGCTGGTGCCATCCTATATGGTTTTTGTGCTATGGGTTGGGTTCTTGAAGCTAGATTGATTTCAAAATCAATCTCTCTAGGAGGAGGTACACCTAGAAATTCATCAAGAAATACATCATCAAATTCTTGTACTATTGACACTTCCTAAATACTAGGACCTTTTACCTTGGTATCCACCACGTGTGCTAAAAACGCATCACATCCTTGTCTCATCCATTTCTCTACTGTTATTGCTGAAACCAGACATGTCAGAAGAATCTTCCTATCACCTTGGAAAACCCATGATACATAACCATATACAAAGGTTGCTATCTTGGCACTACATTCTAGGATATATGATACTTTTACAAAGTATCCATCCCACATATTATGTTGAATCCATGCATATCGAGTAGTAAGAGATCCACTTGTATACTATGTCCTGAAAAGGAAAGAATACATGACAAAAATACTTCTCGTAGCTCTGTGGAACCAACTAAGGGAGTCTTTAGATGAATACTGCCATGTCTACGACTAACATTTTAGAAACAGTTAGCTATCACTTATCTAGTGATGAAAGAATGTGTCACACCAGATTCAATTAAAATATATATAAAACATGAATAAGACAAATCAGAATGAAATAATTCCACCTGACCTGTCACAACCCTTGGGTTGACGACTCCCTCTGACTGATCTAGTTGTCCCCTGTTGTTGTCTCCTTCCTCTACCTACTTGCCTTAAAGATCCGGCTTGTGACGCTTGACTGTGTCCTCTGCCACTATGTTGTTGTCACTGTTGTGACCCTTGCTGACTTTGCCTCATCTACTGTGTCACCTCTTTGTCTTTCACAGGGCAATACCACATAGTATTCCCCATATGTCCACACTTAAAACAAGTCTTACTCTCATACCACAAATTAGATGGCTCTATCATAGATACTGATGTTGCACTGCAAGCTCCTATATGTGGAAAATTATGGCCTCTGCCTCTGCTCTGTGTCTACTGCGAGTGAGTCACCGACATTTTTTGAGACTGAGGTGTTGAGTGCCTAGGCTTCTTAAAGCCTCCACAAGACTATCCTTCATACTGCATAGGCCTCTTCTTGGCCTTTGACTCATGCTTCTCTATAAATAATCTCTCCACTCTCCTAACTGACTCAACAAAAGTTGCAAACCTTTCTGTGTTCTCTAAGAATGATACTGGGGTTGATTATTCAATATTCAATCCTTTCTCAAAGTGTTTGATCCTCTCCTTGTCCGTTATTGCCATATGCGGAAAAACCTAAGAATCTCCATAAACTTAGCTTCATAAACATTGATTGACATAGTTCCTTGTCTAAGTTTCTCAAACTGTACAATGTTTTCATCTGAGAGTCTCCAGAAAGTACCGACTTACAAACTCCCTTCAGAATTCTTCCCAAGTAATCATGACACTAGACCTTTTCTCTTCTTCAATGGTCCACCAGTGACCAACACTTCCTTTCAGAAGATACATAACATGTTTAAACTTATTTTCTTCAAGGATGTTGAGGATCTTAAAGGCCTTTTCCAGCTTAGTCATCCACATATCTACATCATCTGGGTCAGATATACCCACATTCTCCATTGCTTCTACACGCTAAAGTATCTCAAAAGTGTATCTAGAACTTTGGGTTTTAACACCTGGGACAGTGTCTTATGGGCATCCTTTCCACCATGTCTGTCATAGTGGCCATAAACTGCCCAAACATATCCCTAAAATCAGGATTAGCTACATCAATTGGGTTGAATTGAGGCATCTCAGGTACACCTTCATCCCTTTCTTGCCTCCTTGCACCACCTCTTGGTGTAGCAACACCGCTTTTTGCTACACGTTCTTCATGTTCTCCAGACATCTTTTCTTCTCTTCTTCTTCTACTTAATAAGAAGTAACTATAAGACATACTGGATGATACTAGAATAGACATAAACCCTAGTCATATGTCCCTGTAGACTAAGCGAACCTATAACTATGATACCAATTAATTGTGACGACCATCACCATGATAAATGAAATTACTCAAAACAAATCGCAGAATTATCACAAACCACAATATTACCACAAAATAGGGTAAGTTAAAACCAATTGCTATTTAATATCTCAAGTGGAAGTTCATCACCTCAAATCTTCAACACAGGCCACCGATATTCATTATATGCCAAAAGATTATACATGTCAGATTCAAGGCTATCAATCTACAGTTGTTTACATATTACAATATGTTTACATGTACATGCCATTTATATACAAACATGGTGCATGCCAAAATCTACGTGTAAGTATACAAAATGAAAAATCTTCCCAAGGACCTAAGAGTATAGGGATGACAAATAGGACTATTACCACAATACTCTAACTAGCAACATGTCACACCTCTAGCAGTTATTGTTCGCCTTGCTGCTCTGTACCTACACCATGACCTCGAACACCTCATCCATGACCACCTACAGAGTTGTGGAACCCACAGAGTGAGACCAAATGTACCAACAAGAGTTATAACTCTTCGCCAACATCTATTATAAGCATTATAATACAAAGGAATGATAAATAGAGCATGTATAACTATTTGAGCAACTTAAGCAAATATAGATGAACTATAAAATATTTTATAGTTTTAAAAGGAATATGAAGAACATGTATAATAGTTGATTTCTCTTATCACATTATAATTCAATAGATCATTATAAAACTAAGACATGGGGTCATCCAATATGATTCATATTTGACCCTAAGCAAATATACTACATGACTATATAACCAATTTTATGTCCTGAGGACTTGAGGCGTACCGCTCAAATCCAACCGACCACTGCTAAGTCAAAATCAGTATCATAAAAGATCAATGGAAGAGCCAGACTTCATGATCATCACCAACACCACTTTGTCAGTTCAAGTCTGCAATGTAGATGACATATAATCATACTACTAAAAGAAAACAACTTGTAGTCATAGCTACAGTCCTATAGAAACAACAACTCATAGTTAAGTTATAGTCCTGTAAACAACTAGTCTACCTTGATACATGGAACATCACTAGAGAACTGGCTCACACTTATCCATTCAATAATAAATAATATATCACTATTTCCACAATTTAAGGACACAAGAAAATATATCACTTGCACCCCGCATATTCAAAAATATGTGCTTTGAGTTTTCCTATAGGAATTACTTGTTTCACCATCTAGCTAGATACTGACATTGTAGATGAATCTATGGTACATGGCAACCTACATGATTAGGGTTTCACTTTATTAGACATGTCAATTGGATATCTTTTAATACATCAATCAAGTTACAACGTATTAACCCTAAACGAAATCTACAAAAATTAAAGGATGCAACGTCAAAAGATATAAAACGTATTAAGTGAGAACTTGTCTTATCATCACATGGTACTAGTATTCTGACATTCTTGATGTCATCATTAATAACACATCACTTTGGGATGTCAATCCCTTATTAATGCGCAAAGCACTTACTAGGTTTTTAGACCAATTTATATGATTCTGCATATTCAATGTTACAAAAGAGCCTCAACGTCACTCATAATCATTGCTTTGTATTGTATAGGGTTCATCATAGCATTCTTTTAGCTATGCCATTCATTTCACCTGCAAGTTAATATTACAACAAGTAGGAGAGAAAATACTATCCATGAATAATAATTCTTCAAATATAGTGAACACACTTATATTAATATCATCAGATTAAGGTTAGGGTTTATATGTACCCAATTAGGGTTTAGTAGCATCATACCACCTCTCAACTCTAATTCCATTACTTCCATTTTTATTTGAGAATCAAGTATCATTGTTGATGGTTAGCCATATATACTCTCAACCCTTTTAAATAAACCTTTATTCTAAGTACAAACCATGTTCATACTTACATGTGTATACCTTAACCACCTTCAACACATGAGTGTTGATCCTCCTTGACACATGAGTGTCGACTTGTTCAACAATGGGGCATCACGACTTGACCAAGTATGGGGTGTGTTGCGACCAAAACACAACCCATGTGTCACGACCGTAACACATCCCATGGTCTAAACCTATCATTATGCCTAGTGACAACTGAAACACCATCAAAACATAACGTCACAATCGTGACATAAGAAGATACTAGCACGACGTTATGATCATGACACCATGTCTATGCAACACTACATCGTGACCATGACAAAGTGCGTCGCGACCGTTGCTTTCTAGGTGTGTCACTACCATCTAGCATGGCATCAAGACTAAGTCATATAGGAGGTCATTTTCTTCTTTACAAACTATGTGTTATGATCCAACCTAATCATCTCAACTAAAACTAATTTAACTTCAACCTAATACAACCTACACACCAACTAAAAAGTGTAGCCACCATAAAACTTAGTCCTCTTGGCCAACAACGTTAGCCAACAACCAAATCTGACCCTGTAACAATGTTGTGTCGCGACCCAACCAGTAGGTAACGACTAGTCTAAGGTTTAGGGGTGTGTTGCAATCCAAACTACCCTACCTAGGGGTGTCGATCATGATAGAAATATAGAAGTAGGTATCGACCACCTACAACACCCATAGAAGATCTAAACTAGGATCAAAAGAGGTGATCTACCCAGAATACCAAGCGTTACAGGGTGAGCATCACCATATTCTTAAGTGTTCAATGAACCCTAACCATGATGATGAAGATCATCAAAGAGAGATGTTTTAAGAAGAAAAACCAAGATCTTCATACACATATAATTATATCAAAACTTTCTATTTATTTATCATAAAAAATTCACAAAACAAGTTGTAAGATCAAATTTAAAGATGCATATAACAGAGATAGGAGAAGTTATAAAACATGCCTGATTTTAGTGAGGAACAACCTCCCAAGACTCAACCTTTCAAGACCTTCAACCGAATTCCAACACTTCATCCAAGGGAAACACCTCCAAGAAGAAAAATCCATGATATGAAGGAGGTTCATAGAAAGGAAAATAGATCTTGGCTGAACCAAAAAAAATATCATTTTTCACTCGAGTTTACCATGATAACCCTAGATTATGATCTTTGTAAGAAAGAGATCTTCAAGAAGAACTTCCATGGATGATCCACGACCAAAGAGGAAGAAGAAGACAAAGATCTCAGAAGAAAACATGATCTATAAGTAAAGATCACTTACCAAGAGATGATTCTCTAAGATTCTTTACTAAAAGCTAACCCTAGCACAAAATCTACAATCATGCACCAACGATCGACCACCCAAAGATCAAGTTTTGCTTCTTCTTGCTCCTAAAGATTTAAAAGCAGTCTCAAAGAAGAAGATGAAGTTGTAGGCCGAAAAAGATTGCTTGGTTGTGAAGAGGTTGGTTTATATACCCAAAAAGAGGAGAGAAGTGAAGATCTTTGAGGTTTCAACACCATAGCTTACCAAGGGACACATGCCCTCCAAAGAGATAACTATAACGACTGGGCCCACTGCCCAAGGCTCTAGTAGAGTTTCAGGAATGACGGTTGTCCCCACAGACCACCACTAGCCTTAACTGCGCGCTTTGTCCTAACTCACGCGCATGCCAGGTTCAACTTCCCGACAGGTCACCCATCCTAGTACTACTCCAAGCTGAGCACGCTTAACTATGGAGTTCTTAATGACGGGCTCCCAGAAAAGGAGATGCACCTTGGTGATATGGGTAGTCCAATCATTCCTTTTAAGATCAACTTATCTAAGGCCTCAAATCCTGGGATGTTACAATCTCCCCCACTTAGACTCTTGACGTCCTCGTCAAGGCTCAGCTATAAGGCATCATAATCTCTTCCCCATTTCAGTGCAAACCCACAATGGCCCATGGACACCCAACTCCCGATCACAGAACACCAGTGCAAGGGTGGCTACGTCAAACATGGACAACCCTTTCCTACATGCATGGACCGTACGACTCAAGACTGGCATGCCATGCCCATGTGGGCCCACCTACTGGAGGGGAATTGGCTCTGATACCATTTGTAATGACCGGGCCCACTACCCAAGGCTCTAGTAGAGTTTCAAGAATGACAGTTGTCCCCACAGACCACCACTAGCCTTAACTGTGCACTTTGTCCTCACTCACGTGCATGCCAGGATCAACTTCCCGACAAGTCACCCATCCCAGTACTACTCCAAGCTGAGCACGCTTAACTATGGAGTTCTTAATGATGGGCTCCCAGAAAAGAAGGTGCACCTTGGTGATATGGGTAGTCCAATCATTCCTTTTAAGATCAACTTATCTGAGGCCTCAAATCCTGGGATGTTACAATAACCTTCGCTTCACTTGCATGAAAAAATCCATGATCATGTTTATCCAAAAACTATGTCATGACCTACTAGGTCGGTTTCCCTCTTGTTGTAGTTGCAACACCATCTTCATCAACTTGTCTCAGGTCGAGACACTTTAAGGTGAAAACCCTAGGTCACATGTGCATGACCGAGTTACTAGAAAACAAGGTGTTTCAACTCACCCCTCACAAGGTTTTCATGGTCGTAACCATGCATCCAAGCATGTGTCTTAGTCGCTACCCTCACCATAGGTGGTGTAGAGGTCATAATATCAAACCCTAGGTCAAACACCAAGTCAGCCATGCAAACCATAGAAACCCAAGAAACCCTAATATCAGATGATGATGTCACACCATCATCCATGATTCAAACAAAGCACCCCATGTCATATTCTTCTCTCTCAAGATCTAAAGCACAAGAAACACTCTTTACATGTGTCACTTTACAAGATAACCCTCACTTTTAGGTAAATTGCAAACTAGTCCAAAGCATACATATTTTTTACCAAATAGCTCAAACATTAATCCAGTTGAACCAAAAAGAAAATGCAAACATGTCACATAATATGATAGCCTCTTAAGAGCTTAGGTTAAGGTTTAAACATCTTACTATACAAGGTAAATACTATTAAACATTAATCTACTTTAGGAGTCTTACAACTATAAACCCCTAATAGGGATTTCGCCCCCAAAATCCTATGCAAAAAGAGTCGGATACTTCTTCCGCATCTCATCTTCAAGTTCCCACATGGCTTCTTCAACGCCACGATGATGCCACAAAACCTTAACTAAAACAATGTCCTTTTTCTTCAACATCTTGATCCTTCTATCCATGATCAACACGGGTCCTTCTACTTAAGATATATCATTGTCTAACTCCACCTCCACAGGCTGAAGAATCAACTCCGTATCAGGGTGACACTTCCTCAACATGGAGATATGAAACACAAGATGTAACTTTTGTAACTTAGATGGTAGCTCCAACTTATAAGCCACCTTCCCAACACGTGCAACTAGATGATAAGGTCTCATATATCTGGGGCTAACTTACCCTTCTTACCAAACCTTAGACCACCCTTCCAAGGAGATATTTTAAGATACACCATGTATCCCACCTGGAACTCTAAGGGTCTACGACGGTTATCATCACAAGATTTCTATATGTCCTACGTTGCCTTTAACTATTGCTGAATGACTTTGATCTCTTCTGTTGTTTGCTAGACTAGCTCAAGACCTAAAAGCTGATACTCTCTTGTCTCATACCAATACAAAGGAGATCTACAATGACTTCCGTAGAAGGCTTCATAAGGTTCCATATCAATACTCCTTTGATAACTATTGTTGTAGAAGAACTCTATCAAACTAAGATGGATATACCAACTGCCCAAAAATTGTAATACACAGGCTATTAACAGATCCTCCAGGGTCTGTATTAGCCTCTCAGACTGTCCATCTATCTATGGATGAAACACAATACCAAATCTTAACTACGTACCCATCGCTATATGCAAATGCTCCCAAAAGTGAATAGTAAATTGAGGACCTCTGTCTGACACTATTGTAGCTGGGATACCGTGCAGACACACTATCTCATTGACATACACCTGTGCAAGCTTTTCAACTATGTATGTTGTCTTTACTGGTAGAAAGGGTGCTGACTTAGTCAACCTGTCCACTATTACCCAAATAGAATCACAACCTTTAGCTATCCTTGGAAGTCCAATTGTATAGATTCATGTAAGCCATCATGAATCTGATGAAAAAATGATACTATGTCATGACAAAATGATACTATGTATTAGTGCATCCAAGAACTAAAGTCCTTGGAAGTCCAACTGTACAGATTCATGGAATCACAATCTAAAACATATGTATTAACACACTATCCCATCATTAGATTCATGTAAGCCATCACGCTTCGAACTATACATTCATTCATCATAAGGATACTGACATGTCTCTCTTATGACACACCAAAGAATTCAACTGTGCTTTATCAAAGGATGATGATGTAGAACATTTTCTACTTAAGGAATCTTCCACTACATTCACTTTTCCTGGATGGTAATCTTTTGTGCAATCATGGTCTTTAATGAGCTCCATACAACATCATTGCTGCATGTTCAATTCTTGCTTGGAAAAGATAAATTATAGGTTCTTGTGGTAGGTGAAGATCTAACACTTCTTGCCATACAAGTAGTGTCTCCATATCTTCAAAGCATGGACCATGAATGCCAACTCCAAATGATGTGTCGGATAATTCTCCTTGTGTTTCTTAAGCTGTCGTGAGGAGAAAGAAATCACTTTCTTATCCTGCATCAACACACAACCCATACCATTTTTAGATACATCACCAAAGACAATGTAACATGTTCCTTGTTCTGGAAGCACAAACACCGGTTCACTGGTCAATCTCTCCTTCAGAATCATAAAACAATGTTGACATCTATCATCCCAAACAAATGGTACATCTTTATGAGCAAGCTTTATTAGGGGTAAAGTGATTGTAATGAATTTCTTAATGAACCTCTGACATTATCTTGCTAAACCTAGAAAATTTTGAACCTTTGTAGGTGTCTTTGGCTGATGCCATTCCAACACTGACTCTACCTTCTTTGGATCTACACATAATCCTTTAGCAAATATTACATGTCCTAGGAAAGATACTTCCTTTAACCAAAACTCACACTTACTGAACTTTGCATATAATTGGTGATGCCTTAATAAAGTCAAAGCCTGACGCAAGTGTTGTTCATGTTGTTGACCATCTTTGGAGTAGATAAGGATATCATCTATAAACACAAATACAAACTAATCCATATTAGGTGTAAACACTCCTTTCAATAGATCCATAAATTTTTTTGGTGCATTGGTTAGCCTGAACGACATAACCACGAACTCATAATGACCATACCTTGTCCTAAAGGCTAACTTAGGTATGTCATCAACCTAAATCCATAACTAATGGTAAGGTTTGCTCAAACTAGACATGTCGAAAGAATCTTCCTATCACCCTAAAAAACCCATGGGATATCACCATATACAAATGTTTCTATGTTGGAACGACACTCTAGGATCACCTGATACTTTTCCAAAGTATCCATCCCAAGGATTGCATCAAATCCATGCATATCAAGTGGTAAGAGATCCACTTGTATACTGTGTCCTAAAAAGGAAATAATACATGACAAACATACTTCCCGCAACTCTGCGGAACCAACTAAGGGAGTCTCTAGATGAAGATTTTCATTTCTATGGCTAACATGTAAGAAACTATTAGTTATCACTTCTCTAGTGATGAAAGAATGTGTCACGCCCGGGTCAATTAAAATAGATATAAAACATGAAGAAGACAAATCAAAATGAAATAATTCCTTCTGACCTATCACAAGCCTTGGGTTGATGACTCCCTCCGACTGACTCATCGTATAAAATCTACCCTTCCTCTACCTACTTGCCCTGAGGATCTGGCTTGTGACACTTACACTGTGTCCTCTACCAGTATGTTGTTGTCTCTACTATAACCCTTGCTAACTTTGCTTTGTCTACTGTGTCACCTCTTCATCTTTCACATGGAAATACCACTTAGTATGCCCCATCCGTCCACACTTAAAATAAGTCTTACTCTCGTACCACGGCCTAGACGAAACTGCCATAGATACTAATGTTGCATGACAAGCTTCTGTAAGTGGAAAACTGTGGCCTCTGCCCATGTTTTGTGGTCACTATTTGTGAGTCACTGACCTCTATTGAGACTGAGGTGCTAAGTTCCTGGGCTTCTTGAAGCCTCCAAAATATTGTCCTTGGTACTGCATAGGCCTCTTCTTGGCCTTTGACTCATGCTTCTCTATAACTGATCTCTCCTCCTAACTGACTCAACAAAAGTTGCAAATATGTCCCTATTCTCTAAGGATGACACTGGGGTTGATAGTTCAGTAGTGAATCCTTTCTCAAAGAGTCTGATCCTCTCCTTGTCCTTTATTTCCATATGCAGAAAAAACTTAAGAAGCTCCATAAACTTAGCATCATAAGCACTGAGTAACATGGTTCCTTGTTTGATGGTCTCAAACTATACAATCTTTTCATCTAAGTAAGTCTCCAAAAAGTACCGACTTACAAACTCCCATTGGAATTTTTCCCAAGTAATCATGACACACGACCTTTTATCTTCTTCAATGGTCCACCAGTGACCATCACTTCCTTTCAGAAGATACACAACATGTTTCACATTATCTTCTTTGGGGATGTTAAGGAAATTAAAGGCCTTTTCCAACTTATTCAGCCATATATCTACATCAGTTGGGTTAGATTTACCCACATACTCCAACACTCCTACACGTCAAAGTATCTCAAAAGTCTTTTTAGAACTTTGGGTTTCAACACCTGAGCCACTTGCCCTAGGTTGGCTTATGGGCATCCTATCCATTATGTGTGTCATAGTGGCCATAAACTTCCCAAACATATCCCTAAAAGAAAGATTAACTACATCAGCTGGGTTGACTCTCGGCATCCCAGGTACAACTTCAGCGCTTTCTTGCCTCCTTACACCACCTCCTGGTGCAGCAACACTGCTTTCCGCAACATGTTATTCTTGTTCTCTTGATATCTTTTATTCTCTTCTTATTCTTCTGCATAAGAAAAAGTAACTATAAGACATACTAGAGGACATTAGAATAGACATAAACCCTAGTCCTATGTCCCTATAGACTCTAACAAACCTATAAGTCTGATACCAACTAATTGTGACGACCATCGCCACAATAAATGAGATTACTCAAAACAAATTGTGGAATTATCACTAATCAAAATATTGCCCCAAAATAGGGTAAATTAAAACCAAATGCAATTTAATATCCCAAGCAGAAGTTCATCATCTCAAGTCTTCAATACATGCCACCTATATTCATTATATGCTAAAAGATTAAACATATCAAGTTCAAGGCTATCAATCTATAACTATTTACAAAATACAATCTATTTACATGTACATGTCATTTACATACAAACATTGCACATGCTAAAATATACATGTCGGTATACAAAACACAAAATCTTCCCAAAGACCTGAGAGTATAGGGATGACACATAGGACTATTTCCACATGACTTTAACTAGAAGCATGTCACACCTCTAGCAGTTACTGTTCTCCTTGCTGCTCTGTACCTGCACCACGACCTCAACCACCTCATCCATGGCCACCTAAAAAGTTGTGGAACCCACAGAGTGAGACCAAACTTCCCAGTGAGAGTTATAAATCTTTGCCAACGTCTATTATAAGAATTATAATGTAAATGAATAGTAAATAGAGCAAGTATAACTATTTTAGCAACTTAAGAAAATACAACTGAATTGTAGAATATTTTATACTTTTAAAAGGAATATGAAGAACATGTATAACATTTGATTTCTCTTATCACATTATAATTCAAGATATCAGTATAAAGCTAAGGCATGGGGTCATCCAATGTGATTCATATTTGACCCTAAGCAAATATACTACATGACTGTTTAACCAATTTTATGCCCTGAGGATTTGAGGCGTGCCACTCAAATCCAACCGACCACTACTAAGTCAAAATTAGTACCATACAAGATCAATGGAAGAGATAGACTTCATGATCATCACCAGTACTACTTGGTCAGTTCAAGTCTGCAATGCAGTGACATATGGTCATACTACTAAAAGACAACAACTTGTAGTCATAGCTACAACCTTGTAGAGACAACAACTCATAGTCAAGCTGTAATTCTATAAACAACTAGTCTTCCTTGGTACATGGCACACCACTAGAGAACTGGCTCACACTTGAACATTCAATAATAAACAATATATCACTATTTCCACAATTTTAGGACATACCAAAATATATCGCTTGCACTATGCGTATTCAAAAATATGTGCTTTTAGTTTTCTTGTAAGAATTACTTTCACCATCAATCTAGATACTGATCCTATACATGGATCTATGGTACTGGGAAAATTACGTGATTATGGTTTCACTTGATTAGACATATCAATTGGGTATCTTTTAATACATCAATCAAGTTACAACGTATTAACCCTAAATAAAATCTACAAAAATTAAGGGAGGATGCAACTTCAGAAGATATAAAATGTATTAAGTGATAACTTGTCTTGTCATCACATGGCACTAGTATACTAGCATCCTTGATGTCATCATTAATAACACATCACTATGGGATGTCAATCCCTTATTAATGCACAAAGAACTTACTAGGTCAATAGACCAATTTATATGATTCTGCATATTTAATGTCACAAAAGAGCCTCAACATTTCTCATAATCACTGCTTTGTATTGTATAGGGATCATCATTGCATTCAATTAGCTAAGCCATTCATTTCACCTACGAATTAATGTTGCAACAAGTAGGAGAGAGAAAATCCTATCCATGAATAACAATTCTTCAAATATAGTGAACACGCTTATCTTAAGATCATCGGATTAGGGTTAGGATTTATATGTACCCGATTAGGGTTTGGTAGCATCATACTACCTCTCAACTCTAATTCCATTATTTCCCTTTTTTTGGAGAATTAAATAGTATTGTTGATGGTTAGCCATTTATACTCTCATCCCTTTTAAATAAACCCATATTCTCAGTACTGACCATGTTCATACTTACCTGTGTATATCTTAACCACCTTCAATGAGTGTTGATCATCCTTGACACATGAGTGTCGACCTATTTAGCAATGGGGAATTGTGACCTATCCAGCTATGGGGTGTCTTATGACCAAAACAGAACCCATGTGTCACAACCGTAACACATCCCATGGTCTAGACCTATCATTACATCTAGTTATAATTGAAACACCATCAAAACACAACGTCACGATCATGAAACA
Source organism: Alisma plantago-aquatica (assembly GCA_963693085.1). Lineage (NCBI taxonomy): Eukaryota > Viridiplantae > Streptophyta > Magnoliopsida > Alismatales > Alismataceae > Alisma > Alisma plantago-aquatica. The sequence goes on along the minus strand of OY856409.1, from coordinate 1,029,899,089 downwards.
AGAAGATACCAATACGACGTTATGACTGTTACACCATGTCTATGCAATGCTATGTCACGACTACAAAAATGTGCATCACAACTATTTCTTTCTAGGTGTGTCACGACCATCTAGCATGGCGTCAAGACCAAATCATACAAGTCATTTTATTCTTTACAAACTATGTGTTATGATCCAACCTAATCATGTCTCGACCAGAACTAATTTAACTTCAACCTAATACAACCTGCACACCTGCTATCAAGTGTAGCCACCATCAAACTTAGTCCTCTTGGCCGCAACGTCATCTAACAACCAAATCTGACCCTACAACAATGTTGTGTCGCAACCCAACCAGTAGGTAGTGACTAGTCTATGGTTAAGGGGTGTGTTGCGACCGAAACCACCCTACCAAGTGGTGTCCACCGTGACTACTAGTGCGGTCTGTGGTGCTGGACCAGGAGGCCATCATTGCTAGTTGTTCGTGTGCTCCTTGCAAAGAGTGCACATTAAAGTGCAAAAGTTGTCGCATGACTTGCTCCAAGACCAGGTATATCTCTTGCTACCTTCTTTCCTAGATACATCATTGTTGATGCAATTTCCCAATTATGGGAATTTTTTGTTTCTACTTCCTTCTCTGCCATCCCTATTCCCCAATAGTGGTATTAGAGCCACATCAACTTACAGTGAATCTAGGATTTAAATCAATGTGATCAAATTTATTTTATTGCATATGATGTGAATATTTAAAATGATTCATTTGCATATATGATTAAATACCACATATGATCCCCCCCACACAGATATATATATATATATATGCAATTGATACACGTCTTCCTAAAAGTGTTTTTGATGGGGGATGTATGTGTGGTTATGGCCAAAACTCCTATGGATTGTGTGCATGGTGGTTTGGTTTATTTCCTATTGTTATTCGATCTACATACCAAGCCTCTCCCCTCCTTTCCAAATGTTAATTAATGCTTTCCTCTATTCCCCTCAAATGTAACTCGAGGTTTTCCCTTTTTACGATGTAATATGGAATAGGATAGTTTTAATTTATGTCTTGTCATGAGAAGATGATCTACAATTGACGAGTCAATCGACAGAGTGTCCAGTTGGTTGACTAGAGGACTGAGGAGGCCAACAAATAGGAGGAGTCAATCGATCAACCTGAAGGTCAATCGATCGACTGAAGGGTTCAAACGATCGATCTGGCCAACAAATGTTTTTGATATTTGCTACATGTGATCTAGAAGTTAGGTAGTAGCAATTCTTAATGTCTCCAAAGAATTACATTAGATTTTCCATAACTGTTGCTTGCATATTTGATGATTGCATGTTTCGTTTGTGGATATAGCATGTATATGATAGGTACTATAACTATGTGGAGATTGGATATGTATATGTATTTATATAAATATAAAATACCTCAATCAAATATTCAGTGTAAGATACTTTCCATAAGAAACACACATGAAAAACTCGACCGGCTAAAATTTGGGCACACTAAGCATGGTGCATCGTCCATATCGTAGAAGTGTGATGGCAGTCATGTGGGCATGCTAAACAGGGTACTTTGCTATTGTGTTGGCTTTTGGGTCAGAATTAACTAGGTGATCTTAATGAGATGAAGTTCCTAGAAGCATGCATATGACTATGACAAATAGTTGAGCATATCATCTATCTAAGAATTGAATGAGATGCAATTTGTAAAAGTTGTCTTCCTTAATAATTGGTTATGGATACTGGCGTTGGCCAGATAATAATTCAATTATTTTGGGTCTTGGCTCACTAGAAGATTGTATGTTGTAATATTCCAAATTAATATGTGAGGAAAACAAATTTGAACAAAATAGTGGGAGTAATAATTAGTTAAATGACTTATTAATATTGTCAAATTTATCAAATCAAAAGTGTTTTGACAAAACTTGCAAATTTATTTTGTAGAATCTAATGGGAAATGAAACACATTTTCATTGCGATAGGTCCTTGAGAAGGACAATTTCAATGGGAACAAATTCCTCGACTGGTTCAGGAAGTTAAGAATCTTTCTCACTCAAGAGTGTAAGCTCGATGTCCTAGAGACACCAGAGAAAAATGAACCCGCTCCCAATGCACCTAAGACGGATAAGAATGCTTATTGGAAGCACTCTAAAGATGTTGTGGATGTCAAGTGCCTGATGCTATGATCAATGAACTGTGAGTTGTAGAGACAATACAAGAACATGGACTCTATTGGGATGGTTACACATCTTAAGAATATGTACCAAGATCAGGAAAACAAGAGGGATATGATATCTTTAAGGTATTATTCAAGTGCAATATGGCTGAAGGAGATCCACTAGGTCCCCATACAGTCAAGTTGATTAGGTATGTGGAGAACCGTGCTAGATTGAAATTTCTCATGAGTCAAGAGTTGGGTATATATGTGATTGTACAATAATTGCCAAAATCATACAACCAGTTTGTCATGAACTATAACATGAATGATTTTGACAAGCCATTATCAGAATGACTAGGCATGTTGAGGATAGATAAAGTGTACATAAAGAGGAAAAACCCAAATCTATGATGATGGTTAGCAGAGGGAAGTCCAAGGGCAAAGGAAAAGATAAGAAGAGTTTTAAAGCTAGCCAGAAACCAAAGTCTTTTGCATTGAAAGCTAAGGGAGGAGTGAATAAGGAAGGAAAGTGTCACCACTGTCACCAACCTAGACACTGAAAAAGGAATTGTCCTCTTTACATAGAGGAACTCAAGAAGAAAAAGGAGATAGAGATATCTACTTCAAAACACGAGAAGAAGTAAGCTAGAACTGTGCAGAGCAAGATTTGCTGCCGCTACAATTGGAATCTATCATTCAAGTAATGGGCATGCAATTGAATTAATGAATTGCTATTATGTACCCACTAATAATGAAAAAATAGGTATCTTGTATGGACAAGAATATTATGAACATATTTGATGTTTGCCTTTCAAAGGTAATATCTTTTATGATAGTGGCCCCAATGTCTCATGGTTTATATTTGATAGTTCTAGAGACACTCATGTAGACACCGAATGACTCGATGACTCAAACAATAAATACTAATATAATTGTCATCTCAAGAACATAAATGAGAAATGCATTTCTAGAATCCATAATGATGGTCATCTAGACCCTTTTTGGTTATTGAACCAATAGAGACATGCGAATCTCATTTGTTGAGAAATATGGAAAAACCTCCCTTTACTAGAAATAGTGGGATAACAAGTATTCCATTAGGGATCATACATATTGATGTATGTAGACCTTTTATAATAAATTCCAGAGGTGGTTACTAGTACCTCATTAAATTTTCTGATATTCTCAGTAGATATGATAGATTGTGTTTAACAAAATACAAGTCTAAATCTCTTGAGGTGTTCAAGGAGATCGAATGAAGTACATAACCCACTTGGTATAAATATTAAAACACTTCCATATAATCGATGTGGAAATATTTTAACCAAGAGTTTGAGGACCTTCTGGGAGACCATGATAGTATATCATAATGAACTCCACTAGAAACACATTGATTGTGTATCATGACAGTGTATCAGAAAGAAGGAAACATGTCATATTTGTAGTGGTGTGATTCTCAATAAACCTAGCTAATCTTATAATTTCCTTTTTGGCACATGCTTTACACTAAAGAATGTACCATCTAAAATAGTTCAAAGACACCATATGAGATATTAAATGGGATATTTCCGTATATGTCTTTATAATTTTTTTGATTGAAAGAATGTATAAGAAAATAGTTTCTTGAAAAGCTTTATCCAAAAATCACATAAATGTTATTATGTTGAATACTAATTTTACAGTCCAACAAAATTGTTTGTTTCTAGGATGGGTGTATTCCTAAAAGGAATTTCATTCCAAAGGAATCAGTGGGAGAAAAATAGAACTCAAAATTTTTGAGACTAATAAGAAAACATTGAACCGAAAGAGGTATAATAGGAATAAGTAAAATCACAATTTTTTTTTTGGAATCTCAAGTTCCATATGCAACACAAAGCCTCATAGATCTAGTAGAACACTCCTCGAGTTTGAAAGATTAGGTTGCCTTATATATCAAGAAGGTGGTCGATTGGTCATAGATGAGCCAACAACCTACCTAGATGTTATTGAGGAACTAGAATATGAGAAATGGCTCGAGGCCATGAGATCCAAGATGGAGTCAATGTAAACCAACAAGTTATGACCTTAGTGGATCCATCTGAAAGGGAAAAACCCATAAGGTGCAATTGGTTCTTCAAAAGGAGACTGACATGGATGGTAATGTAAAAACCTATAATGGCAGATTGAATGAAATAATTTTTAGACAAATTAAATTTTTTGAACAAGATGAAATCCTATCACCAGTTGCCATGGTTAAATCCATTATGATCGTGCTTGCCATTACATCTTAGTAAGACTATGAGATTTGGAAAATGGATGTTAAAACCACATTCCTTAATAGGAATATTGTAGAGGATGTGTGCATGACACAACCTAAAGGGTTTTATAAATCCAATTATTTCAAATAAAGCCTATAAGTTACAAAGGTCAATCTATGGATTGAAGCAAGCATCTCAAAAATGGATCTTTGATTTGACAAGATAGTCAAAGAGTTCAACTTCAGTCGAAATGAAGATGAAATCTATTATTACAAAAATTGAGTGGGAGCATATTTATATTCCAATAATGATGGGGAATGACATCCTTATACTACAAATGTTAAAACCTATCAAGGAAAGTACATTCTCTACGAAGGGTTTAGGCAAAACATCATATGTGATTGGAATTGAGATCTATAGAGATAGATTTAGAAGAACTGAGAAAGAGAACATACATTGGAATGATGTTGAATGGGTTCGGCATGCATGACTCAACGATAGCAAATTTGTGAAATTAGTCTGTCTAGAGCCTCATGTCTCAATTCTTGTAAAAAAGGGAAAACATGAGTAATGTGTCATATGCATTCACAATTGGATCTATAATATATGCAATGTCATGTACTTATCCCATTGTCTCATATGTATTGGACATGACGAGTGGATATATGTTATATCTCAGTGAAAGTCATTGGACTGCCATAAAGAACATCCTTAATTTCTTGAGAAGAAGAACTAAATGGATCAATTCCTTGATTATGGTAATAAGGAAGAGTTGGGTGGATGGTCACACCAATGCAAGCTTCCAAATGAAAAAAAAATATAATGATCACAATCTAAAATTGTATTTGACCTTAAAATAGATCTATAACCTAGAAGAGTTTCTAGTAAGAGATAGTTGCTAATTCTACAAATAGAAGAAGAGTACCTTATTATTTTGAGAACAAGATAGGATACTGTATGGATCTATAAGTTCATGTAGATGAACTCGTGGGAGGTTCCAACCATTGATGACACCAAAGAAATAATATGACAACAATGGATCTAATGGATAGGCAAGGAATCTCAGATAGCATACTACAACAATTCTATCTCATGCGAGAAGTCATACATTGAGGAAATATGAAAACTTGGGAAATAGTGACTATAAGAAAATGTTGCTAAAGTGCTTGCGCAATAGAAACATGATGGACATGTTGAATATCACTTGGAATAAGATTCACAAGTGATTGGTTCTAAGTGCAAGTGAGAGTTCATGGGTATGTATGCCCACAGAAACAATCATATGATGATTGTAATGGGGCATCATATACTTGATTTGATAATTATTAAGATAATTCTATCTCTTATGAATGTATCAATCTTGAGATGATGACACAAACATGGTATACATCTAAAGAATGATGTTGCTCGATAACATATGTCTTTAGGTTGAGGACCTAAACAATGAGATCATATGTATGATAAGATTACATATATTCTTATTATGTCCCTAGTTGGATATTATTGTGGAAGAAAAATAGACAACAATAATACATAAGACTAGAGTGTCTATTGGTTGAGTAAATAATATCATTAGTCATGATATGTGATATCAAACAAAAAACATAGGTACACGTTAGAGAACATTGAATCGGACAAACCCACCATGAGAGTGATAGATAGAGACCATGGAATGGTATCAAAATCAAATCTCATAGTGATAGTGGTGATTTTGGATCTTAAACCTAAAGTCACTACACTCATCACATGTTGTTTGATGTATTTTTAGATCATCCAAAATGACCTTGAATAATGGTTTCCATAAAGGTGATGCTTGGTGCATTGTGATGCACGAGGATTGAGTGTGAGTGATGTAGATGGGATTTGTCCCTCCTATAGAAGATTGATATCTAGGCCACATGATAAGCGAGACTGAGAAACGTATGACCATACTCATGTGAATCAGTATGTGATATGTGAGACTCATATGCGTCTTAGACAATCTGCTCTACTTCAAGGAACATGGATTGACTATTGAGAGGATAAAGATTCCATGCCTAGAGTTCAACCTATATATCAGAGACAAAGGAACTATAAGATCACAGTAATACTAATCATGGATTGTAGGTTCAAGTTGTTCTCCAACTTTCTAATTACTTGGGTAGTAATGATTTGTTTCTAAATACCGCTCATTGCTTGTGATGTCATAAAGTGGTTATGGACATTCATTGTCGATGTAACTTGGAACTTATAGGGTCACAAACATTGGATGCATATGGAATAAAAATTTATTCATTAATGATGTTTAACTTGATTACTATAGTTCTTAGGTATTCAAGTTAAATAACAATAGTTGAAAATTGACTGTCTGGACTGTGAACCGACCAGTTCAAGTGTTGAACCGATCGGTTCAAGTGTCAGGTCAATTTGAACAACATTGGCTGAGCATTGTTGAACTGGGACGTGAACTGACTAGTTCATTTGGTGAACTGACCAGTTCAAGGTTTGAAACTAGCGATTCAACTTGTGAATTGCCCGATTCAATGCTTAATACAATCAGACCAAGGATTGATGATTACATCATGTTGTGCATTAATGGAATATTGAAAGATAATGTGACTGAGAATAGGAAAGCAAGTGAACTGACCCATTCAAAAGTTGAACCTATCGCTTCACATGTGAATCGACCGATTGAGTAGTGAACTAACTGTTTCAATGAACACAGTTTCAAGAAAATTGATAAAATCCCATCTCTTCAACTCCTAAATGATATGGAATCCTAACGTTGGTCATCCTATAAATAGGGGGCAATAAGGATTTAAGAAGACACAACAATAAGCTATGAAAACTTTTGTCCTCTCCAGTTGTGGTAACTAGAGGGCCTAAGCAAGTCCTACCCATAAAAGGGATGGACAACAAGGGACAGACAATATGGTAGAGTGAATCTACCCTAGCAGGTTGACATTCAAAGGGACAACTCCTTCCCCTTGGCTCTGGTAGCTCAACGAGGAGTTCCTGGTGGTCCGTGTGAACTATGTTGAGGTGTAGAGGCCGTCTCCACCACATAAGGAGGAGAACTAACACCACAGTATGTGGTGTTACACTAGGAGGCCATCATCACCAATTTTTCATGGCCTTGCAAATAGTACACATCACCGTTCAAGAATTGTCACTAGACTTGATCTAGGACTAGGTATATCTCTTGGTACCTTCTTTCCTAGATACATCATTGTTGACATGATTCCCTAATCAAGGAAAAGAGACAATTTTTTTCAATTGCCTTCTCAACCATCCCTATTCCCCAACAAGTCGACCCCTTTACAATCCATATTTTGAAAGTATAAGGCTTCACATGGTCCTAATCTAAAATCTATAATTGAACAATTTAAATTAGTTAAATGATTATGTAGGTAGCGTTGGTTAATCCATATGCAATGGTGTCTTTAATTCTTGGTTTATTCATTTTGTACCATTCTTTTCATTATTTTGTATTTAATTTAATAATCAATCACCCAATAATTTCCTAAATATTTATCTTAACATATTGGATTTAATAATGATTTCTTAATAAAGTTGTCTCTTGGGTTCCTATAAGCTATATTGTAATAAGAATCATGTATTTCTGGGTGAGTAGTACTGCACGTAGAAATAGGATAAAACTCAAGGTTAAACATCTTGGGATAATTTTTCATGTAGTAAAACTACACATCAATGTATGGTTGAGGAAGGGTCATGCTCTAAGGAATGGTCGTTCCATTATCTAGAGGCATGGCCTTGTTGTACATCACAACCATTTTGGCTTCTTGTCATGGGGTAGCTTCAACTTGGCTTCCTTCTTATGATTTTTATCTTGATAGCACGACTGTACTGAGTTATTACAGTTGTTTTGGGGGTTTTAGGCTACATATTAGTCTTGAACTTGTTCGTTCATGAAGATTTTTTATTCAATTGAACTTTTATAACTTGGGGTAGGTTCAGAGTGATCTTGGCTTCATTTCAGACTCCTCCAAGCCTGTAGGAACCCTAGATTCAACCTTCTTTTCTTCCTTCTATCAAGTAGCGGTCAAAGTACCTATAAAATACGTAAAAAGGATATGTATTGTATTTGATAATAATAGAGTTTATTGAGAAAATATAATGCTTTATGAAACATCTAGATGTAAATAATGAGAAAAATATACAAGATGGAGACACAATCTAGGTCTCATCAAGTAGAGACCCCATCTTCATTGCTAACCAACTAGATAGTCAGGCTTGAGAATGCACAAGTCTTTTGACTAACGACCCAAATTAGTATTAGGTCCTAAAGTAGTGATATAGTTACCTTATTTTTTAGTCGACCAATCAGTCAGACCTAGCAACAAATAGTCAACTAAATAACAACCTAACTACATTTATAAACTGTCGTTCAAGTCCTTGGAGTCACTGTAGATTGTGGGGGTTAATTTTTTCACTGACTAATGACCCAAGTCAGTTGACTACGGCCTGATACATTACTAAATATTATTGTTCTACCCAATAGATTCCTACTAAGAACCGTAAGTGCTTATAAACCCTAACAAAGGATGAAAAGTTTTCAAACATGTTGATACACCAAGATAACTTAAAATGTTAAGCTCAGACAATTTTATTCATGATCTATTATTCTAAAAAACCACAATGCCCCTAATACACCAATTATTTATTATTAGGGTTCCAATAACACCAAACTCAATTTAGGAATATCGAAAAATAACTAGGATGTATAAATGGTTTTAATTAGGATAGTTTGCATCCATTACTAATCAAGATAAAACCAAGTTGAGATGAAAATTCATGATTAGGTTTAAAATAAGAAATGATATCTCTTGTGTATAGGTGAAGCATCATTTAGTATCTAAATCATGTAATGTCATTCTTTTGTTTTAAGATTTTCACTCCATCATCATTTAACTATTAAGGATTTATCATGCCATGCTTAATGTTGGAAAGATTTTGACTAGGTCAAACCCCTCACATATCTTGATCAAGTTATACTTTTGCCATATATCATTTCTAAAAAATTGTAAACTAGGTTCAACATATTTTTTATGGCTTAACATTGACACCCATATAGAATATATTATATATCTGATCAAACTTGTACTAATAAATACCAGAGGCAACACTTATTAGTGATTGAACTACTACATTAACATCTAAATATTTCCATTCACTGTTCTCATGTATCACATTAATTATCTAATATTTGGTTATTAAATCCATCTCTAAAGTTCCAGAGTTATGTCTTATTTTGAACTCAAATTGTATAAGGTCAATATTTTAAATTTGACTGTCAAAGCTTATATGATTCTTTCTCAACCTACATAAATTTATCTGAACCCTTATCATGAGGAAGGTGCTATTTCAAGTCTGACCTAAGCATTCCATGCACTATCTCTAGATTTCATCTTGAGTTTATGGTTTTATAATCTATTCTATTGACCACTAATGATAGCTTGAAAATATCTATTCACTCAAGAAATAATAAACCTAGGACAAGAGTAAGACTTCTACCCATGTCATAAATGTTACACAACTATATCTTTTGTAACCATTCCATTCATCATAATGGAAATGCTAATTAAACCTACGCATTTCTAGAAAACAAGTGTTGTTTACGTCGTCAAGGGTTTTGGGACCTCCCTTGCCAAGATGTAAGGTTTTGAAGTATCATCCTTCTACACAATTATGTTCCTCATGATGAAATTTAAAGGTTCATATCTATTGTTGGAAGAACAAATAAGGTGGCATAACTCATAAAGTCATGATCCATCTATCTCAAGATTGATATCTTATTTCTTGGAGGTCAAATTTCTATGCCTTGTTTTCCTCCTTCATGGTTGGGAATGTGTCTCGTTCCTCTAGATTTCTCCCTCTATGGAGTGAATCCACCTAACCATAGAGGTCATCCTTTAGAACCTTCATAAAGTTCTTGGTGCCCATGTTTGGTTTTGTACCTACTCTTATATATCTTTTAAAAGACATTACAATATTTCTAAGGGAAAACATGTGCTCTAGATCCCTTATATTGTAATTCCTCTCCTATATTTTGTCTCCTTCAAGGTTTTACTTTGTTCTACAATGACTATAGGTAAAGTATTACCAATATAGGATACGAGAAGTGCTTGGAAATTTTGGACTTAAGTCCTCTACATTAGCCAAATAACTTATTGCTAGTCAGTTTAACTTAAGATTTGTATGTCTGACTTAATCTTAGTCAATTGACTATCACATGTGAGTTGCCACCATTTAGTTATTTCGACAAATGTGGCCCCCACTAAAACCTAGCTAGCAACACTTCTCTCTCTACCATGTTGAATTGCCACCATTTATTCATTCTTAAATAGAACTTATTATTATTGATCAATTGTCATAGCTTGGATCATGTCGACTGCTTAGATATCCTCTTATAGATACACATGGCCTATAACTAGCCATCAATGTTAATTAGTACTCCAAATTTGGGGGTTGTCATCCTTACTAAAGGCCTTAACTTAACCAACTTTAACTCAACTCCTTCTACTGACCCACATACTTCTTCACAATGAATCTAATGGTTCTAAAACCCTTTGCATCCAAAACTTATCCATTCCATTTTTAAACATCAAATATGCTTCAATTATTTTAATTTTATCATTTCTCCTATATGTAAAAGACACATTTACGTCAACTGAAACTAGAGTTTTTCTTATCCCAATTGATACTAATTATCTTATTTGTACTTACATGATTTCTTAATTATAATGTTTATTAAACAAATAATCTTGAATTGGCAAGATTAAACACATAATTATTCATCTAATTATGATATGTCTCGAAGCAAGTTTTAAGATTTAATAATTATCCCTTAACATGCTTCCAACATTATAATGTCATTATGTGCTACAAAATATGTTAATAAACATTCTGAGTGGGAGGAGACACTCTTGTGAAAAGCTATCTTATCGGGGTTAGAAGCCCAACTATCAGTACAAGAAGGTGGATATTGCCCAAGAATTAGTGGGGTTGCTCCCAATAGACTTTCTGGGCGCGTGTTGGTCCGACCGGTAATATAAGATGTATAAACACAATAAAAATGTGAAGTTTTAACTAGAACTTATTCTTGGTGTTTAATTAGTAATAAGATGTCATATATGATTTTATGATTGGGTTCAACCTAAGTATAAAAAATCATAATTTATATCTAAAACAACAATAATAAAGACCACCCTAGTACAATGATGATTGATTTGTAATAATTATGTGATTACATAGACCTTAAAGATAAACAAAGTAGTTCTAACTATGACCAAGACACATATTTTATCCTCTTGATATGCAATTAGCTCAGTTGGACAAATTTCATTAAGCATGCATTTTAGCTTGTATTCTATTATTTTTCATATATTACAAATGCCTATGTTATGATGTACATCACTTAGACTCTTTGAATATCATGAATTATTCTTATTCTTTGTTTTCAATACTATTCGGTAGTGTTACCAAACTTAAGCATTGAGAACATAAACTAAAAGTTACATTTTAGCTATATAGTGAAAAACTTGCATATATATAGGAGGTGGGTAGTAGACCACCTGAGTTTCTCATAGAACTAGGTGCAGTAGGTGTTCCCTCTAGTTTAGTTTCATACTAGTCCATAATCCATCTTATAAATTTTATTGATACACAAGTTGTAAGGCCCTCAACTCTGCTTAACCTATAAACATAATTTGTTCGACATAATTCACTACTACAGAACATGGCTTTAGTGACGGTTGTTTATGCCCTTTTAGCGACAGTTCTCAAGCGACACATATGTGGGCTCCACTAAAGGTCGAACTCTTCAGTGTCGGTTTATAACTGATGCCAAAAAGGCTTCGCACCACCGAAAACGCGCCAGCAGGGAACCTATCGGCGTCGGTTATGTATAGTACGCCGACGCCAAAAGGGTTCGCGCCACAAAAAGGTTGCCATCTAGGACACGTTCTGCGTCGGTTTACAACTGAAAACCTGACGCCATATTTCAAGACGCCATGTCCGTGCATCCCTGCACGGCCGTGTTTAGTACTATAGGTGTCAGTTTTATACTAATAACCGTTGCCATTTACCGCCACGGCCGTGCTTTCCTGCACGGTCGAGTTGTTTGTCATATTAGGCGGCGGTTTTATCCAATAACCGACGCTGTAAGTCTTTGATGACGGTGTTCTATAAATAACTGACGTCTATGTTTTTTTTTCTTATCAGTTTGCAGGCTTGCTATGTCTGGTCAGCAGGATGAGAACCTGCAGTTCAATTTTCTAAACTACATGTTTACGACATCCATTGATATCAGACTACAAACAGGCCACAAACCTGCAAAATCAACAAATATACTTTTCACACAAGTAGATAAATTCAAACATTAATTCAATTCTCACATTCACACATGTAGAAACATTCAAATACATGTAGAACCATTCAGACATGTATAAACATTCAGAAATATTCATTTACAAAATATCATTCAACATCGCTATCAGCATCCCAATTATATCTTACAATCGCCACTGCTTGTATGGCTGACCGGCCTAAATCGCGCGTCCTAAAATTGGAGGCGTATTGAGGTAGTCGAGCCTTCACATTTATAACCCGAATCCTTCTAGGCCCCCGCAACTTTGTTTATGGGGTCGAACTAGTCATACGGGGTCGAACACAGGGACAAGGTGGGTTGTGTTGACGACTCTGAATCGACACTCTACACTCCGGTGGATATAAAGAGATATTGAAATTCCCCAAAGGGAACAACCAGATGTCACTATTAAATCAAAGAAAACTATCTCCAACTGGAGTTACAAGAAAGATTAAGATTTTGTCATTTAGCAGTTTTTAGGAATTTTCATGCAACAGAAAATAGAAAGGTAAACTGCAGTTAAGGCGTAATGCAAGGGATAAGACTTTTAGAAAGACAAGCGGTAGCAGTAACACCCTGCACCCCTCCTCTCAGATCGGGTGCCTCTAACCAAGCTTCAACACCCCTCTCGAGGTTGCTGGACTCGAGTTAGAGTGGAGTGATACTAAAACAACTCCGTTCTGGGCACTCTCATACTCCAGAATCGGACCGAACACTAGAGCCACAACCCAACTCTCGAAGTAGTTTCGACGGGAAAGACGATTCGGTAGCTAAGCAAAACGCTATCCAAAACATGCAAGCTAGAGTTCAGATATCCAACACAGTAGTTACCCAATCATAAGGCACTAAGCATTAAACAGATAGCAATTTAGCATTTCTATTTCCATCAGCAATAAGGGTCTTAATACAATGCATAAGCTAAGAATTTAAATAACAGAATTAAAGATAGATGTCGCCTTCTTGATGTAGAAGGGCGACAGACTACTACTACTCCCAGCCCGATACCGTCCAGGGACCTATCCCGGTACAGCCGTGTCGGGCGGCACGAACTCTCGAACGGAACGCCTGACGGACGACTATATCGTTCGAAGACCCTGGCCGATACGCTCATGTCGGGCGGCACACCCTCTCGAGCGGCACGACTGACGGGGAGAGCAAATCGGTTTCGGTATCGTGTCGGCCAAGGATTCACATATACTACTGTCGGGCATTTTTGTCAGGCACTCGTGTCGCGTATCTACGTCGGCCGATATCGGCCCTCAGTGTCGTACGGTACAGTCCTAGGTGAACCGATCCCCTCCCTCTCGGGATGAGGAAGAGCTCACCTAGTGTCGCCCGGTACGAGCACTGGGGCACGATACGGTTGCTCTCGCACTTCTCTCGCAGATCGCTCAAGTCCCCAACTGTCCGAACGGTGAACTAACTAGCCATCCCGACTTATCCAACCTCCGACGTCTCCGACCTGTCTTTTCGGCTTCCTGTAGCTGCTATTTATACCGGCGGTTGAAGGAGTTATGGGGCTGAAAATGCCACGTAGCCCCCTTATACGCCGGTCGATGGATGTGGACGGCCGATACAGGTATGTCTTCGACGCGAGGCGCTGGCTATCGGTCATGTGGCTGGCGGCACGCCTGCCAGTGGGTGGTCGTGTCGCTCGACGAGTTGGGTAGTCGAGCGGCTTTGGCTCCTTGTCGGGTAGAAGGTGTGTCGGCCTGTACGTCCCTTTCGCAAGGTGCCCTTCTCCGCCAATCATTCTTGTGTCGCCCAGCCCCTGTCGGGCTGGGTTGTATCGGGCGTCAGGAAGGTCGAGACGGGCTTAGACTTATTGTGGGCCGGAATCGGCCTTATTGCACAAAAATGAGGAAAACCCTGTAAAAGATAGGAAAAACTGGAATAAGAGCGTTGCTTGGCCAATTATTGTGAAAATGCTAATAAAATAGAGGAAAATAGAAGAAAAGGGTAGTTTTGATAACAGAATAAAGGGCAAAAACGTCACAAAATTTGGTGTTATCAACTCCTCCAAACTTAGCTTTTTGATTGTCCTCAATCAATATTTAAACTAAACTTTGTGTTGCTTCTTCTTGCACAGCCAAACTTTAAGGCTAAAGGGTAGCACAAGATTTGCGATGTCTTGGAGGTAATGTTGTCTTAAAGCGAGCAAAAGACCTTGCCCTACTTGCCTTATTATTTTAAGTAAAATTTTTCTTCTCCACAGCTTCAGCGAGACTTTGGTGTATGATTCCGAAGTTAGCTTCCACACAAAACAGCTTTATTTTAAGGGCAGAAAGTTGTGTATAGGGTAGGCTAAGGCTTTTTGGGTTTTTCTTCTTGTTTCCCATCAGTCCATCCAGGTAAGGGTCCGTTAACGGGCAAGTGGTCCCTGCAGTCCAAGCCAGTTGGCTTTAGAGCAGTGATTTCACATCCTACGTACCACTTCCCCGGATCTACCATGCCTAAAGACGGGTACTTTTGGAAAACAAGTGTGTATATATTTTTTTCTTTTCTCTTATTGGGCACAACTCTCATACTTTTATTCACGCTCATAAGGCTTTTTTCTCTTTTTGGGATTTTTGCTGGGTAAGGGAAAACAAAAGAGATATCTGCTGTTTGGGCAGCTTTTTCCTCCTCCATACTCATCTCTTAGCTGTTTGCGAGATTATTATTTTTCGAAAATTTTTGGATGGCAAGGCACAATCTTTTGTTTGTTTGAGACAACATTATCAGAAAGACATGATAGAACTTGTACTCGTTAAATATACAGAAAGTAAACTTTGCAAGAAGTCACAACAGGTTTTTATTATTATTACAGCAACTTTGTACATATGCATAGGGGACAAAATAAGCAAAATTTTCAAAATTTTCAAAAATTTTGGTATAAACATATATATGTACACATGATATAGGAAAGAACAAAAGGATAAAGAACAAAATAATAAAGAATTTAAGATAAAGAACAAAAGAATAAGGAATTTAAGTCAGAGAGATCAGAGGATTTTTGTACCTCCCTCACTGGTACATGGTACCCCCCAAACTTACTCCACACTCTGTCCCAGAGTTGTGAAGTAGATGAGGTAAGGAAATGTTAATCAGTGAGGGTTAGATGATCAGCGCGCCTAGGCTAGCTAAGAGCTCCCACACATATTCTCCTCTTTTGCTGTGATAGTCGATGTGGAGGAGCTGATCAGGCGTTGCCTCGTTTGCCATCCATTCCAGGACGAAGATGCCGCAGTCGTTGGATAGTTGAATTTGCTGCGGGCTGCGGTGGCAGAACTGGAGTTCATGCCAGCTTCTTGCTTGCATTCCTAGGAATGGTTGTATCAGCGCTGCTATATCGATATAGTACTTTCATACTAATCATTCGAGAGATGTCAGCGCTGTCGATGTACAAGGCACTGGATGGTCTTTATTGCTGTCTGAGCTGTTGTAGAAAATCCCTGCTCGTTGTTGGGTGTACACTGTTAAGAGCGTCCAGTGGTTGTTGTGCAGGATTGGAAGGAGGATGGTATCCAGGACTCTACATTCCAATTCTGCTAGGAAAGCTTCCTTTGCCCCTTGTTCATCGGCTAGGCAAATGTCGTTGAACAGCATTGGATCTGCTATGTATGCGTGTTCAGACTTGTTTCGCAGTATCTGGATGTAGGTGACCGCCACAGATAACGCCAGACACCCTCCCTCTTTTACCATGTCCCTTAAGTCGTCAATCGGGACTATGACATCGCCTGCCGAGTAAGCTATGTCTGCAGGGTTGGAGTCAGCCAACTTCATGTGGATTTCGTTGACCTGTTCTTGTGTGAGGGTAGCGCATGAGAAACGGTCGAAGTTGTGGATTGACTCCTCCAGGTTCTGGGGCGAGGCATGTTCGTCGTGTCCGAAAACTTGTCACAAGATGTTTATTTGTTTGCCTGCCCCACAGACGTTCGTCTCTGCTTCTGCTTCTTTTTTAGGAGGGCTGCTGTGCTGAGATGACTCTTCTTCTTGTTTACTATCTAGCAGCTCTTCTGGTATCCCCGCGTCTCGGAAGTAGCACTTATCCTTTATCAGCAGAAATGCATATTTGCTTCTAAGATTGTAGAAGTTAGTATTCTGGAGTTGCTTGAAGTATCCGAAGATATGTATCATCTCCATGGCTCTGAGGACTACGAATGCGCTATTTCCACTTCCCTCATCTTCTTGGACTGGGAAGTCCTTTAGTGAGTAGAAATTCCAGACGCCGCTGTGGCGCTGGACTCCGTACTTGATGACCCGGTGGAGACGTAGCGACAGCAGTCTTAGCTTTACGTCCTTTGGGAGTAGGAACGTACTTCCTGTGTGCGGGACCTCTTTGCTGCAGCAACAATGCAGTTGGACATGATGATTTCGGAGGTCGGCAATGCACAGGAACCAGTTGTTTCTGTGTTTGTAAGGGGCCAGCACCAGTTTTGGATTGTGCACTTCAATGCAATCCAACATACTTTTTACCTGCGTAGAATTGTACAACCCCATCATTAGACTTCTTGCTAGGGCTGGGGTGGCAGCGTAAACTGTATGTTGGTTCTTCTTGTCAGCGTTTTCTATAATGGCCCCTTATAGCACTCTGAACAAACTCTTCCCTACGACGGCCTTGGCGCGGAAGATGTTTCTCAGAGTTCCCCGCTGTACTGAGAAATAACCGTCGCTCCAGAGTACCTCTTCCTCGTTAGCTTGCGATCTTAGGACCATGTTGAGCAGTTTCTGGTCTCTGATCGTTAGATATCCTATGACCCTTCTGTCAAAGTCAGCCATTTCGAAAGAAGGTATCTCTGTCGGTGCGGAGAAATCGGTGATGTCGGTCCTTGAACTCCTTCCTCTGGGGAGGTGTCTTTCGTTTGCAGTGCGGATGTCCCCCCCTTCTCCCTCGGATTCGTCAGAAGAGCCTTCCCCGACGCTGATATCTTCGTTGTTATCCTCAGCTTCGTCAAAGGGGGCTGAGGGAGAGGCCTCATTCAGGTCAAAAGGGATTTCTCGTCTGGAAGGAGTTTCATAGCCTTGCCCTTGTGAAGAAATTCCTCCGGTTGCTGATGACGATCTGTCGGAGGAGGAGGTGGATGAGGACGATCCTGACGACGCTCTTGACGATGAGGATTGAGAGCCCGGACCGGGAGGCGACGGCGATCTTCTCGGCTGCCTTGGGCGTGGATGGTCGTCCTCCCTGTTCAGACTTCCCTCGATCTCGCTAAGGCGCTGCAGAACTTGTTGAAGCATGCCATTCACTGCCTCTAGCCGGCCAGGTAGGCTGGCTAAAGTCAGCAGCTCTCGTTCCTGCCTATCCAGCCTCTGTTCAAAAGATGAAAACTTGCGGGTTAGGGGAAGAAATGTAGTAGAATGGTTTTCCATTACCTCCCGCAAGAAATCGAGTTCTTGTCCTAGCATCATTCCGAGCGAAGGAGGGTTTTCCTCTTGTCTCCCCCTTGACCTCGAAATGCTCCTCCCGCGCGAAGGTCTGCCTGACGAGGCAGAACCTACTTCTATTGTCCGCGCTGCTGATGCTTCTGGGCGAGGTGTCGGTGTTGCCCCGCCCTCTTGTTGTATCGGAGGAGACCGTGTTGTGGGGGACGGATGCTGCCCCATGTCGACGCTGTCAATGATCTCCTCAACAACTGCAACAGGTGACTTTGGCGGTGGTGTCGGCGTCACCTGTGCTCCTTCGATCTCCATTTGTAGGATATCGGCGAATACCTCATCGCTGACATCCGGTTGTAATTCATCAGTTGCCCTTAAGGGCGCAGTAGAAACTACGGGGACTGCAGCCGTCTCTCTCGCTGCAGTTCCAGTCCTTGTCTCGGCGACCTCCACGATCGTCGGTTCTTCTCTTGCCACCGCCGGCCTTGTTGTCATGGCTGTCGTTCGTGGCTCCGAGGCAGTGGGCCGCTCGGCAGGAGCTGTTGAAAATACGTCCTGCCGAGTACCCTGCGGGATGGGCCCCCTGGTGATCCCCCGCTCTTGGCTTCTTGGGGGCGGAGCGCAGCTTGCGCCCACTGCTACAGCCTCGATCTCGGCTGTGGTGAAGACTAGCTTTTCTGCGTCATAGGCAGCGCAACGAGGAAGCGGAAGAAGGATCTTTGTCCGTGCGAACTTGTAGAAGTAACTCCGCCCCTCCTTCTTTATTATACCCGACCTCATGAGGTACTTGAGGTCGATCAACTCGTCCCCTCTCGTTCTTGAGAGGCTGCGCGGCTCACGCGGGTATCCCAACCCCACCGTGATTAGGTTCACGATGCCACCCATGCAATATTCCTTGGTGGCATCCTTTATTGGGTGCAGCCTGTTCAGCAAGAAGCGCCCCAGGTTGATAGTTTGGCCCTCCATCATGTGCCACATGACGTGGAGTTCCTCCGAGTAAATGTTGCTGGACTCGTTCTTGCTGAAAAGGAGGCACGCCACCAGCTTGTGTATTATTCTCCAGAAGAACGAGTGCACTGCCGCCACCTTGCTCCCGGGTTTGAAAGATGACTCCCCGGTTAGCTTTTCCCAGATTTCTACGGGGTTGAACCCGTCTCCTTCGGTGATCCTTGCACCGTTATCTAGTCTCCTTCCCTCCTCTTCGCTGGAGGAGAAAATCCGGTTGAGCAGCTTTTCCGAAATGACGTGCTCTGCATTGTAAAGTCGCCCCTGGAGTCTGTCTGCTCCGCCATACATTCTGGCTTCTGCAGGTGTATTCTCTACTCGGTGAAGGGACACCATGAACTCCCTTGTGAGCTCGGTGTAGGAGGCGGATAGGCTGAAGCAGATTTGCCTCAGACCGGCTACAACAAGTACGTCCTCCAGTCTCCCGAAGATGCCCAACTGCATGAAGGATGACTGGTGGCCGAACCTGCTAGGCCTGTAGAGCTTGGCTCCTAGCTCAGCATACTGGCGTCCGTGCTCTTCATCTCTTGGTATGAACCTTCCTGGCGTGTGCTCCAAGGGTTTTGTTGTTGGAGCAGGTGCTGCAGCTGGAGTGGCCGCTTCTTCTGTCCTCACCCTCTTTCCAGACGCTGAGGGTCCAGCTGCTTCAGGGTTCGAGTGCTTCTGCCCGATAGTGGCCACCTCTGCCTCTGGTTCGGTGACGACTCTCCTGCCTTGCTCGCCAACGAGTCTAACGGTTATCTTCGTGCGTGCCATCCCTATAATCAATCAAATAAATGCTATTTTGTTATCAACAGAAAAATTAATAAGGGGAAAGGCACCCCGATATGACGGTACCGGGCTTCAAGACAAGATCAGGTGAAGCTTGCCCGATACAACCGTGTCGGGCGATACGGCCAAACGAAGCTGAGCACCCGGCAGGGTCTTGAAAGAGCGCTGCCCGGTACGAGAATAAACGGACGATACGGTCGCTGCCCGACACAGATGTATCGGGCAGGCGTGAGAGAAGCGTGTTGTGCGATAACAGTGTCGGGCAACAAGAAAATCAATCGTAAAATCCTCGCCCGATACATCGTACGCGATAAAGGTCGGTATCGGGTATGCTCGGGCGATAGGGCTGTCGCGCGATACCTTTGTTTTCCTTAAGGTGTTGTGCGTCACGGGATCGAAAGAGGTCTCTGCGCGACACGGGAGCGGAGGGCAAGAAAAGTACTGCACGATACGGTAGCTGAAAAAGGTAAAGCTCGGGAGCGCGACACGGTAAAGTTTTTGCCTTATATATAGCGGCCGAAAGTCGCGGTAAAAACATTCCCTCCCTCTCGGGCGCAATCTATAAGTCGCGGTTAGACCAGACTTCGTCCGACCGATACAAGATTTTTCGGGACAAGACTCCGAAGTAAAACCCACTTAGAGCAAGAGGCGACAGGCGGGTAAAACATCATTGGCCTAAGGCTAAACCCGGACTCAGATGGTGTTACCCATCCTGGAAAAACTAAAGTGGTGGCCCTTAAAACAAAAAGAGTCAGCACGCGTGCGCATGCACTGACTCGGGCCTTATTACAGTCCATAATGTTTGTAATGTCTGCCTTGCAAGAAAGTAAATAACATCCTATTCTAGGAAAATAAAACACGGGCTGCCTCCCGAGGACCGCTGCATTTCCTGTCTACAGCTAGACATCTTTCAGCTTCTTCATCTTGATCTATCTTTTAGCTGGTTCGGTGTTAGACGGGATCTTCCCTACAGGATTCTTCATAATTTCGGCGAGCTGCGCTAGCTGCTGGTTGATTTGGCGCTGATGTGTCTGCATATCTGCCAACTGGACCTGCAACGAGTTCAAAACCCCCGAGTTGGACATCGCACTTTGCGCTAACTGGTGATTAACGGTGTCCTATTTTTTGACAAAATCGAACAACTGGCCGATCACTTCGGATTGGTTCACCCCTTTCTCCTATTCGCGGGGCGGGCCTTGGTACTTTCCTGGTGCTTGGAAATTACCTTTTGCTGGCTGGAACTGGCTGATCTTGGTATATTGGCCGGATTCCCCCCTCTTTTCGAAAGGTTGCACGGGCCTGGCCAGGGTGTTTAGCTGATGCGAGTTCTCGGCCGCGTCTTTGTTGCCATAACTAAATCCAGGGTGGTCTGGTCTTTTGAAGCCCATGTAGGATACATTCTCGATCCTTTCTTCTTCCGAGTCGGAGTCGCTGTCGGTGCCGGGTTTGGTGTAGACGCAGTTGTCTACCCCATAACCTCCTTCACCGCAGGTAACACATTTCATGACTTTCTCAACTTGCTTCTTCCCCTTTCCTCCATGATCCTTCAGTTGTTTCACATCTGTTGCTATCCTTTGAATCTGAGAAGTTATGTTTTCCAGAGCCTTGGACTCAAGAGAGATTCCTTCCCCTGCCTACTTCGCCTGCCCTCTATCGGATCTATCATAGTCAACATCGGCCTTCAACTCAGCCATGTTCCTAATGATCTTTTCGGACTTGCTTGGCTTCTTCCCTAAGAAGTCACTTCCTGCTGCCGCATTCAGCGATACCCTTTCATCGGGAGTTAGCCCATTGTAGAAGGTGGAGACCAGGAAACCCTTCTTGAAATTGTGGTGAGGGCAGTCCCTCTGATATTCCAGATATCGTTCCCAGGCGTCGTGGAGGTTTTCATTTGGCTTTTGCGTGAAAGACGTGATTTTTAACTTGTTTCTCATCGTCTTCTCCGTGGGGTAGAACTTGTTTACAAATGCGTCAGCCAGTTCTCCCCATCCATTCAGCGCTTGGTGGGGTAGCCCAAGGTACCATGATAGAGCCTTATCCTCCAAAGAGAAGATGAAACCCTTGCAGTAAATGACCTCTTGGGGAACCCCTTGCATCTTTATGGTGTCGCAGATATTTTTGAAAGCATCATGGTGATGGTAAGGGTTGTCGCTCTTAGAACTCCCCCTGAAGCTTTTATTTTGAATCATGGAGATCACAGATGGCTTGAGCTCAAAGTTTGTAGCATTGAACCTTGGGATGATAACGGGGCACCTCGATCTATTGGCCTTGGTAGAAGCCAATTCTCTCAGAGTTTTCTCTTCTTCCTCTGAGTCGTCACTGTTGCTGGCGTCTCGGCGTCGCTCCCTGTTATCATGATTCCTCCTGTGTCTCCGACGACGTCTATGTTGATGATGCTCTTCCTCATGCCCTGGTGATTCTAGATCTTCTTGCCGCTCATGATCACTATACCGGTCGTTGTCTTCCGGTGGAGGCGAAGCTGGCCTCCCTCCTGGGCCTTCGTTTCCAGAAGATGGCTCTACGTGAGGAGGCATGGTTGACAATCTCGGTGTTCAGTAGATCAGAGTACCTGAAATCCACATAAAAATCATGTTCAGAAAATTATAATTGGGGTAAAGAATAATGCTTAAAGTAAAAGAAAAAGAAAAAGAAAAAGAAGTGCTGTCAAGCCTATTTCTAAGCTTGAGGCACGGGAGTGTAGTTAGTGGATTCGGATTCGTCAACAGTGCCATTTGCCTTGTCCCCAGAAACGGCGCCAGAAAGTTGACCGGCCTAAATTGTGCGTCCTAAAATTGGAGGCGTATTGAGGTAGTCGAGCCTTCTCATTTATAACCCGAATCCTTCTAGGCCCCCGCAACTTTGTTTACGGGGTCGAAGTAGTCATACGGGGTCAAACACAGGGACAAGGTGGGTTGTGTTGACGACTCTGAATCGACACTCTACACTCCGGTGGATATAAAGAGATATTGAAATTCCCCGAAGGGAACAACCAGATGTCACTATTAAATCAAAGAAAACTATCTCCAACTGGAGTTACAAGAAAGATTAAGATTTTGTCATTTAGCAGTTTTTAGGAATTTTCATGCAACAGAAAATAGAAAGGTAAACTGCAGTTAAGGCGTAATGCAAGGGATAAGACTTTTAGAAAGACAAGCGGTAGCAGTAACACCCTGCACCCCTCCTCTCAGAGCGGGTGGCTATAACCAAGCTTCAACACCCCTCTCGAGGTTGTTGGACTCGAGTTAGAGTGGAATGATACTAAAACAACTCCGTTCCGGGCACTCTCGTACTCCAGAATCGGACCGAACACTAGAGCCACAACCCAACTCTCGAAGTAGTTGCGACGGGAAAGACGATTCGGTAGCTAAGCGAAATGCGATCCAAAACATGCAAGCTAGAGTTCAGATATCCAACACAGTAGTTACCCAATCATAAGGCACTAAGCATTAAACAGATAGCAATTTAGCATTTCTATTTCCATCAGCAATAAGGGTCTTAATACAATGCATAAGCTAAGAATTTAAATAACAGAATTAAAGATAGATGTCGCCTTCTTGATGTAGAAGGGCGACAGACTACTACTACTCCCAACCCGATACCGTCCAGGGACCTATCCCGGTACAGCCGTGTCGGGTGGCACGAACTCTCGAACGGCACGCCTGACGGATGACTATATCGTTCGAAGACCCTGGCCGATACGCTCATGTCGGGCGGCACACCCTCTCGAGCGGCACGACTGACGGGGAGAGCGTATCGGTTTCGGTATTGTGTCGGCCAAGGATTCACATATACTACTATCGGGCATTTTTGTCAGGCACTCGTGTCACGTATCTACGTCGGCCGATATCGGCCCTCAGTGTCGTCCGGTACAGTCCTAGGTGAACCGATCCCCTCCCTCTCGGGATGAGGAAGAGCTCACCTAGTGTCGCCCGGTATGAGCACTGGGGTACGATACGGTTGCTCTCACACTTCTCTCGCATATTGCTCAAGTACCCAACTGTCTGAACGGTGAACTGGCTAGCAGTTCCGACCTATCCAACCTCCGACGTCTCCGACCTATCTTTTCCGCTTCCTGTAGCTGCTATTTATACCGGCGGTTGAAGGAGTTATGGTGCTGAAAACGCCACGTAGCCCCCTTATACGCCGGTCGATGGATGTGGATGGCCGATACAGGTATGTCTTCGGCGCGAGGCGCTGGCTATCGGTCACATGGCTGGCGGCACGCCTGCCGGTGGGTGGTCGTGTCGCTCGACGAGTTGGGTAGTCGAGCGGCTTTGGCTCCCTGTCGGGTAGAAGGTGTGTCGGCCGGTACGTCCCTTTCGCAAGGCGCCCTTCTCCGCCGATCATTCTTGTGTCGCCCAGCCCCTGTCGGGCTGGGTTGTATCGGGCGTCAGGAAGGTCGAGACGGGCTTAGACTTATTGTGGGCCGGAATCGGCCTTATTGCACAAAAACGAGGAAAACCCTGTAAAAGATAGGAAAAACTGGAATAAGAGCGTTGCTTGGCCAATTATTGCGAAAATGCTAATAAAATAGAGGAAAATAGCAGAAAAGGGTAGTTTTGATAACAGAATAAAGGGCAAAAACGTCACAAAATTTGGTGTTATCAATGGCTCTTGCCCATTCTTCTCTTACTTCATTTAATACTTCCATCGTATATGGAGCATGTACATCTTTTAAGCGTTTTCCTATAGTGTGGTCAGTTTTAAATACCTGTAAAGAGAATGATGCATATATATAAGTAATAATATCAAAATAAGATTGATATATTTCATACTTACTAATGAGACTATATATAATACCTCATGTATGGTATTGATGTCCAATGTGGCATATTGGATAATCATCTGCATAAATTGCATCACATAGTATGTGCATGCCCAGCCGTTGTCTTGTGTAGCGCACTATAAATTGAAACATACAAAATATTAAAAAATAAAACTAAACACAGTTCACATAAATAATATATACATTGGAGTCGGGAACTTACTTTTACGTTCTCCCAAATTATTGGCTAGTTCTTTTTCCTTGGGACCTTTCCTCCAACATTTTTGAATGAGTCTAAACTCCTACATGTTAATGTAACACAGTAAATTATATAATTAAATAGTAATGTAATAACATATGTTAATGGATATAAAAAATGAAATATTTCTCACCAGAATAATGGCAATCTCATTATGTGTCCAATTTTAGTATTCAATGTACTCCTCGCAGGATCTAGATAATAAACAGTGAACATCCCGGGGACAATAACTAGTAACTCCCAATGCCTACCGCTAGAGGTAAAAAAGTTAAAAATTAATAACTCAAAATCCACAATAAAAATGTAATTTTCTTAAGTCCAAATTATAAGTAAAGTAAACTTACTTGACATTGAATGGAGCTATTATTATCATCTTGTTTGGATGACCGAAAACTGTAAAAGCATCTATATAGTATTGTTGAACACTATCAGGGTCTTTACCTACCATACTAATCAATGATGGAATAAAAAATCCCACATGGTCAAATGCAAATTGTTTACATTGATTTTAGACTAAGTAGATGCAAAACATGTATTACGTATGCAGTAATATATAAGAAATCAAATCACCAGATCTTACACATGGTATATTGATGTATAAACAAGATCTCACCTTATCCATGTCTCTATCATTGATGTATTTAGCCAATCATATAGAAACAGCTCAATAATATCTTGTATAAATAAAGAGCTTTCGCATGATTGACCTACATAATTTGCTTCTAAAGAAACAATTATAGGGCAATGTATATTATGTGCCCGTAGCCAACATGCCATTCCCCTACAAGAAGGACCTAACGGGAATTTTAGGTTAGTTGGAACCCAACTTGGTAATGCAGGAAGTGGAGGTGGAGGCCTAGATGCTCTGGGTGTCGTCTTTTTAACCTGTTTATATAATTTTAGATCAATTGACCTCATATATACACATTAACAATCTAAAGTAATATAAATTTTTCCTTACAATTTCATTAGTGTAGACGACATCTGCTTTAGGCCACAATATCACCTCGCCTTCTGCCTCAACAAGTGTATCAATATTCGGGTGGGCATATGGCAATGTAGCTTCCATCCAATCGGGGAATACATGTATCAGGCTCACACGAACATAGCCCTATGGCATTGGAGTCTCGTGAAACATTGCCCCAGGAAGGGACGAGTAAGCTTGCGCCTCTGCACCAACATAGTCTTGCATTCTTAAGTGGCATGAATTCAACGCCTACAAATTTATGTTAAGAATGTTATACATATATACATATCATATTGAAAACATATCATCTTGAAAAGACTAGCTACAATTTCATAAATAATACTTACAACAGACGTGTTAGGCAGCGGTGGGTCTATAGGATTACTCTCAGTCTGTGCATCAGGAGAAGAGTGGGTCACCATAGGCTGATTGGAAGCCTGAGATGCCTGTCACTGTAGCATTTCTTCCCTGACCTTCTTAGCAACTATATCCTCGACTCTTTTATTCTCCTATACATGGATAAAAGAAACATTAGCTTATTATTATCAAATTCCCTTTTGTAGTAACATTCTAAAAAAAGAATAGTTTACCTCTTCTTGTGAAAGTCCCGCTCTGGGTTTGCACTGGGATGGCCCAAAGAATGCTTTGATGCCTACACCAGTGCCTACACCCCTAACACGTCTAGGATGCTCTGGGTTACCCAGAGCAACTGTCAATTCATCCTTTGTGCCCTGAGGGATTAATGTGCCTTGTTTCCTCTGCTCGTACAGCTCCCGCTAATCACCATCAACAGAAATTGGTAAGTTAACACCACAAATAATCAATATTCAAATGATTGTTCTAAGAGTTATATTTTACCATTTTCACAGCCACCTCAGTAGTTACGGGCTTCTTTATTTCACCCTTCTTGTTTTTCCTCCCAGCTATCCAGACATCATGGTGAGGCATGAGTGTGGCAGACTCCTGAGTCACAGTAGACTCCTGAGTAGCAGCATACTCTGCCTGTAGTCTTTGGCGAATGCTTGCATAGCCCTTTGGACCCATAGTGTGGTCATGCACATTCAGTGTACGCCTTGCTTTTTGCGCCTCACTGAGGGCCTAGTTAGTATGCACATTAATGATTTGGTTAGTCGCACTAAATGTTAATACAACATATATTAATTAAATTGGGAGTGACGCCTAATACCTTGAATTCTTCAGATTTTCTTGAAGCAACAAACGTGTCCCAATCTTCTTTGTCCAAGAAGTTCCACTGTTCAAGGGTTGACTTCTTCTTCTTATCACCATCTTTTATGTATTCTCTATTGAGATTTGTCCTATAGTTCCTTAGCATCTTTCCAACGCGTTGCATCATGCTTTTACGATGTAGCTTCTCATCCAATGCAAACAGATTCTGTAAAATAGAATTGTTATTAACTAGTATCCAAAAATAGAATTGCAAATAATAGAATTTGTAATCTACAAAATAGAATTGAAAATAATAAAAACTCATGCATAAATCCTTCCATATCATGTCTTTCTTCTCCTGAGGAACTTTATGCCAATTATCATACTTAACACCACAATGGCTTCGAGTGACAACCCCAAGATAGTTTACAAAATTATTGCGGTTCACTCCAATTGGATTTCCTCCATTATCGAACTCCATAGCCAATCTGTATCCACTGCCACTTAGAGATATCAACTTCTTCAACAAAGTGATGCCCCTTTTCTTGTTAAGTTTTTGGTGATGTGCATCACGTTCCTCCAGTCCTTCAGTGGGTACATCAACCTAAAATTTGACAAAAATAAACACACTGAATTAGCCCAATATAGAAATATAGGATATATGACATAACTAGAAGATAATGAATTTTATACAAATACAGGATATGTTTTTAAAACTTACATTGGTATCCTCGCCATGCTCATCATGGACAGCATGCTCATCATGGACTTCATGCTCATCATGGACTTCATGCTCATCATGGTCAGCCATCTGAAAATGTCATTAAAAAGGCAAACATTTAGCATTTGTATTAACTACAAGATAATGAGACATCAAATCTGAAAATGACATTGATATTAAAAAAGCAAACATTTAGCTTCAATAAAAAAATATAAACATGCATGCCTCTAAAATTGTGATCTTTTATCAATTAACAATCCTTCATTGTGATCTCCGCAGACATATAAGTCATCATTAGCTTCAATATTTTGTGGAGTTGGCAACCCAACTGAGAATGGACTGGAGTCATCATACTTATCATAGTACTCTTCTTCATCTATAGGATCTTCAATGAACTGTCTTTTACCATGAAGAACAACTAACCATTTATCATTTGCAGGATCATCGATATAGAATACTTGTTTCACCTGTGATGCCAATATGAATGGTTCACCCTTCTCGCCAATCTTTTCAAAGTTCACTAAAGTGAAACCCAATTCATCCACTATAACTCCTTTAGTGTTATCAACCCAATTACATTTAAAGAGTGGAATTCTAAAATCTATGTAGTCAAACTCCCATATGTCTTCAATGACACCGTAATATGACATTTTAGCTTCACGTGGACTCTTATCCTTTGCACTTGCAAAATACATAGTCGACGCTTGAAGAGTGACCCCACTATTTTGGATGACACTCTTATCATCTTGGCGCTTTGTGTAATATGTGAACCCATTAATGTCAAACCCTTCATAAGACATAACATTCGGTTTTTGGTTTAAAGGCGAGGCATTTGATAGTTTCCGTAATATCATTTGGTGTTTGAGATAGTTGTTGTAAGACTTTATCTTCAAACCACTTAGTAAAAGTCTTGTTATGCTCTCTAGCAAGCCACATTGAACTTGCTCGAGGATGTTGTCTCTTGATGAAATTGGAATGTTCCTCGATATAAACACTCACTATTGGTATGTATGCCCATAGATCAAGTCATGTGATGATTGTAATGTGATACTTTGTGAATGATTTGAATAATAATAAAGGCAATTTCCAATCTATATGTTTAAACTGTTTCTGAGATGATGGTGTAACATGATAGATGTCTAAAGATTGTTTTACTCAATGACATATGCTTTTGGGTTGAGGACCTAAATGATGAGATCATACGGATGCTAAGAGTATTCTTTCTTGTTTAGTCCCTGGTCAGTTGTTATTGTGGAAATAACCATAGACATCAATAACACTAACGACTAGATTGTGTGTTGGTTGATGACAGAATCTCATTAGTCATGATATAGTGATATCAAACCAAGCACATATGTACTTGTTAGAGAACAAGGTACCGGACAGACCCACCGTGAGAGTGACACATGGAACCATGACTTGGTAGTCACAGTCAGCTCTCACAGTGATGGTGGTGAGTGTGATTCTTAGACCTGAAATCACTACACTCAACACATGTCGTTGGGTACACTTTGACATCATCAAATGCAGTCCTGAAACACGGGTTGTTATAAAGGTGATGATTGGGTGGCTTTGACACATGGGGCTTTTGAGTGATAGATATGGGATTTGTCCCTCCTAAGGGAGTTTGATATCCTTGGCCACTTGATGAGTAGGATTGAGAAAAGGCATGCGCATGCACGTGTGAATCAATATGTGATATCAATGTCATACACATCTCACTCGGTCTACTCTGAGATCAAGGAAATGAATGAACATTGATAGGATGACTGTTCCATGCCTCGAGTTTATTTTGGATATCAGTGACAAAGGAATTATACATTCATTGTAACACCATTCATGGATTGTAGGATTGAAAGTTGTTCTCCAACTTTCTTTTTCACTTGGGTAGCAATGATGTGTGACTAGGCACCGCTCTTTGCTTATGAAGTCATAAGTGTTATGGACTTTCACTGCCAACGTGAAATGGACCTACAGGGTCACACACATAGGATTTAACCTGGAAGAGGAGTTTTGTCCACAAGCAATGTTTAGATTGATTACTAAAGGAGTTTACTAGTTCAATTAAACACTCAATTAATCGGTAGCTCAATATCATAATGTTCAAGGTGTTGGACGCATTGATTGGAGTATCGGATTGATTGATTGAAATCGCAATTGACTGATTCTGCACAACCTGCACTCCCAACTGATCGGCTCATGTGATGAACCAGTCGGCTGAGGTTGCTGAACCGGTCGGCTCAATTGTTGAACCGATCGGCTCGTACACAGAGTGAAATGAGTGGTTTAAGTGTTGAACCGATCGGTTCAACTGGTGCAACCGAGCAACTTGGGAAAGTAGGATTGGTGAGAATTTTCCTTTCATTTCAATTATCCAATTTGATTGGAAATAGGATTGGTATTTGATACCAATTGGAAACAAAAGAAGGAAAGCCAATCGGGAACCAACCTGGAACCCCAACCGACCGGTTCAGGAGTGAACCGATCGGTTCAAGGGTCCCAAACGATCGGTTCAGTAGTGAACTGATCGGTTCAGGTCCCCAACCGACCGGTTCACTTGTGAACCGATAGGTTCAGGTTGCGAGTTGGTTGCTTTTGTGGAAAATTTCGAACCCTTCTACTCCTGCTTTTAGTTCCATATTGCCGGGGACAGAGAACCCTATCCCATGACCCGCCTATATATATAGGGGTATTGGGGGCTTCTCAGAGTACAACTCAATGCAAGTTGATTGCTCTGCAAAGTTGTCGTTCTCTCTGGTTTTGGTAACCGAGAGAGAGCCCGAGCAAGTGCTTCCCGCAAAGGGAGGTGCAACAAGGGAAGGACAAATGCAGTTGCAATTGATAGTAGGAGAGTGTGTTGGCGACAAGTACGTCAACAGGAGGGTGCGACTCCTTCCACTTCCTTGTGGGACAAGGAGAGTGGAGTTCCAGGTGGTCCGTGTGGACTACTTCAGAGGCGGGAGGTCACTGCCGCTTAGGAGGACAACTGTCATCTGACAGTCCGGTAGGAGGAGGATTCGTGAGTCCCGGTGCGACCAAGAGCTGCACAGACACCATCCAAGACTGGAGGTGAAGACCGCGCAAGGCGTGAGGTACTGTCGCAGAGCAAGCCTCGGGACAAGGTATGATTCACAAACCATCTTTCCTATTATATAGACGTTGACGCGATTCCTTTTGTTCTGGGTTTGAGGAGAAATTTTTTTGTTTCCGCTGCTTCTCTGCCTCCTCTAAAATCCAACAGTGGTATCAGATCCACGTAAATCACTCTATATTTTAGGATTATCGATATGATCAATTTTGGTTTGTCACCTTTATTTATTGCATGCGATGTGAATAATATCGGCTTTATACATGTCCAATCCACAAATCCCTAATATACATATATGATATGTAATATTAATGCACTCGATACGCGTCGCCCTTAAGCGAGTTTTGTGGTGGATGTGTAGCATGATTATGGCCTATAAACCCCTATATCTGTGTGTGGTTGTTTGTGTGGTTGCTTGCATCTCAGTCTACGCACTGATTCCCCTCTCCTATTCCTGATGTAACTCAAAATAATTTGAGAATTCTTTTTGTACCTTTTCTCCCCCCGAATGTAACTCGGGGTTTTATCAATTCAATTGTAAATAGAATAGATTTTATTTCTTGTTATGTCAAAGAACGACGGACAACCTGAAGACGATCGGTTCAAGGCGTGAACTGATCGGTTGGTGATCCAGACGGCCAGTTTGAGGAGCGAGATGAGCGGGTGGCGACCTGAGGAGATGCATGATGACTGGTGAACTGATCGGCTGGAGGTGCCAGTCGATCGGCTGGTGGCACCCGAACAACCAACCTGATGGCGAGCCGATCGGTCATGGAGATGAGCTGATCAAACCCAGAAAGGCAGGCACAGATTTCATCTTGTACAGGTTGCATGTGATGTAGACCTAGATGACTGTGATTCCTCTTGGCTCGAGTAATCACAATAGGATGGCCATAATCATTGCTTTTTATCATTTTGCATGTTTTCTGTGGGATATAGCATGTATATGATACTTACTATATATTGTGGTGATTGGATATGTATATGTATATAAAAACCAAATCTCTCATTAAATATTAAGTTTTAGATGCCTTCCAAATGTGACACACGTGAAAAGCTTGATCGACCAAGTGTGGGCACGCCCAAGCATGGTGCACCATCTATCTCATGGAAGCGTGAAGGATGAATGTGTGGGTCTGCCCAAGCAGGGTGCATATTCATCGTGTTGGCTTTGGGTCAGACTTAACAAGGTGACCTAGATAGGATCTAGCACCTTGAGGCATGGAGATGATCATTGCAAGGAGTTGCATATGACATCTTTCAAGAGTTGGATATGATACAATTGGCAAAGAGTTGCCTACCTGGAAGATCTGAGTTGTGGGTGACAGCCCAAGCTGGTCCGTGGCTCAGAGGATTTCAGGATCTTGACCCACCAGAAGATTGTACGCTGCAATCTTCCGAATTGATGGTGAGGGCTATCAATTTGAGTCAAAATAGTGGGAGCGGTAATTAATTAAAGGCCTAATTAACTATCATCAAATTTATTCAAATCAAATCAAAAGGAGTTTTGACAAATGCAAATTCTCTTGTAGAATGGAAAAAGAATCATCTTTTAAAATGGGCAAAATATTTGAGAATAAATTCCATAACTGGTTGAGGACTGTGAGAAGTGTTCTGCACAATCCAGATATACCAGGAGCCTTAGAATGCACTCTATGTACGCTTAATGCGTTAGTGAAGAAGAAAGTAGGTAAGGGAGAGAAGTGTTCTCTCGCCAAACCAATTTCTTCTACATGGAGAGGATGGAAGGAACAATGGAAGAAGAAGTCGGAGATAGAGATCTCTACTTCTGGTGTATACGTAATAGAGATTAACTTTACTACTTCTTCGTCATGGGTACTTGATACCGGATGCGGATCTCACATTTGTTTAAATGTGAAGGATCTTAAGAGAAGTAGGCCTTTAGGGAAAGGCGAGGTTGAACTATGTGTTGCCAATGGGGCAAGAGTTGCCGCCAGTGCCGTAGGAACCTATGAGTTAACTCTACCTAGTGGGCTAATAATAGAGTTGAAGAACTGCTATTATGTACCTGCCATAAATAGGAATATCATTTCCATCTCTTGTTTGGACAAAGATGGATTTGAATTTCTTATTAAGAATGGAAAATGTTCCATATCTAAAGATGGGATCTTTTATGGCAGTGCCCCTATGTCTTATGGTCTATACTTGATAGACTTGGAGACAAGAGTATACAACGTAAACACCAAAAAGCAAAAACTCAACGACTCAAACAAAACATATCTCTGGCATTGTCATCTAGGGCACATAAATGAGAAGTGCATTTCTAGACTCCATAAAGATGGTTATCTAGACTCTTTTGATTATGAATCAATAGAGACATGTGAATCTTGTTTGTTGGGCAAGATGACCAAGACTCCCTTTTCAGGTAAAGGTGAGAGAGCTAGTGATCTACTAGGACTCATACATACTGTTGTATGTGGGCCTTTTAGAACTAATGCCAGAGGTGGGTATCAGTACTTCATTACCTTTACTGATGACTTCAGTAGGTATGGCTATGTGTACCCGACGAAACATAAGTCAGAAACCCTTGAAAGGTTCAAGGATTTCATGAATGAAGTACAAAACCAGCTTGGTAAAAGTATTAAGGCACTTCGTTCCGATCGAGATGGAGAATACTTAAGCCAGGAGTTTGAGGACCTTCTGCGAGCCCGTGGTATTATATCACAATGGACTCCTCCTGGAACACCACAGCATAATGGTGTGTCTGAAAGAAGGAATCGCACATTGTTGGATATGGTGTGATCAATGATGAGTTTTGCTGATCTTCCAATTTCTTTATGGGGTTATGCTCTTGAAACCGCCGCGTTTACGCTTAACCGTGTACCATCTAAATCGGTTCAAAAGACACCGTATGAGATATGGACTGGGAAGCATCCCGATTTGTCTTTTCTAAAGATTTGGGGTTGTGAGGCTTACGTTAGGAAAATGTTTCCTGATAAGCTTGGACCCAAATCCGATAAATGTTATTTTGTTGGATACCCCAAGGAAACGAGGGGATACTATTTATACCACCCTACTGACAACAAAGTGTTTGTTGCCAGGACAGCTGTGTTCCTAGAGAAGGAATTTATTTCCAAAGGAAGCAGTGGGAGGAAAATAGAGCTTGAAGAGGTTCAAGCCCAACAAGAAGACATAGAACCGGTAGATGTACAAGAGGAAATTGGAGATTCACAAGGTGTTGTGGAATCTCAGTCTCCTCAGGTAACACAAGGACCTCGTAGATCTAGTAGGACCCACCTTGAACCTGAGAGGTTTAGATACCTTATAACTCAGGAAGGTGGAGAGTTGATCATAGATGATGATCCAACTACCTATGTAGAGGCTATGGAGGGACCAAATTCTGAGAAATGGCTTGAAGCCATGAGATCCGAGATGGAATCCATGTACTCCAACAAAGTATGGACTTTGGTGGAACCACCCGAAGGGGTAAAACCCTTAGGGTGCAAGTGGGTCTTCAAGAAAAAGACTGACATGGATGGCAATGTGCAAACTTATAAAGGTAGATTGGTTGCAAAGGGATTTCGACAAGTTCAAGGTGTTGACTATGACGAAACCTTTTCTCTAGTTGCCATGATTAGGTCCATCAGGATCATGCTTGCTATTGCAGCTTATTATGACTATGAGATTTGGCAGATGGATGTTAAAACCGCATTCCTTAACGGGAATATACATGAGGATGTGTACATGACACATACTGAAGGTTTTGTAGATCCAAAGAATGCCAATAAAGTCTGTAAACTGCAAAGGTCAATCTATGGATTGAAGCAAGCGTCTCAGAGTTGGAATCTTCGATTTGATGAAGAAGTCAAAGTGTTTGGCTTTATTCAAAATGAAGATGAACCTTGTGTGTACAAGAAGGTTAGTGGGAGCTCGACCACATTCCTCATATTGTATGTGGATGACATACTTTTGATGGGGAATGATGTCTTAGCCTTAGAGAAGGTAAAGACCTGGCTTGGGAAAACTTTCTCAATGAAGGACTTAGGAGAAGCATCCTATATTCTAGGAATTAAGATCTATAGAGATAGATCTAGAAGGCTTCTCAGACTAAGTCAGAGCATGTACATTGACAAAGTGCTGAAGCGGTTCAGCATGGAGAACTCAAAGAGAGGCAACATCCCCATGCTACATGGAGTCACCGTCTCTAGAGCTCAATGTCCCCAATCTTGTGAAGAGAGGGAGCGTATGAATGGGATCCCATATGCATCAGCCATCGGATCCATCATGTACGCTATGTTGTGCACACATCTAGATGTCTCATATGCTCTCAGCATGATGAGCAGGTACCATTCAGATCCCAGGGATGCTCACTGGACAGCCGTAAAGAACATCGTCAAGTACTTGCGAAGGACTAAGGATCAATTTCTTGTGTACGACGGTGAGGAAGAGCTGGTTGTAAAGGGTTACACCGATGCAAGATTCCAAACCGATAAAGATGATTACAAATCGCAGTCAAGATTTGTGTTTTTCCTTAATAATGGAGTTGTGAGCTGGAAGAGTTCCAAGCAAGAAACAGTTGCCGATTCTACTACAGAGGCTGAGTATGTTGCTGCTTCAAATGCAACAAAGGAGGCTGTGTGGATCAGGAAGTTCATTACTGAACTTGGTGTAGTTCCCAGTAGCTGTGATGCAATTGAGCTTTATTGTGACAATAATGGAGCTATTGCACAAGCTAAGGAGCCCAGATCACATCAGCGGTCCAAGCACATACTGCGGCACTTCCATCTCATACGAGAGATCGTACAGCGAGGAGATGTGAAGATTTGCAAAGTACCAACTGAAGACAATATAGCTGATCCACTGACTAAGGCCCTTTCTCAGTAGAAGCATGATGGTCATGCTAGGTCATAAGGACTGTGTTTCCTTGGTGACTAGCTCTAAGTGCAAGTGGGAGTCTGTTGGTATGTATGCCCATAGAGCAAGTCATATGATGATTGTAATGGGATACTTTGTGAATGATTTGAATAATAATAAAGGCAATTTCCAATCTATATGTTTAAACTGTTTCTGAGATGATGGTGTAACATGATAGATGTCTAAAGATTATTTTACTCAATGACGTATGCTTTTGGGTTGAGGACCTAAACGATGAAATCATACGGATGCTAAGAGTATTCTTTGTTGTTTAGTCCCTGGTCGGTTGTTATTGTCGAAATAACCATAGACATCAATAACACTAAAGACTAGATTGTGTGTTGGTTGATGACAGAATCTCATTAGTCATGATATAGTGATATCAAACCAAGCACATAGGTACTTGTTAGAGCACAAGGTACCGGACAGACCCACCGTGAGAGTGACACATGGAACCATGGCTTGGTAGTCACAGTCAGCTCTCACAGTGATGGTGGTGAGTGTGATTCTTAGACCTGAAATCACTACACTCAACACATGTCGTTGGGTACACTTTGACATCATCAAACGCAGTCCTAAAACATGGGTTGTTATAAAGGTGATGATTGGGTGGCTTTGACACATGGGGCTTTTGAGGGGTGAGTGATAGATATGGGATTTGTCCCTCCTGAGGGAGTTTGATATCCTTGTCCACTTGATGAGTAGGATTGAGAAAAGGCATGCGCATGCACGTGTGAATCAATATGTGATATTGATGTGATACACATCTCACTCGGTCTACTCTGAGATCAAGGAAATGAATGAACATTGACAAGATGATTGTTCCATGCCTCGAGTTCATTCTGGATATCAGTGACAAAGGAATTATACATTCACTGTAACACCATTCACGGATTGTAGGATTGAAAGTTGTTCTCCAACTTTCTTTTTCACTTGGGTAGCAATGATGTGTGACTAGGCACCACTCTTTTCTTGTGAAGTCATAAGTGTTATGGACTTTCACTGCCAACGTGAAATGGACCTGTAGGGTCACACACATAGGATTTAACTTGGAAGAGGAGTTTTGTCCACAAGCAATGTTTAGATTGATTACTAAAGGAGTTTAGTAGTTCAATTAAACACTCAATTAATCAATAGCTCAATATCATAATGTTTAAGGTGTTGGACGCATTGATTGGAGTATCAGATTGATTGATTGAAATTGCAATTGACTGATTCTACACAACCTGCACTCCCAACCGATCGGCTCATGTGATGAACCGGTCGGCTGAGGTTGCTGAACCGGTCGGCTCAATTGTTGAACAGATCGGCTTGTGCACAGAGTGAAATGAGCGGTTCAAGTGTTGAACCGATCGGTTCAACTAGTGCAACCGAGCAACTTGGGAAAGTAGGATTGGTGAGAATTTTCCTTTCGTTTCAATTATCTAATTTGATTGGAAATAGGATTGGTATTCGATACCAATTGGAAACAAAAGAAGGAAAGTCAATCGGGAACCAACATGGAACCCTAACCGACCGGTTCAAGAGTGAACCGATCGGTTCAAGGGTCCCAAACGATCGGTTCAGTAGTGAACCGATCGGTTCAGGTCCCCAACCGACCGGTTCACTTGTAAACTGATCGGTTTAGGTTGCGAGTTGGTTGCTTTTGTGGAAAATTCCGAACCCTTCTACTTCTGCTTTTAGTTCCATATTGCCGGGGATAGAGAACCCTGTCCCATGAACCGCCTATATATAGGGGTATTGGGGGCTTCTCAGAGTACAACTCAATGCAAGTTGATTGCTCTGCAAAGTTGTCGTTTCCTCTGGTTTTGGTAACCAAGAGAGAGCCCGAGCAAGTTCTTCCCACAAAGGGAGGTGCAACAAGGGAAGGACAACTGCAGTTGCAATTGACAGCAAGAGAGTGTGTTGGCGACTAGTACGTTAACAGGAGGGCGCGACTCCTTCCACTTCCTTGTGGGACAAGGAGAGTGGAGTTCCAGGTGGTCCGTGTGGACTACTTCAGAGGCGGGAGGTCACTGCCTCTTAGGAGGACAACTGTTATCCGACAGTCCGGTAGGAGGAGGATTCGTGAGTCCCGGTGCGACCAGGAGCTGCACAGACACCGTCCAAGACCGGAGGTGAAGACCGCGCAAGGTGCGAGGTACTGTCGCCGAGCAAGCCTCGGGACAAGGTATGATTCACAAACCATCTTTCCTATTATATAGACGTTGACGCGATTCCTTTTGTTCTGGGTTTGAGGAGAAATTTTTTTTGTTTCCGCTGCTTCTCTGCCTCCTCTAAAACCCAACACTCACTTCGTCCATGTTGCGTAAAATATATAAGTGAGCTTATTCCAACTGCTCACGGATGATTACTTTCACCCGTGATCCCAAAATTCCTTTGCCCTCCTCAATATTCTTGTCATTAACAGGAGTGTTATTACCACTCAGAAAGTCATTGCAAAAATCCATAACCTCTCTCGCCACATAACCTTCAATAATACTCCCTTTAGGCCGATAACGGT
This sequence comes from Alisma plantago-aquatica, assembly GCA_963693085.1. Lineage (NCBI taxonomy): Eukaryota > Viridiplantae > Streptophyta > Magnoliopsida > Alismatales > Alismataceae > Alisma > Alisma plantago-aquatica. The sequence goes on along the minus strand of OY856409.1, from coordinate 1,029,860,862 downwards.
TTCGAACATCACCTTTAAAAATGCTCATGTATCGTTCAAAGGGATACATCTAATGCAAGAAAATTGGTCCCAACATTTTCACTTCCCTAGTCAAGTGGACAACAAGATGTAGCATGATATCAAAGAACGAAGGAGGGAAATACATCTCAAGCTGACATAGGGTAACAACCACTTCTCTTTGCAAATTATCGAGAGCATCAGGGTCAATAACTTTACTGCATAGACTGTCGAAAATGAAACAAAGTCTGGTGATTGCAAACCTTACATGCTACAACAATATAGATCGAATTTCCACGGACGATATTTGTTGCATTAGAGTGTGACAATCAGGAGATTTAAGATCTATCAACTTCAGATCTTTCATTGATACCAATCTATGGATGTTGGATGAGTAACCCTGTGGCACCTTAACATTTACCAAGCATTCATAAAAGACTTTCTTCTCCTTTCTAGACAACGTGTAACAAGCGGGAGGTAAGTATGTTCTTTTATTACCCATTTCACATAATTTTGTTAATTCTGACCTTATTCCCAATTCACGTAGGTCCAGTCTAGATTTTATCCCATCTTTAGTCTTACCTGGTATATTTAACAGAGTACCAATGATGCTATCACAAACATTTTTCTCAACGTGCATTACATCGATACAATGCCTGACTGTCAAAGAACTCCAATAAGGAAGATCCTAAAATATTGACTTCTTCTTGACTGAAGAATTGTCACTCTGTGTGGCCGTACTACATTGTGATTTCTTACCAAATTCATTGATAATGTCTTTTACTTTTTCATAAACAACATCCCCTGGTATAGGTTTAGGTGCAGTCCGTTCATCATTCCATCCATTGAATGCTTTGTGCTTCCTACGATATGGATGGAATTTTGAAAGAAACCTTCGATGACCAAGATATACAGTCTTGCCGCCATGTTTTAGTCTTATTGAATTAGTGTTTTCTTCACATATAGGACACGCTTTAGCTCCTTTGAGACTATATCCAAAAACATTCCCGTATGCTGGAAAGTCATTAATAGTGTAAAATAACATAGCATGCAAACGAAATGTCTCTCTTACTGAAGCATCATAGGTCATCACACCTTCAGCCCAAAGTTTCTTTAAGTCATCAATCAGAGGTTCAAGATAAACATCGATATCATTTCCTGGTTGTTTAGGGCCCGATATCAACAACGACAGCATGACGTACTTATTTTTCATACAAAGCCAGGGAGGAAGATTGTATATAACAAGCATGACTGGCCAAGTGCTATGTTGGCTGCTCAATGTCCCGTACAGATTCATCCCATCTGTACAAAGCCCAAGTCTTAGATTCCTATCTTCTTCACCAAATTTGGGGTACAATAGATCAATCTTCTTCCACTGTGGGGAATTAGACGCATGTCGTAGGATCCCATCATTATTTTTCTTAACATCTGCATACCACCTCAAATTCTTTGCATCTTTCGGATTTGCAAACAAGCGTTGAAACTGTGATATTATAGGTAGATACCACATCACCTTGGCAGGAGAACCAGTTTTGGACTCCCCCGAAGTCGTCAATTTATACCGTGACACACCACATTTTGGACAATCTTTCAAATCCACATAGTCCTTTTGAAATAATACACAATCATTCGGACATGCATGTATCTTCTTGGCCTCCATTCCCATTGGGCACAACAATTTCTTTACCTAGTATGTTGAGATTGGCAACTCATTTCCTTCAGGAAGCATTTCTTTCAACAAAGTCAACAATGAAGTGAAGCTTTTGTCGCTCCATTTATTGTTAGCTTTCAACTTATACAATCTCAACACATCGCTAAGCTTCGTAAACTTAGCACAACCTGTGTATAATGGTATCTCAACATCATGCACAATGTTTCTAAAGATAGGAGGTGGATCAGTGTGCTCTACCCTACAACTATCCAACATCGCATCAATGATGTCTACTGGAACTGGTTCGTTCACATCTACGTCATCAGAGGCAATTTCTTCTTCCACCCAAGCACTACTATCGACATCCACTGGTTTCGAGTTTGAAATCTCTCCATGCCAGTGCCATTCTGTATAGCCTTGTACAATCCCATTGCACATGACATGACTTTTGATTTTATCACCAGTGCTGACTTTCAAGTTGTTACCGCAATGCCTACATGGACAGTAGAACCTATATCCAGGTTCTTTCCTATGTTCCTCGTCAAATCTAATAAACTGATCAAGACCAGATATATACTCTGGGGTGCAACGATTGTGAATGGAGATCCATGATCTATCCATTCTATGATCAAAGAGAAAACAAGTATATATTAGGACAAGATTAGAGTCTACGGTTAACAAACACATGTGTACCACCTATCCCATCCTTGAACACCTAATCTCACTAGTAATGTATAATGTGTATTGGGTTTTCGAGAAAATTTCGGTAGCATTTCCCCACTATTCTCTAAGTACATATGTACTTAGAGAACAAATAGGGAAATGTTGCCAAAATTTTCTCGAAAACCCAATACACATTATACACTTACATCCTAAGTGAGATTAGGTGTTCAAAAACAATCCCAAACCGGGGACTATCTAAGATTTACTCCTACTGAGTAAATCTTGGACGGGTTTCTAGGCCAACAAACACATGTGATGTCATTCTTATCTATAATAAATGTGTACCACCTATCCCATCCTTGAACACTTAATCTGACTAGTAAGTGTATAATGTGTATTGAGTTTTCAAAAAAAAATTGGCAGCATTTCCCCGTTGTTCTCTAAGTACATATGTACTTAGAGAACAAACGGGGAAATGCTACTGGAATTTTCTCGAAAACCCAATACACATTATACACTTACATCCTAAGTGAGATTAGGTGTTCAAGAACAGTCCCAAACTGGGGACTATCCAAGATTTACTCCTAATGAGTAAATCTTGGACGGATTTCTAGGCCAACAAACACAATAATAGATATGTACATGTTAGGGTTTCATCAAAATTAATGTTAGGGTTTCATCACAATTGATGTTAGGATTTCAACAATGTTAGGTTTAATCAAATTAAATTAGGATTCTAGAATTGACAAGTTTAAATCTTATTTCAACATGCATCAAAATTTACTGAATTAGGTCAAACATTACGATTAGAAGCACAAATATATACAAGAAAAAGATTTGTTCATATCCTAGGATTTACATAAAGCATTACATAAAAATTTGTTCATATCCTTACCAACAGCAAGCACGACTGTGGTTGTGTTGGCCTACCACGGCTGTGCTGGACAACACGGTCGTGGTAGGGCAACACAGCCATGACCGTTACCATGACCGTGCTGTCCAGCACGGCCATGGTAGGCCAACACAGACATGTTCGTGCTTGCTGTTGGTAAGGAGCTAGGGAGAAGGAAGCAAAGAGGCTAGGGCTACCTGGAGCTAGCGTGGAGAAGAGCGGCGGCAGCAGTGGCGGCGAGCAGGCGAAGAAGCAAAGGGGCGGGCGGTGAACAGCAGTTGCACCGGGAAGAGCAGAGCAGCGGCACACCATCAGTAGTGGTGGCGGAGAGCAGACGTGCACCAGAAGCAGCGGCGGGTGGCGGGCAGCGGGCGGCGGAAAGCAGAAGAGAACCAGCAGCAGCAGCAGCGAGCAGCAGTGGGGGTCGTTGGCCGATTTTGGGAGAGCGGTGGCGAGCAGCAGCACATGAGAAATATCGCAATGAAATAGGAAGAAAGGGGGAAGAGTTGGGTGATCGGGTCTATTAAGTTGGTCAACGGCGTCGGTTATCTACAAAACCGACGCCTATTATGATTTAGCGTCAGTTGATAGTTAAAAACTGACGTCCAACTTGACAATCTTTACCCTAAATTATTTGCCAGGAACCATTATCAACGTCGGTTATCAAAGGATAAGGTTATCATAGGATAACCGACACTGAAAGTGGGACTTTTCGCGCAAATTTTCATCTTAATTAGGCGTCGGTGAATACTTAACAAACCGACGTTTTAGGTGACACAAAATGTTTCTCTCGAAAATTGGATTTCGCAGGCGATTTTAGGCATCAGTCTGTTATACCCAGCCGACACTGAATACAAAGCGGTACTCGTGTCTGGCTGGTCTTCGAATATAGACGGCGGTTTTCCTAAATAACCGACGTCGAATATTATAGGTGTCAGTGTTACTAAATAACCGACACCAAAAAAAGTGACATTGAATGTTGTTTCTGTAGTAGTGATTGGATTAATGTGATGATTATTATTTAAAATAACTTTGTTTTGTGATGTCACACTAAATGATGAAGATGAGTTCAAAGTGTGAATCAAATCATACCTTATTTTATCAAGTTTTTGAATTATGTAACTTATTGTTCTTTTATGTAATTTTCCCTTTTTGGTAATATGATCATTGGCATGACACTTGCTTGAGTCACTTCATGATGTAGTAAGGATGTTATAATCTTACTTCTCTTTTGGATGCATTTGAACCTTGCTTTGATGGGTTTACATAGCCTTGGTGGGATGATAGTGATGTGTTTCATTGATCGACGAATTCCTGTGACCTTTGTTATTTCTCGGTGGTCGATTACGTTTTTGGTGATATTTATCTTTTAAGAAGCCAATGAGTTTTTGGCACCCGGTGGAACCACTCGGTATCTAACTAGGTTCTGACTGACCGACTGTATATGAGTGACTGATGATGTTTTAACCAAAAAAAGTCAGATGATCAGTGGATTTTTTGGTCGATGAAGTCTTGGTGCCCAAAAAGACCCAGACTGATGGGTTTTTGTTTCTCAATGGAATCTCAACTTTTTGGTCGATGGTTATCTGACTGATGTGTTTCTAGTGCTCGACAATTTTCCTGATCGATGAGATTTTTGGGGTCATATGAGGTTTATGGGTCTACGATGGTCTTCCCAATAGAAGTTCTTTGCAATCCTAGATATATATATTCCCTCTCTCATTTTCCTTTTACTCTTTTGGTGGAACTTCAGTTGCAACCTGAGGTGCCCGATGCGAATCTCTGAAGAGCAGTGGTCGACAAGGATTCTTTGAGAATAGTGATCTCAGGCTTTTCATGGATGCATGTGTGTGATCCAAGGTTCCTTGAACTGATCTCAAGCCGTTGATTGTGTTTCTTGCTTTCTTTGAGTAAGATTCTTGCTTTTCTCCTCGTTACCTCACTGTTCTTCACCCTCTTCCCTCCTATTGCCAAGTTCTTGGATGTTTCTTGAGTTTCCTTATCTAAACCTTGTGCATGCGGGTTGAACACTCTCATTTTCTTCTTTCTTGCCCTATTTCCACTATGTTCGTGAAAAAAGGAGACAATCTTGAAACATTCACTAGTACAAAAATGGGTTATAACGTCCCTATGTGTAGGGTCGGTTTTTCCAAATAACCGATTTTATATGTCTAAAAAAAATGTGGGCACCACTTAAGACCTCTTGGGTCGGTTTTCTTAAAAAAACCGACCTTGTAGTGTAACTCCATAGGGTCGGTTTTTCAAATAACCGACATTATATGTTTATAAAAAATGCGGGCACCACTTAAGACCTCTTGGGTCACTTTCCTTAACATAACCAACCTTGTAGTGTATCTCTATAGGGTCGGTTTTCCAAATAACTGACCTTATATGTCTATAAAAAACGCGGGCACCACTTAAGACCTCTTGGGTCACTTTTCTTAAAATAACCGACCTTGTAGTGCATCTCTATAGGGTCAGTTTTTATAAAATAAGCGACCTTATAGACAATTGGTTTAGAAAGTCAATTACAAGTTTCCCGCGGCAAAAATTTGCTTGATTTTGGCTTCGTGCCTCGATCTATAGGGTCGGTTTTTCCTTATAACCGACCCTAAAGGGCTCCTCGGTCGACAAATTCGTCGACCGAATAAGAGCTAGATTTCACGTATACGAGCACCTTTAGAGTCAGTTTTTTCCTTATAACCGACCCTAAAGTCCTCTTCGGTTCAACACCTCTAAGGTCAGTTTTTCCTTTAAAACTGACCCTAAAGGCTCCTCGGTCGACAAATTCGTCGACCGATATCAATTCTAGATCCAGTTTAGTTCATGCATGTATAAGCACCTCTAGCGTCAGATTTGTACTTATAACTGACTTTAGAGCTTTCCTCGGTCGACGAATACTTAGACCGATAATCTCGGTCGACAAATTCGACGACCGATAAGGAGTCATATTTCAAGTGTATAAGCAACTTTTAGGGTTAGTTTTTTTCTTATAACCGACCTTAGAAGTCTATTCGGTCGACAATATTGTTGACCGAGATGAATTTTGGTTCCAATTTAGTTCACGCTTGTGAAAAACTAAACTAGATCCTAAGTTTATCTCGATCGAAAATATTGTCGACCGAATTGGACTTTAGGGTTGGTTATAAGCAAAAAACCGACCCTAAAGGCACTTATACGAAGGCAATCTGGCTGTTTCTCGGTCGACGAATTTGTCGACCGAGATAGAGCAAGATTCATTCATATAAGCTCCTGTAGCATCATTTTTTCTTTATAACTGACCCTAGAGGGATTTTCGGTCGACAATATTGTCGACCGAGATAAACTTAGGATCCAGTTTAGTATTTCACACATGAATAAGTACCTCTAGGGTCAGTTTTAAGGAAAAAACCGACCCTAGAGGTACTTATACGAAGGAAATCTTGCTCTTTTTCAGTCAAAGAATTGTTTGACCGAGACAACATCAGTCGATGAATTGTTCGACCGAGGCCAACCCTGTGAACCTCCATTTGCTTGAATTAAAAAGGCAATATTCTGATTAAAATATAAATAAAAAAAATCATAACGGCTAGAAAATCGACCGTTGTAACAGCTAGAAAATCGACCGTCGTAACGGCTAGTTCGATCGACTGTTGGCCGACCGGGAGACGACCGTTGCGAGCGTCGGTCGACAAATTGTCGAACGAAATGGGCTCTGTTTTGCTATAAATAGCACCCAAAATGATCCATTTCTTCACACCTTCACATTCTCACTTCTCTAGCTCCTCTCTAGTGTATTCTTGTGAAAATCTTTAGCTTCTCTACATCCAAGTCTTGCTTGCTACTTCTCCACTTCAAAGCAATGAAATGGCTTCATCATCTATGTGTGGAAAGAAGCAAGTTGCAGGTAGGAAAGGAAGGACGATCTCTCCAACGCTGCCATTCATCAACGACGTCCCCTTCAACGACACAGCTGCAGGCGACCGCTACCTCAGGCTCTCCTCAAGAACTCCTCTTCCACGACGGCCAGTCGACGTCATGGACTTCCACAGCATTGTCGATTTGGAGGAACTCTTTGAGGTGCAACATTTGAGTGATTTTCTAAATCCCTCCTTCCATTCCTACTCCTCCAAAGTAGTTAATGAATTCTATGCCAATTTAACCCCACATCCTGACCATGATTCCTTCTCCTCTATGGTTGGTAGGTATAGATTCCATTTTACTGAGGAGGGTATTCTTGATATGCTTGACATAGACATAGAAGAATATAAAGATTTTATTGATCTCACCACAGGAAATCCACTCAACAAACTCTCCCAAGATGACACTACAGCTAGCCTTAGCGATGTCAAAAGAGCCATCTTTTAATCAAATATGACTTGTCATGAAGATAGGGGTACCTATTATGCCATAAATTTAAAACCTGAAGCAAGGATCATAAATCTCATTGTTGCCACTAATATCCATCCTAGAGCAAACAAATCTGAAGTACCCACCTTTCGTATGTACCTTATCTATGCCATTCTCAAAGGTATTCCCATAAACTTTATTCGTATCATCCTTAAGAATATGCTTGAGTTTTCTGGCAATCCACCTTATGCTGACTTTGTATGCCAAATCACTCAACATTTTCTTAAGAAGAATATTGAAGACAACTTAGGTTACACATGGGATAGAAAACCCCAAAAGATAAGTAAAAATACGGTGGAAAAAATGGGAATCGACTTTGGCCACAAAAGGGCTAGGACTGAAGGGGAGACATCCACCTAAGACATACCTCCACCACCTCCTCCTACCAACCTACCCCATGATCCTAATACAAACACCTTGACATACATTGTTGGATCCCAATATCACCTAAGTAGGCAATTGGATTATAATCATCATGCCATGACTTATTTAAAACAAAGGATGCAAACTCTCTCTCCTAACCAACCTGATGAATATCCCTATTCCCTTAATCCTGGCATGATAAATCCATACAATCCTTCCTACAACTACTATCAAATTCCACCTCCACCATCTCCTGATCTCACACATACTCAGTTTTCCCCAATTCAACTTCAAGACATTGCTGCCCACTTTCGCTTTGATCGTGTTCCCACCTTCTTGGAGACTTATGCCTTAACCAAGACAGGTGCCTTGGAGTGGCAGACACTGGTCAAATGTTATGGAGCTGAGCCCTTTCTTGGAAAAGACCCATACATTGATGTAATCCTTCAGTCTTTTCAGTGAGATTATGAGATATCTTTGTAATGATTGTAATGGATATCTTTTTATAAAGCAAGTATGTCATGCTTCATCTTATAAAGTGTATGGGCATTAAGTTTTTATGAATAAAAGTGTTTTTCATGGCTTCATTTGGACATATACATGTTATATAAGAATATTGTTATTTCAAATGATTGAAAAATAAATCATGGCTAAATTTGACAAATCATCACTTGGTTTTAAAATTAAATGTCTCTTTATGGGGGAGCATAGAATAAAATTAAGGGGGAGAACTAAAGAGTCATACAAAATGATTATATTGGATATCATGTAAAATCTTGTACAAGTACTTAGATATCATGTAAATCAAGCGTTAGATCTTACCTAGCCATTTACAACATTTAGATAGGTCATCCCTGTTACAACCCCACCTCCCGATAACCACCAATTAAGGGAGACTGAGAGGTCGAAGCCGCACCCATAACTTCCGCATCAAAGGTTCGGCAATTAACCAAGAATAATTATCAAATTTTAACACACTATATTGAAAAGCTGTAAGAACATAAACTTTGCATACCTTTTGAAATTTTGGATTGCAAAGTTTATTTTCTTACAGCTTTTCAATATAGTGTGTTAAAATTTGATAACTATTCTTGGTTAATTGATGAACCTTTGATCCGGAAGTCGTGGGTGCGGCTTTGACCTCTCGCTCTCCCTTAATTGGGGGTTATCGGGAGGTGGGGTCGTAAAATTTGGTATCAGAGCTTAGGTTCCTCAGTTAACCATTAATAATTATTAAAATTTTCAAACTCCATAGAACCCAAGGGAGTTATTAGAGGATTATCTGAAAGATAGAGGTGTCTAGAAAAGGATCACGACCAGGGGCTGGCAATATTTTCCTCTGCACCGCTAGTCGGAATACGAGGAATCCCGGATCCGTGTGACTGCCTGGCTAAAGTCTTAGGGTATGAATCGAAATAAGATACCTTTAGGACTTTCTCATCTTATTCATCCCTTCTCATCACAAATTATTTTAAGGACCTTAAGGTTAGGGTTTTCTCTCCTTTCCTCACCCTCTTGTGGTATGGGTAAGGTTAATAAGGTCTAAGGAATCCTCCATCAAATTAATGAAAAGCATGTAAATCAGATGTCATGGACATAAGCTTAATAGATTAAGCGCAAATTAAATAATAGATACATGCTTAGGTCGTATGACATAAGTTGTCATGTCCTCAGAAGAAACCTGAGGCTAGACCTTCTTTTCAGGAGGATAAGTCAGTCTTAGAGATAGAGATCTCCATTGCTAGTAGATATCTGACACATCCACTAAGGATGATGCTAACCCTAACCCTAAGTGATGGTTAGAGAGAGATGAGTTGGACTAGGTGTTTGAAGGGACATGCCTTTGGGATGCCATTTGATCCATGGGTGACCTAGCACCTTTGGCAACCCAACTCTGGGAAGGGTCGTGCATCTTAGGGTAAGGGATAGCTCCTTAGATGGTAATGTTAGTGAAGGACCTTAGAAACCCTATGGGCCTATGTGTGTAGGGCATAGCATGCACCCATGGTACGTGAGTAGTGTGAGCAAAGGGATGGAACCCGGACCAGGAGAGTAGGAAGGATGGTCTATGAGATAAGCATAAAGAACTATGGATAACCTTGAGTGAACATAAGTTGAACATAGGCTTCATGCTTTGAAGATTGACCCTTCACGAAGATAGGACCTCTAATGGTGAGGTTAGTTATAGGGTTAGCTCTAGAGAGAGAGCAGGAAACCCAGCAAGAAGGTTGGAATCCTAGACTCTAAGATATGAGGAGAAGTCGGGAGTCGAGGATGATGCGACCTAAGAGGATGATAGTGGTCACCACATGCTTGATCCCTAGATGTTGATGATGTCTTGGTTGCTCCATGGGAGGGACCAAAACCTAGAGGAAGGATGAGGTTCCTGGAACCTATGTGCCCGTGGTATAAGTGGTTACCTCCTGAGAAAGGAAGAAGATGTTTTGTATACCCTGAGGTGGTTTTGTAATAGGTTATGAGGCCTTGTATCTTATGGTTTGTCCTTGAGGAGGATCCAACTCTAATTGTTAATCGAGTTGAAGTTTGAAGGATGATAGGAAGTGCACGTTATGCCTTTTGCAAACTAGATTCATGGTTAAGAGATAGAGCATGCAGCTGGACATCAAGAACATGAACCTAGGGTTCCTGATATAAGAGGGGAAGTGGTATACCTAATGCTCATGATGAGAATTAAGTTGCCATAGTTTCGAGCATGGTACGCCTCATGTATAAAGGAAAAGGGAAGCCCCTTAAGTTTAAGGTATGTTTGATAAACCCCTCATAACTAGGTTGATGATAAAGGAAAGTATGATCTTGATCCAACATCGAGGAAAGAGGATAAGTATGACCTAGCATGGTACAGTAGGTGATCTGCTTGTGCCTTAATAGCTTGCTAGGGTTAAGTAGACTCATGTGGATGTAAACCCTAGACATAAGAGCTTTTGTTGGTTTAAGGTAACCTAAAGAGGTCTCATAGGATCTTGAGAAGCTAAGTGAAAAGTACATGGTATGAGAATGGACCTGTAAACCCATAAATATCCATCTCTAAGTGCATGCAGTTGTGTTACCATGGAGGTAACCGGTATGGGGCTTGACCAAGGTAGGCAGATTGCCATGATTCCGATGAAAGGATGAAGGCCAGCTCTTGAATGCAGAAAGAGAGATGATGAAGACATGGGTAAGGATCTAAGTGAACATGTACTATGATGGAGAATCCTAAGTCTATCCTAGGGTCAGGTAGGGATAAGACCGATGAAAGTAGGAGTTACCTAATTCCCCAGTTGCACATGACTGTAGGGTCGGGAGGTAACAACTATCATTGTCTGAGGGCCATGGGTTAGGAGATTGATTACCTTCATGAACTCATGGGACCCAAAGGGCAGATGAGTAGGGCACTCTCTTGATGCATGAGGGAAGAGGGATGACCCCAAAAGAGCCGGTACCCTATAGACCTAGAGGAGATGACCAAGGATATAAATCTCAGTAGGTTTAAGACTAGTTCGATATCATGATGTCTGTGATGTAGAGACATATGTGGAACGTTGCAACTTAGATGTAAAAGGTGTATTGGCAAGGTGGGATGTACCATCTCTACTCTTGGAACAGGAAGAACTCTATATTTGGATTGCAACCAAATGCTTATTTCCTCTTGTTATGGGGGTGAGAGATAAGACATTACGCATGCCATACACCAAGGATAAGAGATGATGTAGGTTGGAACATTGCCACGAGAAATGGGGGTAGAGAAGATAATCTACCTTGGTAAAGTGAATGATACATGGATGGTTTGCAAATACTAAAAGGAATGAGGTAGTCACCTTATGAGGATGTTTTTTTTGCATGAGCTACATGGAACTTACAAGTTATACCAGGTTGAGTTTGATCACCATGATGATGAAATCAGAGAGTGTTCTTAATGAAGATAAACATAGTGTCACACCCCGATCTCACACTAACCACTAATCACGAGATTAGGGCGCGACGGAGGGATTATCACATAAACAAATCACGGAGAACTTTTCCTTTTTTAAAACCTCGTAATGATATCCGGATTATTGCTGTAAACTAAAACATAATAAACTATTGCAGGAGCATTTCAATTAAACTGGCTAGAGTACGTAAACAGAGTTTACAACATGTAACATTGTTTAATAGAAAGCAAACATAATAGTTAATTTACATCTTTATACACATTCCACATACACACTCTCTCAACCACACCATGTCCCAAGGACCGAGGGGAAAGGACTAAGAGACCACTATCTAACTAAACTAACTACATATACCTTCTACAGATTAAGTGTTAGGATGAAAGGATCCTTCTGATTCCTGGAATTTGTCACTAACCTGAAAATGTTTGAGTAGAGGAATGAGCCTACTCGCTCAGTGAATAATATTTCACTTAGCCATCATCGGATAACTCCATATTTTACATTTAACAGGAATATGTGAATAAAATAACAAACTGAGCAGTTCTAATTAAACAATGCAATTATCGCAGAAAAGTATAATGAACATTTAAAGAACAAGTATTATAAATTCTAAATCTAAACATACACAAGTTTCATATTAATCTAACTTAATTCTAAGTAATCATCTTTTAACTTATGCCATGATCATATGCAGTGTACTCTGCATATAAAGTCTCGTAGCGAACTACGAACCCACCGTACAAGACTTAGCAACACACCCGGGAAATGCTAAGTCTGACTGCTGTCCTGGTCTGCGTCAGGACTCTCAGGCACTCAAGGGCCTCACTGCACTCTCAAAGAGTGTACTCTAGACTCCTCCTCTAACCTGAGCACACAGGCGGAGAGTCTAGGTTACCACCGTGACACACGCACGAATTATTGTTGAATAACCCCTATTTACTCCAGTGCCACCGTGACACACGCACAGATTATTATTGAACACTGCCTCTCTGTCCTCGTGCCACCATGACACACGCACAGATTATTATTGAACACGAGCCACCGACCATCTAGACACACGCTAGGTAGGTCGTTTCACCCCTAAGGCACAGACCTCTCAAAGGGGTTCTACGGTGTCAGGGCATCTAAGTCTAACACATTTTATTATAACAAGAAAACTCTTATAACATTGTGTCTCTCTCTCACATATTCGACTACTGGAATATACTGTAATTCTGCAATTCACTAGTTGAAACTAGAAGTTCAACTTTCATAACATTTCTATATATAGTGCAACAACTATTCTCTTATATCGCAATAACTCATAACTCAGCTATGCTTTCATGCAAACATATTCGTTCACTGTAAATAGATTTCATATCTATTCCACGTCTCTATACTGATTTCATATTACTGAACATTCAAATATACTGTATTGAAAGGAATACTCAATCTGAAATACTTTATCACATTTATTCGCATCTTACTGAAATTACTCGTAAAGCATACACATTTATTTTACTAATCATTTCATTTCATTTGAACTATGCAAATTAAAAGTCTAGGGATGATAACTATGCTTGGCATCTGAGTAATCTCTATTACCCACATATGCACATAAACAACATTTTCATATACGCAATATCTACGATTAAACGAGTTAAACCTTGATAATTAAGTGAGATAATACTCACCCAATTCGGTGTGTTCGTATACACCGAAAACGTCCACAAACACGCATAATTCTGCTTTTCTGCAACTTTGCACCCCGTGCAACTGATTTGCACCCCGTGCAATCTGGGCAGAAACACTTATGTTCTGTTTTTCTGCAACTTTGCACCCCGTGCAATCTGGGCAGAAACACTTCTGTTCTGTTTTCTGTAACTTTGCACCCCGTGCAACTGATTTGCACCCCGTGCAATCTGGGCAGAAAATGGAAATACCCGAGGAAGAAGGTGGATTTGGGGTCGTTTCGCGGCCAATCTTTGCCCGAAACTCCTTGGGAACTTCAAGACGACCTAGCAGCCACCCGCAGACGTTGCTTTTCACGCCTTAGGCCGCTCCCAGCGACCTCCTTGGCCGGCCCCTATCTTGGTCGGGCTGCTTGGAACGAAGAAGAAAGGGGGGAAAGAAAATGGAGAAGATGACGCAGCTGAAGGAGGGAACCGTGGCTGCTGGTTGATTTGGTTGGGAAAAGATGAGGAATCGAAGGTGAACGGAGAAGGAGGGGCTTGATCTCCCAGCTTTCTCCTCTAGCTAGTTCTCTCCCTCTCCCTTCTCTGTTTTCTCAAACGGCAACTGAAGGAATGAACTTATCGTTCATTCAAAGTCGGCTAACAGGATAATAAAGGGAAAATCTAAAGAGGAGATAAGGAAGGGCGCTCAGGGGGCCGAACGTAAAATGTCAAAGAACTTTTCCGAAATTACACATAGGTCCCTGGACACTAAAAAACTCATATCTTTTTACTCGTAGGTCGGTTTCGCTTGATTTCTCTGGCAACAGATCAAGCACAAACTTGTCCTCAACCTCAAGACAAGAAAACAAGCTAATGATACATTAACACTAGCTCAAAGCTCAAAACACTATTAACAAAGCAAGTACTCATCTCAACATAACTAGTTCAATTATGCACTAACCAAGGTACTTACTGGTAAAATGAAATGTGGGTCATAACAATCTCCCTCCCTTATAAGAATTTCGTCCCGAAATTCCTAAAAGAGAAAAGGAAACTTGTTACGCATTTCAGACTCAAGTTCCCACGTGGCTTCTTCTAAGTTATGGTTCCTCCAAAAAACTTACACTAATGGTATCTCACGATTCTTGAGCTTCTTGATCCTCTGATCAACTATTTGTATTGGTCCCTCAACATAGGACACATCTGATCTGATTCCAGATCAAACCACAATACATTATCTTACTAGAACTGTTATAACAGTAACTCAAATTATGGTAATTGCTGAGAAATTATCATACTATACATGCAGACAAACTAAAATTCTTAAATAAACAGAATGCATGTCAATTTGGCACTTTATACTAAAAATCATGCAATTGAACTGTTAAGCATCACCACATCTCATACTGAGAATTTTGATATCAAAATACTTGATTCATTGTACACCCTATCCTTAGGGTTTCAATTACCTCATTCACTTATCATCTAGCAACACCCTATCCTTAGGGGTTACCTCATTCACTAGTCACATGGCAACACCCTATCCTTAGGGTTTCAGTTATCTCATCTATTTGATTGCAGTTCAAATCACAATACGGTATCATTCTAGAACTGGCAGAGCAGTATGTTCAAAATAATTGTAATTACTGAGTAATCCTTATATCATACATGCAGGCAGATTTAAAATTCATAAATATCCCAAACTCATATCAATTTTGGCACATACATACTGAATTCATGCAATTGAACATCTTATTACACCAATAAGAGTGATTTACTTCACATATAAGAAATCATCTGTAATATTTATCAATTATCTGAAATTTCTCGAAGAACGTGTACATTAACCCAAATCCTAGTTTGTGCATCACATAACTCAATTAAGAGTTGCTTGCGTATCATAACACAAATAATTAATAATACTTGAGAATTTCTAGTAATATCTCAGAGAAATGTGCCAATTCATGTAAATGTTAAGTCACACACATTAACATAACAGGAAGCATGCAACTAGGTTTATTTGCATATTTTAATGCTATCGTACTTTCTTGAAATCATGCACCTGATGATTTACAAAATCTGTATTGTCTGGGTTTATACCCAAGCCGTACCATTATCAGTCGTGTATTTCTAAACTCAACATTCCCACTAAGAAATTTGGGTTTTGATGAACTATGTAAATTCACTGGTCCAATCTACACTTTCTATTATAAAGAGCTTCATACGGGGCCAAACCAAGACTGGAATGGTGACTATTGTTGTATGCAAACTTTATAAGGTTTAAATGTTCTTCCCAACTTCCACTGAAAAGCAAAACACATGCTCTCAGCATGTCCTCAAGAGTCTGAATGGTTCTCTCAGACTGACTATCTGTTTGCGGGTAAGAAGTTGTACTAAACCTCAGCTTTGTGCCCAAAGCACGATGCAACTGATTCCAAAAATCTAGATGTGAACTTAGGATCTCTATCAGATATAATTGAAACTGGAATACCATGCAACCTGACTATTTCATCCATGTATATCTTAGCCAACTTTAGGACATCAAAGGTTGACTTAACAGTAAGAAAGTGAGCAAATTTAGTCAATCTATCCACAATCACCATATCGAGTCACAACCTTTAGGTGTCCTGGGAAACCCTATCACAAAATCCATTATGATATGTTCCCACTTCCATTCTGGTATATGAAGAGATTACAATGTATCTACAGGTTTCTGGTGCTCAGCCTTAACCTGCTGACACACACTGCACCTAGTCACATACTCAGCTACATTCTTTCCATACCAGGCCACCAATACAACTCATTGAGATTCACGTACATCTTAGTGTTACCTGGATGCATAGCATACATCGATGCATGTGCCTCCTCAAGAATCTTTTCTTTCAAATCACCATCTCCAGGTACACACAACCTGTCATGCAGATAGAGCAATCCAGATAGTGACGCCATAACTTAAGAGCATGAACTACAACAACTAACTTCATATCATGTATCGGATAATACTCTTCATTCTATGCTACTTTCCTCATGTTATTACTGTAAGAATTTATTTCATAACGCACTTCACTTATTTTGTATTTCTCTTTTTATTCAAAACACACTTGTTACATTTCAAATTTATAACTTACTCTTTTCTCTGAATCATTTCATATTGTTTATCTACCTTTAAACCCTAGATTTTTTTTTAGTACTAGCTTACCTTTCATAGTGCAATTTTTATGATTTGGTTTTATAGAAATGCTAGTATTCAAGGTCAAATCTCTAGTAATATCCCTTGAATTACTACACCTCTAAACATTCTAGGGTTTGGTCCTTATCAATAACATAGTGTTATTGTAATGTGACTTTGCTTCCTTAGTTTGAAATTCAAACTTGAATCTCATAAATTTTACTAAAGCCTTCCTTATCTTATCATTGGAATTTCCTTTCTCTTACTTGGGCATTCAGATACATTTCATTCTCAATTTACCTTGCTAGGTTTTCATCATCATATTGTGTGTCATTATTTCATTCACCTAGATGTCTCTACCATGGTAGTTATTTATCATATATGATGCATTTTCTAATTTACACGTTTTTTCATGTATATCATGTTGCTCTTCCAAAGGCTCTTTATTTCTATGTAT
Organism: Alisma plantago-aquatica; assembly: GCA_963693085.1. NCBI lineage: Eukaryota > Viridiplantae > Streptophyta > Magnoliopsida > Alismatales > Alismataceae > Alisma > Alisma plantago-aquatica. The sequence continues at coordinate 1,029,843,694 of OY856409.1, read as the reverse complement.
TTATTGTATACTTAACTCTTTTTTTTTCTATTTTCACTTTGCTTTGAAGTACATAAAAGTATTTTACTCTATTACATGATCCATTCCTTGGTTGATTCTTACAATTTTAGCCCTTACATATTTTTCTCATATCATTTCCATATTCTCATATTTAGAGTTCATATAGTACAAATCATTGAATTTAATTTGAACCTTATATCATTTTTTTTTAATTTCCAGTTAAGGATTGCTCATATGAGACTCCAACATTGGGCCTCTGATATCATTTCCAGCTACTTCTTAGCTGTTCTAATCTTTCCCTTATATCTCAACATCTTAGTGTATATACATTCTCACTATGATTCGGGTCCAAATTATCCAGAGTCTATTCTTATCATTCTGTTAATAGGAGTCATTAGATCCCAGTAACGCATCCTTCCAGCCAGACCAGGCCGAACCTGTAGTCCTGAAGCCAAGAGCTACTCAGGATTAACTAACTCCTATTGATCTCAAACATGTGGAAAGAATATCCACTTAGGGCAAACTGATTTAAACATAACTCCTGGTCTACTTACTACAAGGAATTTAAACAATAAATAAATCATTTCATGACATACAACAACATAAAAGAATCATATTTATTCTACAGACTGAAAATCTAAATTCATACATATAAGAGCATTTCTAGTGATTTCCAAACAAATAAGCAATATAAGGCAAGAGTTGCATCGCATCCTATGTTTAATCTCTTATTCCTGTATTAATTTCCAATTTCTTAACCCTAAGATTTCTAGGGTTTGTCTCTAGCCTATCCTTCCTCTGCATACCTGGCCAGGGCATCCAGAGAAGAATAGATAGAGTAGCTTGATACTGGTCAATATAAATATTCAGACACCTGGCCAGGGTATCTAAACACTCAAACCTCCTAGAGCTAAAGACATATCACTTCTTATTTTCCTCACTTATAACTTTATCTTTTAATCCTAATGATTCTTAACGACTCAACCTAAGCTCTTTACTTGGTTCTCGTGACCAAGTCCTCTTCCTGCCATCTGCAATAGTATAACAGAACACTTCCTGTTAGAAAATTACAGTTAGAAGGAAGACACTTAAGTCCTAATCCTATTGGTCTCTTATCGTCCCCTGACCTTGACTTAGAATAACCATGTACTCAACCTATGCTCTGATACCAAGATGTCACACCCCGATCTCACTAACCACTAATCACGAGATTAGGGCGCGACGGAGGGATTATCACATAAACAAATCACTGAGAACTTTTCCTTTTTTAAAACCTCGTAATGATATCCGGATTATTGCTGTAAACTAAAACATAATAAACTATTGCAGGAGCATTTCAATTAAACTGGCTAGAGTACGTAAACAGAGTTTACAACATGTAACATTATTTAACAGAAAGTAAACATAATAGTTAATTTACATCTTTATACACATTCCACATACACACTCTCTCTCACCCACACCATGTCCCAAGGACCGAGGGGAAAGGACTAAGAGACCACTATCTAACTAAACTAACTACATATACCTTCTACAGATTAAGTGTTAGGATGAAAGGATCCTTCTGATTCCTGGAATTTGTCGCTGACCTGAAAATGTTTGAGTCGAGGAATGAGCCTACTCGCTCAGTGAATAATATTTCACTTAGCCATCATCGGATAACTCCATATTTTACATTTAACAGGAATATGTGAATAAAATAACAAACTGAGCAATTCCAATTAAACAGTGCAATTATCGCAGAAAAGTATAATGAACATTTAAAGAACAAGTATTATAAATTCTAAATCTGAACATACACAAGTTTCATATTAATCTAACTTAATTCTAAGTAATCATCTTTTAACTTATGCAATGATCATATGCAGTGTACTCTGCATATAAAGTCTCGTAGCGAACTACGAACCCACCGTACAAGACTTAGCGACACACCCGGGAAATGCTAAGTCTGACTGCTGTCCTGGTCTGCGTCAGGACTCTCAGGCGCTCAAGGGCCTCACTGCACTCTCAAAGAGTGTACTCTAGACTCCTCCTCTAACCTGAGCACACAGGCGGAGAGTCTGGGTTACCACCGTGACACACGCACGGATTATTGTTGAATAACCCCTATTTACTCCAGTGCCACCGTGACACACGCACGAATTATTGTTGAACATTGCCTCTCTGTCCTCGTGGCACCGTGACACACACACGGATTATTATTGAACACGAGCCACCGACCATCTAGACACACGCTAGGTAGGTCGTTTCACCCCTAAGGCACAGACCTCTCAAAGGGGTTCTACGGTGTCAGGGCATCTAAGTCTAACACATTTTATTATAACAAGAAAACTCTTATAACATTGTGTCTCTCTCTCACATATTCGACTACTGGAATATACTGTAATTCTGCAATTCACTAGCTAAAACTAAAAGTTCAACTTTCATAACATTTCTATATATAGTGCAACAACTATTCTCTTATATCACAATAACTCATAACTCATCTATGCTTTCATGCAAACATATTCGTTCACTGTAAATAGATTTCATATCTATTCCACGTCTCTATACTGATTTCATATTACTGAACATTCAAATATACTGTATTGAAAGGAATACTCAATCTAAAATACTTTATCACATTTATTCGCATCTTACTGAAATTACTCGTAAAGCATACACATTTATTTTACTAATCATTTCATTTCATTTGAACTATGCAAATTAAAAGTCTAGGGATGATAACTATGCTTGGCATCCGAGTAATCTCTATTACCCACATATGCACATAAACAACATTTTCATATACGCAATATCTACGATTAAACGAGTTAAACCTTGATAATTAAGTGAGATAATACTCACCCAATTCGGTGTGTTCGTATACACCGAAAACGTCCACAAACACGCCTAATTCTGCTTTTCTGCAACTTTGCACCCCGTGCAACTGATTTGCACCCCGTGCAATCTGGGCAGAAACACTTCTGTTCTGTTTTTCTGCAACCTTGCACCCCGTGCAACTAATTTGCACCCTGTGCAATCTGGACAGAAACACTTCTGTTCTGTTTTCTGTAACTTTGCACCCCGTGCAACTGATTTGCACCCCGTGCAATCTGGGCAGAAAACGGAAATCCCCGAGGAAGAAGGTGGATTTGGGGTCGTTTCGCGGCCAATCTTTGCCCGAAACTCCTTGGGAACTTCAAGACGACCTAGCAGCCACCCGTAGACGTTGCTTTTCACGCCTTAGGCCGCTCCCAGCGACCTCCTTGGCCGGCCCCTATCTTGGTCGGGCTTCTTGGAACGAAGAAGAAAGGGGGGAAAGAAGATGGAGAAGATGACGCAGCTGAAGGAGGGAACCGCGGCTGCTGGTTGATTTGGTTGGGAAAAGATGAGGAATCGAAGGTGAACGGAGAAGGAGGGGCTTGATCTCCCAGCTTTCTCCTCTAGCTAGTTCTCTCCCTCTCCCTTCTCTGTTTTCTCAAACGGCAACTGAAGGAATGAACTTATCGTTCATTCAAAGTCGGCTAACAGGCTAATAAAGGGAAAATCTAAAGAGGAGATAAGGAAGGGCGCCCAGGGGGCCAAACGTAAAATGCCCAAGAACTTTTCCGAAATTACACATAGGTCCCTGGACACTAAAAAGCTCATATCTTTTTACTCGTAGGTCGGTTTCGCTTGATTTCTCTGGCAACGGATCAAGCACAAACTTGTCCTCAACCTCAGGACAAGAAAACAAGCTAATGATACATTAACACTAGCTCAAAGCTCAAAACACTATTAACAAAGCAAGTACTCATCTCAACATAACTAGTTCAATTATGCACTAACCAAGGTACTTACTGGTAAAACAAAATGTGGGTCATAACACATAGAGTTTGTGGTGAGATGATAAGTGAAATACATGAAAGTGTACGTCTTCAATGTTACCTAATACCTAAGGATATGAAGTAGTAATGGATGCTCTGGTTGAGATACATCTGACTTGTTTTGACTAGAAGCTAGAAGAGGTTGTCTGTCTAACCCTAAGTTTGAAAAGGAGAGGTGTTTGGATAACACTCAGATGTAACAAGATATGTTGAAAAGTAAGGGTTGTTTGGTTAGCCAGTCTAGTCCTTGATGTAATGAAAGGATGGTGGTAGAATCTCAGATGCACCTCTTTGGAAAAGAAGGTGATGAAACCTCGACTAGAGTGGTTTAGGGTTTCTGAGGAATCGATCTTGAAGAATCACGACATACATGAAATCATGATTGAAGATCATCATACCCCGTGGAAAATGGAAATAGCACTTTGGATGCTTAAGATAAAGTTGCATATGTCCATGCAAGCCGAGGGTGAATGACGAACACCAGTAACCCAGTGCATTGATATAAAGGATAAAGAGTCCCCGAAAGCAAAAGGTAGTTCATCACTATGGATGTTGTAAGTCTTCCCTGGGCCAAGGAAGGTTGAAATGCAATATGGGTTATGGTAGGTCGCCTTACCTAGATAACATGAGAAAGAAAGAGTTTTATTAAGGGACATATCTAGTTGAACTACCCATGAGAAAGATGGTTTAGCTACATCATGAAGCGAGTTCAAAGGTTCTTGAGTTTGACCTAAAGGTTTCCTTCCAAAAGATGGAAGTAGGTGCATGAAGAACTCAATGTTAGTATAGTTTATCACCCCTAACTATGGGTAGTATGATCCTGACTAAAGGGTTTGATGAGGGCATGTGTGCTCGTTCAGGGTGATATCTAGAGACAATTCTTGTCCTATGAAAGATGTGACAATGACCACCATAGCCAGTATTGGGTTTTATAAGAAGCTTTATAAAGGAGGTTATGTCGGTCACCACTTCAGTAAGGTGATGTTGGTGAAAGGACCACATGATGGTTAGAAAAGGGCCACAGTGCGTGTAGATGAAGTCGCTTTGATCGTGCAATAGCTGAAAAGAGCCTAGAGACGACGAGAGTCATGAGCAGATGCAAAGTAGACTGACATGCAGTTCACTGTGGGAAGATATGTGACATGAAAATCCAACACCTCTAAGTTATGGCTAAGAGAGTTGAGTCCCCGATGCATGGGTTCTTTTGACATGGTTTGGTGGAGAAGGATAAGGTTGACCTTACCCCTCAGGATAAAGTAACGTGGGATGTTTTCCATGTGTCCAATTTAGAGCACTATGTGAGGTACCCTGACCATGTGCTGAGAAATGAACCTAGTGAGCCCCAAGGGAGGCTGAAATGGCTTGAGTCCCCTGTGTAGTTTATAGACGCCAGGATGCAAGAACTCAGAGAAAAGAATATGTGATGATAAGGTTCTTTGGATGCGCCATGAGTACGGGAAAGCCACATAGGGGCCAATGATGGACATGGAAAAGTCTTATCCTGAATTGTTTGTTTGCTTGTAGAATTTTGAGGACAAAATTCCTATAAGAGGGGAAGGATGTTACAACCCCAATTTTTGGGTTCAATTAGTGAGAAATGTAATTTCTCATATTAAAGATAATTGAACAAATAATGATATGATTTGTTTTGATTAAATGGATTCCTTTCACAATAGCCTTGATTTGTTGCTTTGTGGGCTTTATTGGCTATTGGGTCCAATAACAAGGAAATTCAAATAGTAAACGGATAATTGAATTTTCAAGAAAAGAAATATGTAGAAACCTCTAGAAGGAAAATCCAAAGAGGATTTCGTGCCTCTTGGGTTCCTTGGGTACCAAGGAGTCCAAGGTTGCAAAAAGAAAGCAATAAGAAAATAAAAGATTAATTAAGTATTTCTTTATGAAGAAAGAAATTGGAAAAATAATGATAAAATGTGGAAAATGAGTGGAAAGTGGCATAAATAAGATTTCTTGGGGAAATTTCATATCTATGAGGTTGCTAATATTAAAAGGAATGCCAATGAGGAAAATAAAAGGGAACTAAAGATAAATTCTCAAAAAGAGATATTTTAATGAGAAATAAGCAAGATAATGTGAAATAATGCATTTAGATGCATCTAGAAGGATAATAAGTATCCTTAAAAAGTAATTTCGAAATCATAGAGTTTCTTGGGGTACAAGGAGCCCCAATAAAGGGAGAGGAAAGAGAAAATACCAATTGGCAGAATAAAAGATAATATTATTTAAGGTTTTGGTGGCATTATGAAAAGGGAAGTAATTTCTATTAAAAGAAAATAGAAATTCATTTTAATGGATTAAAGAGTAAGAATAAAGAGGATAAGAAGGAGGAAATTCGAATTCCTAAATAGCCATGCAATAAGGAATATCAAGGAAATAAAGGTTAGAAAGAGAGAGAAGGAATACTTCTCTTCGAAGGAATAAGTTTCCTTTTAGGAAACAGACTCTTTGATTCAAGGATAGTTGACCTAGGGCTTCTTTACCTACCCTTATATAAAGGGTAGACCCTCTGGGTCGAGTCCAGAGAGGTCCCACACTCTCTCTCCCTTCTTCTTGGTTCTTACACGTGAAACCCTAACCGAGGGAGTAGGCTGACCCTAGAGCGAACGAGGGGATTCAGAGTCGTAGTGTTGGAAGAAGGAAGCTACCACGACAACCATGAACGGCGGAGCTAGCAGCTTCAAGCGCACCACTCCTCTCGTGGGCTGCACCAAGACCTGCAGCATGGCCGCAGGTCGCAGGCCAGGATCTCCTCCACCCGGCCGCCCCGTCACCAAAGGAGGCATTGGCAGGCGCTGAGGAGGGCGGCGGACGCAAGGGGTACATCCCTGAGGGCCGGCGAGGTCAGGTGGATGAAGGGGATGCCCCGTCCACGGCTCCTAGGGCGACAACAGCCTGTTGTCATGAGGAAGAAGATGAGGGCGCACGATGGATAGTTTTTCCCTCCAGGCATCACAAAGCTAAAAGAGTCGCAGGAGAGTAAAAGAGTCAATTCGAAATGTTTTAAATCAGCCGATGTGCTCTACATGGAAAGGGCGACGTGGCAGCCCCCCATTGGCCGAAGTAAGTGTTTTATTGCAAAAATCGTAGTTAAATATTTGTAACTCTGATCAAGACAAATTATATATGTATTTTGATCAAAAAATGCAAGGAACCCACTAAAAATAATTTTATAGCCTGAATCTGATCATAGTTCGAAAAGTAGTGTAAATCATCATCTTTAATGAATTAAAGATTAAGAAACCCTATGTTGATATGATTAATGTGTTTAATAGGGTTTAATGGATCATTAGAGTTGATGTTAACCTGTTAAATGTAAAAAAAGGTACTTTATGTTCAAAAAAGAAGAACTTTGCACATGATTAGTCTAATTTAGAGTTTATATGCTTGAAATTGGAAAAGTACATAAAGTTATCATTTTCAGTGTTTTAATTAAGGAAAAATCCTTAGATTTGATGGTAAATGGTATTAATGACATTATTTGGATAATTCAAGTTGATATTAACCTATTGTTAATAAAAGTGAAAATAGGATCTAAAAAGATGATCTTTTTATATAATTAGCTTAATTTAGGGTTTCGTGCATGATTATGCATTAATGAGCTTAAAAACCCTAATTTAAGAGAATATGTCTTTTAATTGTTTTAATTGTTCCAATCCATGAATAAATAGGGATATGATGATCATAAGTCAATTTGGCTATTAAAATGAATAGTTTTAGCAAATAGGGTTTATTAGGGTTTGTTGATAAAAAAGGGATAAAGTTTGAGAAATTGGTCAAAGAAACCCTAATGAATATTAATGAAACCTTAAAGTGGATTAGAAACCCTAGAAAGAGAATCCAAGTCAGTAAAGTAGATTCTTGATGAAGTGTGTAATGAATAGAGTACATATTCTTTACAAGAATTATGTGATGATTGAATTACTTGCTTGGATCTGTTGATTGGCTTGATTGTATAAACATGAAGTATATGTTGAATAATCTGCATGACTCATCAAATCAGGTATGTGGTTACGATTATGAATAATTGCTCTAGTTTCACGGCGATTTCCGAAGTTTTAACCGGTTGCTTGAAAATAATTATTGGATGTTTATTTAATTCATGCAACTATAAAGTGACTATGATTATCACTATAAATGTGTGTATATAACTGACTAGATCCGGGTCCACCTCTATTGTAATGAAAAGGCTAAGAAAAAAAGGGGTAATCCTAGAGCAAGGTCTAGGTTACCGAGAGTTAGAAACTGGGCTACCTACATGTAGTGCCATGAGACTCATTAGCCTGCCATGAGTTAAGGAGTGGGCTACTTACAAGTAGTGCCATGTGACTCAACCCTAGAAATTGGTTCCCTTATAGGTGGATCATGAGGGGTTTAATGGGGACAACACAGAGGATAGGGTACCCTTGGATCGCGGAGTTATATTTAAAATGTAATCTTCGTTGTTAAATGATTAATTGAACGATTACATTGTTAATGTATTTACATGATTATTGTTTCCCCCACATACCAGCTTCGGCTGACCGGTGTTTTGTTTGTCAGCGTTTTAGGTACAAGCCAAAAGGACAAATAGTAAATCGTCACATTGTGAAATACATGAAGAAAAATACAAGGAGGATTAGTTAGCGTAGAATCTTTAAGTGGATAGAAGTTAGAAATCCAAAATTTCAAAAGGTATGCAAAGTTTATGTTCTTACAGCTTTTCAATATAGTGTGTTAAAATTTGATAATTATTCTTGGTTAATTGATGAGCCTTTGATCCAGAAGTCATGGGTGTGGATTTGAACTCTCAGTCTCCCTTAATTGGGGGTTATCGGGAGGTGGGGTCATAACATTCCCCTACAATAGTGTCACAACCGCACACTCATACACACACTTGGTACTTAATTTAAAACATTGAAACAGGGTTAATCTCGGTCAAAAATATTGTCGACCGAGACACTCTCGATCAAAAATATTGTCGACTGAGGAGGACTTAGGATCACCTCTAGGTTCGGTTATAAGCACCTCTAAGGCACCTCGGTCGACAAATTCGTCGACCGAATAAGAGCCAAATTTAACGTGTATAAGCACCTCTAGGGTTAGTTTTTTGCTTATAACCGACCCTTAAGGGCTCCTCGGTCGACAAATTCGTCGACCGAATAAGAGCCAGATTTCACGTGTATAAGAAACTCTAGGGTCGATTTTTTTCCTTATAACCGACCCTAAAGGACTCTCGGTCGACAATATTGTCGACCGACAGAAATTTTGGATTGAGTTTAGTACTTTTCAAAATGTTATAAAGCATTGGGATCTCAATCTTTTGTCTCATTGTTGGGAATTCACATCCCTCAATACCACCATCATCACATTTGCTGGATCTGGGTATTCAAACCCTTAGTTCATCACTAAACATGGTTATCAGTTATCAGGTAACTATTACCTTCAGGTCATCTGACCAAGGTATTTAGGATATTTGTTACACAAGAATCTCAATTTCATATCAACCATATCAATTTCATATCAACATCATGCAATAAAAAAATAACATCACTATTCCCTCATTAGGGTTGGAGTTTCCCATCTTTATCAATTAGGGTTTCACATCATCATCCCATATTGAAATTTCACATAACAATATCCCATATTAGGGTTTTTATACAACATCACCCTATATTAGGGTTTCACATAACATTCCCATATTAGGGTTTCACATAACATCATCCCATATTAGGGTTTCACATAACATTATCCCATATTAGGGTTTCACATAACATTCCCATATTAGGGTTTCACATAACATCATCCATTATTAGGGTTTCACATAACATTATCCCATATTAGGGTTTCATACGACATCACCATATATTAGGGTTTCACATAACATCATTATTAGGGTTGTGTAAGCACCTTAGAGCTCCCTCGGTCGATGAATTTGTCGACCGAAAAAGAGTCAGATTTCACGTGTATAAGCACCTCTAGGGTCAGTTTTTTCTTTATAACCGACCCTAAAACGCTCCTCGGTCGACAATTATAATCGACCGACATGAATTTTTGATCCAGTTTAGTTCACGCATTCTCGGTCAACGAATTTGTCGACCGAAAAGACCTCTAGGGTCAGTTATAAGGAAAAAACTGACGCTACAAGTGCTTATACGAAGGAAATCTGGCCCCTTTCGGTCAACGAATTTGTTGACCGATAGATATCGGTCGACAAATTCGTCGACCGAAAGGAGCCAGATTTCCTTCTTAGAAGCACCTCTAGGGTCAGTTTTTTCTTTATAACCGACCCTAAAGTCCTCTTCGTTCGACAATATTGTCGACCGAGATAAACTTAGGGTTGGTTATAAGGAAAAAACCGACCCTAGAGGTGCTTATACGAAGGAAATCTTGCTCCTTCTCGGTCGACGAATTTGTCGATCGAAAGGGGACAAATTTTGTTTGTATAAGCACTTGTAGCGTCGGTTTTTTCCTTATAACCGACCCTAGAGGTCTTTTCGGTCGACAAATTCGTCGACTGAAAATGCGTTTGAGTGTTTTTAAACAACCCGACACGGGCACCGTTTATCTTTAGCGTCAGTTTTTTGTTGTTAACCGACGCTATAGGTCTTTCTCTCGGTGAAAAAGCAGAAACTTTAGTCTTTCTTCCTCCCGCGAAACCCTTTTCTTTATTCTATTCTCTCTCCCACGGCGCCGCAAACCCTTGCTTTTTCCTGTGTCATTCTGCCGTGAATGCCTTGCCTTCTCTCCGTGAAGCCGTTGCCGTGAAGCTCGTGCCACCTCTCCACGCCGCCAAGAGGATCGTGGTGTCCGTACGTGAAGAAGTTGCCACCTCTCCATGCCGCCAAAGTTTTGCCTCCTCTCTACGAAAAGAGCTCGTCGTCGCCGCCTCTCCACTCTTCCACGAACGTCGCCGCCTCTCCGTGAAGGTCGTGTCATCCTCCACGAAGGTCACTGCCATTTCCAAGTAAGTTCGCCGCTTCCTTCGTTCCTTCGTTCCCGCCTTCCTTCATTCCCACCCGTCGCCATTGTTGCGTCTAGGTCCATCTCGGTCGACAATTAGTCGACCGAGAGCCCACCTGCGCACAGCGTCCAGGTCCACTCCCGGTCGAAGAATTTGTCGACTGAGAGTGGACCTGGACGCTGCACGTAGGTGGGCTCTCGGTCGACTAATTGTCGACCGAGAGTGGAGCTGCTCCTTATTTATGTGGGAGCTATAAATGTTTTTATCATATTTGCTATAATGTTCACAAATAGTTTTGAATATTATAATGATTTCAATCTTTGGACTATCGGAAACGGTCTTACTTTGCTAATTTGTACAAGTATTTTCCATTTTATATGATTTGATAACCCAATCATAAAAACATGTCTTTTTCATATGTACTCATTATATAAATTTTAGAAATTAATACTAGATTAGACATATGTACTCCTAGATTGACACTTTAGGGTTGATGCATGATGTTTAACTTAATATATAAATATGAAAATAATGCATTTATATATTAACTTAGAAACCCGTTCAAAATTTACTCATTAGGAGTAAACTTTGGATAGTCCCCGGTTTGGGACTGTTTTTGGATATTTTAATCTCACTTAGGATGTACCTATATAATGTATGTTTAGTTTTGTAGATTATTTCAGTAGGATTGATTCATTTGTTCTCTAGGTACATATGTGAGTGGTTATTTGCCATTTACATCGGTGTACTTGGAGAACTTAGGGGAAATGCTGCTGAAATTTTCTTCAAAACTAAACATACATTATACAGTTACTAGTGAGATTAAATATTAAAAAATGGGATAGGTGGTACACTTTAGTATATAAGTAATTAACTTCCTATCAATAAAAACTTACAGATTATTATAGTATCAATATTAAATTGTTAGTTTTATAATTAATTTTAATGTGATATAGAAAATGGATCGAAGTTGGATGTCTATCAAGAACCGTTGTAGTCCAGAGTTTGCCAAAGGCCTTGATGAATTTATCAGATTTGCTGAGGAACATAGGAAACTACCTACTGATAGGCTATATTGTCCATGTAGAAATTGTTGTAACAATTTGAAAGTTGATACTAGTGACGAAATTAAGAATCATGTCATATGCAATGGGATCATACAAGGTTATAATGAATGGTATCGGCATGGAGAGAAATTGAATTATGGATCATAAAATATCGATACTAATAGTTGTGGCATAGAAGATATAGATAATGATGATAATGTTAATGATGAACTGATTCAAGATGACCAGATTCAAGATGATATGGTTGATGAGATGCTACGTAGTTGTCGGGACAATGTCATTGATCCACCTTCTTTATTTGCAAACATTGTCCACGATGCTGAAAAACCATTATATAAGGGTTGTACTAAGTTCACGAGGTTGAGTGCTGTGATGAGATTATATACTCTTAAAGCTCAAAACCGGTGGAGCAATAAGAGTTTCACTTCACTGTTGTCTTTGTTAAAGGAAATTCTTCCTGAAGGCAATGAGCTTCCAATTTCAACATATCAATCAAAGAAAATAATGTGCCCAATGGGAATGGAGGCTAAGAAGATGCATGCATGTCCAAATGATTGTGTGTTATTTCATAAGGACTATATTAATTTGATAAATTGTCCAAAATGTGGTGCGTCAAGGTATAAGACTACAAATTCAGCTAAGGCTAAAAATGGCTCTCCTGCCAAGGTGATGTGGTATCTACCAATAATACCACGATTTCAATGCTTATTTGCTAATACAGAAGATGCGCAAAAATGGTCTTGTCATGGGGAGTTAAAGGTCAATGATGATGGCATCCTACGACATGCATCTGATTCACCACAATGGAAGAAAATTGATTTATTATACCCTCAATTTGGTAAAGAACCAAGAAACCTAAGACTTGGACTCTGTACAGATGGAATGAATCCCTATGGTACATTAAGCAGCCAACATAGCACGTGGCCTGTTATGATTGTTATATACAATCTTCCTCCTTGATTGTGTATGAAAAATAAGTATGTGATGTTGTCAATATTGATATCAGGGCCCAAGCAACCTGGAAATGATATTGATGTTTACCTTCAACCTCTAATTGATGACCTAATGAAACTATGGGAAGAAGGTATTATGACATATGATGCTTCACGTAAAGAGATCTTCAGTTTGCGTGCTATGTTATTTTGCACGATTAATGACTTTCCAGCTTATGGAAATTTGTCTGGATATAGCATAAAAGGATACAAAGCATGTCCTGTTTGTGAGGAAAATGCTGATTCAATCAGACTTAAACATGGTGGTAAAATCGTATATCTTGGTCATCGGAGATTTCTCCCACCAGTGCATCTTTATCGAAGGCAACACAAAACCTTTAATGGGTCAACTGAGGAATGAAGTGTTCCTAAACCTATACCAGGAAATATTGTATATGATAGGGTGAAACATATTGTTAATGAATTTGGAAAGAGTTCAAGTAGTCATACACTCGCATGTGACAAATCTCTATACAAGAAGAGGTCAATATTCTGGTATCTTCCTTATTGGAGATCTTTAGCAATTAGACACTGCATTGACGTCATGCATGTTGAAAAAAATATTTGTGATAGCATCATCGGTACGCTATTGAACATACCAGGAAAGACTAAAGATGGCATCAAATCTAGAAAAGATTTAGAATTAATGGGTATTAGAAAAGAATTATCAGTGGAGATCAGGGGTCGCCGCACATATTTCCCACCGTATTGTTACACTTTGTCAAAGAAAGAGAAAAAGACTTTCTGTGAGTGCTTGTATAATATTAAGGTTCCACAAGGATACTCTTCTAATATTCGTAGATTGGTATCAATTAAGGATCTGAAACTGATAGGTCTCATATCTCACGATTGTCACACCTTAATGCAACAAATTTTACCTGTGGCTATTCGATCTATATTACCAAAGCATGTAAGGTTTGCAATCACAAGACTCTGTTTCTTCTTCAATGAAATATGCAACAAAGTGATACATCCTGATACTCTCGATAAATTACCAAAAGATGTAATTGTTACCATGTGTCAGCTTGAAATGTACTTTCCTCCTTCATTTTTTGATATCATGGTTCATCTTGTAGTACATATTACAAGGGAGGTAAAGATGTTGGGTCTAATTTTCTTACACTGGATGTATCCATTTGAACGCTACATGAGTGTTTTTAAAGGTGATGTTCAGAATCGTTATCGTCCTAAAGGGAGTATTGTTGAGGGTTACGTGGCTAGGGAGGTGATGGACTTTTGTAATGATTTTTTGAATTGCAATGAAACTTGTAGCGATCAAAAAAATTCCCATCACACTGGATCTTATTTTGGCAAAGGAACTCTGGGAGGATGAGTGAAAGGAATCAGTCGTGAGTTGTAGGAACAAGCGCATTTGTATATTTTACACAACATTGATGAAGTTAGTAGCAACATCACAGAACACAATGATCTTATCAAGAGAAATCATCCACGATCCAGTTCAATGTGGCTTGCAAGAGAGCATAATCGAACATTTATTAGGTGGTTTGAAGAGAAAGTATTTAATCAACTATCTGAATCACCAAATAATGTTGCTGAGAACATAAAATGGCTCGCCTTTAAGCCAAAAATGGATGTCATGTCATATGAAGGTTATGACATTAACGGATTTTCATACTACATAAAGTGTCAAGATGAAAGTAGTGTAGTTCAAAATAGTGGGGTCACTGTTAAAGCTTGTTCATTGTATTTTGCTAGTGCCAAAGATAAAAGACCACGCGAAGCTGAGATGTCATATTACGGCGTCATTGAGGACATATGGGAAATGGACTATACAAATTTTCGAGTTCCTATATTTAGGTGTAATTGGGTTGACAACAACAAAGGAGTTTTAGTGGATGAGTTGGGTTTCAAATTGGTGAATTTTGAAAAGATTAGTTTCAAATATGAGCCATTCATCATGGCAGACCAAGCAAAATAAGTATTCTATATTGATGACCCGGCAAATAAAAATTGGTCTGTCATTCTTAATGGATAAAGACAGTTTACTGTAGATCCTATAAATGAAGAAGAATACTATGAAAAGTATGATGATTCCAGTCCATTCTCAGTTGGTTTGCCAAGTGTAAATGTTGAAGATAACACCGATGAATATTATAAACGTCAAGACCATGCTGAAGGAATTTTCCTTGACTAACAACTGAACCAATACTAAAGGCATGTATTCTTTGAATTATTTATTTTATTATTATGTATACCTTATCACTTGTGCTTTTATTATCACTTATTTTTTTATCATGTATACTTGCAGGTTCTAAAATGGTGAGTGAAGATGAACATTCTGAAAATGAGCACCATGAGGATGGTAGTGGTGATGCTAAGAAACTTAGATGTCCTACATTGATGCGTAGGCTGCAGGAGCTCAGGGCTAAAGGGGATAAATTGCCAGTCCAGTTTGATATGACAGGAGCACCTGTTGGGGAACATGCTAGTGCTTTCAAGCATTACGTAGGGGCGACCGCACACAGTAAGGTGCCAATAGATATAGAAAATTGGCATGATGTTCCTAATGCCAGAAAAGACCTCATATGGAAAGATATATCTGTGAGTGGAAGTGATATTATTTTAATATGTTTTTTTATCTATTGATTCTAATTTAGTTTGCTTGGAATTAATTCCTTTTCAAAACAACATTATTAATTGCTTCTTTTGTATGTATAGGGTGTTTTTCATCTAAATGAAAAAGATCACAAGAAAAGAGTGCTACAACTTTGTGGTGTACGATGGAGGGGTTTTAAGACATATCTTGTAAGGGAATTTATAAATAATCCTAAACAAAAGAAGAAAGCTACAAATGTATATATTTTTATAGATCCTGAGGTGTGGGAAAGATCTGTTGCAGCTAGGAGATCGGAAGAGTTTCAGGTAATAAAGATTGTGATGTATTGTATGAATATTTAATTTTATACAATTAAGGAGGTGAATATTTTTATACATGTTTGCCAAGTCTAAATTGCAATACTTCATTTTAAATGATCAGGCTATTCACCAGGATCAAAAGGAAAGATGGGCTAAAAATGTGCATGACCATCGCTTGGGGCCCGGTGGTTATGCCTTCCGCCGCCAATTACAAGAGAAGCAATCATCTTCTGGAGAAGAATCTAGTACAACTCAAGTTGAGCGACCTCCCCGACACTTGACATGGATTGATGCTTGAAAGAATCGAGCTGGTGAAATTGTCAACCCTGCAACTAAGGAGGTGGCACAAAAGATGGTAGGTTTATCCCAACTAAGTATTGAGTAACTCCCACAAACTTAGATTTATTTATATCTAATTGATATTGTGATTTAATATTTTTATTAACTATGAATAGATTGATCTCCACGAGCAAAGGAAGGAAGGAAAGTTCATCCTAACTGGCTACATGGATGAACTAGCAGTTGCTCTTGGTACGAAGGACCATCCTGGCCATATTAGGGGATTAGGAGCTGGCATAGGATTCAAGTCTTATTTTGGCCCTTCGCAATCTAAAAGAGGTCGTGCAGGAGGTCTTACACAAGAGGATGTTGAAGCATTACTAGCGCAGAAAGTAAAAGAAATAATATCTTCATTTTAGCCTACTCAACCTTCTCAACCTATTCATACTGTACGTCTCTCAAGTGATGAGGTACAAGCCCATTCTCCAGTTGTAGAAGGTCATGGGAGCACTCCCAATGACCCACCACAACAATCTGCAGTAAGATTTTGTTCTATATGTTGTGTTATTAGTATGATAAATATATGATAATATATATACACTACTACAGAAGTGCCTTTTAGTGTCGGTTGTTTAACCCCCTTTGGCGTCGGTTTCTGAACGACGCCTATGTGGGCGCCGCTAAAAGGTTGGACACTTCAGCGTCGGTTAAAAAACCGACGCCTATTTAACATCAAGGCGTCGGTTTATTATAAAACACCGACGCCAAAAGGGTTCGCGCCACAGAAAACAGCGTCATCTAGGACGCTTTCTGCGTCGGTTATATACTAAACAACCGACGCAGAAAAGTGTCCTAGATGACTCCCATTTCCTGTAGCGCGAACACTTTTGGCGTCGGTGTTCAACAACAAACTGACGCTGTAAGTCTGTGCTGACGGTTATCGGTAAATAACCGACGCCTATATCTATTTTTTTTTTTTAAATCTGTTTGCAGGCCTGCTGTGGCTGGTCAGCAGGATGAGAACCTGCAGTTCAGTTTTCTGAACTGCAGGTTTACGACATCCATTGATATCAACCTACAAACAGGCCACAAACCTGCAAAATTAACATAAAAAGATTCACACAAGTAGATACATTCAGACATCAATTCAATTGTCACGTTCACACATATAGAATCATTCAAATACATGTTTTAACATTCAGAAACATTCATTTACAAAGTATCATTCATCATCACTATCAACATCCCAATTATATCTTACAGTTGCCACTGTTTGTACAGCTATTGCCCATTCTTCTCTTACTTCATTTAATGCTTCCCTCGTATATGGAGCATGTACATTTTTTAAGCGTTTGCCTATAGTGTGGTCAGTTTTAAACACCTGCAAAGAGAATGATGTATATATATAAGTAATAATATAAAAATAAGATTGATATATTTCATACTAACTAATGAGACTATATATAATACCTCATGTATGGTATCGATGTCCAATGCGGCATGTTTGATAATCATCTGCATAAATCGCATCACATAGTATGCGCATGCCCAGCCATTGTCTTGTGTAGCGCACTATAAATTGAAACATACAAAATAATACAACTAAGCACAATTCACATCAATAATATATACATTGGAGTCGGGGAGTCGGGAACTTACTTTTACGTTCTCCCAAGACAATGGCTGGTTCTTTTTCCTTGGGACCTTTCCTCCAGCATTTTTGAATGCATCTAAACCCCTACATGTTAATATAACACACTAAGTTGCATAAGTAAATAGTAATGTAATAAAAGATGTTAACGGATATAAAAAATGAAATATTTCTCACCAGAATAATGCCATTCTCATTACGTGTCCAATTTTAGTGTTTAATGTACTTCCTGCGGGATCTAGATAATAAACAGTGAACGTCACGGGGACAATAACTAGTAACTCCCAATGTCTACCACTAGAGGTAAAAAGTTAACAATTAATAACTCAAAATGCAAAATAATAATGGAATTTTCTTAAGTCCAAATTATAAATAAAGCAAACTTACTTGACATTGAATGGAGCTATTATTATCGTCTTCATTTGATGACCAAAAATTGTAAAAGCATCTATACAGTATTGTTGAACACTATCAGGGTCTTTAGCTACCATACTAATCAATGATGGAATCAAAAATCCCACATGATCATATGCAAATTGTTTGCAATGATCTTCGATTAAGTAGCTGCAAAACATATAGACGTATGCATTAATATATAAGAAACTAGATCACCGGATCTTACACAAGGTATATGGATGTATAAACAAGATCTCACCTTATCCATGTCTCTATCATTGATGTATTCAACCAATCATACATAAACAGCTCAATAATATCTTGTATAAATAAAGAGCTGTCGTATGATTGACCTGCATAATCTGCATCTAAAGAAACAATTATAGGGCAAAGTATATTATGTGCCCGTAGCCAACATGCCATTCCCCTACAAGCAGGACCTAACGGGTATTGTATGTCAGTTGGAACCCAAGTTGGTAATGCGGGAATTGGAGGTGGAGGCCTAGGTGCTCCTGGTGTCTTCTTTTTAACTTGTATATATAATTTCAGATCAGTTGACATCATATATACACATTAACAGTCTAAATCAATGTAAATTTATCTTACAATTTCAATCATGTAGAGGACATCTGCTTTGGGCCACAATATGACCCCGCTTTCTGCCTCACCAAGTGTATCAATATCTGGGTGGGCATATGGCAACTCAACTTCCCTCCAATCGGGTAATACATGTATCGGGCTCACACGAATGTAGCCCTGCGGCATTGGAGTCCCATGAAACGTTGCCCCAGGAAGGGACTGGTAAGCTTGCGCCTCTGCAACAACATAGTTTTCCATTCTTAAGCGGCATGGCTTCAATGCCTACAAATTTACGTAAAGAATGTTATACATATATACATATCATCTTGAAAACATATCATCTTGAAAAGACTAGCTACAATGTCATAAACAATACTTACAACAGACGTGTTAGGCGATGGGTCTCCAGGATTACTTGCAGTCTGTGCACCAGGAGAAGAGTGGGTCGGCATAGGCTGATTGGAAGCCTGAGATGCCTGCCACCGCAGCAATTCTTCCTTGACCTTCTCAGCAACCACATCGTTGAGCTTCTTAGCAACTATATCCTCGACTCTCTTATTCTCCTATACATGGATAAAACAAATATTAGCTTTTTATTAATGAATTTCCTTTTGCAGTAACATTATAAAAATAGAATATGTTACCTCTTCTTGAGAAAGTCCCGCTCTGGGTTTGCGCTGGGATGGCCCAAAGAATGCTTTGATGCCCACACCAGCGCCGGCACCTCTAACACGTCCAGGATGCTCTGGGTTACCCAGAGCAACTGTCAATTCATCTCTTGTGCCCTGAGGGATGAACGTGCCTTGTTTCCTCTGCTCGTGCAGCTCCCGCTAATCACCATAAACAAAAATTGGTAAGTTAACACCACAAATAATCAATATTCAAATGATTGCTCTAAGAGTTGTATTTTACCATTTTTGCAGCCGCCTCAGCAGTTTCGGGCTTCTTTATTTCACCCTTCTTGTTTTTCCTGCCAGCTATCCAGATATCATGGCGAGGGAAGGGTGTGGCCGCAGACTCCTGAGTAGTCGCAGACTCCTGAGTAGCCGCAGACTCTGCCTGTAGTCTTTGGCGAACGCTTGCATAGCCTTTTGGACCCATAGTATGGTCATGTACATTCAGTGCACGCCTTGCTTTTTGTGCGTCACTGAGGGCCTAGTTAGTATGCACATTTATAATTAGGTTAGTAGCACTAAATGTTAATCTTGAATAGGTGAATACAATGTATATTAATTAAAATGGGAGTGACGCCTAATACCTTAAATTCTTTAGATTTTCTTGAAGCAACAAAATTGTCCCAATCTTCTTTGTCCAAGAAGTTCCATTGTTCAAGGGCTGACTTCTTCTTCTTATCACCCTGTCTTATGTATTCTCTGTTCAGATTTGTCCTGTAATTCCTAAGCATCTTTCCAGCGCGTTGCATCACACTTTTACGATGCAACATCTCATCCAATGCAAATAGATTCTGTAAAATAGAAATGTTATTAACTAGTACCAAAAATATAATTGCAAATAATAGAATTTGTAATCTACAAAATAGAATTGCAAATAATAATAACTCACGCATAAATCTTTCCATATCAAGTCTTTCTTCGCCTGAGGAACTTTATGCCAATTATCATACTTAACACCACAATGGCTTCGAGTGACAACCCCAAGATAGTTTATAAAATTATTGCGGTTCACTCCAATTGCATTCCCTCCATTATCAAACTCCACAACCAATTTGGATCCACTGCCACTCAGCGCAAGTAACTTTTTCAACAGAGTGATACCCCTTTTCTTGTTAAGTTTTTGTTGCTGCGCATCAAGTTGCTCAATTGCTTCAGTGGGTAGCTGTGCATCATCAACCTAAAATTTGACAAAAATAAACACACAAAATTAAGCCAATATAGAAATACAGGATATATGACATAACTAGAAGATAATGAATTTTATAGAAATACGGGATATGTTTTTAGAACTTACGTTGGTATCCTCGCCATGCTCGTCATGGACAGCATGCTCATCATGGACTTCATGCTCATCATGGACATCATTCTCATCATGGTGAGCCATCTGAAAATTTCATTAAAAAGGAAAACATTTAGCATTTGTATCAACTAGAATAAGGAAAACATTTAGCATTTGTATAAACATACATGTCTCTAAAATTGTGATCTTTTATCAATTAGCAATCCTTCAATGTACAAGTAATATAAAAAACAATGATTGTTCACATTCTAGGCCAACAAACACATGTGATGTCATTCTTATATATAATAAATGTGTACCACCTATCCCATCCTTGAACACCTAATCTCACTAGTAAGTGTATAATGTGTATTGGGTTTTCAAGAAAATTTCGGCAGCATTTCCCCGCTGTTCTCTAAGTACATATGTACTTAGAGAACAAACGGGGAAATGCTACCAAAATTTTCTCGAAAACTCAATACACATTATACACTTACATCCTAAGTGAGATTAGGTGTTCAAGAACAGTCCCAAACCGGGGACTATCCAAGATTTACTCCTAATGAGTAAATCTTGGACGGGTTTCTAGGCCAACAAACACAATAATAGATATCTACAATGAAGCCGGACTCCATACAAACAGTATATAATTTAGTGATTGTTCATTCTAATTTATATCAATGTACAAGTAATATAAAAAACAATGATTGTTCACATTCTAAGCCAACAAACACATGTGATGTCATTCTTATATATAATAAATGTGTACCACCTATCCCATCCTTGAACACCTAATCTCACTAGTAAGTGTATAATGTGTATTGGGTTTTCAAGAAAATTTCGGCAGCATTTCCCCGCTGTTCTCTAAGTACATATGTACTTAGAGAACAAACGGGGAAATGCTACCAAAATTTTCTCGAAAACTCAATACACATTATACACTTACATCCTAAGTGAGATTAGGTGTTCAAGAACAGTCCCAAACCGGGGACTATCCAAGATTTACTCCTAATGAGTAAATCTTGGACGGGTTTCTAGGCCAACAAACACAATAATAGATATCTACAATGAAGTCGGACTCCATACAAACAGTATATAATTTAGTGATTGTTCATTCTAATTTATATCAATGTACAAGTAATATAAAAAACAATGATTGTTCACATTCTAGGCCAACAAACACATGTGATGTCATTCTTATATATAATAAATGTGTACCACCTATCCCATCCTTGAACACCTAATCTCACTAGTAAGTGTATAATGTGTATTGAGTTTTCAAGAAAATTTCGGCAGCATTTCCCCGCTGTTCTCTAAGTACATATGTACTTAGAGAATAAACGGGGAAATGCTACCAAAATTTTCTCGAAAACTCAATACACATTATACACTTACATCCTAAGTGAGATTAGGTGTTCAAGAACAGTCCCAAACCGGGGACTATCCAAGATTTACTCCTAATGAATAAATCTTGGACGGGTTTCTAGGCCAACAAATAATGTGTTGTCATTCTTATACCTAAAATCCTAGTTCTTCAAATTAGGGTGATTATTGATGTCTTTAAAAGCATGATTGGCAATTTAGGGAAAAGTTCATCATTTAAATTCCAAGCATTCACATGTGTGCATTACAGTTCATCATTAAGCAAGAAGGGTGATTAGGATTCTCAATATACTCAACAATAAAATAAGTTAAACATGTGTGCATTACAGTTCATCATTTACATTCCAAACATGTCACATGTGTGCATTACAGTTCATCATCAAGATATCTATAACTTACTTAAACATTCAATTATGAAGAAAATATACACTTAATTAAGAATAGCATGACACACAAAGTTACAGTCAACATCATTATGTTTTGTTCTATCATGGACTATCAGATTGGTATATCACATATGTATCAGTACATTATTAAATAAACACAATCAGTAAATAACTTTTAGCAAAAAATCCACTAGACGTGCAGCCTAGACGTGCCCTGGCGCCGCCCAAGCATCTGCCCAGAGGCCTATCCAGGCAGGGCACCTGGGCTTGGGACCCTAGGCGTGCCCTGGCACCTACTTAGGCGCTGCCTGCGTGAGTTCTAGGTTGGCGGCGGCAGAGAAAAGCAAGGCAGAGGACAAAAAAGGTGGTGAAGGTTTGTGGGTTACCTTGCACGAGGACAGCACGAGTAAAGCTGCTTCTACCGGCGGGGGCGGAGGTGACGACGACAGTACCGTAGCTGCTTCTACTGGCGGCGACAACTAGAGGAGAGCAGGGGCGGTGGGCAACGACCGGCGGCGACGAGCGGACAGCAACAGTAGCAGGGGCGGCGGAGAAGAAGGGCGCCGGAGAAGAAGGACGCCGGAGATGGGGCGCCGGAGAGAAGCGCCGGAGAGCAGCAGCATCAGAGAAGCGCCGGAAAGTCGCCGCAACAGGGAAAATCGCCGCAATAGGGTAGCAATGAAACAGAAGAAAGGGGAAGAGTCGGGCGATCGCGGGGGGTTATAAGTTCCCAAATAGCGTCGGTTGTTTACAACAACCGATGCCTAAACATTTTTAGCGTCAGTTGGTTGAAACAACCGACGTCCAATTGGACGATATTTTCATGGAAATTTTTGGCGGGAACCACCTTCAGCGTCGGTTAGAGAGGGATAACTGACGCTGAAAATGACACTATTTTTTTTTATCGAAAAATGGATTTCGCGGGCGACTTTAAGCATCGGTTGTTTATAAAAAACTGACGCTTAATACAAAGCGGTACCCGTGTCTGGCTGGTCTTCGAATATAGACGTCGGTTTTATTAAACAACTGACGCCTTATATGTTAGGCGTCGGTTTTCCTTAATAACCGACGCCCAGAAAAGCGACACTGAATGCTATTTCTATAGTAGTGATAGTTGTAACATGTATCTGTTCTACTGTTTCTTATATAACTTAAATTATTTCAATCTAGGTTGGTATGAACTGTAAACTTGCAGTGGAGGTTCCATAATATAATGTTGTGGCAGCGGGCAAGGTGTACAACCTTGGTAGTACATTACATTGCCAACAAATTACTGATGACATTTGTCGTGTGTCCATCCATCTTGTGTATGACGGAATGGGGGACAAACCACTACCCATACCTAATCCTGAATATAGTACAGTTGAAGAAGTTGAGGGTGTTATGGTGGGTTGGTCTAGACACTTGGTTATAAATGACAAGGTATACCTTATTTCTACCATATTTTTCATATTTGACTGCATATATGAACTCATATAATATAAGTATGTAATTTAATTAACAGGTTTGTAAACCAAAAAAGTAAAACTTCTACTAGTCGTCCTCCTATGCCCAAGCCATCTTTCATTTCCAAAACTACATTCGACGAATTGGGAAGCAAATCTAAATGTTTGTGTTGATACTTAGCTAACCAAAGATCGGGATCACATATGTTGGTCAATTTAACACAAGATGCAGCTGGGAGGGACTTTCAGAATTTTATTTTTCTTGATGATATTATAGAGTTGTTCCAGTATGATTGGCTGAACACTTCGATAATAGAAGTATGGATAAGGTAAGGATCTATCAATATATATAGAAAATTCCAATACACATTTTAACTTATTTCTACATATGAAAATAATTACAAATATTTAAGAACCATTTATATACCGAGGCCACAGACTTTGATATAAAGAATGTTGGATTCTTAGTCCCTTCGGTCAGTAGTCAGGTGGAGACACATATTGAGGATGTGAATGAGTACTTATCTGATGCATTCAAATATTTTTCTAGTGAGGGGAAGGAAATTATCCTAATTCCCTTTAACGTCCAGTAAGTATTATTATTCAATATAATTTTAATAATGAATAAAATTATTTATTTTAATGTTTGTTTTATTCTTACTCAAAGCTAGACATTGAGAATTAGTGGTGATTGCCCCAAAATTGATGACTCTTTATTATCTTGACCCAATGGGTAAAACAACAAGGTGTCACAAATTAAAATTGCCAGCTATGGAGTAAGCATAAATTTAATCAATGCTTCAACATGATATTTCTATTTAGAATTTCTATTTTACCAACTATCGTTTAATTTGATAGGGGTATAAAGGCTTTTCGTGAAGCTGGAGGACAAATACCCACAAAATTAAAGACATTGACTTTGAAAAATATCAAGGTAGCTACTTTGACAACTGCTTACTCTTATATGTATTAATTTTCAACTATAATATGTCAACTCTTATACTCTTATCTCAATTGATGTTTATAGTAGTTTACTAACATTAAGTATAATTTGTTATTTGTAGTGTCCTATGCAAAATAATGACTGGGCCTGTGGCTACTATGTAATAAAATATATGCAAGCTATTGTCAAACAAGCATCACATGACATTCAGACTATAAGTCAGGTAATAAAGAATAACATCATAAATTTACAAGTGATTGTAGTCATTTTATAAAATATTAGCATGTGCATTTTCTGTTAGAGATCTTTACAACCCAACCTTACACACATGTGGACTTGGATGAATTCTGAGAAGAGTGGTCAGAGGCTTTTATAAATGAAGTCGATATAGCATTGGATTAAATATGTCGGCTCCATTTATGTCTGTGGTTTGAGTACTCTTTCATATTTACTTTTGTATCTGTCATCTCAGACTTGCACTCTATCATTTTGTAAATTATGATGTGATTATGAATTATTTTTGTTATGAATGTGTGGTTTTGAATGGTGACGGTTGAGCATCAATGCTCCCCTCTCCCAGAATATATGAATCTTCTTATTCTTCTGTTATATTTCAAATTCTGCAGAAATTAAAAAAAAAATCGTAACTTCTAGCGTCGGTTTTTTTAAATAACCGACCCTAAAGATTGAATTCAGTGTACTCTCTTCGGTCGAGCAAATTTTCGACCGAAATATAACTTTTAGCGTCAATTTTTGTACAAAACCGACTCTAAATGTCCTCTATAAGGTCGGTTATTTACAAAAACTGACCTTAAAGATTGAATAAACATTTTCAGTGTACCCCTCGGTCGACAAGTTTGTCGACCGAAATATTTTCAGTCGATAATTTTCTCGACCGAGTGTTACACTGAAATGTTTATTCAATATTTAGCATCAGTTTTTGTACAAAACCGACTCTAAATGTCCTCTATAAGGTCGGTTATTTACAAAAACCGACCTTAAAGATTGAATAAATATTTTCAGTGTACCTTTCGGTCGACAAGTTTGTCGAACGAATTATTTTTGGTCGACAATTTTCTCGACCGAGTGTTACACTGAAATGTTTATTCAATCTTTAGGGTCGGTTATTTCAAAAAAAACCGACCATGTAAACTCTCTCGTTCGAGGAAATTGTCGACCGAAAAACTTTCTGTCGACAATTTTCTCGACCGAGACCGTTTACAAGGTTGGTTTTTTTCGAATAACCGACCTTACAGGCTCCTTTTTTCTCGCCTAGGTCAGAATTTTTACAACCTGTTGCGTCGGTGTTTACTATGTAAGGTCGGTTTTATTTGGTTAAATAAACCGACGCTATAGAGAAAATTCTATAGCGACGGTCACTTAGGCGTCGGTTAAAAAGTGACGCTGCAGGCTTAAAAAAATCGACGCTACAGACCATTCCTGTACTAGTGATTGTTGGGTTAAGCTCAACATTTGGGTGATGATTTCAAGAGATTTCACCTTGGAGTTCAGTTTTCTTCTCTCTATCAGTCGAGTTATATAACTCCAAAGCGTTTCTCACCTACTATCTACTTGCATGTCATTAATCTTGTTCTAGAAACTTATAATCATACTAAAGCTAGTCATTATGAGTGTTGCTTGTATAACAAAATAATTATTCAAGCTTGTCAGTTGTAGTTCAGACTGTTTGAATGTTATTTGTTGACTACCGATTCGTCTTTTAAGCATGTAAGGCCTGAAATTCATAATATAGATGTAATGATATCAAAAAATATCACATGAGTGTTGTTTTGGTATGCATACATTAAAACTTATTGATCAATGGTCAATCTATGGTAGTTATATCACTTTTCTCTACTGTTGTGATGTTGTAATCATGGTTGGACGAAACCTTAATAGGGAGGGTGATGACTTTTGTACAAAGTTAATGCTTTCCTGAACATAGTGATGCTTATGGTTCGATGCACTCTAGTTGGTGGTCAATCCTTTCATGACAAGGGACATTTAATTTCTCTGTGCAAGAGTGTTATGAAATTGTTCAATACATTTTATATCTTACGAGGTTGTGAATCTCAATAATCTTTATAAGAATCTTATTAGTGTTTAAACGTAACTTGATTGATGCAGTAAAAATACTCAACTGGCTTAAATAACTACACGAAACTTTAATCATGTAGTGTCGTAACTCCGTAGAACTATTCTAGTGTCAGAACTTACTAGATAATGAAATGAGTAATCTAGAAATATATGTATGGTACACAAGTAAAGTAAAATATGTGACATATTTATCGAGATATGAATATGTGATTGTTTATTGAGATATAAATTTGAGATTTACGTATCCACACAAGCAAAGTAAAATATGTGAGATTTACGTATGCACACAAGCAAAGTAAAATATGTGACTCGTTTATCAAGATATAAATTTGATATTTATGTATACTTTAATATATAAATATACTGCCAATATTATAATATACATGTTACATATTTTGAGCCCAAATATTGAACGGATTTGTGTTGACTATACAATTTATATGATTTTGAGGTTTAGAGCCAACATGTGATCAGAGTTTGCAACAGAGCGAGTGTTCACTCACAATGCCCTATAGTTAGTACACATGTTTGCGATGACGTATAAATTGTCTACTTTCGACATGTAAACTATAATTTGTGTTAAGTCGGGATGAAATAATGTTACATGTTAACTGTTGAGCATCGAATAGTTGTTACGTTCATCTACAGTTTTGATTCCACATTGCAACTCTGAGATAAATAGATAACAGTACACTGTCTTATTTTCTATTCAACCTCTCCAGCTTGCGGTTTCAAACTTTGGTGACGCTCACGCATCTCACGCCCGGTTTCATGCGCACCTGAAACTAGTTCTAAACCAACTCTCAAACTGCCTTCACGTGGCAAATTGTGATTGGCTAGTTTCTTATGATTATAAAACAGATAAATAAATTTGTTTCACTTATAACTTTTGAACCCTAATAATTTTTTAATGTAATAAAAATTATTTGATTCGTTACGAAAATTACAATCTAAAAAGATTAATATTGACATATTTTTTAGAAAAAAATTAAAAGTGATATATATATATATATGTTAATTGACACCCAAAGATATCATTTTTAGATGCTATGACGCCCATAAATGGCTATTGACACCCAAAAATGGTTAATTGACGTTCAAAATAGTTCATTGACACCTAGAAGTATAAAGATGGCGCCCAAATAAGGTATTGACAACCAAAACAACATAACGACACCCATATAGGCCTGTTTGACACCTAAAAATCACTTAATGACGTCCAAAATGGTTCATTGACACCTAGAAGTATAACGATGCCCATAAATGGCTAATTGATGCTAAAAATGATTCATTGACACCCAAAAGTATAAAGATCGTGCCCGAATAAGGTATTGACAACTAAAACTATACAACGACACCCAAATGGGTTTGTTTGACACATACGAACAACTTAATGGCGCCCAAAATGGTTCATTAATACCCAGAAGTAAAACAATGCCCATAAATGGCTATTGACACCTAAAAATAGTTAATAGACGCCCAAAAGAGTTCATTGACACCCAAAGTATAAAAATGATGCCCAAATAGGTATGTTTGACACCTAAGAACAACTTAATAGTGCCCAAATATGGTTGTACGTATTAAATAGGGTATATGGATACTTCACACCCAATAATAACTTATTGATGCCCATAAATGACTAATGACACCCAAAGATGGTTAATTGACACCCAAAATAGTTTATTGCCATCCAGAAACATCTATTCATTTCATTTTTTATATTTTTTGTTAAAAATATATCAATATTGGTCTTGTTGGAATGTATTTTTCATAACGAATCCAATGGTTTTTGTTTCGTCAAAAAATTCATCACGGTTCAAAAGTTATAGGAAAATAAATTTATATATCAATTACACAACATCCACATACCCATCTAATTAAAACCCGCCATGTCACTCCCAACCCCACAAAACTACCCCCACCTAGCTGGCCACACGTAGCACTCGCGCTTGAGGGTGCTGCGCATGACCAGATCATTTTCGATTTGACAGCCACCATGATCAGACGCGCGAGATGTTGAAAATCCAGAGACATTGTACTTTTCACTTTCTGCCGCGTCTTCTAATGACGTTATCTTCTACCCAAGGAAAACCAAGCGCCTTCCCGTCGTTCGTGGTATAATGTTCCATTCTTTTCCCCCTATCTCTACAGGGAATAAAATTATTATAGGATCAGTCCTATTATAACATGATAAGATTCAATAAGAATCCGTTATAGTGCTTAGTTTGTATTTCTCTCTTCTTATTTTTTTAGGTGGTGGGATTTTAAAGAAGAGAGAAGAGAAGATGCTACAATGTGATTGGTTGTCCTATAAAAAAATTATATGACAAGTCATAAGTTTTTTACTCGACAGAGGTCCAAATTCGTTGTTGTGAAATGTTGTTCCGGATCTATTACAATTAATCTCTGCTGTAAAAATATTCTACTAAAAAGTGGGTCATTGGAGTAGATGTACAGTTGGAATGTAGTCGGTGAAGTAGTGTGGTTGGCGCTATGTGTTTCAAGGATAAGGACGTGCTTTCATTTGTTTGAAAGATTGATCCACACGTGCGTGGGGGTTCACCAATATTTTTGATAAAAGTTTGTGTTTTTTAATCTTAGTGTTCGGTCTATAACCATTAACAATAACCAAACTTGTTCCAAAGCCATAGTCATTAGTCTTCCTCGTGGGCAGGCCTAGCACTTTGGGCCGTCATATAGACGCAACCTATTTACCCCACGCGCTTAAAAACACAAGGCATTGACTTATGCCGCGACCACAGGACACTTTCGAAACCATTGATTGAACTACCATGACAACTGATTATATTATTATGCGAAGAACATCGAGTGTAGTTATTATAGCAGACAAACACGGCCGCATACTATATCAAGTTCATAGGTCACACAAGGATTAAGAGATAGAGGACATAAAGGAGAGGCGTCATCATCATCCCCTTATTAAACTGTGTGTGTGTTGAATACTCTACTAGTTGTTAAATTCTTTTAAAACCCCACACCCACGTTTTAGATAAAGTAAAGGTAAAGAAACAGCAATTATTATCTTAACAACTTGCGGATCGTGTCTTGGACTTTGTCTAAGTAAGGTTCAAAGTTTTAAAGTTATCATTTAACATGAGGCCTTGTAGCATTAGAATGCTATTAAGCTCTATATATTACAGTGTCAATTATGAAAAAAAAAATAGAATAAATGTAAGAAAAATGTCAGATTTAAATCGGAGCTCACTGCTAGCATTTAGATTACTAATAAATGTTATGTATAGGTCTATTCTTGGGTTAGACATAAGTATAAGAAAAACTTCAATTTGGATCGAGATATTAGGAATAATGATCGCCTAGTATTGATGATAAATACTTGCTATTTAGGAGGAGTTGATAGTAGATCATGATATTCAAGCACAACTTACGAAATGCTAAACAAGGTACACAATTTATCTCATGTATCTGTGGTCGTCTTACTTGGCCTAATCTCATGATGCATATTTCTTTGCTTGTAGCATTTTATTTTTCATATAAAATAATGCCTTTCGTATGATGTGTATTTGTTGGAGTCTTTAAATATTATGAATTGTTTTTGTCTTTATTTCCATTATTGTGCATTATTGTTATTTACCGACCTTGAGATTTAAAAACATAAATCATTACTCTGATGTGTTCAACAGGTCAATAATTATAACACACCTACCTTAGAGCTTTTATGCATAGGGAGTCCCCATAGCACTGGGTGCAATGGTGGAATCACTAGTTCACAATTGTACTAGTCAACCCGAACAATCTTATATAACTAAAGCAAAGTAAAAGAGGTTATTCACTTGTTAAGATATAAAATTAAGAATATAAGCATATTTTTTTAGATAATTTGACTGCCAATCTTATAATATACGTGCTACAGATTCTATGCCCACATATGCAAAGCATTTTCAATATTTGTTGACTATTTTGTCTTTGTGATTTTACGTTTCCAGCTAGCATGGGAGCAGAGCTGGCATGTGAGCAAGTGTTAAGTTGGGCCCATTGTCATATGGTCATGTAGTTAGACTACATGTTCTAATGACGTGAATAATCTGATTTTTAATACGTAAATGCCAATTTTCATGTTAACTCGTGATGGAATAATGTTACATGTTAACTATCGCACATGCATTTATTGATTGCATCCATGAATTAATGTTCTTGCTTCAATATTGCAACTGTTATATTATCAGATAACACTTCCTCATTTCCCATTAACCCATCTAGCACGTGGGGTTTTAATTAGGACCACTACTAGTTGTAAGTGTTTCAATTTAGACTTCAACACATGGTTGGATTGCTAAATATCCTGAGTTATGACATTCTCCACCCACACCTTGAAAAGTCAAAAACTTTAGTCGGGCTCCCATCATGTTGTCGACTACACAAGAGAGCCCAAGCTCCTCCCCGTTGTTTGGGGGTTTTGTGTTCCCTTCCATTCCTCCTGTCTTGACAGGAGTTGTTGTAAGATTTTTGATTGAGTAGTGTGGCTGGCGCTCTAAGAACAAGGATCGGGATTAGAACAAGGATCGGGATTGTATTCAGTTGTAAAATGGAACACTCGAGATGGGGGTGCAACAATATTCTCGATAGAAGTATATGTGTTTTTCTATCAATTCTTTTTGCTGAAAAGTAGTTCGGCCTGGCTCTTTGGGCCGTCATTTAGACGCAATCAATATACCCCTCGTGCTTAACAAGGCATTGACATGTGCCTTGCGACCACGAGACACCTACGAAATCATCGAACTACCACCGCAACAGATTATGATATTATCATTATATTATACAGACAGTTTAGTTATGATCTTTTCCCCAAGATCTCTCTTTTTATGAAGTTCCAGAAAACCTTCAGGTTTGATAAATCTTAATCAGTCACCATTCTGTCAGCTTGCGGTCTATGTGACGGTTTAGTTTCTTTTTTCTTATCATTTCTTAGCTTTTCTTTCTTACTAAGCCTTAAACTCAACGACAATACAGTTTCCGCTAGTTTACTGCTTTTTTGGTTTAATTTTGTTGTATGTGCAACTCTTATTCTAATATTATAGAGAAAATAAAATATATTTGTCAAATAGAGGTGAGTATAATTGGTCGGGACCGTTAAATCGGATCGGTTCATTGGATCCAGTTCAATATGATCCTAGACTTTACATGTTTGGTGAAATCTAATATCTCTAAATTTTAACAGTTCAATTGTTGAGACCGACTAAGGTCTAAAATACATTTAAACTCACTACTATATAAATTCCAAAGAAAAATAATTCAAATATAAAACTATATCCAAGTATATATTTTGTATTATACGACTTTAGAAGTAACAAATATGATAATTTTCAAATTGTTATGTAGTTGCAATATATATGAGAAGTTGTATTATAGTTCATACAGTCTGACCTTACTTTGAGATAGTGTGATCTTGTATGATTTTGTCTTACCTAAAAATGGTCCAACCCACGGTCCATTACTTTTTGCTAATTGGACTTGCAATGACAAAACTAGATTCAAAACTTTCTCAATTCAAACTACGACTTCCAAATATGAAATTGGACATGCATTGCCAAATATATATTTGAAATTGATTTTTCCCATAATAGACAGAGTCAGTGACGTCTAGATTCACATATATAGATGACCGCCTTATATAGATGATCTAAGGGTGAATAGTGGTTCATAATCAGTATGAGAAACACACCAAAGACTAGATTAGCAAAAAAGTGATGGACTTCAAATCAGATCATTTTAGAGTCGGGCCGCAACGTTTCATCACACAACCGGACTAAGGCCTAGTTTAGTTGGGCAGAAATGAGTAGTGTTGTTCCAACTCATTGTGATTTACAATTTAATTTATTTGGTTGCACTGAATTGAAACGGTAGGTGTGGAAACCAACTACAAGTTCCTTTTGACAGCTGTAGAAATCGGTAGGGAAAGAACTACACCCAAATTGGGCACGATTTGTTTTTCCACGCCCACGTTTTTCGCTGATGCTCCCTGTCATCATTGTTCTGCGACAACAAAGGTTGTAAATAACTACAAATCATTGGACCATTTTGTATTTTATATTAATTCTGCCTGTAAAGCACACGGTACCAAACAAAACAATATCAAATCAAAAGATTTATTTACGTTAATCCAAATATTTGTTGTGTAATCTATTTTCCTATTTTATTGAAAATCATACAAGGAAATACAACCACACAACCAAATTAGCCCTAAAACTAGACTGTTTGGGATGCATTCATCGTTTTTATGTCTTTTGTACTTATTTAATAATATAGCTTGAATCATATTCGTTACTTTTAACATTGATATAATCCTAATCATAGTCTTCATATATGTAAATTATTGTTGTTGTAATTGTATCGACGTCCAGTCTTTGATTTGATCTACAGTGTGACTAGTCTTGAACCAGACTATGTCAAAGTCCAAATTTGTAAAATGTTTGGGCCATCAAACATATAACCGTTTTAAACAAGACTTGACCAAATAGACTAATCGATAGATATTTTCGCACCCCTAAATGACCAACTCATTTTCTATTTTCTCTATGATATTAGAGCATGAGTTGTTTATATCATAAAACTAACTAAATTGAAAAATATCAAATTAGGTGATATGTTTTACACTGAAAAGGTAAGAGCAAGAAAAAAAACCCTATCAAATGAGACAAGTTGACGGAAAGGTGACTTGAAGGGTTGTTTTTAGGTTTGCCAAACCTGAGGAACTTTATCAAATTTTAAGGAAAACGAGGGTGTGTTTGAAAAAAAAAGATCTTTGATTATTGTAGCACCAAAAATGAGCCGCACGTTATGTCTAGTTGATAGGTCACGAAAGGATTAAGAGATAGAGACAGAAATAAGAGACACCACCATTATCCTCCTGATTCAACACTGTGTTTGTTGGTTGTATACGCTACCAATTTTTAGATTCTTTTTATAACCCCACGCCCACGTTTAAAATTAAGTAAAGGTGAAGAAACGACAATTTTTTTTAACAACTTGCAGGCCGTGTCGTGGGTTCTGTTGCCGGTGTTAGTCCTATTATTTATTCCCAGACTTGCAGCTTGCGCCTGGCTCTTTAACTTCTGTTCCAGTTCCTTCATTCAAGACCAAACCGAGGGCTGAGTAGTTGAGCAGAGAGTTTCCGAGAAGCCTTTAGAGGTGACACTTCCTCCTTCCCATTCCTCCACCACGACCTTGAATATGGTTGCTCAGATGACGAGGATGCGGGCCTCCGGTGGCAGCTGCAACGACTCAGGGCATCTCAGCACTACTGCTGCCGCCGCCTCGTCTTCCGCCTGCTCCAGTCGGCGCCGCCCGCCTCTTCCTCACCTGGACGTCGCCAGCTTCACTGCTTTCTTCTCGCTGCCAGCAAACCCGCCGTCCTCAGTGACTCCGGCGTCATGTACTACTACTTCTCCCGCCTTCCCATCACCGTGGAATGCTACGGCCGCGCCCTTCCCGTCCCCTTCCTGCGCAGCTGCAGCCCCTTCCCCTATACGCTCCCCCATGGAAGCGACGCCGTCATCCCCACTGACCATCTTCTACAACGGCACGGTGTCCGTCTACGACCTGCCGCATGATAGCGCGGACACCATTATGCGGTGGGCCGTGGCAGCCGCGTCTACTCCTCCAGCATCCCCGGCAGCAGCGATGAACGTGGGTACTCCAACTCATGGTTCTGGGGGTGGCCAGCTGCAGCAGCAGAAGCCGGTCGACTTGCTCAAAGCTGGAGGTGAGAGACTTTAGTTAGTTATTCCCATATTGATCATTTAACACATGCGACCACTGATCAACACGTTTCTTTCCTCGATCCATTATTGTTTTCCTGGTCCTAATGGATCTCCTATTGTTTCCCTCTCTATCTCAGATCTCCCGATTGCAAAGCGGAAATCCTTGGAGCGGTTCCTGCAGAGGCGGAAGGAGAGATGATCCATTCATGCATCGGCGTCGGCCAGTCACCGTGTCGGTCGATCAAAGCTAAAGCTTAGCTAACGCGTTCGTTGAATGTTGTCCAGAATTTTTCACTGTCTTCCATCTCATTAAACTCTCCCTCTATCTAATTAAAGTCTTATCTTCCAGTTTGACCTTGTACCTGCTCTAAGCCTTATCTTATTTTCTTGTTAATCTTCCACCCACGGTGCGATATACACACATGTAAAGATGCTGCTTGGTATATTTACTTTTCACTACGTAAATGGCTTATAAAGTGGGTTTTAAAAAACCGACACATAAACCCTACTGTGTCGGTTTTTAGCAGAATCCGACATCCAACTCATGAAAGTCGACCAGACACGGGTACCGCTTTTATTAAGTGTCGGTTAATTAATAAAGAACCGACACCTAAATTCAACCGCCAAACCCAAAATTCCAACGAAAAAATTGGCTCCAATATTTTACATATTGCGTCGGTTCGTAACTAAATAATCGACGACTAAATGGTATTCGTGAGATAGGAATAGTTGTCGGTTGTCGTTTAATCAAAAACCGACGACTATAATATGGTATAGGTGTCGGTTTTTACAAACGAACCAACACCGTTGGTTTAGTTGTCGGTTTTTTAAATAACCGACACGTATTTTCAACTTAATAGCTCACCCTGCCCGAACCATTCTTCCCATTTTCCTATTTCGTTCCCGATTTTCCTAGCTCCAGCGATTTCTTGCATCCTGCCGCCAATTCATGAATTGGAACGGTAGAAACGCAAAACATGTGCTTAAATTCAAAACGACGAGCACACCACCAGCTGTCGCTTTCGTATCTTCAGTCAATGGATTGAATATTACCGTACTCAGTTGGAATCACGTGCTTCATGAGAACAT
This sequence comes from Alisma plantago-aquatica, assembly GCA_963693085.1. NCBI lineage: Eukaryota > Viridiplantae > Streptophyta > Magnoliopsida > Alismatales > Alismataceae > Alisma > Alisma plantago-aquatica. The sequence goes on along the minus strand of OY856409.1, from coordinate 1,029,808,009 downwards.
GAGCATTTGTGTACTGTGACAGTGACATTCAAACAGCCGGTTCGCACGCAGAATTGATGTTTTTTTGTTTTCTTGTTTTGCCTTTTCTTCCTTGACAACCATGATGGCTTTGGTGTTGCTTTCTGACGAATTAATCTTGACAGTCTTGTCAGGCCACCCGCTAATCCACCCAGCCGCCTGAGAGAGTAAACGAAATAGTTTTGTATTTCTTTCTTGTTCATTCACATTGTACATGCTTATATAGCAGTTTACAGAAGTATATGTTACAATGTGATAAATGAAACTGTAGATCCGAGAACTGTGGATCTAGGAGTAACTGCGTCTACAATCGGAAATCACGCAGACAGTTATGTGATGGACTCAGTCTCCGGTGTGATAGCTGTGAGTGGTTGCGAAGAGTCCGCTGGACTTGGTGCGGCATGTGTAGATAATTCTGGGTTAACACTCCCCCGCAAGTGAGGCGTATCTCTGCTGGATAGCCGGAACTTGTTGCACAAAAAGTGAAATCTCATTGGCGGCAATACTTTGGTAAGAATGTCTGCAACCTGTTCCTTAGTTGAAATATATTTCACTTGCAAAGACTTCGCTGCAACTTGTTCACGCACAAAGTGGAAGTCGATTTCCACGTGTTTGGTGGCGCGCATTAAAGATTGGATTTGCAGTCAAATAAGTAGCACTAAGGTTATCACACCATAGTATTGGTGGTTGTGGTAGATGAAAACCCAACTCCTGTAGCAAGGAGCGGAGCCAAATTAATTCTGCCATTGTATTTGCTAACGCCTTGTATTCTGATTCCGTAGATGACTTGGAAATTGTTCTTTATTTTCGTGATGACCATGACACCAAATTACCACCAAGAAATATTGCATAGCCACCAGTAGAACGTCGGTCTATAGCACAGCCGGCCCAATCAGCATCGGAGAAGGCATGAAGTAGAAGAGGTGGAATTGTTGGAGACCGAGTGATTGAAAGGAAGAGATGCATGGTGTGCTTTAAAAAGAGAAGATTCTTTTGACAGCTTGCTGAATGTTCGTTGCTGGGTTTACTCATGAATTGACAGACACGGTTAACGGAAAAGGCAATATCAGGTTGAGTGAGAGTTACATATTGTAAAGCACCGACAACCTGACGATAAAGGGAAGGATCATGGAAAGAGCCTTGGGTGGACTTGGTGAGGTCAATAGAAGGGGTGAGTGGTGTGGAAATTGGCTTGGCTCCATCCATTTTTGTACGAATGAGAAGGTTAGTGATATATTGACGTTGAGAAAGCAATAAACCTTGAGGTGTAGAAAGGATTTCCAAACCAAGAAAATAATGAATTGGACCAAGATCCTTAACAGAGAAAGACGTTTTAAGATAATTGAGAACATTGGAAAGAAAGGTTGATGAGCTCCCTATTAGGAGAATGTCATCAACGTAGACAAGTGCATAAACATGAATTGTGCCCTTATGATATATGAAAAGTGATGCATCCGTTTTGGATCCAAAGAAACCAAAGGCTACCAATGCATCATGCAATTGGTGTTCAAGACCGCGAGCCTCTTCAAGTGGTTCAAGACCGCGAGCCTCTTCAAGTGGTTCAAGACCGCGAAGCCCTATCATTGGTTCAATTGATGTTGAGACCGCGAAGATCAAATTGGAGTTGAGACCGCGAAGAGACGTTGACCGTTTAGCTAGTTTGGTCTCAAGACCGAGAGGAGGCCCGCGGTCTCAAGACCGCGAAGGGCCTCGCGGTCCTGAGGTCAAACTAGCTAAACGGTCAACGTCTCTTCGCGGTCTCAACTCCAATTTGATCTTCGCGGTCTCAACATCAATTGAACCAATGATAGGGCTTCGCGGTCTTGAACCACTTGAAGAGGCTCGCGGTCTTGAAGCCTAGGGGGGCTTGTGGTCTTGGAGTTAGAAAGAGGCTCGCGGTCTTGGAAAGTCAAAGTGGGCAAACGGTCAACACTTTCAACCGATTTCAACTCAATTGATGATTAATGATTGAAATCAATCAATGTGATTCCAAGTTGACTTCTTTCAATCAATTCATAATATAAATGGTCCAATGTTGCCCAAACCAAACCCTAATGATAATCTAGGATAGTAAGGGGTTATTTTGACTAAGGTTTTTGACCATAATGATGATCAATGGGGGGAATTACCAAAATACCCCTAAAGGGTCAATTGAGTTATACCTTGCTCAATTCAAACTCTAATTACATGAGAATGATGTTTTTAGTCATAATGACTCTATCCAACTTGATCTAGTCTAATGTTATCATCCACCATTAGTATGATGAAAGAGAGAGTACTTCTAGAGAGAGAGAGTACCCTAGAGAGAGAAAGTAACTCTAAATCACATAATGGTGATGTTTTTGACTATGTTAGCCTATGATGATTTAATCCGACCTGATCTAGGGTGATGTTGACATCACCTAACCTTAATGATGAGAGAGAAAGTTCTTCTAGAGAGAGAAAGTACTTCTAGAGAGATAAAGTACCCTTTTTAAGTGGAAACTCAATTGAAGCATCCCCAATACACAGAAATGAGCATAATTAGGGTATGATCCACCTGTGTGAGATCATAAGAAACCCTAATTACGATAAATGATGAACTTTTAACTAATCTAAGATCATCAATGAAGATGTTACTCATACATGATGATGTTATGAGTCCAATTCACCTTAATGTGAATAGTAAACCCTAATTCAAGGGTGATGACATGTAACGTGAATAGTAAACCCTAATTCAAGGGTAATGGCATGCTTTTGAATATTAAACTCTATTTGATAAGAATTAGAGATTTAAACTCTTATGACAAGAGTAGGAAGGATATTCCTTATTTTTGTATTACCTTTATCAGTTGTATTAACCATGCAGGTTCTGATATGAAGGTAATCATATCCAGGTATGGATGATGATGTTATATTCATTAAAGGCATGTTGTTAGCCTTATGAATAAGTAAAATAATCTGATGTCTTTTCAGTGGCATCCTATACTGATAATGGGCTGCGAGAGCCATGAATACCATCAAAGTCATGCCTTAGAGATGACTTGTGATGAGGATAATGAGAAATGATGATTGATATGAGTTAGGCCTGTTACATTTAGTATTCTTCTTTTATAGCTGCTATGCTATTGTTATTATTGCAGAACAATGTATGCTGTTAAAGAATACTGAATGTACCTAACTAATCAAGTATAATGTAGAGCCCTGATCATAGATCCATCATTGTCAGAAATTAAATGATGGTGAAACATGTTTTCCTCAGGGAACTCCTGGAGCACATACTTTTGAGTATGTGGGGTACATGGATGTGTAGAACCTTACATCCTAGTGTAGGAAAGTGATGTAGATGTGTAATCCATCCATCCTTCACTATAATTCCATACCGTATCAGTGGTAGGTAAACATGAAACCTCCTGATGACGAAGACAGCACATATATCCGTATCAGTGGTAGGTAAATATGAAACCTCCTGATGACGAAGAGAGTACAGAACGCCATTGTGACTCTAGAATAGCGAAGGACCAGTTTACCCTGGTGAGCTATATTAAGTAGAGACACTAGATGTCCTACAAGTGATCCTCTTACTGACTGAGGAAGGAGAAGGTCATGAGAATCCGGCTCTCTTAATGACCTATGTATGATACTGATGTGACTTCTCAGCGATCAGTTGGAGTATGAGTGGTAAGCCTCATCTCCACAGGGCATAATGTTGTTTGTAAAACATAATCAACCATGCAGTATAACTTGTTAGAGATGACTCCAAGTTAGTTGATTGATGTTACATTGCAATAATGTTATATTCTCCATATCTCCTAAATGGTTGAGATCTTGTTATACCTACAACTGTTATAGAATACTTTGAAGGCTTTACTGCTTAAAAATATTCTTTGATGTTATAATAAAGCTTCTGGCGTAGAGTTATAACTCTCGCTGGGACAATTATGTATAATTGTCTCACCCCGTAGGCTTCAACTTTTTAGGTGGACGTCGGAGACGAAGGAACCAGCCTACAGGTGATCAGTCTCAGCAGCAGCATCAGGGGCAGCAGTAATCTCAGGTGGAGATTGTCCTGCCATATGGTGTAGTTAGAGTCAGTCCTATGTGTCCTCTGTACTCTCAGGTCTTGGAGTCTTTTGTATAGTGATCTTGAGATTTTGTATCTGAATGTATATAATTACTCAAGAAGTAATTATCCTGAGATGTAAACAATTTATCTCTCTTTATGAAAGAAGCTTTTATGGATCCAATCTCTTGTCTCGAAAAGTTTTAATTTCCCGTGATTTTTGTCTTCCGCTGATTACCGATTCGCTTCCGCTACGTTTTAATCGTGTTTATGTCATGGTTTGGAGATCAGAGCCCACACAACTAGCTAGGCAAGAATCCATATCTAATGTACCATGTCTGTCACATATGGTTTTTCTATATCCGTACATGTACTTGCTAAGAAAGATATGAAGTAGTAGAATTTTCTTTGGTTTTCTTTATAAAATTAACCTAGCATCACCTTATTGGAAATATGCTCACCTGACATATATCATTACTAGGTGCAACAACCACTGCTTCTCATCATCCGCAACTTAGGCACCATGCAAACATAGCTCTGGGCCAAACCTGTGTTATTGGATATGTTGCTTGGGCGCCGACAACAGAACTTGGAGGCTTCCTGTGGTGTTCGATGTGCAGAGTTTAGCAACAAGAAAACTTCTGTAAAAATACATTGAGTAGAATACAGATTAATTACCATTCTAATTCCCCAAAAAATCACCCATCAACAATATTAGATATGGATGCAAAGTAGCTTTCATGGTTTAATTTATTAAGCCAAATGGTATGATACTCATCTGATTAATATTATTCATATAACAAAAGACACCATCTCAACATCGTGGCATGGCTTCATAATATAGGAGGCATAATTAATTATCATGGAAGAGCCTCTATTTAGATTGATGTACATTCATTCCTTCATTGGCCAAGGCGAACATAATAACTAAGCATGTTCAAGAATAAGCACATTGTAAAGATAAAACTTTTCTAACTTTTACAGTTGATAACCAACTAATGAGTTCAATTGTGGAACAAGCTATCTAATAAAGTGGGGATGACGAGAAGATTGTCATTGTTGATTGAGACTATAATGTCATTCTTGTTGCAGTCATAATTACATAACAAATTTGGGAAGTATAACAAAAAAGGAGTGTGTAGGTTTTGTAAGAATCACAAGTCGCTTGACGAATAGGAAGCACAAACACTTCTTGGGAGTTTTCTTCGGGGTAACAGACATGTGTTCCATACAGACAGACAGTGAACATGGCCTAGGCATGTCCAGATTTTTTTTAGTTTTTGGCATGGACATAGCTGCGACACAACTTGGACACAGCCATTCCAGTCCAACTACGTCTAGGTCCGGTTAAGTAAACAAAACTAAACCCTTCCACAATTCTTGACTACCCCAATCCTCCCACCCAAAAAGCTCCAAACCCTCTCTTCCCCTTTCCCTCTTCATCTACCATGGTTTAAAAAGAAGGTTGCACTGTCTGGAGAGACATGGTAATGAATAGAGTATATGAGGTATGAGGCAGTATATGTTGTATTGGATTTTTTAAATATTAATTATGTATTTTATGTTGGCATATATAGAGACATGCATATATAAACTAAGTGAGATTAGCTTTGATCCTAGTGTGCCTACTCACCCATGACAGGGCCCATATACCTACCTATCCCTAAGACCTAACTAAGAGACGAACATTATGTAGACAGCCAGACACCCAACCCGATAACCTTTGTCTTTCCACTCCACTTTCCTCCCACCTTCCTACAAAGCTCTTGATGTCCTACGGCCAAAGGAGAACCCATCGCACCACTGTCAACCATGGCCAAGATGACTAGCTAAACCCATCCCATATACCTATCCTTAAGCCATAACTATGAAACACAACATTGTGTAGACAGCCAGACACCCAACATGATAACCTCATTTTCTGGATTCCTCTCCCCTCCCGACTTTCTTGCAAAACTCTTGATGGCCTAGAGCTAAATGAGCACCCATTTTCCCACCATAAACCACTACTGCAATGACTAGCTGGACCCAGCCCAAGACCTATCCCCAAGCCCTAAATAAGAAACAAGACACAAACATACGTCTATCTATAAAAAAATCAAATGTGTCCAACGTCATGTCTGTGTCCTCAATTTTTGAAAATCGTCATGTTCCATGTCTATGTTTGTGTTCGTGCTTCCTAGGGTGTAGCTCCTCATTACCCACTGAAATGGTAGGACAAACAATATGTACTTGTTTAGGAAGAATATATAAGGTCTCATTCAAAGAGACCTTCTAGAAAGTATCTAACTGTTCATTTTTAGTTTCTAAGTCAGTCATATCATTGCACATGCCTAAATCATTATCTACAGAGATATGATAGAATGAATCAATAAATACTTTAGTATATATACAATAGAAGACAAGACATGGTTATTTTGAGATGCATAAATTTAATGTAAGAGACATTACTGATGTCATACAACACAGGATAGAATCATTACCTTTTTTCGTCATCATTTAGGATGGAGGGATCGTTTTTCAGCTCCTGCATGCCACCATTTAATATATGCATCATTATATTCTTCTGAATGCAACTGCTTAACATATATGGTATAATCCAAATTCTATTGGCTACAATATTTTGCCCATTGATCATAAACCAAAGACTATACAAATTGAGCAAGAGTCTTTACTCATTCACATAAGACAAACTAACTCCTCTTCTACACTACGACATTTTAGAATTTCTTCTTATAATGGTTTTTTTTTCTAGACAGATAATTCCTAAAATTAATAAAAGATAGAAAGAGAAGACACTATTTCATCTATTCATCATTCCAGAGGTATAAAATTTCTAGACTCCAAAAGTACTAGAGAAAGATTTAGTAGGCTTGTGCATACACAAAAATCAAAATTGTTTAAGAGGGTACAAATAAATATTATGAATAATAATCATAAATCATAACATATTTGTCACTTGTTAGTTTACAAACGTTGTTTATATACCTTACTAAAACAAATATATGAAATGATGATCTATATCTATTTAAAGAGATTTCACATACTCACCTGATTGTGTTTGAGAAATACAAACCCATGACCTAAGATTGGCATCTAATCTTAAAGGGAATCATATAAAGCAACAACCTTGTAAACAACATTGACAATTAACTTGAACATCAGGCCCGCCTGTTTGGCACTAGTCCTGATCATCAATATCTTTTCAAATTTGATGAGTTGAACACCATTACATATTGTGATGGTAACAATAGCAGTTTGTAGTAATAATTTGGTTATTAATCAGAGAAAAAACCATTACAATGGAATTGTAAAAGTTAAGCTACTAACTATTACGAAGTATAAGTGGTCACCTACTATTATTGATGAATATGTCCTTCCTGACCTGACCTTTGTTGCTTGATACACCAACCTTCAAAGCCCTGCCACCCCAGTCAGCCACTGCATCATCAAATCCACCAGAATTTGTTCCTTTGCACCAATGGAAGCATTCTATACCTCTCTGTTTAAGGCAATGAAATAGAGTAATTGGAGGAAGTGAGAAATCAAAGCCGAGGAGTCAGTTCGGCGGCTCACAAGAAGTGCACGAGACATCCGTGACTTACAATCAACGGAGGAGTTAGTTGTCGGCGTTGTGTTCGACCTTGGGCGGAGTAGATGCCAGTGAAGAGTCGCAGACGGAAGGCAACGATTGCAGAGTCTCTGGATGGGGGGAGACGAAGAGACAATGGGAAGTAGAGAGAGAGAGGAGGGGTGCGCGTAGAAGCAAGGAGTCAGAGACCATACTGCCGGCGGATCACGGATCAAAGAGTCCATTAGAGGATCGTGGATCAATGAAAAAAATTGACAACAAAACTCCAATACGCCCATTTTAGAATGTTTAAACTAGAATCATCATTGCAGACATATGTAAATCAAACTAGTATAGGAAAAGATGACCAAGTCCAACTGAAAGATCCATCCATGAGTTAGCTCTGGGTAAGCTTCAAGGACCACCACCAGCTCTTCAAATCAAGATTGTCACTACTACCACCACCACCTATATACGAGTATCGATGGCCAGCGTTTGCTCCTCACCAGCTGCATTCACTCCCCTCTCCTCCTCCTCCATTAGTTCAGACAGTGGTAACACACGTCTCCTTTCCAAGCCTATCAATTTGTACACGGAAATAAATGAGTTCATCTGCCAATCGAGAGTGGGAGCAGTAGCAAAAGCTGTTGTGACCACTCTTGTGCCTTTCGCCTTTGCTCCTTCTCCTGTGTCCAGTACTCATCTGCCAACTCTTCCCCCAGTTTCCACTCCTAACACTCTCTCATCTATCGTTCGTCTCTCTCCTTCTCCTCCTGGTTCTCATATAGCTCGCCATTGCCCACATTTTTCGGTAAAGAAAGGTGGGATAGAGTGATTACCACAAGAAGCGATAGCAATAGCAACAGCAAGAGAAGCAGCTAGCAGATCGGGTTAGCTCTGATCTAAAGGAAGAAAGGTACCCAGAACTGGGCTCATGAAGAATATGATGCTGCAACAGCAAGGGGTTGGGTTCCCATACGGGGTCGGAGCAGGGACATCACCTCACCGTCCTGCTCTACTCCTTTCACTCACTTACTACCTCCTCACCGCTTTCCTCCTCTACAAGGCACTCTATTGGCTCTACACCCTCACCCGCCGCTCTGGCTCCTCCTCCACCAGGCCCGCCGTCGACGGCGAGTGCTACATTATACCTCGACGAAGGGTCGGAGAAGGTGATGGAGGTCTGACGATTCTAGTTTAAACATTCTAGAAGATCACGTACCTCGACAAAGGGGTGAAGAAGGTGATGGAGGTCTGATGACCAGCGGCTGAGATGAGACCTGAGGGAAAGGAGTTGGGGGGACCCAGCACAGGCGAAGGAGAGGAGAAGGCCGTCTTCTGGTCTTCTGCTTGAAGGTGACGAAGGCCGTCTTTAGTTTGCTCGGTCTGCGGTGGTGTCTGGCGGAGAGATTCCAGCTAGCTTGGTGTGTGGTGGTGAGTGACGATGCCAAGCCATCAGCCGAAGCAGGAAGTCTAGATGAGTTGTGGGGTAGCGGATCTCCTCGGCGGAGGCATGGAATCAATTGATTCGAGGACTGGACGGAGAACACGATGGCTAGGGTTTGCGTCGTCACATCGCTCAGCGGAGGAGAGACTAAGAGAGGGAGAGGGTGTTTCGGTCGGAGGGGGTTGGGATCTCCGTCTGGAGTATGCTAGCGGAGGGGGGGATCAGATCGCCGACGCGAGTAGTTAGGGGAGGGTGACCGGATCGCTGTTCGTTGGGTGAGGAGGATAGAATCGTGGAGGCGAGGATTCGACCTTAGAGGGGAAGAGAGACCGCGTGATCAGGGGTGCGTAATGGGGAGAGTGGCTACAACCATGGCATGGGAACATTGACTTGTGAAATTGTGAAATTTTCTCAAAGTAATTTTACAAATACATTTAGATCCTCTTGACCTAGGATTGAGTTAGGAACCGTCTTTTCCTTCTTAAATGTGGAGTCCGAACAATTAAGATCTTATTATCAATCTCTAGAGACCCGGTCAACTTCAAAAATTCATTTACTTTTTTACTATATTATATACTTCTTTATAATTGTATTTATTGAAATAAAAGCACTTGTGCATCACATATCGATTCAAAATCCAATACATCTAATTTTGAAATGTTTTGTTATATATATAGCATGTGTGTATATTAGAATATGAGGTGATTTATAAAATGAAGATTCTCCTTAGATTGGTTCACAAACTTCAACATTAATATTTCCTCCCTCTTTTCCTGAATAGATTGCAATTGTACATTCCTTCCCTCCATGTTGGCAAGTGGAAACTAAAGCATCCCCAGTATGATCTCTTTATACTTATAACTTGATAGAACTCACCCTTTAAGAATCAATTTTATCTTAATTTGATCAAGTTTACGCCTCTCTATTAATATGTATTTGAGGATATTTAGCACAAGTAAGGCATCTTTACAATTGCCTTCACAATGGCATATTTGTGAAATGATCCTTCTTGTTAGAGAACCTATACGGGAAAGGGAGGGTTGGGTTGCTTGGAGTGGTGCACTCATATGTGATTGACTATCCCAACATAGGTAATGCCATTATTATAGAAGCTTTATTTGAAAGATATAGAAGGCATTTGGAAGAAATTTTAATTAATATAGAAGCTTATTTGTAGGAATATTAATTTGATGGAAGTTATTTACTTACAAGGAAATACATTTTAGTGGGTTTCCTAACTAAAAGTTTTAAACATATTTTTTAATCATTTGTATTTCTATAAAATAAATCTACATATGTTATTATTTGATTGACTATGAAATATGTTATTATTTGATTGATTATGAACTTCTTAAATATAATGTAGAAATCTGAAAGCAACCAGTAATCACATTTTTACAAATGATACACCATACTTTTCATGCAATATTAGTTGAATCCGGTAAGTAATCAACTTTATTTTGTAGGATTCATTACATGAGCTATTAAGGTAATTCATCACCATATCTCATCTCAGAACCACTACATCTGACTGTTTAATGTGACGTTATCAATGGAGTTTCTTTGATCTAAAAAAATTGATGGCATATCTGCTAAATTAAAAAAATCATCGGATATATCACCCTGCAAATAACCATTATATTATACAAATCATGCTTAAAATAGCAGAAGCAAGATACATGAATAGATCTAACAGATAAAGCTCATGTATTTTGTCTGAATAGTTGTTGTCGCCACTTTCATAAAGAACAGATGCACATACATTTAGTTAATTCCATCTAACTCCTTCAACTTGTAATGTTTATAAAAAGTGCATGCACACATGTTTCATTAAGACTATCTTACTCCCTCAACATAAAAGTGTTATAACTAAAATTACCAAAATATAAATCTAAAACTATTTTTTTTCATTGGAAAAGTGATAGGAATCTCATCACAGAGGAATGAAATTTCCATTGAGAACCAAGTAGGAAGTCTTTTAATAGGATGAGGAAGTGTCCTTTCATTACAATTCACTAGCGCTACACCAAATATGAGTTTCGAGGCACATCATGAGAGTACCTTCTCACAACAATTGAGGGAAATCCATAGAACCATAATGCTAAGGTGACCCGAGAGGAGGGCCTTTCATGTCATACGAGGAAGTTCCCTCTAACAAAGAGTCCCCTAAGTTGCATTGAGGATGATCTAGGTTTGATCTAAAATAATGACATAGATCTAGGGCCCATATCACAACAATATCATCTCATAATATGTCCTTAAAAATGCTTTTAGGAGGGCTATGATTCATATCTTGATAGTGTCCTCTCATAATAAGTCCTTAAAAATGCATTCTGTGAGGAGCCAAATCCAATATTAGAGTCCTCTCACATCATGTCCCAGGAAATGCATTTGGGAGGAGACAAATCCCATATCATGATAGTGTCCTCTCACAACAAGTCCTTAGATTTTTTAGAATTACGGTGCTCATTTGTACTTGCAACACTCACTTGTGATGCTTACAAAAGTTGCAGCACTGGCTTGTGGAACTTGTGACATTCGGCTTTAAAATTGTGAAAATTGAGATATATATAAATATATACATATATACATATATATATATCTAAAATAAGAAAAAGAAGATGATGATCATCATGAGAAAGCAACCAGAATTTCGATTGTGGTACTCACTTGCAGAGCTTGCAACACTCACAAGTTGGGATAGCAACCTAGCTTGTGGTGCTTGTAACACTCGCTTGCAGACTGGTAGCACTCACTTATAGGGCTTGCAACACTCACTTGTGGGGCTTGAAACACTCACTTATGGGGTTTGAAACACTTTCCACCATGGCCCATATCATGACATTGTCATCTTAGAGCAACCCTTTGAAATGCATTTGCGAGGAGCCAAGACCCATATCATGAGAGTGTGCTCTTATAGAAATTCCATAGAAATACAATTGTTGGGATCCATGACCCATATTATGACATTTTCCTCTCATAGAAAGTCCCTAGAAATGCTTTTTTGAGGTGCCATGGCCCACATATTAACAATGTCCTCTCATTGTATGTCCTCAGATATGCATTTGAGGGGAATATCTTGACAGTGTCCACTCACAAGTCCTTGGAAATGCATATGGGAGGATCCAGGGCCAATATCATGAGAGTCACTCTCACAACAAGTTTCCAAAATTTGATTTTGGGAGGAGCCATTGGCCATATCATGATAGTGTCCACACAAGAAGTCCCTAGAAATGCATTTGTAAGGTGTCATGGCCCATATCTTAAAATTTTCCTCTCATTGTATGTACTCAGATATGCATTTAAGGGAATATCGTGACAAAGACTACTCACAACAAGTCCTTGAAAAATACATATGGGAGGAGCCAGGGCCAATACCATGAGAGTCACCTCTCACAACAAGTTCCCAAAATTTGATTTGGGAGGAGCCATCGGCCATATCATGATAGTGTACTACCACAAGAAGTCCCTTGAAATGCATTTGATGAAACGTCAGGGCCCACATCCTTACTGTGTCCTCTCACAACAAGTACCTAAATATGCATTTTGAAGAATATGTGCCTAGATCATTAGAATGTCCTATAATGAAAGACTCCCAAAATGATTTAGAATGACTCTCACCAACAATTTCACTCACATGTCTCCTTTATGCATTTTCAAATAAATGTTTTGATATATCCCCATGAAAATGAATCTGGGAGGAGCCAAAGACCATATCATGACAATATCGTCTCACAACAAGTCCCTCAAAATGCCTTTGTGATGAGCTAGGTCCCACATCATGACAGTTTCCTCTCAAAACAAGTCCCTGAAAATTCATTTCAGAGGAGTTGGGGCCCATATTATGAGAATGTCCTCTCATGACAAGTCTTGTAAAATGTATTTGCGAGGAGCCATGGCCCATATCAAAACAGTTTACTCTTAGAGAAAGTTCATAACAATGCTTCTGCGGGGAGACAAGGTCCATATCATGATCATGTCCTCTATTAGCAAGTTCATGAAAAATGCTTCTAGGATGAACTAGGACCATATCATGATAATGTTCTCTCAAAACAAGTCCCTCTAAATACTCTGATCTTAGATGTGTACAAATGTATCACCCTCTTAAATGTTCATCAAGGAGACATATATGAGTATTAAGACAAGCAAAGCATGGTCATTGGGGTGCTTGTGGCAGCCACCGCCCAATTGGAACAATTGTTGCTTGGCGGGTGGTCTACGCTAGGGGTAGGAAAAAATCAACAAGTGTCTTCTCACCACAAATCCCTAGAATTCATGATAGTGTCCTCTCGCAACAAGCCCCTAAAAATTGATTTGAGTGGATTAGGGTCCCATATCATTACAAATGTCATCTCAAAACAAGTCCCTTAGTATCATCTAGAGGAGAGAGAGAGAAGGGGGCGCCTTGTTTAAGTCTTGGTTAAGTAATAACACTCTTGGTGATGTTAGAACCATAGAATGTTGAGTACCTTGAACCCTAGATGAGGTTGTGTCGAGTTTTAAAGGGCATATGGGGGTTCTTATCAGTTTATAAAACATAGAGGATGTCCTATATCGGTTTTGGGAACTTTTGGAAGCATTCGTGTCAGGCTAAGCACCTCAAATAGGTGAAGCCTATCGGTTTGAGACTTCCTTGCAAAAGTGGTATTGGTTTGTACACAAAGTGATGACAAGTTGTGATATCTTGTTAAGGAAGGTACCCAATAACCGATACCTTACCCTTCGATTATCTACAAGAGTTTTGCATGTCAAGATAAATGTCATCTCACAGTAAGTCCTTAAAAATGCATTTGCGAGGTGTCAGGTATCATATCATGAGAACATATTCTCACAACAAGTCCATGAAAATGTATTTGGGAGGTGTCAGGACCCATATCATGACAAACGGTATCTCACAACACATCCCTAAAAATGCATTTGGGAGGTGCCACAACCCATATCATGACAGTGTCCTTTCACAACATGTCACTTCAAATGGATTAAGGAGGTGTCGTGGCCCATATATTGATAGTGTCCTCTCATAAGAAGTCCCTAAAAATGCATTTGGGTGAAGTTTGGGCCCATATCAGGATAAGGTCCTCTCATGCCAAGTCCTTGAAAATATATTTAGGAGGTGCCATGGCACATATGATGACAATGTCAAGAGAGTTTCCCCTCACAAAAACTCCATACAAATGTTTTTTTGAGGAGCCATGGCCCGTATCGTGACATTTTCCTCTCACAACAAGTCCCTAAAAATACCTTCGCTAAGTGCCCTGGCCCAAATCCTAACAAGGTCATCTCACAGTAAGTCCCTAAAAATACATTTGGGAGGAATGTTGTGATAATGTATACTCACATCAAGTCCCTAGATATGCACACAGGGAGATACAAGTCCCATATCATGAGATTGTTCTCTGAGAACAAGTCCCCATAAATGCAGTTAGGAGGAGTCATGACCCATAACATGATAGTATCATCTCACACCAAGCCCATTGAAATGCATTTGTGAGGATCTTGCGCCCATATCATGACAATATCATCTCCAAAAAGTTCTTTGAAATGAATTTATGAGGATCTTGGGCCCATATCATGATAGTGGCCTCTCACAACAAGTCCTTGAAACTGCATTTGTGAGTATCCATGCCCATATCAAGGAATCCTCTCAGGAAAGTCCCCTAAAATGCATGTGTGAGGAGCTACAACCCATAACATGACAATGTCCTCTCAGACATGTCCATTAAAATGCTTAAAGGAGGGGCTAGGGCCTATGTCATGACATTGTCTTCTCACAAAAAAGTTCTTGATGTGTATACATGTATTATCCTCTTAGCTATTCATAAATGGACATCTATGAGTTTGGGGACAATTGAAGCCTGGTTGATTGGGTGCTTATGGCAGCTACCACCCATTTCCATGAATCATTGCTTGGGGTGGGAGGTCTATGTAAGATGTTGCCAAGGAGAAAGTTTCTGAAAAACTACTAGAGGGGGGTGAATAGGGTTTTATAAATATTTTAATAATAATTCAACTCAAGCAACCACAATTGAAACTTAAAGAAGGAGGCAAGGTGTTTAGAGTGGTTCCACCCTTAGCAAAAACTAAGGGAGTCAGTCCACTACCTAATTGTTTCCAATTGGGATTTTGAAAGTATTTAAATTTTATTACCTCGCAAGGATGTTACATAAAATTACAAATACTTTCACCACCCTTTGGACAGCCTTCACCTTGAAGTAGTCCCACCAACCTCGAAGCAGCCTTCCTCGAAGTAACTTCAAGCTCCCCCTTGAAGTAGCCTTCCTCTTAACAATGTAGTACAAGGCTTGATTTCCTATATCAAGCGTTTTGATCTCCTAACCAATGTATATGGAAGTGGATGTGCCATGGCACATATGATGACAATGTCATCTCACATTAAGTCCTTAAAAATGCATTTTGGTGGTGTCATGTCTCATATCATGACAATAACCTCTCACAACAAGTCCATGAAAATGTATTTGGGAGGTGTCAGGGACCATTTTAAGACAAATGTTATTGCACATCAAGTTCCTAAAAATGCATTTGGGAGGTGCCACGACCCATATCATGATAGTGTCCTTTTACAACATGTCCCTTCAAATGCATTTGGGAGGTGTCAAGGCCCATTTAAATACATATGTTATCTCACATCAAGTCCCTAAAAGTGCATTTGGGAGGTGGAATGACCGATATCTCACAATGCAACATCGCAACTGTCTCCATGACGCACGTCGTGACCATGATAGAACAGTGTTAAAGCAAGGTGTCACAACCAGCATTACACGTAGGCTTCGTGACCAACACAACGTCATGACCCACCCTCACATCACAAAGTCACGATCGCAAAAAATGTAGCGTCGCGATCAGACCAAAGAAAAGTGTCACATCCAGAAGTAGAAAAAACCATCATGATTGAAACAAGGCCAACCATCACAACCAAAACCATCTCAAGTCCTTGAAAATAAATTTACGAGGTGTCATGGCACATATGCTGATAATGTCATCTCACAATAAGTCCTTAAAAATACATTTGGGAGGTGTCAGGTTCCATATCATGACAACGTACTCTCACAACAAGTCTTTGAAAATGTATTTGATAGGTGTCAGGGCCCATTTCAAGACAAATGTTACCTCACATCAAGTTCTTAAAAATGCATTTTAGAGGTACCATGACTCATATCATGATAGTGTCCTTTTACAACATGTCCCTTCAAATGCATTTGGGATGTGTCAGGGCCCATTTAAAGACATATGTTGTCTCACATCAAGTCCCTAAAAATGCACTTGGCACATCTATCCTGATGATGGGCCTAAAGTGTGTCCCATTTAGTTTAAAAAACACTTGGATATTATCAAAAAGGTTCCAAGTGCATGATCTATAAAACAAAAAATTCATATTGCCTACTATTTCAGATTGCACAAACCACGTCCCTCAAAAATCACCTATTCTAACACCAAATAAAAACCACATCAACCCATCTTATCCATAAAGAAAAGGAGAGAATCTATATAAGAACTAACTCAGTAATCTATCATCAACTTTGATATATGGATCAGTAGAAGCACTGTTCAAATTAGACACTTTGGGAATCCATATTGGGTATATGTAATATAAGATGAGGATTTTAAATGTTTGCAAAAATATTACAGAACCAAATATGAGACTCGAGATAAAATTATGATACAAGTAATCTACAAATATACTGATGACCTACCCTCACAAACACAACATCGTGACCATAACAAATGTAGTGCCGTGACCAGACCAAAATGGAGTGTCACGTACAGAACCAGAATGGACCATCACGACTGAAACAAGGCCAACCATCACAACCAAAACCATTCCAAGTCCTTGAAAATATATTTGGGAGGTGCCACATCACATTTGATGATAATGTCATCTCACAGAAAGTCCTTAAAACTACATTTGGGAGGTGTCAGGTCCCCATATCATGACAACGTCCTCTCATAACAAGTCCTTAAAAATGCTTTTGGGAAGTGTCAGGTCCCATATCATGACAATGTCCTCTCACAATAAGTCCATGAAAATTAATTTGGGAGGTGTCAGAGCTCATTTCAAGACAAATGTTATCTCACATCATGTCCTTAAAAATGCATTTGGGAGGTGCCACAAACCATATCATGATAGTGTCCTTTCACAACATGTCCCTCCAAATACATTTGGGAGGTTTCAGGGTCCATTTCAAAACAAATGTTATCTCACATCAAGTCCCTAAAAATGCATTTGGGAGGTGCCACAACCATATCTCACAACCCAACTTCGCGACTGTCTCCATGATGCACGTCGCGACCGAGATAGAACGTGATACAACAACATTAAAGCAAGACATCATCACCAGCATTACAATAGGATTCACGACCAACCCACAACACAAGGTCGTGACCCACCCTCACAGCATAATGCCACGACCATAACAAACGCAGCGACGTGACCAGACCATACCAAAACGGAGTGTCACATCCAGAAGTAGAATGGACCATTACGACTGAAATAAGGAAAACCATCACAACCAAAACAACACCAACTGATTCAACTTCAAATGCACATGGTGCACATCTTTCTCGACCCAAAACATAAGAGAAACGATAATCTTGACTAAAACAATACCCAATAACCCATATCATGATAGTGTCCTTTCACAACATGTCCCTTCAAATGCATTAAGGAGGTCTCAGGACCCATTTCAAGACAAATGTTATCTCACATAAAGTCCTTAATAATGCATTTGGGAGGTGACACGACCCATATCTCACAATGCAACATCGTGACTGTGTCCACGACTCACATCGTGACCGCGATAGAACATGATACAACAGCGTTAAAGCAAGGCGTCACAGTAAGTCCTTAAAATACATTTGGGAGGTGCCATGGCACATATGATGACAATGTCATCTCATAGTAAGTCCTCAAAAATACATTTGTGATGTGTCAGGTCTCATATCATGACAACATCCTCTTATAACAAGTCCATGAAAATGCATTTGGTAGGTGTCAAGGCCCATATCATGATAAATGTTATCTCACAGTGTGTCCCTAAAAATGCATTTGAGAGGTTCCATGACCCATATAATTATAGTGTCCTTTCACAACAAGTCCCTTCAAATACATTAAGGAGGTGTCAGGGCCCTTATATTGATAATGTCCATATATGCATTTAGGAGGAGTCATGGCCCATATCATGATAATATCATCTCACAACAAGTCCCTTGAAATGCATTTGGGAGGTGTCAGGGCCCATATCATGACAAATGTTATCTCACATTAAGTCCCTAAAAATACATCTGGGATGTGCCATGATCCATATCGTGATAGTGTCCCTTCACAACATGTCCCTTCAAATGCATTAAGAAGGATACATGGCCCATATATTGGCAGTTTCCTCTCATAATAAGTCCCTAAAAATGGAATTCAGTGAAGTTTGGGCCCATATCATGACAATGTCCCATCATGCCAAGTCCTTGAAAATATATTTGTGAGGTGCCATCGCACATATGATGACAATTTCATCCCATAGTAAGTCCTTAAAAATGCATTTAGGCGGTGTCAGGTCCCATATCATGACAACTTCCTCTCATAACAAGTCCATCAAAATGCATTTGGGAGGTGTCAGGGCCAATATCATGACAAATTTTATCTCACATCAAGTCCCTAAAAATGCATTAATATCATGACAAATGTTATCTCACATCCAGTCCCTAAAAATACATTTGGGAGGTGCCACGACCCATATCGTGATAGTGTCCTTTCACAACATGTCCCTTCAAATGAATTAAGGAGGATACATGGCCCATATATTGGCAGTACCCTCTCATAATAAGTCCCTACAAATACATTTCGATGAAGTTTGGGCCCATATCATGACAATTTCCTCTCACGCCAAGTCCTTGAAAATACATTTGGGAGGTGCCATGACACATATGATGACAATATTATCTCACAGTAAGTCCTTAAAAATGCATTTAGGAGGTGTTAGGTCCCATATCATGACAACGTCCTCTCACGACAAGTCCATGAAAATGCATCTGGGAGGTGCCAGAGTTCATATCTTTACAACTGTTATCTCACATAAACTCTCCAAAAATGCAATTGGGAGGTGCCATGATCCAGATCATGATAATGTGCTTTTAAAACATGTCCTTTCAAATGCATTAAGGAGGAGCCAGGGCCTGTATATTGACAATGTCCTCTCATAATACGTCCCTAAAAATGTACTTCAGTGAAGTTTGGGCTGATATATGACATCGTCCTCTCACGCCAAGTCCTTAAAAATACTTTTGGGAGGTGCCATGGAGCATATGATCACAATGTCATCTCATAGTAAGTCCTTAAAAATGTAATTGGGAGGTGTTAGGTCCCATATCACGACAACATCCTCTCACAACAAGTCTATGAAAGTGCATTTGGGAGGTGTCAGGGACCATATCATCACAACTTCCTCTCATAACAAGTCCATCCAAATGCATTTGGGAGGTGTCTGGGCCCATATCATGACAAATGTTATCATAGGGAAAGTCCCTAAAAGTGCGTTGGAAGGTGCCACGACCCATGTGATGATAGTGTCCTTTCATAACATGTCCTTTCAAATACATTAAGGAGGAGACATGGCCCATATATTGACAGTTTCCTCCCATAATAAGCCCCTAAGAATGCATTTGGGTGAAGTTTGGCCCATATCATGACAATCTCCTCTCACACCAAGTCCTTGAAAATACATTTGGGAGGTGCCATGACACATATGACGAAAATGTCATCTCACAATAAGTCCTTAAAAATACACTTGGGTGGTGTCAGGTACCATATCATGAGAACGTCCTCTTACAATAAGTCCATGAGAATGCATTTGGGAGGCGTCAGGGCCCATATCATGACAAATATTATCTCACAACACGTCTCTAAAAATGCATTTGGGAGGTTCCACGACCCATTTCATTATAGTGTCCTTTCACAACATGTCCCTTCAAATGCATTAAGGAGGTTTCAGGTCCCATATATTTATAGTGTCCATAAATGCATTTAGGAGGAGCCATGGCCTATATCATGACAATATCATCTAACTACAAGTCCCTTGAAATGCATTTGCGAGGATCTTGAGCCCATATCATGACAATATCATCTCACAACAAGTCCCTTGACATGCATTTGTGAGGATCTTGTGCCAATATCATGATAGTGGTCTCTCACAACAAGTCCTTGCATCTGCATTTGTGAATGTCCAGACCCATATCATGAGAATCCTCTCAGGAAACACTACTACAAAAAATGGTTTTTACAACAGTTCATTTTTCCATTTTACAACGAGTGTCAACTATTGTATTAGATCGCGTGGTCTTATGGGGGGTTCTTTATACAACAGGTGTTGTGCATGTTGTGGTATACATATTTTATACAACAATTAATACATTTTGTAGTTCATTGAACACACTTGTTGTAATAGGGGTGTTGTATGTAACATGTTGAGACAAAAGAAAAATACATCTAGACACAAGGTTTTGAACTTGAGACCACTTGAAAGTAAGGCACATCTCAAACCGCAGAACCAGTTTCATTTTATGCAACACATATATTCTTTGTTGTACATATACAACAAATGACGTGCAAACATGTTGTCTGATTGTGGTCTATTACAACGGGTAACTATTACAATAGGTGAAAGCCTGTTGTGTAATTATAGTATACTAGAATGGGTTATAGTGTGTTGTGTAATGATGGTATATTACAACGGGTTAACATATCTGAAAAACACTAGAGGGGGGGTGAATAGAGTTTTTAATTAATTTTAACAATTTATTTAACTCAAACAACCACAATTAAAAATTAGAAGAAGGAGACAGGTGTTTAGAGTGGTTCCAACTTTAGCAACTACTAAAGTTGTCAGTCCACTACCCGGTTGCTTACCCAACCGGTATTTTGAAAGTATTTATTTTATTACCTTCCCAAGGATTTATACAAAATACAATACTTTCCTTAACACCCTTTGAACAGCCTTCACTTGAAGTAGGTGCACCAACTTTGAGGTAGCCTTCTTGAAGTAACTCCAAGCTCCCCCTTGAAGTAGCCTTCCTCTCTAGAAGTAACCTCCCGTTGCACCAGCCTTCTGAAGTAGCTCAAAGTCACCTTCTTCACCCTCTCCAATCAGCAGCCTCCAACCTAGGAGTAGCAAGGAGAGTACAAACGGTAATAGAGAACAAGAAAGAAAAAGGAAATTACAACTTATCCTTTGTAGCCCAAGGCTTGATTTGCCTAGATCAAGCGTATAGATCTCCTAACCAAGTGTGTGGACTTGTGATTGCAGTGGGTAGGAGATACTAGCCTATAGGACACGAATTATGAGCTAAAGAATGAAATGGCCAATTATCACAATGCTCAAATTGCTCACAAACAGATTGCTCAAAGTATGCTCAAAGAGTTCTCAAGTGTAACAAGTGTGTTTGAGTGTCCTATGGCTTGTCCTATTTATAGGAATGGCCTAAGGATGCTTAAGGACGTTCTAGACAACTTCTAGGGGTTTCTAAGTGCTTAAATAGCTGTTAGGTACAAAGTTGTTGCTTTAACAATGGCTAATTAATTAATTCTACAGTTGCTGTCAGAGACAATCTCGGTCGAGGAATGCTCGACCGAGACACCTACTCAGTCGAACTTTTGTCGACCGACAGGCACTCTGGAACAAGTGATTTGCAAAGTCTTTCTCCAACTGCCAACTAACTTGTCTGTTGTGTCTAACGGCTACTTTGGATCTTTCTCGGTCAAGAAGATTGTCGACCGAGAGTGTCTCGGTCGAGGAGTTTGTCAACCGAGATTGATCATGTTTCAATGTTTCAATTTAGGCACTAATTATATGTATGAGTGTGCATATGTGATCCTATTCGAAGGGGATGACTTATCTAAATGTGATGTTTAGCTAGGGAAGATCTAACGCTTGATTTACATGCAATCTAAGTACTTGTACATTATTTATTTGTACAAGTTTTTACAAAGCGATTACATTGCATGAAAACATAAATGTAAGCATATGGATTTCCCTAGTTGCTTTGGCATCCACCTTAATCCTGCACACTCAAGTAGCTCGTTAGATCAATAAGAATGAAATGTTTGTCATAATCAAAACAAAGGGATTTATAGATGTCCATTTAGCCAACAATATCTGACTATTACAACGGGTAGAGCATGTTGTGTAATTATGATCTTTTATAACGGGTTAGAGTATGTTGTGTAATGATGGTCTATTACAACGGGTTAACATACATGACTATTACAACGGGTTAGAGCATGTTGTGTAATTATGATATTTTACAACGGTTTAGAGTATGTTGTGTAATGATGATCTATTACAACAAGTTAGCATACGTGACTATTACAACGGGTTAGAGCATGTTGTGTAATTATGGTCTTTTACAACGGGTTTGAGTATGTTGTGATATTACAGTCTATTACAACAATTTAGCACTTGTTGTAGTATCACATATACTACAATGAGTTTGGCCCGTTGTATATAACTTGTATTGTATAAAATATATAATTCACAACACACAAATAGACTTGTTGTAAAAGATATGCTAACTACAACACAGCCAACAGAACTGTTGTGTTTTTCCTGTTGTAAAAAGCATTTTCTGTAGTAGTGAAAGTCCCCTAAAATGCATGTGCGAGGAGCTACGACCCATAACATGACAATGTCCTCTCAGACAAGTCCATTAAAATGCTTCAAGGAGGGGCTAGGACCTATGCCATGACATTGTCTTCTCACAAAAAAGAACTTGAGATGTGTATATATGTATTGTCCTCTTAACTATTAATAAATGGACATCTATGAGTTTGGGGACAATTAAAGCATGGCTGATTAGGTGCTTATGGAAGCTACCTCACATTTAATTAAATGAATTAAAGTTATGATGTTTAGTAAAACCCTTTATGCGTGTGTATATCTATATATATATATATATATATATATACACATTTATAAATATATACGTATATTACATATATATGTACATTATATATGTAATATGTATATATATTTACAAAATTATATATGTAATAATCTAGGACATTTTCTCATTGGGCCTCTGAGAACAGACAATTAAATGTAATTTCCTTTAACAATGTTAGTTTCCTTATTTTTAATACAAAATGATATAACTATTTGTTATAGTACCTACTGTAGAAATATTTAATTGGCTTTAATGTTATTCTAATTGATGACATGTCAAATAAAAGGAAAGACTCTATGGATGGAAAACATGTCAAGATTTATATTATAACATTGAATGTTAACAATTATATTATGGGTCATAAAAAATATTGGGGAAGTGTTTTTTTGTTACAAGTCCTCATTTATGTCTCAATTTGTAATCATGTTGACTAATATTCTCTCTCTTTGTTCAATCAATTGAAATGCATTAAAGTTACGATGTTTAGTAAATGTGTGTGTTTTTGTGTGTGTGTAGACCTGTCAAACGGGTGGGTGGGTTGGGTTTGGGTTGGGTCATTGTGGGTGCGGGTCTGCGGGTGTGGGTCAAAAACACTTCTAAACGGGTGGAAGAAAAGCACACCCAAACCCGACCCAACGGGTTGCGGGTTGCCCACAGATGCCCATATAAAATGTGTACAATCAACAATAAGTTACCAGTTGCTTTCTTTAACACTAAAAACAACATTTGAAACAACTTGTAACTATTATTTTTATGTCAAATATAGTGCAAAAGAACCAACTAACTACTACGTTTGACGTCAAACTATTCGATTAGTTTTTGATATATGAAAAAGTAGCAGCTAGTTGTATGTTGATATAAATTAGGAAAATCGATGTAGTTTTCATAGATAAATATCACAAGAAAAATACATAATTTTGTCATGTAACATTAGGCATTTATAATATTACAAGTACTTGTTATTGCCTATTGCAAAACCAAAATAAAGAGAATAAAATTGTTGTTGGTAAAGGTAAAGAATTAACTTGTACAAAATAAACAACATCTTTTAATAGGTGTATGTGTATATTATGTATATAAATATATTTACTTCAATTAACTGGGTCACCCGCGGGTTATGTTGATATAAATTAGGAAAATCGATGTAGTTTTCATAGATAAATATCACAAGAAAAATACATAATTTTGTCATGTAACATTAGGCATTTCTAATATTACAAGTACTTGTTATTGCCTATTGCAAAACCAAAATAAAGAGAATAAAATTGTTGTTGGTAAAGGTAAAGAATTAACTTGTACAAAATAAACAACATCTTTTAATAGGTGTATGTGTATATTATGTATATAAATATATTTACTTCAATTAACTGGGTCACCCACGGGTGCCCGCGGATCACCCACGAAACCCGCTTAATAAACGGGTGGGTATGGGTTTGGGTGATTTTCAGCGGGTGACAAATTTTGCCACCCAAGCCCAACTTAAACGGGTCGACCCATGGGCGCCTGTGGATTTTGACCCAGTTTGACAGGTCTGTGTGTGTGTGTATTCTCTACTTGGGTCTCCTAGAATAGTCAATAATAAGTAATTTCCTTCAACATTGTTAGTTTCCTTATTTTTATTACAAAAAGATATAAATATTTGTGATACTATCTTCTATAGAAATATAGTTATGCTAGTTGATCATATGTCAAATAAAAGGAAAGACTATATGGATGGAAACCATGGCAATATTTATGTTATAACATTTAATTTTAACAATTATATTATGGGTGGTAAAAGCATTTTTATAATATTTTGCATGGTTGATCATGATTACTTAATAAAAATAAAATCTACTAAATGATTTGTTCATGTCAACCGATTTCACTTATGTAATTAATATTTTGAAGCCAATGATATTTTTTTTATTATACTCTAGGTAGCTTTGATTCTTCTCTATTGATAATACTTTTTTTTCTAATTGAAAATTTTAACATTTAATGACAAGATTTATATTATGGGTGGTGAACGAGTTTGGAAGTGGATGAGTCAGAGGTGAAAATGGAGGAGAAGAATAATTGAATGATCACGTCACTATGCATAAATACTTTAGATTTTTCTCTTTATGCTAACTAGTGTATGTAAGCAATTTAAATAATAATTTGACTTACAAGATATTCTTTAGATTTCTTTGCTATTCTATATATGAGGTAGGGTTGGCATTTGGCCGGGAACTAGTAATGAACAGGCCCAACACAAAATGTACTTGCCAACAGACTGGATACAAACTAATATAGACCTGACCAAATATGGTCCCCAACCCGAATGGAGACCTGCATGAGTGTGGGGACGATCAGAGCACGGTTGGTCGGGTGCTTGCGACAATGACGACATGTTTGTAGGAATTTACTTATACAATGGGTGTTCTATATAAGTCATTGTCAAGGAAAAATTTTTCTTACAAGACAATGGCTCATTAGCCTTACAATGATCACAAAAGAGACGCGTGTTAGTTTGGGGATGATCATCGTGCTAATTTCTCTTATAAATATTCTAAAAAAAATCATCTATGACGTCTCTTTATAAATTGTGAAATAAATGTATTGATATGTCCCCAAAAATACATTTGGAGTGACACATATCATGGTGTCCGCTTACAACAAGCCCCTTGAAATGCATTTGTGAGCAATGAGGGCCCATATCTTGACAATGTCCTCTCACAACAAGTTCCTAACAATGCATTCTCGAGGTGCCGAGGCCCATATCATGAGAATGCCCTCTCACTGCAAGTCTCCAAAATACATTTGCGAGGAGTGGGGGTTGCCGATAGTCATTGCTTGTTTGCAGCAATTGCAGCTGGAGGTAGGTAGTCATAGCCTTATAATGATTACAAAAGAGATGTCCATGAGTTTATGGACAACCATCAAGCCAATACTCCTTTATGAATGATTCTCATGATGATTTAGAATGTCTCTCAGTGAATTTTTTTCTCTCACATCACCTTTAAAAACTCACAAATAAATTAAACAACATATTTCCACGAATATACATTTGGGATGTACCATGCCCAATATCATGACAATATCTTCTCACGAAAATTTTATATAAATGCACTTCTGACGAGTTGTGGCCCAAATCTTGATAATACATCTCAGAGCAAGTGTCTGAAAATGCATTTGTGAGGAGTCAGGGCCCATACCATGAGAATGACCTCTCACAAAAAGTTTCCTAAATCGCATTTACGAGGAGGTAGGGTCCATATCAATACAATATTCTCTGCCAGTAAGATTGTTAAAATACTTTTGGGGGAGTTAGGGGCCCATATCATGAGAGTGTCTTCTCACAACAAGTCCCTAGAAATACTTTGATCAGAGATGTGTATATATGTATTGTCTTCTTAATTTTTCATAAGGGAGATGTGTGTGAGTTTGGGGAAGATTAAGGCATGGTTGGTCAGGTGTTGCGGTAGCCACCACCTATTTGCAGCAATTATTGTTGGGTTGGTGGTCCATATAAGTTGTTTCCGAGGAGCAATTTGTCTCAAAGTATAAAGGTCCATTAGCCTTAGAATTTTGCAGAAGATACGTGTATGAGTTTGGGGTCGATCATAATGTCAATATTCCTATATGAGCGGTTATCAAATTAACTTAAAATGATTTAGAATGACTCTAAGCATCAATTTCTTTCATACATCTTCTTTATGAATTATGAAATAAATGTATTGATATATTCGTAATGAAACTACATTGAGAAAATTATTGATACTTATTATTAGTTGGAAGATGTTTGATGACAGACATGTCTGTCATCTAAAGGTTAGGTAACAAGCATGTATGTCACCGAAAAGTTTAGGGACAACCGTGCATGTCACCTATACAGTAGACCCCTTTATAGATCACATGTGACTCATATACATGTCATCTGAATGGTAAACCCTCCTTAGAATTTAGGTGACTCAAATGTATGTCACCTATAGCGTGTGACCCTTTCAAATGTGTGTCATCTATGTTACACGAGTTTACACATGCTACAGATGATTTACATGCTTGTCACCTAAAGTGTGTAAGCTTTTAAAATATGCCAAAATGTATGTCATCTATTTTAGGTAGGTCTATATAGATTATAAGTGATGTACAAATATGTCACCTAAAGTGTGTAAACTTTTACATGACCGTCACGTATACCATGTTTTTTAGTAGTGTGGTGTTGTGTGCTCCTAACGATGCTCGGTTCTACTGGGAGCATGTTGAGGAGGAAGTGGAAAGGGCACCAAGGAAGAAAAAGATGTAGAAGAGCCGTTGACGGTGCAGACAGGTAAGGGGCATGCCATTGATGGTGATGGCTGGACGTTGAGGTTGGTATTAAAGAGTGTGAAGGATGAGATTGTGATGATGTGTAGATCGTTGGGTGGATGACGAAGGCGAGGCTAGCGAAGGAACCATCATGGTTACCGTATCTGGTGGTGGTCACAGTAGGGCACAAGATACTGCCCTACGGTGGCCACTGCAGGCGTTAAGAGAGGGGCCAACAATCATTATGTTTCTAGCGATTTGTTGATTCATCGAAACTTCCAAAGTAGGTTGCGATGGCTGGTTACATGGAGGAAGAGGAAGGAAGGAAGAGAAGGAGAAGAAGAGGAGGCGATGCTTCCAGGCAATTCTGGGGTCCGGCTGCTGTTTCTTGGCACTACTCACTAGTACAGGAATGGTATGTAGTGTCGGTTTTTTAAAGCCTGCAGCGTCACTTTTTAACCGACGCCTAGGTGGCCGTCGCTACAGAATTTGGTCTATAGCGTCAGATTATTTAACCACATAAAACCGACCTTACAGAGTAAACACCGACGCAAAAGGTTGTAAAAATTCTGACCTAGGCGAGAAAAAAGGAGCCTGTAAGGTCGGTTATTTCATAAAAACCGACCCTGTAAACGTTCTCGGTCGAGAAAATTGTCGACCGAGAACGTTTACAGGGTCGGTTTTTATGAAATAACTGACCCTAAAGATTGAATAACATTCAGTGATAACACTCGGTCGAGAAAATTGTCGACCGAAAATATTTTGGTCTCGACCGAGAACTCTCTATAAGGTCGGATTTTTGAAATAACTGACCCTAAAGATTGAATAAAACATTTCAGTGTATGACTCGGTCGACAAACCTTTCGACCGATAGTAATTCGGTCGAGAAGTTTGTCGACCGAGTCTTACACTGAAATGTTTTATTCAATTTTTAGGGTTGGTTATTTCAAAAATCCGACCTTATAGAGGACATTTAGACTCGGTTTTTTACAAAAACCGACTCTAGAAGTTATATTTCGGTCGAAAATTTTCTCGATCGAAGAGTGTACATTGAATTCTATTTTTAGGGTCGGTTATTTAAAAAACCGACGCTAAAAGTTACGATTTAAAAAAAAAATTCTGTAGAAATTGATATAGAACAGAAGAATAAGAAGATTCATATATTCTGGGAGAGGGGAGCATTGATGCTCAACCGTCACCATTCAAAACCACACATTCATAACAAAAATGATAATAAATATCATAATTTACAAAACGATAGAGTGCAAGTCTGAGATGACATATATTACAAAAGTAAAAATATGAAAGAGTACGTACTCAAACCACATACATAAATGGAGCCGACATATTTAATCCAATGCTATTTCAACTTCACTTATAAAATACTTTGACCACTCTTCTCGAAATTCATTCAAGTCCACATGTGTGTAAGGATGAGTTGTAAAGATCTGTAACAGAAAATGCACATGTTAATATTTTATAAAAATGACTACAATCACTTGTAAATTTATGATGTTATTCTTTATTACCTGACTTATAGTCTGAATGTCATGTGATGCTTGTTTGACAATAGTTTGCATATATTTAATTACATAGTAGCCACAAGCCCAGTCATTATTTTGCATAGGACACTACAAATAACAAATTATACTTAATGTTAGTAAACTACTATAAACAACAATTGAGATAAGAGTATAAGAGTTGACATATTACAGTTGAAAATTAATACATAAAGAGTAAGCAGTTGTCAAAGTAGCTACCTTGACATTTTTCAAAGTCAATGTCTTTAATTTTGTGGGTATTTGTCCTCCAGCTTCACGAAAAGCCTTTATACCCCTATCAATTAAATGATAGTTGGTAAAATAGAAATTCTAAATAGAAATATCATGTTGAAGCAATTGATTAAATTTATGCCTACTCCATAGCTAACAATTTCAGTTTGTGACTCCTTGTTGTTTTACCCATTGGGTCAAGATAATAAAGAGTCATCAATTTTAGGACAATCACCAGTAATTCCCAATGTCTAGCTCTGAGTAAGAATAAAACAAATATTAAAATAAATAGTTTCATTCATTATTATAATTATATTGAATAATAATACTTACTGGACGTTAAATGGAATTAGGATAATTTCCTTCCCCTCACTAGCAAAATATTTGAATGCATCAGAGAAGTACTCATTCACATCCTCAATATTTGTCTCCACCTGACTAGTGACCGAAGGAACTAAGAATGCAATATTCTTTATATCAAAGTTGGTGACCTCGGTATATAAATGGCTGTTAAACATTTGTAATTATTTTCATATGTAGAAATAAGCTAAAAATGTGTATTGGAATTTTCTATATATATTGATAGATCCTTACCTTATCCATACTTCAATTATCGAAGTGTTCAGCCAATCATACCGGAACAACTCTATAATATCATCAAGAAAAATAAAATTCTCAAAGTCCCTCCCAACTACATCTTCTGTTAACTTGACCATCATATGTGATCCCAATCTTTGGTTGGCTAAGTATCGACACAAACATTTAGATTTGCTTCCCAATTCGTCGAATGTAGTTTCGGGAATGAAAGATGGCTTGGGCATAGGAGGATGACTAGCAAAAGTTTTACTTTTTGGTTTACAAACCTGTTAATTAAATTACATACTTATATTACATGAGTTCATATATGCAGTCAAATATGAAAAATATGGTAGAAATAAGGTATACCTTGTCATTGATAACCAAGTGTCTAGGCCAACCCACCATAGCACCCTCTGCTTCTTCATTGTACTATATTCAAGATTAGGTATGGGTAGTGGTTTTTCCCCCATTCCGTCATACACAAGATGGATGGACACACGGCAGATGTCATCAGTAATTTGTTGGCAATGCAATGTACCACCAAGGTTGTACACTTTGCCCACTGCCACAACATTATATTCTGGAACCTCCACTGCAAGTTTACAGTTCATACCAACCTAGATTGAAATAATATAAGTTATATAAGAAACAGTAGAGCAGATACATGTTACAACTATATATATTATCATATATTTATCATACTAATAACACAACATATATAGAACAAAAACTTACTGCAGATTGTTGTGGTGGTTCATCGGGAGTGCTCCCATGACCTTCTAAAACTGTAGCATGTGCTTGTACCTCATCACTTGAGAGACGTGCAATATGAATAGGTTGAGAAGGTTGAGTAGGCTGAAATGAAGACATTATTTCTTTTACTTTCTGCGCTACTAATGCTTCAAGATCCTCTTGTGTAAAACCTCCTACACGACCTCTTTTAGATTGTGAAGGGCCAAAATAAGACTTGAATCCTATGCCAGCTCCTAATCCCCTAACTCGGCCAGGATGCTCCTTCGTACCAAGAGCAACTGTTAGTTCATCCATGTATCCATTTGGGATGAACTTTCCTTCCTTCCTTTGCTCGTGGAGATCAATCTATTCATAGTTAATAAAAATATTAAATCACAATATCAATTAGATATAAATATATCTAAGTTTGTGGAAGTTACTCTTTACTTAGTTGGGATAAACCTACCATCTTTTGTGCCACCTCCTTAGTTGCAGGGTTGACAATTTCACTGGCTCGATTCTTTCTAGCATCAATCCATGTCATGTGTCGGGGTGGTCGCTCAACTTGAGTTGTACTAGATTCTTCTCCAGAAGATGATTGCTTCTCTTGTAGTTGGCGGCGGAAGGCATAACCACCGAGCCCCAAGCGATGGTCATGCACATTTTGAGCCTGGTGAATAGCCTGATCATTTAAAACAAGGTATTGCAATTTAGACTTGGCAAACATGTATAAAAAGATTCACCTCCTTAATTGTATAAAATTAAATATTCATACAATACATCACAATCTTTATTACCTGAAACTCTTCCAATCTCCTAGCTGCAACAAATCTTTCCCACACCTCAGTATCAATAAAAATATATACATCTATAACTTTCTTCTTTTGTTTAGGATTATTTATAAATTCCCTTACAAGATATGTCTTAAAACCCCTCCATCTTACACCACAACGTTGTAGCACTCTTTTCTTGTGATCTTTTTCATTTAGATGAAAAACACCCTATACATACAAAAGAAGCAATTAATAATGTTGTTTTGAAAAGGAATTAATTCCAAGAAAACTAAATTAGAATCAATAGATAAAAACATATCACTTCCACTCACAGATATATCTTTCCATATGAGGTCTTTTTTGGCATTAGGAACATCATGCCAATTTTCTATATCTATTGGCACCTTAGTGCGTGCGGTCACCCCTACGTAATGCTTGAAAGCACTAGCATGTTCCCCAACAGGTGCTCCTGTCATATCAAACTAGACTGGAAATTTATCCCCTTTAGCCCTGAGCTCCTATAGCCTACACATCAATGTAGGACCTCTACTATTCTTAGCATCACCACTACCATCCTCATGGTGCTCATGCTTAGAATGTTCATCTTCATGGTGCTCATGCTCAAAATGTTCATCTTCACTCACCATTTTAGAACCTACAAGTATACATGATAAAAAAAAGTGATAATAAAAGCAAAAGTGATAAGGTATAAATAATAAAATAAATAATTCAAAGAATACATGCCTTTAGTATTGGTTGAGTTGTTAGTCAAGGAAAATTCCTTCAGCATGGTCTTGACGTTTATAATATTCATCGATGTTATCTTCAACATTTACACTTGGAAAACCAACTGAGAATGGACTGGAATCATCATACTTTTCGTAGTATTCTTCTTCATTTATAGGATCTACAGTAAACTGTCTTTTTCCATTAAGAACGACAGACCAATTTTTATTTGCCGGGTCATCAATATAGAATACTTGTTTTGCTTGGTTTTCCATGATGAATGGCTCATCTTTGAAACCAATCTTTTTAAAATTCACCAATTTGAAACCCAACTCATCCACTAAAACTCCTTTATTGTTGTCAACCCAATTACACCTAAATATAGGAACTCAAAAATTTGTATAGTCCATTTCCCATATGTCCTCAATGATGCCGTAATATGACATCTCAGCTTTGCATGGTCTTTTATCTTTGGCACTAGCAAAATACAATGAACAAGCTTTAACAGTGACCCCACTATTTTGAACTACACTACTTTCATCTTGACGTTTTATGTAGTATGAAAATCCGTTAATGTCATAACCTTCATATGACATGACATCCATTTTTGGCTTAAAGGCGAGCCATTTTATGTTCTCAGCAACATTATTTGGTGATTCAGATAGTTGATTAAATACTTTCTCTTCAAACCACCTAATAAATGTTCGATTATGCTCTCTTGCAAGCCACATTGAACTGGATCGCGAATGATTTCTCTTGATAAGATCATTGTGTTATGTGATGTAGCTAATAACTTCATCGATGTTGTGTAAAATATACAAATGCGCTTGTTCCCACAACTCATGACTGATTCCTTTCACTCGTCCTCCCAGAGTTCCTTTGCCACAATAAGATCCAGTGTGATGGGAAATTTTATTGATCGCTACAAGTTTCATTGCAATTCAAAAAATCATTACAAAAGTCCATCACCTCCCTAGCCACGTAACCCTCAACAATACTCCCTTCAGAACGATAACGATTCCGAACATCACCTTTAAAAACACTCATGTAGCGTTCAAATGGATACATCCAGTGTAAGAAAATTGGACCCAACATCTTCACCTCCCTTGTAATATGTACTACAAGATGAACCATGATATCAAAAAATGAAGGAGGAAAGTACATTTCAAGCTGACACATGGTAACAATTACATCTTTCTATAATTTATCGAGAGTATCAGGATGTATCACTTTGTTGCATATTTCATTGAAGAAGAAACAGAGTCTTGTGATTGCAAACCTTACATGCTTCGGCAATATAGATCAAATAGCCACAGGTAAAATTTATTGCATTAAGGTGTGACAATCGTGAGATTTGAGACCTATCAGTTTCAGATCCTTCATTGATACCAATCTATGAATATTAGAAGAGTATCCTTGTGGAACCTTAATATTATACAAGAACTCACAGAAAGTCTTTTTCTCTTTCTTTGACAAGCCGGTGGCAAATATGTGCGGCGACCCCTGATCTCCACTGATAATTCTTTTCTAATACCCATTAATTCTAAGTCTTTTCTAGATTTGATGCCATCTTTAGTCTTTCCTGGTATGTTCAATAGTGTACCGATGATGCTATCACAAATATTTTTTTCAACATGCATGACATCAATGCAGTGTCTAATTGCCAAAGATCTCCAATAAGGAAGATCCCAGAATATTGACCTCTTCTTGTATAGAGATTTGTCACATGCGAGTGTATGACTACTTGAACTCTTTCCAAATTCATTAACAATATGTTTCACCCTATCATATACAACATGTCCTGGTATAGGTTTAGGAGCACTTCGTTCCCCAGTTGACCCATTAAAGGTTTTGCGTTGCCTTCGATAAGGATGCACTGGTGGGAGAAATCTCCGATGACCAAGATATACGATTTTACCACAATGTTTCAGTCTGATTGAATCAGTATTTTCCTCACAAATAGGACATGCTTTGTATCCTTTTATGCTATATCCAGACAAATTTCCATAAGCTAGAAAGTCATTAATCGTGCAAAATAACATAGCACGCAAACTGAAGATCTCTTTATGTGAAGCATCATATGTCATAATACCTTCTTCCCATAGTTTCATTAGGTCATAAATTAGAGGTTGAAGGTAAACATCAATATCATTTCCAGGTTGCTTGGGCCCTGATATCAATGTTGACAACATCACATACTTATTTTTCATACACAACCAAGGAGGAAGATTGTATATAACAATCATAACAGGCCACGTTCTATGTTGGCTGCTTAATGTACCATAGGGATTCATTCCATCTGTACAGAGTCCAAGTCTTAGGTTTCTTGGTTCTTTACCAAATTGTGGGTATAATAAATCAATTTTCTTCCATTGTGGTGAATCAGATGCATGTCGTAGGACGCCATCATCATTGACCTTTAACTCCCCATGCCAAGACAAATTTTGCGCATCTTCTGTATTAGCAAATAAGCGTTGAAATCGTGGTATTATTGGTAGATACCACATCTCCTTGGCAAGAGAGCCATTTTTAGCCTTAGCTGAATTTGTAGTCTTATACCTTGACGCACCACATTTTGGACAATTTATCAAATTACTATAGTCCTTCTAAAATAACACACAATCATTTGGACATGCATGAATCTTCTTAACCTCCATTCCCATTGGGCACATTATTTTCTTTGCTTGATATGTTGAAATTGGAAGCTCGTTGCCTTCAGGAAGAATTTCCTTTAACAAAGACAACAGTGAAGTGAAACTCTTATCGCTCCACCAGTTTTGAGCTTTAAGAGTGTATAATCACATCACAACACTCAACCTCGTGAACTTAGTACAACCCTTATATAATGGTTTTTCAGCATCATGGACAATGTTTGCAAATAAAGAAGGTGGATCAATGACATTGTCCCGACAACTACGTAGCATCTCATCAATCATATCATCCTGAATCTGGTCATCTTGAATCGGTTCATCATTAACATTATCATCATTATCTATATCTTCTATGCCACAACTATTAGTATCGACATTTTCTGCTCCATAATTCAATTTCTCTCCATGCCAATACCATTCATTATAACCTTGTATGATCCCATTGCATATGACATGATTCTTAATTTCCTCACCAGTATCAACTTTCAAATTTGTTACAACAATTTCTACATGGACAATATAGCCTATCTGTAGGTAGTTTCCTATGTTCCTCAGCAAATTTGATAAATTCATCAAGACCTTTGGCAAACTCTGGACTGCAACGGTTCTTGATAGACATCCAACTTCGATCCATTTTCTATATCAAATTAAAATTAATTATAAAACTAACAATTTAATATTGATACTATAATAATCTGTAAGTTTTTATTGATAGAAAGTTAATTTTATATACTAAAGTGTACCACATATCCCATTTTTGAATATTTAATCTCACTACTAACTGTATAATGTATGTTTAGTTTTGAAGAAAATTTCAGAAGCATTTCCCCTAAGTTCTCCAAGTACACCGATGTAAATGGCAAATAACCACTCACATATGTACCCAGAGAACAAATGGAGAAATCCTACTGAAATAATCTACAAAACTAAACATACATTATACAGGTACATCCTAAGTGAGATTAAAATATCCAAAAACAGTCCCAAACCAGGGACTATCCAAATTTTACTCCTAATGAGTAAATTTTGAACGGGTTTCTATGTTAATATATAAATACATTATTTTCATATTTATATATTAAATTAAACATCATGCATCAACCCTAAAGTGTCAATCTAGGAGTACACATGTCTAATCTAGTATTAATTTCTAAAATTTATATAATGATTACATATGAAAAAAGACATGCATGTTTTTATTATTGGGTTATCAAATCATATAAAATGGAAAATACTTGTACAAATCAGCAAAGTAAGGCCGTTTCCAACAGTCCAAAGATTGAAATCATTATAATATTTAGAACTATTTGTGAACATTACAGCAAATATGATTAAAACATTTATAGCTCAAACATAAATAAGTTCTAGGTCCATCTCGGTCGACAATTAGTCGACCGAGAGCCCACCTGCGTGCAACGTCCAGGTCCACTCTCGGTCGACAAATTGTCGACCGAGAGTGGACCTAGACGTTGCGCGCAGGTGGGCTCTCGGTCGACTAATTGTCGACCGAGATGGACTTGGAAGCAGCAATGGTGGCGGGTGGGAATGAAGGGGAACAAGGAACGAAGGAAGCTCGAACTTACTTGGAAATGGAAGCGAGCTTCGTGGAGGAAGAGAAGAACTTCACGGAGAGGCGGTGACCTTTGTGGAAGAGTGGAAGGCGGCAACGGCGAGCTTCACGGCAACACAGAGCTTCACGGCAACGACGGGCTTCGTGGAGGAAGAGTGAAGGCGGCGACGACGAGCTTCACGATCCTCTTCGCGGCGACGACGAGCTTCACGATCCTCTTGGCGGCGTGGAGAGGTGGCAACGGCTTCACAGAGAAGCGTTCGCGGCAACGACGGAATGACAAAGCGAAAAAGGGTTTCGCGGCGCCGCGAGAGATAGATTAAAAAGAGAAAAGGGTTTCGTGGGAGGAAGAAAGACTAAAATTTCGGCTTTTTGCACGGAGCGAAAAACTGTAGCGTCGGTTAACAACCAAAACCTGACTCTACAGATAAACGGTGCCCGTGTCGGGTTGTTTAATAACAATCAAATGCAAACTCGGTCGATGAATTTGTCAACCGAAAAGACCTATAGGGTCGGTTATTAGGTAAAACTGACGCTACAAGTGCTAATACGAAGAAATCTGGCTCGTTTCGGTCGACGATTTGTCGAACGAGAAGGAGAAAGATTTCCTTCGTACAAGCACCTCTAGGGTCGGTTTTTTTGTATAACCGACCCTAAGGTGCTTATACATGTGTGAAAAACTAAACTGGATATTGTCGGTCGACAATATTGTCGATCGAGACCCCCTATAGGGTTGGTTATTAGAAAAACCGACCCTAGAGGTGCTTCTAAGAAAGAAATCTGGCTTCATTCGGTCGACAAATTCGTCGACCGAATGTGTGTCGGTCGACAAATTTTTCGACCGAAGATGCGTGAAAAACTTGATCGAAAATTCATGTCGATCGACAATAATTGTCGACCGGGGAGCGTTTTAGAGTCGGTTATAAAGGAAAAACCGACCCTATAGGTGCTTATACACGTGAAATCTGCCTCTATCTCGGTCGACAAATTCATCGACCGAGGAGCTCTAAAGTGCTTCCACAACCCTAATAATGATGTTATGTGAAACTTTAATATATGGTGATGTCGTATGAAACCCTAATATGGGATAATTTTATGTGAAACCCTTATATGGAATGATGTTATGTGAAACCCTAATATGGAAATGTTATGTGAAACCTTAATATAGGGTGGTGTTGTGTAAAAACCCTAATATGGGATAATGTTATGTGAAATTTCAATATGGGATGATGATATGTGAAACCCTAATTGATAAAGATGGGAAACTCTAACCCTAATGAGGGAATAGAGATGTTATTTTTGTATTGCATGATGTTGATATGAAATTGATATGGTTGATATGAAATTGAGATGATTGTGTAACAAATATCTTGAATACCTTGGTCAGATGACTTGAAGGTAATAGTTACCTGATAAGTGATAACCATATTTAGTGATGAACTAAGGGTTTGAATACCCAGAATCAGCAAATGTGATGATGGTGTAATTGAGGGATGTGAATTCCCAACAATGAGACAAAAGATTGAGATCCCAATGCTTTATAACGTTTTGAAAAGTACTAAACTCTATTCAAAAATTCTGCCGGTCGACTATTTGTCGACCGAAAGAGCTCTAGGGTCGGTTATAAGGAAAAAACCGACCCTAAAGTCATCCCCGGTCGACAATATTGTCGACCGAATTTGTCTCGGTCGATAATATTTTTGACCGAGATTAACCCTGTTTCAATGTTTTAAATTAAGTACCAAGTGTGTGTGTATGAGATTAACCAAGTGACGCTTTGTCAAATTTAGCCATAATTTATTTTTCAATCATTTGAAATAACAATATTCTTAAATAACATGTATATGTCCAAATGAAGCCATGGAAAACACTTTTATTCATAACAATTTAATGCCCATACACTTTATAAGATGAAACATGACATACTTGCTTTATAAAAAGATATACATTACAGCATTACAAAGATATCTCATAATCTCACCGGAAAGACCGAAGGATTACATCAATGTCTGGGTCTTTTCCAAGAAAGGGCTCAACTCCATAATATTTGACCAGTGTCTGCCACTCCAAGGCACCTGTCATGGTTAAGGCATAAGCCTCCAAGAAGGTGGGAACACGATCAAAGTGAAAGTTGGCAACAATGTCTTGAAGTTGAATTGGAGAAAACTGAGTATGTGTGAGATCGGGAGATGGTGGAGGTGGAATTTGATAATAGTTGTAGGAAGGATTGTATGGATTTATCATGCCAGGATTAAGGGAATAGGGATATTCATCAGGTTGGTTAGGAGAGAGAGCTTGCATCCTTTGGTTTAAATAAGTCATGCCATGGTGATTATAATCCAATTGCTTACTTAGGTGATATTGGGAGACAGCAATGTATGTCAAGGTATTTGTAATAGGATCATGGGGTAGGTTGGTAGGAGGAGGTGGTGGAGGTATGTCTTGGGTGGATGTCTCCCCTTCAGTCCTAGCCCTTTTGTGGCCAAAGTCGATGCCCATCTTTTCCACCGTATTTTTACTTATCTTTTGGGGCTTTCTATCCCATGTGTAACCTAAGTCATCCTCAATATTCTTCTTAAGAAAATGTTGAGTGATTTGGCATACAAAGTTAGCATAAGGTGGATTGCCAGAAAACTCAAGCATATTCTTAAGGATGATACGAATAAAGTTTATGGGAATACCTTTGAGAATGAAATAGATAAGGTACATACGAAAGGTGGGTACTTCATATTTGTTTGCTCTAGGATGGATATTGGTGGCAACAATGAGATTTATGATCCTAGCTTCAGGTTTTAAATTTATGGCATAATAGGTACCCCTATCTTCATGACAATTCATATTTGATTGAAAGATGGCTCTTTTGACATCACTAAGGCTAGTTGTAGTGTCATCTTGGGAGAGTTTGTTGAGTGGATTTCCACTAGTGAGATCAATAAAATTTTTATATTCTTCTATATCTATGTCAAGCATATCAAGAATACCCTCCTCAGTAAAATGGAATCCATACCCACCAACCATAGAGGAGAAGGAATCATGTTTAGGATGTTCGGCTAAATTGGCATAGAATTCATTAACTACTTTGGAGGAGTAGGAATGGAAGGAGGGATTTAGAAAATCAGTCAAATGTTGCACCTCGAAAAGTTCCTCCAAATCGACAATGCTTTGGAAGTCCATGACGTCGACTGGCCGTCGTGGAAGAGGAGTTTTTGACGAGAGCCTGAGGTAGCGGTCGCCTACAGCTGCGTCGATGAAAGGGATGCCGTTGATGAACGACAGCGTCGAAGAGACTGTCCTTCCTTTCCTACCTGCAACTTGCTTCTTTCCGCGCGTAGATGATGAAGCCATTTCGTTGCTTTGAAATGGAGAAATAGCAAGCAAGAATTGGATGTAAAGAAGTTGAAGATTTTCACAAGAATACACTAGAGAGGAGCTAGAGAAGTGAGAATGTGAAGGTGTGAAGAAATGGATCGTTTTGGGAGCTATTTATAGCAAAACATAGTCAATTTCGGTCGACAATTTGTCGACCGACGCCCGAAACGGTTGTTTTCTGGACCGTTCTCCTGGTCGGCCAAAGGTCATATTTATAGCCGTTACGACAGTTGAAATTCTAGCCGTTACGACGGTTGATTTTTTTAGCCGTTACGACGGTTGATTTTTTAGCCATTACGACGGTTGATTTTCTAGCCGTTCCTCGGTCGACAAATTCGTCGACCGATATGTTGCGGTCGACAATTCGTCGACCGAGATTGAGCCAAATTTCATTCGCTTAAGTACCTCTAGGGTCGGTTTTTAGGAAAAAACTGACCCTAGAGGTACTTATTCATGTGTGAAATACTAAACTGGATCCTAGTTTATCTCGGTCGACAATATTGTCGACCGAATGGACTTCTAAGGTCGGTTATAAAGAAAATACCGACCCTAAAAGTTGCTTATACACTTGAAAATTGACTCCTAATCGGTCGACAAATTTGTCGACCGAGAAATGCTATAAGGTCGGTTATAAGTGCAAATCTGACGCTAGAGGTGTTTATACATGCGTGAACTATCTGGATCCATAATAGATATCGGTCGATGAATTTGTCGACCGAGAAAGAGCCAGATTTCCTTCGCATAAGTACCTCTAGGGTCGGTTTTAAGGAAAAAACCGACCTTAGAGGTACTTATCGGTCGACGAATTTGTCGACCCAGTGAGTCGGTTGAAATATTGGTCGACCGAGGAAGGCTCTAAGGTCGGTTATAAGTGCAAATCCAACGCTTATACATGCGTGAACTATCTGGATCCAGAATAGATATCGGTCGATGAATTTGTCGACCGAGAAGGCCTTTAAGGTTGGTTTTGTAAGAATAACTGACCTTAGAGGTGCTGAACCGAGGAGGACTGTAAGGTCGGTTATAAAGAAAAACCGACCCTATAGGTGCTTGTATATGTGAAATTCAGCTCTTATTCGGTCGACGAATTTGTCGACTGAGGAGCCCTTTAGGGTCGGTTATAAGGTAAAACTGACGCTATAGATCGAGGCGCGAAACCAAAATCAAGCAAATTTTTGCCGCCGGAAAATTTTTCTATAAGGTCACTTATTTTAGAAAA
Organism: Alisma plantago-aquatica; assembly: GCA_963693085.1. Lineage (NCBI taxonomy): Eukaryota > Viridiplantae > Streptophyta > Magnoliopsida > Alismatales > Alismataceae > Alisma > Alisma plantago-aquatica. The sequence goes on along the minus strand of OY856409.1, from coordinate 1,029,767,321 downwards.
ACCGACCCTATAGAGATGTACTACAAGGTCGGTTATTTTAAAAAAAGTGACTGAAAAGGTCTTAAGTGGTGCCCGCATTTTTTATAGACATATAAGGTTGGTTATTTGGAAAACCGACCCTATAGAGATACACTACGAGGTCGATTATTTTAAGAAAAGCGACCCAAAAGGTCTTAAGTGGTGCCCGCATTTTTTATAGACATATAAGGTCGGTTGTTTGGAAAATCGACCCTATAGAGTTACACTACAAGGTCGGTTTATTTAAAAAAATGACCTAAGAGGTCTTAAGTGGTGCCCGTGTTTTATTTAGACATATAAAGTCGATTATTTGGTAAAACCGACCCTACATGTAGTGACGTTATAACCCATTTCTGTACTAGTGACTGGGTGAAGGGTGAAGACAGACTGGGAAGCTAGGGTTTTGGGCACTCCAGGAGAGCGGGGGATAGGGGAGAAAAGTAGGAGAGTCAAGCGGGGAAGAACAAGAGGTAGCGGAAGCGAAGAAGACAAGAGAATAACAAAACTAGTAGTCTCACACTCAGTGTAAGACTCGTGACTAGAGAGGGACTACGCAATCAGGACAAGGAAGGGAGACGTTACGTGGATTAAATGAAATTGGATCGTTGGACTTAGTTAAACTTGTAAAATGCATGGTCTTCAATATCATTATTCTTGTAACTTAATTGGAGAAGCAATTAACATCCAATTGACCCATAAATTGATGGGTAGACTTATTGTTGTGTGAGTACTTTAATTTCAATATTAATTTTACTTTTTGAAAGCATGTGATACTTTATTTCTCTTCTTGTATGTTAAGTATACATATAGTGTGTTCATTTCTTTTGATTAAGCATTTATGATGCATAATTTCATATTTTCTAAATTTCTTTAGTAATTTAATCCTAGGAAGAATCTAAAGTATCATATTAGGGTCAACAATATTATTTAGTAAAATTTCACATCAAACCCTATGATCTAATTTATTTAATTATTTTACCCCAACACTTGATATATTAAAATATTTATACATTCATGCTATTATTTTGCGCCAATTATTCCTAATGCATTTTGAATTGGGAAAAACGCATTTGATATTAACATAATCAAATAGGAACCTAGAAGAATGGAAGGTTAGTCTATATATTTAGATTTGAGTATGTTACAACACTTCACTCCTTAATTAAAGAGGAATTTGTCCCCGCAATCCATCCATTCTTAGCCAAAATTACTAAGTCATACTTATAAACCAATTTTAAGGTTTCTAATATACTTGATGAAGTAGATTATTGTTCATTACTTCACATCATACTTATATCTAAAACTTCTTCTTAGCACACTACATCACTCTTATACCTAAAGTCTCATGTTTGATCATTCCCGTCAAGGGTTTCCTCACTAAAGGGTTTCTCTACTACTAAATTATCTTGTGGTGATGGTTTGGTTCTAAAACCATTGATAAAATCTAAAAACTTATTTTTTGTACATATAACTTTATAATGAAAATAAGTTTAACAATAAAAACTTTGCGATGAAAATATAAAATTGGCACCAAAAAACGATCCAAGAACCAAGTCAACCACCTTCAACAACACGACACACATACTATTATACCAACATCACTCAGTTTTGCAAAAGGGTCTAGTTCTCCTAACACCTAAATGGCACATGACTACCTTACTGATACATAAGCATAATGGGAAGAAAGTTTTCTTATTATGCATGGTCAACTTATACCAAACCCTAATAAGGCATGATGTCAACCATTCTACATGTCACTCTTTGTCATAATTCACATCACCTCAACTGAGACCTAAGTGAAATAAAAGATTATCCCACATTATTGGGGAGAAATTTTTATTTTTTATCATCACTAGATAGTTTACAACCATAATACATCTATAGGATAAGGTAATCTATATAGTCATCCTAATCATCCCAATTCACTAGATAAACCAATAACACTTCAATAGATGACAGGTGTGAAAACTTAAGGATATCTACTAAAATTTGTAATTTTCATCAACCAGTTCTCATGCACGATGCAAAGCAAGATCATAAAGGATGGTAACTAAATCTAAGATAAATTATCCTAGGATGCAAAGAAAGCTCATTGAGGATGGAAACAATGCCAAATTGATGCACGTTGTTTAAGACACCAATCACTAGGAAAATTATCCTAGAGTTTATCCTTTTTCTACTTTTCGATAAAGGCTAGTATAGAAGAGTCAATCAATAGAGACGACGATGAAGATGGTTGATTTTCAAATCCGATTGTGAGAATAAGAATGTAAAATCCATTTTAAGTGTTTGTTAAAACTAAAACAAAATAAAATAAAGATGCTGAATTAAAAATCAATTAATCAAAAGAAAGAAATACCAAAGCTAAGGGATTTCACCACCCTAGCCGATGTGAAATGAGATCGAAGAAATTACATGATAATAAAGATAAAGGAAGGTATGTGAAACATTTGTAAATGATTCACAAAAGATGAACTCCCCGTGAACCCATTGGTCCTGGCATTCACGGATCCTAGTTCAATCATCCTAATGGGGACTTTTCTGAGGTCTCATCCAAATTCCCATGAAATCGATTTGGTTGTTTTAAATCTTAAATTCCACAGTCGTATCTGCCAAGATTAACAAACGATGAAAATGAGAGATCACTTCGTTAAAATTGCCGTGATCCAAATCAAAATCCATTTATCTAAAAAATTGTATAAAACTTCGATCTAATCATGAAATGGCTAAGGGGATTCTCTCCTCTCCTCGGTAAGAGAACTACTCACTAGTCATAATAAGGGATGGAGAAAACAAGGAAGGAAGGTGGAAAACGATAGACTAGAAGTGACAGAATCTCCAAGGAGATCTTAGTTGGTGACAATAAAATGACTTGCTCTCTTAGTTTTCAGCTCCATAGAATAGAACAAGAAGAAGAAATGAGATCTAGAAACTAGAGATAAAAGAGTAAACTTTTATTGCGGAAATGAAAGATTACACTTACGAATGGAAACGACAAAGTTTAACTACAAGATACAATTATAAAATCTTGGATGTTTTTCTTAGTGGAGTCCCCCCTCCTTTTATAGGGGTAGTGACCGACCTAAATCACACGTCCAAAAGGAGTGGATTTAGAGAAGTCAGACTTTTAAAGAGATAACCTGACTCTCAAGCCCCCGCAATGATAAATGGGGTTCGATGTAGTGATCGAGGTCAAACACAGGGATAATGTTGGCAGTGTTAAGCTCGTAGAATCAAACGCTCTTATACTCTAGAAAAAATAGGTATATTAAAGGGTGTTCCCTAAGTAACGATGGAACACAAACCAAAGTTAGACAAGGAAAATGAAAATAAGGAGAACGAACAAAAACAAAAGAAACAAGACAAAACAAGTATATGAAGAAAACTCAGGCTGGGGTTCATCTACTAAGACCTCTCACCAACATGCAACATCATCTCTCTCTCTCATACTATTATCAAGACTACAAGAAACCATCAAAAGCATCATATCCACTCTCTCTCGAGATGAGGATAGATCTAAGTCTAAGGGGAGCCTCTCTCTCAAAATGACCACACATAAACTATGCAACATAACACGTGGTGTTAAAGCTTTAACACTCCAACATTCTCATGCATTGTACTACTCCACAACACATGATAAAAGTGATATTTCTCTCTCGAGATATCAACTATCAAACATCACAAGATGGTAGCTAAGCATACAAGTGAAGCAATAAAATAGGTGCATGGAGAAATCTTGATAAGAATATATATGTTCAACAGAAAGAGATAATGTACATGTTGGGAGAGCCTTAGTGGCTACTCCCAACCCAAGTTAAGGTGTTTAGCCACTCATTCTTGCGGATAGCATAACGACATTACGAAAAGATGGAAACATGGAGTCCCACGAAGAGAGGAGGAAAATATAGAAAAAATGGAATGATAGATCTAGAGAGAGAAGGGACGTGATACAACACAATACTTCTTCAGATCTGGATCTAACACATTGATGGCGTGGATGATCTTCCTCTCTCTAAGAAGGAGTGTTCATCCTTCTTTCTCATCAGCTTCCGCCTTTAAAGATCCAAGACTGGTGGATGGGATGGTCTGGAACAAGTCTGGGACGCATCAACACTTTGTGGTCCTCGGGATCTAGGGGTGTAAACGGTGTGAGTACGTTGTGGGTCTGGCCATACCCATACCCATACCCATACCCATATAATTTAGCAGGTCCAGTTCCGGTTCTAGACCCGCATAATACAAAACCTGGACCCGAACCATACCCATATCGGCAATAATAGCGGGTATGCAGGTAAGCGGTTCTATAAAACATCATATTTTTATGTAAGAGAAATGACTATGATATATATATTTAACACAACAAGATATTGTTATCATATAGTATATTAACATGTAATAGTTATATTAGACAATATTGTATTCTACACAATAACATTAATTGAGTAATTGTTTACATATTTGTAGTCATGATCATAACATTAAATTTATGTAGAAAGTAATGTAAATTAGTAGACATTTTGATTTTAAGTTTACATATGATGTTCATTATTGTAACTAGAATAGTTAATTCTTAATTATATGACTAGTCTCAACCTTATTGTGGTTAGAGTAGGATATAATCTCAACAATTATATTAGTTAGACTAGTAAAGTATGATATATATGCGGGTACACAGGTCTAGCGGGTCTGGGTCCAAGCATACCCATTATTGGACCCGCTTATATGCGGGTCTAAGGGTATACGGGTCCAAGGGTATGCGGGTATAAAAAATTAGACCCATGAAGGGTTTTTTAAGGGTCCGGATTTGCGGGTCCGCGGGTCTACCCATACCCATTTACAGCCCTATCAGGATCCGATCTATGATCTGATGATTTGACAAGACAGGTGAGTGGCCTATTTATAGGAACATTCCACCATTTTAAGCCTAGACTGCAGTTGCGGTCTTGGTTGGGTGAGGTGTGAGACCGTTGTCTGCTCTTTATTCCTCTTTTCATCACAGTCGACTGAGTCGCGGTCAGCTACTTGCTCATGTTCTGGTAATGATCACGGTCGAGGTCGATTCTTGTCTTGCGTTGGAGAGGTCGAGGTCGAGGTCGAGGTCAAAGCCTTCTCACATGGTTGTGTTCTGTAAGGATCGTGGGCTTAGCAATGTCTACGGCCTCCACGATGGTCACAGTCTGACTTGATCGCGGTCTGTAGTGGTCGCGATCTCATATGGATCAAGACCTTATTTGAGTAGCGGGCAAACTTGGCGTCCGCGGTCTCCAAATACATCGCGGTCTCTAGAATGACTGGTGCCTTTGTACTGATCGCGACCTCCTTGTGATCGTGGTTGATCAGTGATCGCGACTTCAGTATGACCACTGACTGACTTCAATGCATGATGACCTCGATCTTGAAGAAGCACAGAGACCATGACCGTAGTTGAGGGATAAGTGGGTCACGGTCGAGGTAAAGACCGCGACTTGAGCTATAAATGTACCTGAAATCATGTAAGCGAGGTTTTAGTAAAAAGGTGGTAAAATTTTGGGAATAGCTAACAAAAGATATACTAAAAGAGGTATAAAATATATACAAAAAGTACGTAAAATAAAGTATTATCAACTCCCCCAAACTTAGAATCAAGCCTGTCCTCAGGCTAAGTGTAGGCTTGAGAAATCAGAGAGGGAAAAAGCAATCTTATGTGACAAAATTACAGAATATAACATTACTGAAATATCTCATTCTTGCATCAAGACTATTGTGGCATGTTTTCTAACCCTTAGGTCTCATCCCCCCCTCAACTAGAGTTGCATAACTTCTTTTTTCTTGCTACTGCCTTCAATTGTAAAAGATTCCTCCTTCTCAACTTATCACCCTCCTCTTAGGTAATAACCATACTAATTCAAAATCTTTTTCGAAGGGTAGCTTTCACACCTTTTATTTATTTTTTAGCTGGTCCTATGCTAATGTGTTCGGGTAGGCTTAAGGCTTCAAGTTTTTTCCTCTTCTCTTTGAACTCCTCACCCACAACTGTCGTAAGAATAGTGTTGCCCTTTTTGGGCTTCTAACTTTAAGTCAGGTGATTTTGTGAGTTTTCATTCAAGATTGGAGGTGTGTAAGCTTGGCTTGAAGATTCCACTTACGGGCATGACATATCTGCATTCACGAGTGCAGCAATATACCGGCCGTGTGGAAACTTTTGGCATCTTTTTGGGCACAACTATCATTATTATTATTTTGCTTTCTTTTTGGATTTTTACATCTCCTTTCAGGCTTGGGTGCGAGGGATTTTTACATGGTCTTCTGGGCGGCCAAACCTCTTTTTAGATATCCCTTGAGAAGGGCAGTTGTTTCCTGTTGGATAAATTGGATATTATTATAATCGCTTTGTTTCGATGATGACAAACATTTCATTCTTGTGGATTTAATGTGCTACTTGAGTGTTGCAGGAACAAGGTGGACGACAAAGATTTGGGAGATCTATATGCTTGAATTTCTTTACTTTTATGATTGAAATCAAATGTATAAACTTGTATAGATATATAATGTGCTAGTACTTAGACATCATGTAAATCAAGTGTTTAGATCCTCCCTATCCATACACAACACTTAGATAGGTCATCCCCTATAATAGTGTCACAACTGCACACTCATACACACACTTAGTACTTAGTTTAAACCATTGAAACAGAGTCATCCTCGGTCGACAAACTTCTCGACCGAGACACTCTCAGTCGACAATCTCCTCGACCGAGAATGACCCAAGTAGTCGTTAGACACAGCAGACAAGGTAGTTGGGAGTTGGAATAAAACGTTATACACTCTTGCTCCAGACTGTCCCTCAGTCGACAAAGACCTCGACCGACTGGGATCTCAGTCGACAATTCTTCGACCGAGACTGTCTCTGTTTGCACTTTTCAGGATTAATTAACTAGTCATTGCTAAAGCAAATAGTGGATACCTAACGACTAGTTAAGCACTAAGAACCCCATAGAAAGTGTCTAGAACATCCTTAAGAATTCATAGGCCATTCCTATAAACAGGACATGCCTTAGGACACCCAAAATACACTTGTGCAACACTTGAGCATATTACTTGCAATCTGCAATCCATTTGTGTGAGCAATTGAGCAACTCCAACATTGGCTATTCATTTCCATTGCTCCAATTTCGTGTCCTATAGGCTAGCATCTCCTACCCACTACACTTACACTTCCATATACATTGGTTAGGAGATCAAAACACTTGATATAGGAAATCAAGCCTTGTGCTACAACGGTATTGTAATTTCTATTTTTCCTTCTTATTCCTTTATATTGTTGGTACTCTCCTTGATACTCCTAGGGTTGGAGGCTGCGGATTGGAGAGGGTTTGACTTCTCAGGTGGAGAAGGGTCTTCTCAGTGGAGAAGGTGGACTTTGGACTACTTCAAGAAGGCTGTCTCAATGGGAAGCTACTTCAAGAGGAAGGCTACTTCAAGGGGGAGCTTGAGATTACTTCAAGGAAGGCTGCTTCGAGGTTGGTGAGACTACTTCTAGGTGAAGGCTATCCAAAGAGTTTGGTGAAAGTATTTGTAATTTTATGTAACATCCTTGTGAGGTAATAAAATTTAAATACTTTCAAAATCCCGGTTGGGTAAGCTACCATGTAGTGGATTGACTGCTTTAGTATTTGCTAAGGTTGGAACCACTCTAAATCCTTATCCCCTTATCCAATATCTTTGTGGTTGCTTGTTTTGGTTAAATTATTATTAAAATCTCCATAAAACCCTATTCACCCCCTCTAGTGGTTTTTCATTTGGTATCAGAGCAGGCTTCAAGGAGCTCTAATGAGTCTTGAAGAATAAAGGGTGGTGGTGTCTACAACTGCAAGCAAAGGAGAAGCATGGACCAATCTTCAACAAGCTGTAGTTGGTGCTTAGGAACAAGACACACAACACCTAGCTATCCATGGAGGTCAAAGAAAGAAGATGTGCGCAAAGAATGTCTTATTGCTACAATAAGTAAAGAAGAAGAAGAGGTAAGCCTTTTTGATTTACCTAAAGAAGAGTTGATTGCTAGTCTTCAAGAAATACATGAAAAATATATTGAGTGCAAGAAGAAATTAAAGAAATCAAATAAAGTAAATGATGAGTTACATGCTAAACTTCTTGCCCTCACATATGAAAATGAAGATCTCAAAAAGGCTATTGAAGATCATGATATTAAACTGAAATTAGTAGAAGCAAATTGCAATCTTCTCTCCCTAGAAAAGATAAACTTGCAAACTCAAGTAAATGATCTTAAAAAACAATCTTTTTTGTGTACACATCTAGATTACGATACTATCGTGAAAGAAAGAGATTCTTTATTATCTAATCTAGATCAAGCAAAGTTAGATATCAAGAAGAGAATGGATGAGATTGCTAAGCTACAACAAGAAGTTAGTAGCTTAAGTAACCATGGTATTCTTGATAAAATCTTAAATGATTCTTACCTTCAAATTGGAAGGAGAGGACTAGGTTACAAGCCTAAAAGAAAATCCTATCAAAAACCTAGTGGGGGAAGGACACAAGCGCCAAAGACTCAATCTACATATGTACCCAAGAACAATCTACATCAAACTCATAGAAAGAGAAATGAGATTGATTCTATATGTTGCCATTATTGTTTGCATCTTGGACATTATTCCTTCTCATGTACTTACAAGAAAAATGATATTGAGTTGGTATGGGTTCCAAAACCCCCAAATTGAATTGATTAGATTAATTTGAGATATGACCAAAGACTCCAATTTGCATATATTTATGTCTATCTCAACTTAACACAATAGGATAACAAATTGATCCAACCTGAAAACACACACTTTTAATAGACCTACAGAAACACATCTTTAAATAACTTGATGTGTATCCCAAAACCTCAACTTAGAAATCTTGAATGTAATTTAGTTGAAATATGATCTTACACTTCATTTGAATATTCAAATATCTTGTTTCAACTAAAATAAGATTTAATTCGCATATTGTAAGAATGTCTTATAACTTACCAACAAAAAATTACGACAGAAACAATCTTGATCGACAAAAATCTCGACCGAGACACAATTCGGTCGAGAAATCATCAACCGAACCAGTTTCTACTTCTGACCTATAGAAACCTGAAATAACTGGCTAAATAGTAAACTTATCGGTCGAACAAAACTTCGACCAAATGGGTATCCGATCGAACATTAATCGACCGAACTTTTGACTGATAAAATTTAAGATACAACAATCTTCTCGGTCAAAAATAATCTCGACCGAAAAGAACTCAGTCGAGAAAGAGCTCGACAGATAAAAGGTCTGGAAAACCTATTTACACTGTTTGCTATCAAATTTAGCAATAATAAGAATTGATTTATTGCAAATCAATATTCTTGGAGAGAATTCTTTTTAATCAAGATATATTGATATTTTGCATCATAAATTGTTGAATAAAGGTATACCTTTATAAATATGAAATCCTTAACATATTGCAAAAAATACTATATGAAAACTAATATTGAACATACTTTCTTCATTGATTGAAAAAGATTATTAAGCATGTTCATTTACATGGTTTGTCTTAAATTTGAAAATCCTTGAACCGTGTTTAATCAAGAAAATCATAAATTTGCTTCTTATGAGATTATTTTGGTTCATCTTGTACATGGTTTAGCTTGAAACTAAAAAATTATAAACCATGTTGATTTTACTATTGTATCATTTAGATGGTTTATCCTAAGTATTCCCTGGTCTATCTATATAGGAACCATGTGTATTGAAATTTTGTTTAAATGATCATGATCATTGTATTTCATGAAATTATATGCTTCTATCTTGATCATTGTATTGTGGATATGCTTCTACTATTCTATCATAATCATTGTGCCGTGATCATTGTGTTTCATTTTTACTTGGTTTGTCTAAAATAATCTTTGATCTATATATATACAAACATAAATGAACATTGTTTTCAAAATGATCAACTCATTACAAATAAAGAGGATGCCATCATTGAAAATGCCATTTTGCATAACAGTAAAACTCTATAGCATAAATGCATATTGACATAATAGATAATCATTATTGTGTGCATGGCTTGTAATAAATGAATGATGAGGCTATGACAAGCCAAATAATGTCTCTTAGAACAAGAATATTAATGTTTTATCTAGTTGTTTGTTCTAAGAAGTCAAAAACAAAATCTTAACTTTAAGATATTAATCTTGGTTTCAAGAATATATGTTTCTAAAGAATCTTATGATTAATCTGAAAATAAGGGTACAAAAATAAATGGGAATTGATATTTATGTACCCATAACAAAATTTAGGAGACATCATTCAAAATGAATACATTCTAGGAAAATCAAGGACAAAGACTTCATTGTGATGCCTATATTAAGTTTTTAAAACCTCTTCATAATAGGTATCACTCAAAGTGCTTCAAATTGATATTTATTTAATCAAGTTTTCTACAGATTATACTTCACATATGATTGTTCAAATTGCAAATCTGCAGAAATTGCCTCTTGGTTGAAATCAAGTTTGACCAAGGGGCGCCTTGGTCAAAGTCAAGGTCAACCTAAAATAAGCTTGATAAAATGCTTATTTGAAAATCATTTACTTGCACTTAATCTTAATATATTGAAAACAAGATTTTAGTGCATAACTCTCATAAAAGGTTAACTTAGTATGATCAAATACTTATTGTGACCTTAGAATCCTTAAATTATCTTGATTATAAAATTAAGGGGGAGCTCAAAAAAACTATCTTGACTATAAGATTAAGAAGGAGCTTGCAAATTTTGTAAATATCATAAAGAAAATTTGATGCTAGTTATGACCTTAGTATCCTTAAAAGTAATTTTGGTTATGAAAACAAAGAAATCTACGATATTCATAAATATAACATATATCTTGTTCTTAATGGAATTCTCTAAACAAATTAGGGCTTAAAATACCTTGTAAAATGGATGAGAAATCAAAATACATATGCCATGGATCTAAAAGGATCTCATATCATTTCAAGGATGAACATCCTTTGTGAATGATTGAGAAATAAATTGTGGCTAAATTTGACAATAAGTGGTTTGCATCCCTTGCTTTTAAAACTGAATATCTTATTAAGGGAGAGCATCTAATTATCAAATTAAGGGGGAGTAATAAAGTCATACTTAATGATTATTATGGTTATCTTTTTGAAATGACAAAGGGGGAGAAATAATATAAAATCAAAAATATTAATGAGTTTCATAATCATTCGCCTTGGAAACAAGAGAATGGCTACAAAAGGTAAACTTCGGGTATGAAACTCACATGATTTACATTTCCTTATTTTATGTTTTAGAAATATTTGTCATTTTCAAAAAGGGGGATATTGTTTACTGAATTGGACATTATTATAATCCCTTTGTTTCAATGATGACAAACATTTCATTCTTGTGGATCTAACTTGCTACTTGAGTGTTGTAGGAAAAAGGTGGATGAAAAAGATTTGGGAGATCTATATGCTTGAATTGCTTTACTTTCATGGTTGAAATCAAATGTAAAAACTTGTACAGATATAAAATGTGCAAGTACTTAGACATCATGTAAACCAAACATTTAGATCCTCCCTATACATACACAACACTTAGATAGGTCATCCCCTATAATAGTGTCACAACTGCACACTGATACATACACTTAATACTTAGTTTAAAACATTGAAACAGAGTCATTCTCGGTCGACAAACTTCTCGATCGAGACACTCTTGGTCGACAATCTCCTCGATCGAGAATGACCCAAGTAGCCATTAGACACAACAGACAAGGTAGTTGGGAGTTGGAATATAACGTTATACACTCTTACTCCAGACTGTCCCTCGGTTGACAAAGATCTCGACTGACTGGGATCTCGGTCGACAATTCCTCGACCGAGACTGTCTTTATCTGCACTTTTCAGGATTAATTAACTAGCCGTTGCTAAAGCAATTAGTGGATACCTAACGGCTAGTTAAGCACTAAGAACCTACTAGAAAGTGTCTAGAACATCCTTAAGCATTCATAGGCCATTCCTATAAATAGGACATGCCTTAGGACATCCAAAATACACTTGTGCAATACTTGAGCATATTACTTGCAATTTGCAATCCATTTGTGTGAGCAATTGAGCAACTCCAACATTGGCTATTCATTTCCATTGCTCCAATTTCATGTCCTATAGGCTAGCATCTCCTACCCACTATACTTACACTTCCATATACATTGGTTAGGAGATCAAAACACTTGATATAGGAAATCAAGCCTTGTGCTACAACGGTATTGTAATTTCTATTTTTCCTTCTTGTTCCTTTATATTGTTTGTACTCTCCTTGCTACTCTTAGGGTTGGAGGCTGCAGATTGGAGAGGGTTTGACTTCTCAGGTGGAGAAGGGTCTTCTCGGTGGAGAAGGTGGACTTTGGACTACTTCAAGAAGGTCGTCTCAACGGGAAGCTACTTCAAGAGGAAGGCTACTTCAAGGGGGAGCTTGAGGTTACTTCAAGGAAGGCTGCTTCGAGGTTGGTGAGACTACTTCTAGGTGAAGGCTATCCAAAGGGTTTGGTGAAAGTATTTGCAATTTTATGTAACATCCTTGCGAGGTAATAAAATTTAAATACTTTCAAAATCCAGGTTGGGTAAGCAAATGGGTAGTGGATTGACTGCCTTAGTATTTGCTAAGGTTGGAACCACTCTAAATCCTTGTCCCCTTGTCCAATATCTTTGTGGTTGCTTGTTTTGGTTGAATTATTATTAAAATATCCATAAAACCCTATTCAACCCCCTCTAGTGGTTTTTCATTTCCCTCTCTACGGAGATAAGGATTTTCTGGTCAAAAGCGTCAGGTGAGGGTGGTTGGTCAGGAGTATGGCTAGGTAAAGTTCTCTAGTCTCCGAGGGTTTCATGAGTTAAGGTTGTCACATGTACAACATCTTATTGCAAGAATGAGGTAGAGTAGTATTTCTATATTTCTTGTTTTACTCGTATATACATATATATGTTGCCCATTTATTTCTCTCTAGGAGGGCAAAAGTACTACAAGTTGAAAAATTAGTAAGATAGGAGGCTAGATTCTTAGTTCAAAAGGTATCTTTTGCAAAAAATTTGATTTTTTTTTAGAATCTTGAGAGGTAAAATATGGTAAATGTACCTCTGTAGCCCATTTATGACTCCTCCCCCAAACTTATCATGCACCACGTCTCGGGGTGTCAAAATTTAAGTGAGATGTATAATTGGGATTTTTTATTCGTTCCTGTTGTTGGTGGAGGCCCACTCAGACTCGAGAAGAATGCTTGTGTATACTCCTCATAGTACGTGGTACTCTTCATACTGCATGCCCTCCACTTTGACGTCGATACTGGCTAGGGCCACCATCCAGGCTAGACAGAAGAACCTGCAGTCTTTTGATAGGGGCATCTGTTGGGGCTCCTGTGGCAGAACTACGTCTTCTTGAAGTCTTTGCCTGCTGACGCTCATACCCTTTGAAATGGCTTTTTATCATGCCAAAAATCACCTCGACGCATGTGTTGGCCTTTTCTTCTGTGGGGGGCTTTGTTGTTGTCATATTGGTCTTCTTGTTAAGTGCAAAGGCTGCATCTAAGCTATTGTAGAGGATTGCAGTCCTTTTAATGATATTGACGACCAGTAAGGTCCAATGATTGTCATGAAGAATCAGTAGGAGAATGTAGTCTGGTAGGGATGTCGCCAGGTTTTATTGGTGGCGCTCCTTTTTGGCTGATCATTTGTTCTTCAGGACGTCACCTACCAGTAGGAAGTATTCCATGTGAGCATTTGGCATGTTTTTGCCTAGTAGCGCCTGGTAAGCTGACATCGTGCTTATTGAAAGATATCCTCATGTTTTCAACATTTCTCAGAGGTCATCTTTTAGCACACAAATGCCATGTCTCTCGAAGATGACATCGCCCAACAAATCATCTTCTTTCAAGGACCCCATAATGATATTCAGTTCTTCTAAGGATAGGCTAAGGAAGCTCCATCTGTTGAAGTCCTTGAAAGAAGGTGTAACTGCTCCTGCCGGTCCATCTGGCTTGACGTCGACTGGGTCTTCTCCTTAAACCTCTCCCTCCTCAAGTTGTTCTTTTGAAAGATGTTCTTCAGGAAGTTTTGCTACTAGAGGCTATGTTGGTTTGTGATCTGACGCATGTTTTATAGCTTCTCTAGTGCTTTGATGCCAGCCTTCTTTCCAAGCCACAACCCTGGCTGGTTTTGTTGGATCTACCCATATGGTCTTTAGTTGTTCCCTCTAGGTGACCTTTCCAGGTAGAGGGATATCCTTGTGAAGCCTCCTGGGTACAACTACTGAAGGCATTGCTGGGTTGCTAAAGAATCGATGATCATAGATGACATCCATAGCATACACATCCTGCAGTCCATGCATGTCTTCATTGTCTAGATCTTTCAGGGGGATGCCTTGTTGATGGCTTCCATCATTCTCAGCACTATGAAGGTGCAATCCCCTGAACTAACCTCTTCTTGAGGGACTTTCTTATTGATGGAGAAGAACTTCTAGATTTCCTAAAATTTGTCATCTTCATCTTTGATTTCTCATTGCAGACGTAGTGGTATCTTTAGGGCATCTCTGGCTTCCTTACTTTTGTAGATTAGTAAAGTGTTGTCCAATTCAGATGCACATTAATTGAACATTGTCATCTTCCTCTCGTATAGGTCCATGATGATTAGTGCCCAATGCTTTACATTCCTTATGGGCACCACTACATATCTTGTTTCCTTTCTTCGAACTGCTGCCTTTAATTTGACAACATCTTCTGCATTGTAGTCTTCTTTGTAGAGAAGGCTAGATAGATGTGTCGTCCCATTGAAGACTGGCTGCGGCTTATCTACGTATAAAAAATCTTCCAAGAGGGTAGCACAGAGTACCGTGAACAACCTCTTATGTACTCGTACATTTTTTAGGAAGATCCCCCGGAAGTGATCTCTAGTTAGACGGCTACCCTTGTTATTATATAGTATGTATGACCTGGGTAGATCTTCGTTGAGGATGTCTGTCAGGGCGTGGACATCTTTGCACATAATCTTCTATACTGCAGACATGTCCATCTCTTTCATTTTGTAGGGCAGAGGAGGTGCTACTTTGAGTGTTTCTGTTCTAGCTGTCGCGCTCTATTCCCTGGCAGGATCATTCACAAAGAAGGTTGATAGCCCGCCGTGTTCGTTATCAGATGTTCCTTCGGCTATAGAAGGTGCCAAAGTTTCATCTATAGTCGGCATAGCTGTGACCACTTGTTCAGCTACTTCTGAGGAAGCTTCTGTAGCTATGTTATCTATGATATTGCTTTTC